>JAGSMT010000287.1:0-630165 GCA_029286875.1 Lamproptera curius
ATATCTGAACAATTTACTTCCTCAGTACAGAAAGCCAAAAATTGTATATAGGTTAAAAGGTAAAATTACAAACAGCCGGCAGGAGCAGGCTTGCTCCTGATCTTGTATCTAGATTTGCTTTTGTTGGATCTTGAAAATGTTCCAAACTACTTATAATTGTCTCTATGTTCTCTATTACGACTTTTACTGACTCGTAAAGAGCACTCCAGCGAGTATCCGATAAACGTTTTAAATTTTTTCCAGTCTTTTCTTTCAGTAATTGCCATCTCTGTGTAGATGATGAAAAAAACGAATACAATTTCTCTACTGTTCTAAAACACGTGACGCTGGAAGGAACGCTGACAAACGCATGAACGCCACAAAGATTCAAGGAATGATTAGAACAGGGACTGAACAATGCTTTTGGATTTATTTCTCGGATTTTTCGTTGCACCCCTCCATGGACACCTGACATTGACGCGGCATTGTCGTAACCTTGAGCCCTGCGCAACGCAATATCAAGTCCATCTTTTAAGCTTGTTGCTGAATGTCTTTTGACATATCCTCAGCAGTTTTTCCAGATAGCAAAAAAAAACCAGGAAAGATTCCCGTACTTCCAAATGTCATTTTCTATATGAACGAATCTAATGATTTGACTCATTTAGTCTTTTTACTTTCGTCAGAGTGCTGTCAAAAATTATTCCGTAATATTTAGCCTTTTAATATCTGCAACAATTTTTGCCTTACATGTTCACCCAAACATAGAATAAATTCATTTTGTATGCGTTTTGACAAATACGATCGTACTCTCTTTGACTCACCTAGGTTTAAGCAATGCTTTTTCAGCACCGGATCATATTTCGCTAACAATTGTACGAATTCTAAAAAAAATTCCCTGTTTTCCGAAGAACTATCTTCACGGTGGCCTCTGAAAGCAAGATTTTGTTGGGCTAAGAATAACGTGACATCTAAAAGGCGATGTAAAATGTTTCTCCATTTCTTAGTTTCATTAACTTTTAAGCTCACTGTCAACGTTTTCCATTTTTCTAAGTTTGATAGATGTTCATGAGATGATTCATGCTTAGATATCCTAGGATTTAATTTCTACCACTGACGAAAACCAGAGACAAATTTATTTGTGTGTTTATCAACCGCACATGCAAATAACCGGCAGCAGTAGCAATATAATTTCTTTGTTGATGGTGAGTATAGCATCCATTTCCTTAAATATTTAGTCTCGTTTAAATGTGAGTAAAACCACTGCTAAGTTAAACAATGATGTGTTACCTTAGTGCTTTCACCTGGTCTTTCCACAGATTCAAAAGGTCCGTCTTTATTTTGAAATACTTCACTACCCTTCTCGATAATGGAAATTCTGATGTGCTCTGGCACAGGTATTGGCCAATGTGCAGCATCATTGGATGAGAAGACCTCTAACTTAGTTACGTATTCTTCGGCTTCCGCAGTATTTTTTTTAATTTATTAGTTTTATCACTCTGTGTTTCAGCGTTAGTCACATCGGATTTTGTATTAACATCACATTTAATAGACTTTTCAACTATGTTTGCTGTCTCAATATCAATGATTTGTACATTGCATTCCGATTCATCAGTTTAAATAATTTCTTTGGCAACGCAACTTTTTTTCTCATCAAAGTTTTAAAGATATTTGGATAAAGATCCAGCAAGTGCATTTCGTCGCTTCAGTCAGTTCAGTTACTTATTAGTTCATAGGTACATTGTAATTTTTTTATTTATATGCGAAATCATAATTTTTTCTATGTATCTTGGTGTTTGTATCTATCTCTATTAACGTGTATATAAAGGGATGTTAGTAACTAAAATAAAAATAACAAAATAATTCATTAAGTAAGTTTTTCTGTTTTAAAATGTACTGTGCTAGCAAAAGTTATGAGCACAATTACAAAAACAAAAGGTATTGGGCAATGGCTTAATACAAGAATATAAAAACAAAAGAGAATCTTCAATTCTACAACAAAAAGTGATGCTTACTATGCTATAGTTTTATTTGAAAATACATATGAAGCTTATTTATTTGAAACAGAAGCCAAGGCAATGTTGTGACTTATGTTACAACATTGCCTTCACACTTCTGGTTAATGTAATTGGCGGTATACATATTTGTTGTATGAATTTAAATGTTATTTTAAATTTCTTAAAATATAATTTTAAAAGCTAAATTTTTAAAATTTATAATTTTAAAAAAAATGTTTTGTTTTAGCCAAATTTTAAAAATTCAGCTAAAATGAATTTAAAACCCAAAAATTTTTAATAAAATAAAACTAAATTTTCTTTTTCATATTAAAATTTTTTTTAAATATAATTCCCAAAAAAAAATTTTTTTTAAACCCCCAAAACCAAAAATCCTTTTAAAAAAAATCAATTTTTTAATGGGAAACTATTAAACCAAAAAAAAAAATTTTATAATTTTAAAATTTTTGGGCAAAGTTTTTGTTTTTTTATTTTTTTCAGGGTCCCATTTTAAATATAATAGAAAAATTTTTCCCCTTCCAAACCAAAATCTTAAGCCCCCTTTTAAATAAAACTTTTATAAAAAAAAAAACCCAGAATTTTTAAATTTTTAAAATAAGAAATATTTTAGAAAAAATTTTTAACCCATATTTATAACTTTTTAAAGGGTTTTTTAAAAAAAAGTTATTAATTAATTTTTTTTTGAATTAAAAAAAACTCAAATACTTTTTTGGGTATAAAAAAGGGTTTAATTTCATGATGTTTCCCGAAGGAAAAAACCCACAGAAAAAATCCGTTGGGTCTTTGTTAACTTTGGAAAAAGAACAATTTGTTAGTGAAATTTTTTAAAATTTTTAGGACCCTTTGGTTTATAAAAAATTTTGAATACAAATAATCTTTAAAAAGGCCTTAAAAGGTTGTGTTTAAAAAATTTTTTTTGATTTTTTTCCTCAAATGATTAAACAAAATTTTTTTTTAATAACATTTCAAAAAATGGAAATATTTTTCAATCCCTCAAAATAAAAATTATTATAAGGGGACAATCTGACCTTTTATCGCGAAAGCCAACTTTTTTAAAAAATAATTAGTAAAAATTTTTCGTTTGCAAAAATTGGGGGCCTAAAGCGGTTGCCCCGCCAGCTAATCCCTGGGAAAAAAATAATAAATTTTAAACTCTTTTTTTAAAAAACTTTTAAATTTTAAAAACTTTTACGGGAAATATTTTCCCCTTAATCGATTTTTTAAAAAAATGAAAAATTTTAAAGGAAGAAAAAAAAAATTTTGAAACCAAAAAAACAAAAAGGTTCTAGCCTTTTATACTTTTAAAATTTAAAAAATAATTCTGGTTTAGGGTTTTTTTGAAAATTGGTTTTTAAAAAAAGGTTTTTTAATATTTCGTTTATATAAATTTTCCAAATAAATTTTGTTTCAAAATTTTTAAAATTTAATATAGAGATTTTAAATTTGTTCCACTTTTGCGATTAAATTTTTTAAAAAGTATTTGGGCCTGTTGAAATTATTAACTTTGGCTGTTGAAATTTTAATTTTTCGGAAAAAATAAATTAAAATTGTTATAATTTCAAATAATTGAAAAATTTTTTTATAATTTGCAACTTTCAGAAAAATTTAAACCCCCCAAACTTTAAAATTATTTAACTAAGAATTGGTTTTGCACAACTTAAAAAAAAGTATTTTTTGTTTTTGGAGACCACGTTCCACAAAATTTTTCCGTAAAACCTTGGTTTCCCCTTAACAAACCCGGGGTCTGTTTTTATTTTTTTAAAAAAAGAACCCTTTGGGTTAGCCCGGGGGTTCCCTTAAAAAGTAGGATTTTTCCAACTCCAGTTTTTAACCAAAATTAACCCGGAATTTCAATTTGTTTAATTAAAAAAAAATTTAAATGTTCAATTTTTATAAAAGGAATGTTTCTACAAAAATGGTTTTGGTAAATCTTTGGATTAAAAAAAAAAATAATTTCCACAAATTTTTATGTGTATGAAATTTTTTTAACCGAATTGGGTTTCCTATTCTAAAGTGAAATTAAAAAAAAATTTTTTCTAAATAAAAGAAAATAATTTATAAATTTTCATTAAAAGAAAAATTATAAAAAAAAACCGATATTTGTAAAATTTCATAAACCTTGCCACCTTTAAAATTGGCTATTTAAAATTGCAAAAAAAAGCGGGTTTCGCCGTTTTCCTTTAAAACCCCAAGAAAACCCACCGCCGCCAAGATTTTTCCCTTATTATTTCTTAAAAAATGATCCAAAAACAAATAACATTGGTTTTAAACCTTGGTAAATTTATATTTTTAAAATAAATTCTAAAATTATAAAAATTGTTTGGAAAAAATTAGCCAAACCGGGGGGGTTAAAAAATTTATTAAAAACAAAAAAAATTTTTTAAATTTCATTAAAAAATTTAAAAAATTTATTTAATTTTAACCAATTTCCGTAAATTTAAAATTTAATAATAAAAAAACTTTTAATAAAAACGCTAGAAATTTGAATAACGATTTTTTTTTTTAAAATTACCCGGTTAAAACCCACTTATAAATTCCCTTATATTCATAGGGGTTTCAACCCAAAAGCCAGGGGGGGTAAAATAATTAAAGGAAAATTTATTTTACACCCTTCTCATTTTTTAAAAATTTGTTTTGCGGTACTGTTAGGAAATTTTTTTTAAACAATCTATTTTTCCAAAATTTTCTTCATATTTTTCCCATTATTTCATTAAAGTTTGAATTTCTAAAGGAACCCATGGGGTTTCCCTCGGGGTTCCAAATTTAAAAGTTGTTTTGTTTTTTAAATTGTAGGGGAATTTATTTTGTTCCAATTTTTTTAAAAAAAATATATCACGGGGGTTATAAATGTTACCCAAAACTGCTTAAAACCATTTTGGGAAATAATAATCTTTAAAGGAAGCCAGCCGTGGAAACTAAACAGGATGGATGTATGGACCCAAGTTTTACCCTTGAATTTTAAAAACAAAAAACATTGTTTAATTATCCATAGTGTTTAAAATTTAAAAAGGTTTTAAAAAATACATTGAAATTATTTATATTTTAACTTTTTTAAAAAGAAAGGGGAAAACTTTAAAAAATTGGAACCCTCCCCAATAAAAACAGAATCCTTATAAACCAATTAAAAATTTATTAAAATAAAAAATTTATAAAAACCCTTTGGGTTGATTTTTTTTTATATTTGTGTTGCTTTTTATACTCTTAAACAACCATCCATTTCGTTTTAAAGGGGGTTTTAACAAAGCCTTATTGATATAAAAGCAAATTTTAAAATTCAAAAAAGTGTAGGTTAAAATGAATAACCAAAAATATTAAATTTTTTTTGTAAATTTTAAGTGTCAAATTTTAAAATATTCTTAACCTCATTTAAATAAATTTTATTGAGCCCAACCCGTTTAAAGTAGCACCCCGCAATATGTATTTTCCCCAAAACAAAAAATATAAACTTCCGTTTACCTCATTTTTGAATTGCTTTCCGGCAGAGTGAGTAGGCCCGGGTAAAGGTTTACCGCGCCCAATAATAAATATTAAATTTAACTTTTGTTTTTTAAACATAGGGTGGAAATTTTGCCCGTTAATGGCCACCTTTGAAAAGTAAAATTTTCAAAACACTTTGCAAAAAAAAGTCGGCCCCGGGTGGCAACCAGAGGTCCCAAAAAAAGGGACCTAATAAAAACCCAAAAATTCAAAAAACATTTTTTTAAATATTTTTTCTTTGTGCGGCAAAAAAACCGTTTAAAATTAATTTATTTGAGTTTTTTATACAAAAGGCAAAATATGGATAAAATGAAGATAAAACAGAGCCCTAATATAGGTGTTTTTAAATTTTTTGTTTTTAACAATTTCCAAAAATATCCTCTAAATAAATTTTTTGTTTTTTTGGTGGGAACAATTTTGCCTAAAAAAGGCCATGGGTATTTTTTTAATTTTAAGCTTAGTTACAGAAAATTCAAAAGTACAAAAACTTATAAACTAACCATTTTAATCAGAATACAAATTTCACATTGTTTACAAATAATAATAATTTATTTAATTTTCCCCTGAAACCCCGTAACAATAAAATTCAAACCAATTTATTTTAAAATAAACAGATTTGTTTCCGCGACAGTAAATATTTTTCAAATTTGGGATTCAGTGAACTACAAATTGTTATGATAAAAACAATCCAGATTGGGCGGAACAAATTTCAATTCCAAAGCCCTAAACATATTTTTGAAAAGGAATTTAATTGCCTTTACTTTTATTTTGTGTTTTGGGGTATCTCACGTTTTAAATTTTTTCCCGGGTACTTTGTATTTTAAATTTTTTTTATCATTCCTTTAAATAATATTAAAAAAACATTAAAGTGATTGATATTATTAATATTGGAAATTTTAAACCATAATTTTTAAAATAATAAAACATAATTAAAACAAACCTGAGGGAGGAATTTAAATAAAAATTTTTTTTTTTAATTTGAACCGTTTTTAAATTTAGGATTGTATAAAGAACCGAAAAATTAAAAATTTTATTTTTTTTATTAAAACAAAGTTTTAAATTTTAAAAACAACAAAAAAACCAAAAGATATTCTGTTTTTAAAATTTTCCCCTTCCAAATTTTGCCGGGGAATAAAAACCAGACTCGATTTAAATTTTAAATTTGGGAAACATTTTAAAGAGCCTTTAAAAAACCCCTTTAAAAATTGTTTTAAAGAATCTTTTTTAATTATAAAGTAAATAAATTTTAAACTTTTACTTCTAGTTTGATTTGTTAATTTATTTAAAATTTTTGATTAAAAAGGTGCAATTTTTTCGAGTCAAAAGAATTAAAACCCGCTACTGTTGTGTTGTGCCCGGAAGAATGTCGCTCAACAACTACTAAAGATCGTCTTGAAAATCGGGAAACATATTATTTTTTCGGGCCCAATTTTCGTTCCTACGGACCAAAACTTTTTGTTGGAATAAACAAATTTATAACATTATTTTGCTTTTAAAACAAAGGTATCCGCCTTTACGAAAAAAAAGAAGAGAAAGTGATTCGTGGACTTCCAGAAATAAATCTCTTTTATTTTAACTACTTTAAATGGATAAGAGAAGTCGTTTTAAATATATAACTTTTTCCATTTAAAAGTATCTAAATTATTTCGTCTTAACATCATGTCGAGAATCTTGGCAATTCTGTTTTATTGTATTATTTTTCAACAATTATTTTTTTTAAAATATAAACTGAACCGATCTTTAACTATGTTAGAATGTCTAAGGATAAAACCCTTTTAGATGTGTACTTTTTAAAAATTAAACAGGCTTTTTTAAAAAGAAAACAATTGGGGCTTTCAAAAAAAAAACTTCAATTAAAAAAAAAAAAAATAGGGAAATGTACAAAATCCTTTAGACTTTAAATTTATTGATTTTGTTTTTTTTAAATTTTGGACAAAATAAAGATTTAATTAATTATAACATAAAATTAAGAACTTTTGCCCTGCGATATGGAAACACCTTTGTTAAAACTTTTCGTTGACGTTCCATGGCATTGCCAGGTTGACTAGATTTAAAAAAAACTATCAAAATTCTATATAATTTATCACAACAGTAATTTTTTTAAAAATTACCTTCCTTTTTATAACCTATAAGCATTTAAATAAAAGTTCTTCCCCTACTTTGAAAGTTAGTCGTAAAATATCGTTATAAATTACAAATAAAAAATATAATTAAACATTATTTTATTTAAGTAACAACGTTTCAACAAAATCTACAAAAATTTCACGAAATATTTGATATCGAAACTTTAATTAAATTAAGTTTATTAAAAATCTAGTGCTCATTTCCCCGCCAACATTGGTTGGGAATTCTGAATAATTTAAATAATGAACATACTTAATCCGATTTTTTGTTTAAGCTGTTTTGTTTACTCTTTGTTCTAGATTTTTGGTTTTTATAATATTTATGGGCGGTCGTTTGACTATAACAAATCAATTTCTCCTCTAAACGTTTCAAACTGAATTAAATCCACTTTTATGATTTTTCTCCTTTTTATATAGTTGTTAATCCAAAGTGGTTATTTAAATTCCTAAAAAAAAAGAAAAAAAACTTTTGAAATTAAATTAGAACTTGATTTAACAATCGATTTCAAAAATGTTTTGGTTGTTTACCTTCATAACAGGATTTTATATTATTTTCCGTATTCATTAAATTATCGTTTAAAAACCGTTAGCGGACTATAATATCTTTCATTTCCCGCCATCCGCCGCCCTGATCTTTTCCACGGGTGCGCGAATGACAAGGGAAGTTCGGCTCCACCCGTCCGGGGAAATAATGTTGCTTTAAATATAAGCCTGTTTCAAATTAGGTTCCCACATGTTGAACAAATATTGTTTTTCAGTTTCATGCTTTTTTTTCTTAGCAAAACTTTTTTAAAAATTTATGGTTTGGTATGTTTTTTATCATTTCAATTTAAACCGCTAATTTTAATTGTCAAATAAAGATAAATTTGGGACACAAATAAAGAACCCCAGGAAAAATCACATCTTTTTTCCCATAATTTGTTTTTTGTTTAAAGGCCTCTGTAATAAATAGACAAATCATGAAGAAAATTTTAATGACATCCCAAAATAAAAGAAAACAAAATAAATTAAGAATTAAAATTATTTACAGAAACAAAATCTTCAAGTATAAACGGAATTTAAGATCTTGGATCGACCGAAACGGCATTCAATTCAAACTTAGTCTCCATCATCTTTAATGTAATCAAATTCAGAAATCAAAAATTTTAAGATTAATTTATTAAATGTGAAGGAATTGAAATTTTTAAATGAAAACACAACACCCGATGTTTAAATTAACGATTTTTTTTCCCATTAACATACGTGTTTAAACCATCAAAATTCAAGTTCCTTTTATTCTCAGTTGATGAGTTTTAACCTTTTACGTGTTTAATATAAGTTAAATTTGCGACACATTTTAAATTTAAGAACGAAAAGTTGGTTTTTTAAAAATTCAACCTTCATAATTACGCAAAGATTTCGGGATACAAAAATGATGGGTTATTAAAGGGAGAAATATTAAAGAAAACAATAAACATTTAAGTCACAAAGAAAATTAGAAAGTGTTTTGTTAAAAATACCCAAAAATGTATTTAAAGCATTAAGTTTAAATTTATCTACAAATTAACTTATTTTGCAAAAAAAAATATACGACCAGAATGATGAATCATTTTATTTTAAAAATAACAGGGTTACTGAACCACAAGAAAGGGTTTTGATTTGTCAAAATTGTCCCCTTTAATGTTTGGTCGGCCGCATAATACAACTATAAAGAATAAAATGGTTTCGTTCTTACAAATTTTCCTTTTGTAGATTCCAATAAATTAATTTTCATGTTTATTTATAAACTTAAAGAGAAATTTTTTTTTGAAAATTTGACTTGTTATGAGTAGTAAATAAGGATCGTGGTTTAATCCGGGATCAACAAATTTTCAATTTTGTTTCCCGCTTGGGCATCCCCAAACCCTATCGTCTGAAAAGAAAAAGATCCATGGTCGGAAGGATGGATAAGGGCGGAGGGTCAACCCCAACCCGCATTGGACCAGCGTGATGGATGGGCCAAAAACCTCCTCATGGAGGCGTGCTGAAAGGCCTTTCCATCAAGGCGCAGGCTGATGATGATGATGTTAATTAAAGAGAGATGAAACAAAAACTCATGGCAGAGTAATGTCCCATCCGTTTTTTGATGAATCATTTGGCAATCGTTTAAAACGGAAATAACCATATAAAAAAAAATTTTTTTGTTTTCACTACTATCTGTACTAAAGATATACAAAACAATCCAATTGAAAACCCAAATTACTTTCAAAAGTCAAATGGGCGTCGTCAAATCCAGCCCAAAACGCACCAAATTCAAAAGAATGGTAATAACGTTAAGATGGGTTTCTTCACTATCGAGCTTAGTATAAATTTCCCAAATCAAATACATATTAAAATCTCATGAATTATTCTTTTAGGTGGTGGTTTGGTGAATGGGAAAATTTTCAACCAAAAGTTGCAACGCGGGTTTTCCTCCCTTAAAACTTTCTTCAACCTTTTAGTTTTGAAACAAAAGCTAGAATCGATGTTATACTAGATCAGATAAAGGTTCATGCTCGATTTGGGTTAATTAAATTTGGGGCCTGACAAAAGTGAGTAAGGTGGGCGGAAGACAAAAATAAAAAATTAAAATTTTAAAACAAAATATAATTTCGTTATTTTGACATTTAGGACTTATTTTCAGAAAATTAATAAAAGAGACCTTAATTCCCTTGAAGTTCCCAGTCCAAAATTTAAAGGTCATTTTAAAACTTATTTCAAAAATGTTCAATTGCAAAAATAAATGAAATAATTGAGCTGAAAAAAACAAAAAAGGTTTGAACAAAAATCCCTTAACCACCCAAAAAATAAGTATAAAATCCACTATTAATGGGGCGGATAAATTATCCTTTTTCAAATAATATCTTTTAAGAATGATGTATAAATTTACAATTAAATTTGGGAATCGAATAAAAAACTTTGATCAAAAAAGGAAATGAAAATAAGAATAATAATTAATTGAAATTATTTTTTTCAATAGGATGGAAAACCCAAAATGTTTCCTAGATTTTTCTACAGGAAGCCTCCCCATTTATCAACTCCTTTGATCAAGCATTTTCGTAAATTTCCCAAGACTGCACCTGGACATGCCCTTGTCCTCATTCCCTGATTCTAGTCTGTTGGCGCCGGGTGATTATTTTCAGTCTTAAATATAACTGAGATTTGTTTGTAATTCTTTAACAAAATTCGTTTTATTCGCTATAAAATTGTTAACTTTGTAAATTCTCTTAAAGGCTAAAAAATCCCCAAGTTAAAGCAAAGAGGGAAACATCTCAAGAAAGAGCTTTTTTCACAAAAGGATTCTTACATTAGAAATTTATTAAGAATTATATAAAGTGACAATAATTTTAATAATTTTCATTTTTTAATTTTAAGTTAAATTTTCGTTAAAAGAAATAAAAAATAATAAGTTTTGGTTAGGCCAAACGAATCTTCAAAGTTCCTACGATATCCATCCATTATTCAGACGCAATTAATTTTATCTCATCGTCAGCCCCCTTCAACCAGAATTTGAATTATAGCCCGGGATTTCCTTTATAGGGGAAAAATTATTCAAAATTTTCCTTTACCCTTCCTGGCATAGTTATTACATTAAGATCATATCTGTAAACATTTTTATTTTTGTTTCTTTTGCAAGACTGTCGCTTTCACTTTTATGGACTTTGAAGCTTTACCCAGGTAAAATTAATTTATCGGCTTTTTTTTAAAAAACTTTCTAAAGTTTTCTTATCATTTTGGTATTGAACAACTTTGAAATAAAAAGATTAAATTAACTGTAATTAATCAACCAATATTTTGGATTTTTTAATAATTTCCTTGTATAAATATTATTAGGTGATTTCTATATGATTTTTCCCATGCATATTTTTGATTACAAGAAACAAAATTTTGGTATATTCATGCTAATATTTTTCCAAATATAAAATACAATAACATACAAAATCTTAAAATGCCTTACTTAGAAAAAATTTGTTGCAAGTATATAAAAATTATGAAAAGATTTATTATAACAATTGGTAATTAACTCTGCGATATTTTTTTATAAATGATAGATGAAAAAGCTGAATTTAAAAGTGTTTTAATGAAAAAAGTTTACAGTGGAAGATTCATAACAAGGAATTTTATGTCACGAGTTTTTAAAATTAGTGGGAAAGGAGGAGGAACGGCATTAATTGAAGGAGTTGTATTCAATAAGGATAAGCGCAGTTTTGGACTTGTGTTCTAAGTTTGTGTGTCTTGTTTTAATGGCGCATCACACTGTTTTGAAAGTTTTTATTTATATCAAGCCTTGAAATTATTTAAAAAATTTTGGATTTTTCCCGTTTATTTATTTTTGAATTCCAAGTTTCTAAGGTAGACTGAGATGATGCCTGCCGGAGCCCCCATGTTTGGGGGCTGCGGACAACAACCGCGCCAACAGCGTTCGTGATCGGGAAGGGCCCGGGAGCAGTACATGCTGTTCACCTTTTGTGAGAGGGAACGACAAGATTGGCTTCCATTTTGGGCGGGCTTTAATAAAACTTTTTCCCGCTAAGAAGATTTAATTCCCCCACCTGTCTAAATATTCTCTAAAGATCCAGGGGCAATGCTTTTAATCAGTCATCAGATGGACCAAATGAGCTCGGGTAAGGACATAAGGGAATCAACTAAATTTTTGGTTTTTGTTTTTTGGTAATGATGAATCATAAATAAGTTCTTTACCCTTGACCGTTCCTTTATTATCTTTTTACTCCTCAATTATCTGATATAATAATATAAACGTAATTTTTTATTAAATAACAAAAAATTCAAATATTATTAAATTTAAATTGGGCTTCATTATCGTTTATAACTAAGACCGAAATAAAGCTATCTTGGTTTATTGGTATTTTCTTGAATTCAACTGGGAATTTATTGAATTTTTTCTACTTCAATATTTTAAAATAAAAACGTAATTAATTTAAAATCGATGACTAAAAAATGAATATTACAAATTAAAACCTTTTTAAAATGCTTTTCTTACAAAACTAGATGAATCATTATTATGAGTTTTTATAGTCAAAAAGATATTTCTTATTCCATATATCAAATTGGAAATAAAATTAAATAATCTCAAAGAAATAAATTTGATGATTCGTGAATTTGCCGAAAAATATTTCCATTTATTTTTTGTCAGAACGTTGATATAAATATAGTTTATCTTATGCCCAGTATTCTACAGTTAAATTGGGAAAGGCTTAAAAATAACAAAACATAAAACAGACTGCCTAAAAAATTTATTCAAAAGAAATTTTGTTCCGATCTGGTTCTCTTTGAAGAATAACCGTAATTACCCATAGGGAAAGGAAAATTTTTCCAAATAAATACGTTTTTTTGCTTTGTGTGTTCAAATTTTTGGTTTTGTAAAAATAACTAATTTTAACGAATCTTTTTTAAGAAATAAATTTGTCATATTTAAATAACTTTCAGTACAGACTACTGCAAAATTTTTAAATGAAAGCATTAAAGACTCCCCGTAGCCTAGTATGGGCTGGCAAAAACCGGAGGTCGTTTTGAACCTGGGGACTCAAAAAATTTTTATTTTTGTGTCCCATTGGTTAAACAATTTGGTCACCCAATGTCTGAAAAAGATGACTGCGCGGATGGGCATTAAATCGGTCCCACCAACCCCCAAGACAAGCGTGGTAGGGGTCCAAAGCCCCAAGGAGAATTTGGGAGGCCTATTTCAACAGTGGACTATCAAAATGAGGATGATATGATTAAATTTTGAATAATTACAAATAAAATTCTACAAAGTTTTCGTAAAGTTATATGTAGTAAATGGAATAAATGCAAATTTAATTTAAAAATCCAAAATCAATGAAAAATTGTAATGATTACAAAACTATTAATTAGTACCATGATCCGAATTTGCCAGTTTTGTTCGGATACTAATGTCGAAAAATTTCTTTACATTTTTATTATTGAATTAAAACACAACCGTTAAAACTGAATTTACGGCAGCAGGAAACCCTAATTCTGCAAATTGATTCCTACTTCAGTTTAAAGCAAATTAACCGATTTAAGGAGGCAGGCACACAAACCAAGTTACTGATCGACAATCCGAAATTCAGGAATAAAAGCCTGCAACGACAGATGATTACTTTTAAAAAGACAGAGCATTGTTGATTCAATTAATACGTTTTTTATTTTGTTTTTTTTATATCTTCTATTACTTTAACTGTAATTGGAAAAAACAAAATTTATAATTATAAGATAAAACAAATTATATAATGGAATATTCAATACATATTTGAAAAATTATGTTGTTCAGAAACAAAAATAATTTTTAAAACATTTAAAGTCACAGTTAAATATGGAATAACATATTTTTCTTAAAACTAGGAAGAACAATGAAAATCTTTTATTGGAATGCTCTTCTGATAAAACCCAACACTTCGCTTTTCTGTAAATAAATTTAAAAAGGAAGGAACGTTTGTGTGTTGAAGGATATTATTGTTGTAATGAGTACTTGATAGATAACACACCCTGGTAATGAACTGTTCGCTCCAGGCAATTTCAAAGTATTAAATTGTCAAAGTATTATGTAACAATTTTGTTAGACTTATTGAAAAAGGGAAGAAAAAAAGTCCGTTGAGTTTCTAACGCCGGTTGTTCTCAGGTCACAGGCTTCCATTTCGAACCGGTAGTAGATTATTTGACAATCAATAAGAAAGTGTAATGCTTCCATATTGAATAAAGATATTTGACTTTGACTTTGACTTTAAGCAGTACGTTACGTACTGCCTATGCCATTATTTATAATCTTTTTAAAGTGAGCAAGTAGCCTTTGTACCTTATGTAAAAGTTGTAACAGAAGATTTTTTGCTAAATTATTTGTATATTTTTAATCCAAATGTTTTTTAAACCGCTTAAAAGATCAGCTACTACCTACCACCTGTAGAAAGCAATATACTTTTGCAAGATTTAGGACTAGACGAATGTTATATTTATACCCTTCACATTAGGGATCATTTTGCCATTTAAATTAACTTTTATTTTAATACAGCTTCTCTACTGAGTACGTGTTCTGATTTATTTTGAAATTTCAATAATCAATATAAAATTGTCTCACAAAATGTTTCCATTGGTATGTGCAGGTATGCCTCAAGGAGTTTTTCTGAACACTATGTTTAGCTATGTAATTTTGTTATTATTGTAATTAATTTAACATTATCTGATGATTCCGTGCAATTATTAATGACATCTTAAATGTAACTTATAATAGTTAAGACTGATCCTGTAAAATGATTTGGAAGCAGGCAAGGCTTGACATTAGTAGAAATTTTGTAGACATTTTTCAAACTCGACCCTTGCGGACAAAAGAGCAAGACATGGACAAATGAGCTCTTTCGTACATTTACATATTTATTAACATAATATTAAATTATATGACTGAATCAGAAAATTTCAATCTACATGTGTTTTATCAATTAAAAAAATTAAAAAGCAGTTTCTTATTTTTAGTTAAATTCCTAACATAGTAAGTTTTCATAATATAGTAGTTACATGTCTTTTTTTCGTTATAAATAATGTCACATTCATTTTAAAAATTTTAATTTACAGTAAAAAGTAGTGTATATTTTATTTTGATATAGTTAATGTTAACAGTATACACAATAATCATGATACTTGTTATAATAAATTTATTTAGAGGATCTGAACGTAATACTTCACTTAAAAATCATTAGTATTAAAAATAATAAAAATCAGTTAGCACAAGCAAAAAATTAAACCATAGTATTGAACAGAGTAATGGTAGATCACTGGATACACCAGTACTAATATTACAACAATAATTTAACGTAATTGATTTATAATTTTATTTGCTGTAACAATTTTATTTGCTTTACTAAAACTGGACTTTTAAATTGAAAAATTTAATCCCTTTTGGGCACCCAATTGGGGGTTTACCCTTTTTATTTTAATTTAATTCCCCACATCTTCACCAGGAAATTTGGGCCCTGGTTCCCCAATAAAAAGGGGAATTTTTTAAAAGGGTTTGGCTCATCCCTTCGTTTTCCCAAAGGGAAATTTAAAATTTAAACCAATTTAATAAAAGCAAATCAACCCAAAGCCCCTTTTAATTTAAGAAGGTTTTTCCCGTTTCCCCAAAATTTTAAGGGTTTGTAAAAGTTTTTTTAATCCCTTTTAAAGTTTTAAAAAAGAAGGTTTTAATTAAATTTATAAATTTTGCCTTTTTTGAAATTAAAAGTGTTATTAAATAAATTTTTATGTTTTCCTTAAAATTTTTGGTTTAAAATAATTTTTTTTTTTAATAATATTTTTTTTAAATTTAAAAAAAAAAAAAAAGGGGTTTAAAAAATTTAAAATTTCCGAAAAATTTTATAATTTTTTCAAAAACACAATTTGTTCAAAAATTTAAATTTTATTTTTATTTAAAAGGGAAAAAATTTAAAAATTTAAAAGCAACCCATTATTTTTCCAAAAGAAAAAACTAAGGAAAAATGTTTATAATCCCAAAAAGAAAAAAGGGAAAATTTAAGGAATTATTCTAGAAAAATTTTTGTTTTTTGTTTGTATTTAAAAGAAAGGGGAAAATTTTTAAATCCCAAATAAAAGTTTTTTGGAAAACAATTAATTTTAAAAAAAATTTTTTTCCTTTTAAAAATTTCAAAATTTTGGGTTAATTTTTGTGAAATAAAAATTTTAAATTTTTAAAATAAAAAAAGGAAAAAAATTTTAATTCAAAAATTTTTAAAAATGTTTTTTGTTTAAAAAAATTTTTTAAATTGTTTAAAAAAAGGGAAAAATTAACCATAAATTTAAAAGAAATTTAATTTTTTGGGGAAATTAACTTCGGGTTTTATTTAAATTTTAAAAAAAGGGTAAATTTTTAATTTATTTTTGAAAAAAATTTTGTTTTTTTTTTTAAATTTAATTTTTTAAAAGAAAGGAAAAACCTTTTGTTTTTAAATAAATTTTTAGATTTTGGGTTTAAAATTGGGGTTCGAAAAAAAGGGTTATAAGGTTTTTTCCGGGTCCCCAAAATTAAACGGGTTTTTTAAAAAAATTTTTTGTAAAAATTTTTTCAAATTTCAAAATAAAATAAAGAAAAACCAATTTACGTGAAATAGGGTAATTTAATTTAAAAATTAAAATTTTTAAAAATTCAAAGAAACCCAAAAAAAAAAATTAATTTTTAATTTAATTAATAATTTGTTTTAAAGCCCCGGGAAAAGTTATGGGAAAGGGTTGGCTAATTTTTAAAACAATTTTAAAAATTTTTTTTTAGGATTTAAATTTTACATCAAAGTTTAAACAATTTTAAAAACCAAAAAAAAATTAATAATTCCTTTAAACCAAAAAATTTTTAAAAAAAAAATTGGGAAAAATTTTTGTTTTTGGGGTTGGCCCGGGGCCAAAACCCCGGGGTTTTGAAAAATTTAAATTTTTTGTCAATTAAAAATGTAAAAAATTGCCAGGTTAAGTAAAAAATTTTTTAAAAGGGGATATCCAAAAATGGGTTTTAAGGCGGGTTTCCCAGGATTAACACTAGAAAAAAATTTGTTTAAAAAGGTTTTTAAATTTTTTTGTTTTTTGGGCAAAAAAACCCCCCCCTGATTTAAAACGGGGAAAAAAATAGGGCCCCCCAAAACTCGATTTTTGGGGGTTGGCGGTCGAAATCCACGCCTTTTATTTTTAAAAAGTTTAAACAAAGTTTCTAAACTTTCCCGTTATTTTCATTTTTTTACAAGTGTCTTAAAGGGTTTTTTTAAATTTAAGGGTGGGGATTAATTGGGTTTCTTTTTCGTTTTAAAAAAATTCTTTTTAAATATCCGTTTGGGGTTTTAAAAGCCCTTTTTTTCTTTACAAAGAGTTTTATTTAAATTTTGGGGGTAAAATTTTTTTTTTAAATTTTTTATTTTTTTTTTAAAAATTTTTTTTAAATTTTTTAAACGGGAAAAAATGACCCTTTAAAAAACAATTAGAAGAGCAATTGATGCCAAAGTTTGGGAGGAAGCCTAAGGGGTTTATTATTTGTTCGGTCTGTTAATTTTTAGAAGTAACGATGGTTTACAACCTTTAAATTTGCGCAGAAACCAGATCTGACCCCACAACCCAAAAGGCAAAAGGCCCAAAAAGGATGAATTCATCATATCATAATCAGCTCTATCAGTCACGTGACTTAGGCCTTTTTCAATAAACGCCAAGACGGCCGAACCCTGCACTCGCGCCAATTGAACGGTTTTGCACGGAGATTGCCATCCCACCTGGTCGGGGCTCGACCAACATCTTTTCCCAAAGGATGAATTGGAGAAATCAAAGGACTTGACTTCCACTGCTGGGCCAGATTTAATTAGGGCCAGTTTTAAAAAGAATATGACATTTTTCCAGCAAAAAAATGTTATTTAGATTAAAACATTTTTTTAAATATAGCAAAAAATTAAGAAAAGAATATCAATGTCGATAGAAAATATTTATTTTTTTTATTTGTCTCCACCAATGGAGCCGACGGTTTTCTTAGTTCAAAAAATTAAGAAAAAAATTAATAAAACAATTCATGACAAAAGGGAAGGAAAGAATGTCTTAGACTGCATTAAATAGTTTATTTTCCCCTTTGTAAAAACAAAAGGAAAAATACTAAATTACAATCTTATCATTTTGAAAACTATTAATGCAATTACAAAAAATAATTTGATAATTGTAAAGTCACAGTCACTTTGTAATAATTTCACAAATTTGAGGTCCAAAGCTGAACAGACGCAAGTTGACTAATGTCTCTATAAAGAGGGTGTGTAAGAACGTTTACGCTTTACGCTGAGTTCAGTCGCTGTTGTCAGCAAACAAACGTCAAAGTTTATATACTTATCCAATTAAAATGTTAATAATCAATTATCAAATGGTTAATTAATAAATTTTTTTAAAAGCAAATTCCAACTGAGTTTTTTATTGTAAAAAATGTAAAATAAAAAAAAATATGAAAAATTGTTTGAATAAAAAGTCTTCCGAGGAGTCGACTTTGACAGAATTAAAAAAAACTACAGCAATTAAAATTGAAATGTGGAACTGATTCGTTCAAATCAGAATTTTGTTTATAACTATTGATATACCATATGGGTATTAAAAATAAGTATCGAACTTATTTAAAGTTTTAAAAGATTTTTCCCAAACTCCAAAAAGAAACAATTAAACGCGATAAAAGGATTTAATTATAGGTCGTCATGGTAGTTTAAAACCCAAAACGTACCGGAAAGATTTGTTTAATATCTGATTTAGGAGAATTTAAAGTTAGTTCCCAAAATCACGTCAAAGAAAATAAATTTGTTTTCTAGTCTGACTCTTTTTTGCCGAAAAGTTGAAGATTGTAAACATCGCAGTGAATTATAACTGTTTTAATGTGTGACTAAAATTAATCGTTACTTTAAGATATTAATTACTCTCTGTATTTACAAAATAGTTTACTGTACACTGTATATAATATTTAGCAATGGACAACATGGAAATCGACAATGTTTAATATAAGTTTATTGGATGTATTGCTTATTTCAGAATCTTTTTAAGCGTTTATTATATTTTTGTAGTACGTATTCTTATACTGGGAATTTGTGTATTAGATCATTTTTGTAGATTGACACTATTGTAAAATTATTTTCATTTATTTTGCTTTTCTTTTGAAACATAACCTGTCGATTTACTATTATTCTGATTTAATTTAGTAAAAACACTAAACTAAACTCAAAGTTGAGACACTTTTTAAAAAAAATAATTTTTTTGTATATTTTTGCACTATCCCACACAATGTAACCTTTTAAATTAGTTTCAAAACTCCTTATTGTGTTTTAAACTACTTTTACTAGTTTTTACTCTAAAATTACTACAGATAGTTCAGAGAGAAAAAAACGTTAAAAATTACCGAAAATTGTTTATTGTAAATCGTTTTTACACAGCCAAAAGCTATTTTTTAAACGCAAACATATAGATTTAGAATCCCCGGACGTACTGAAAATTTTGTGAAGTCGACATTTGATCTTAAAGTACAAATTTCTTTAATATCATAACGATTATTACGTGCTTACTGTATACTTATTATCGGTATCTCCGAAAAAATAAAACTAAAATATATCTCGAAGTGTATCTGTTAATGTCATACGTTAGTCGTTAGAACCACCTCAAACTCAAAATGACAGATGACAAGTTTAAAGACTCGGTAGTCGACTGACAATGAGTGACAGTTAATAAGAGGAGTTACTTATTTAGTCGGGGATAAAGACCATATATTCAAGTTGGACAAAATTTTTTTGTTTTAAAACTTAACTTTAAACTTAATTTTGAGAATGAGGTTTTAGCAATTAAACAAATTTAATGTTTTAATATTTCTAATAGATGTTAAAGCATTTTTTATTTTTCAGTGAAAACAGGTGCATGCCTTATCAGGACGTCTGCTTCAAAGTAGATTTTATTGCCCACTATACCACACGCTGCACGGAGATATCTAAATACAATGAAATCTAAGTGCCTTATAAACTAATACACAACACATATATTTTAAATGTCTATTGGATCATTAATTATTTCACAAATTGATGACTTCAAGCTTAAAGTTTTTAGTATTTGGATATTAAAGAAAATTATGATTTAAAAGACCAAGTTTTATAATTATTAGATTCAAAAGCTCTTACTTTTTATTTAGGCAAAAAGATAAAACATTAATAAAAAAAAATAAAGCCGATATTAAAAAACCTTTTTTTTTTTTTAATAACACTTAAAAATGCGACAAACTTAAAGAGGACAATGGAAAACCAAAACCATTAACTGCAAGCCCTGTCGGAAACACATCGTCGGTCGATGACAAACCAACTTATCGTCCATCATTTCGTTGAGGGAACCAATGACCTTCCGACGGACAAAACGCTCCCCTGTTTTTTGCAATGTTATATGAGTTGTTAATGCTTGCCTTAAGAAAAGTAAATTGGTAAAATTAATTATATCGGAAAAGAAAACGCAATAAATTATTTGGTATTTCTTTTGAAAAACCTTTTAAATTTGTAAATTGTAGTGACTTAACATTGGTTTTTGAATTTTAAAGTTATTCACCTTAAAATTCTATCCAAAGCATAAAACATTTAGTTCTGGTCCAATTTATAAACTTAACTTATAAGGAGATTAGTATATCAGGTTTAAATTAATAAATTAGTTTATTAAATTGTACCGGACTATGTCCCGGTGGAAAAGGAGGTGTATTCGAATACAATGCATAATTAAGGTGATATAATTGTATTTATATTATTCATCATCATCATAGCCGGAACCACTGCTGGACATAGCCCCCGAACCCATCCATTAGGGGTTTTCACCCCACCACGCTGGTCCCAATGCGGGTTGGGGGTGACGATTTTACATGCCCATCCGACGCATGGATCATTTTATTTTTCAGACACGGGACCCAAATTGTTTAACCAACAGGGAAACAACAATGAAAAATTTGTTGGAGTCCGCAGGATTCGGGAACCAACCCAGGTTTTCCCACGCCATACCACTAGGTACGGAAGTTATATTATTAGAAACAAAATTTAATGATTTTATCTTTACCTATTACCTAATTATAAAGCGTTATATTTAAAATTATTTAAAAAGTTATTTAGAAAAAGGTAAAGGAATCAGGAAAAATGAACAGAGTATTTTGTTGATATAGCAACGGGAGCCCCTAAGTCATTTTAGTAGACAAAATACCAAAACTGACGAAAAGGGAAAAAGGGTTGGACAATAAGACAATGTCACGGATAAAAGATTGTTACTGGTCCCACGTGACATTCATCTCTTATGCAGCATTGTACTTCTGCCCCGAGCCGTACATCACTCACTTCTAGTTGAATGGTTAAATGGTTAACAAAACTATTCCTTTGAAAAGATGTTCATATATTTAAAAAGGATTATTTTCTATTGTGTTGTCTGTGTGCTATTTTATACTTAATAATCGAAAGCATGTCTCAGTTGATTTCGACTGTTTAAATAATATTAGAGATTGACATTGGTGGGAAATATAGTGTTTTTTATTGAAAATATATTCCCTTCAGAACTAACGCGAAATCGATGTTATCCCACCCTGAAAAGGAACGAGAGGTCCGAAACAATTGGGATGATTTCAGGTGAGTTCAGCCGTTGTGTAGAATTTATTTTTAGTGCAATGTCTAATGAAAGTTTTAATTGTTTAATTGATCTATTACTTTTTAGTTCCCTTAATTAGTAAAAGGAGTTTATACCAAGTGGTTTGCTTTTTAATTAGAGTTATAAATAAGTCCTTACACTGTTAAAATTTTTCGATTGAATATTTGAAGAAAAACAATCAACCAAGCGTTTGGGTCGGGAGCAAATATTTTTGGAAAAGACGTCGTAAAAAATGTACGGAACGAACGGAAAAGGTTAAACATATTTATAAGCAAACCTACCAGATTTATATATTTTTCCGAATCAGGTTTTTCGTAAAAGAGGCGTTTATAATTCAACGTTCATAAACACGTTTTACGACCAAAATTTAGTACATTTTAAGAAGAAGATGGCATATCGAATACATATTTATGACATAACTAAAACATCTTCGAATATTATGAAGATATTTTTGGTTATTAATATTTCAGGTATTTAGGAAGCTTTTACCGTCAACTTAAAGAATTACTTCTATTTAAGGTTAAATTATCTATCCTTATTGCAATTATTGATTTTATTTGTTATGTTAAAATCTTGTTAATCAGATAAATCCGGAATGATCGAGTCGCAAAAGTTATTATCAATTAAAAAGGTAACAAACCTCAGCTGTTACAATTTATTTTTATTGAACAAAAAAAACTGTTAAAAACTTGATTCTAACCACGTTTATTCGACGTAGACGATTGCAATTTAATTCGCAAATCATATCAATGCAACAAATGTTCCTACAAACACAGACATCCCATTAGACGAATATATCATCATATTTTAAGGCACTTGTGATTGGGGGATACTAATAGCTTTTAAACGAGTATAATACAAATATAAAAAACCGTAAAACGAAGGTTAACGGCCCGTGCCTAGTGGTAAGGGCGTGGATTTAGAAACCGAGGCTGGGTTTGAATCCTGCGGGATAACAAAGTTTTATTGTTGTTTTGTGGTTAGGGAATTTGGCTGATCACCCAATTGTCTGAAGAGTACGAGACATGCCGGATCACCCTAGATAGCAGTTTTCTGTCAAAAATGTTTAATGACACGTGTATAAAAATTAATTCATGAAGCTCAAGCTGCTTGTCTAGCAACGAGAACTTGATAAAAGATACATTTCATGAAACGTCAGACTATAAAGGTTTCAGAAAAGTAATTCTTTAAATATCACGGATATTAACGTAGAACGTTGAAATGTAAACTTCATATTTTGACGGAAAGGTTTTTTTACAAATTTACATAAGAGTTAAAAAGTTTAAAATTAAAAACGGTTGAAAAGTTATTTTATGCTTCCATTTTAACTAAGTTTTGTTTAAAGAGTTTCGCAAACTACCTTCATAAAGAGGTTGAATCCCAAAAACCTTTATAATTGTTGCTTATTAAACCAGAAATCACTAACAATAATCGTTTAGTTCATTATTAGCCTTTATCCTTTACAGAATATAAACCAGGCTTTTGTTTGTAACATCTACACAAAACTAGATTTTTGCCGCCAGTTGTAAAAATTTTTTTAGATAAAACAATTAAAAAGGTATCCACGTATGAAAATAAAATAAAAAAATATTACAACAAATTTTTGTCCTAGTTGAATCAAAATACCCGGCCGATCTATATTAGAATCAGCCAATGCGGAGAAAGTACAAATGCGCAAATGTAGGTGCATTCCTTTTCCTTCAGTCGCATTGTACAATGGGACGGATAACCGAAACGACCGGAGAAAGATCAGACCGACTTTTTTCACGCCCATCCTATGCATGGATCACTTTACTTTACAGACAATCGGGTGATAAGCCAACAGTCTAACCAAATAGGATCAACTACGAAAATTTGTTTAGTCCCGATTCGAACCAATAACCTCCGGTTTCTAAAGCACACGTCCTACTGGCGTGGATAATAGAATATTATGACTTATAAATAAAACATACGGAAATTTAATAATTAACAAGCCTTATTTAAAATTTAAGATTTATTCCTAGCATTAATTAAACACTTCACTCAGCAATTAAATTGATATTTTTTTTTATTAAAAAATTATAGTATTTAAATTTATAATTTTGGTTCTAGCTGATGAAATGCTGAAATAACAACGCTTGTATAATTTAGCATCTATATAAAATTCTGACAATTTCCATGTCTGAACTGGCGTACTCCTGTCACCGATTTCGATGAATAAAACAAAAATAATTTTGTTAGCAATGTTTGGCGCTGTTTAGAATATTTACATATCCACAATGATAAATACTGACGTTTATGTAGCAACGAAAAATCTCGACCATATTTTGCCTGCATTTAATTGTTGTACTTGTTGAACTTAAAATTTTGAATCCAAACCAACATTATAATTTTTATAGAACTTTTTATTTATTTTTAAATTATCCATAGCGGGCGGTATTCTGATGTAAGTATGTCATTTAATTTCAATTAATAATGCAGCATTAGAGCGAACAAAGGGTGTCCATTTGTCACGTAGACCGACGACCTTTGGGAGACGGGTTATCGAATCACGGAGGTTTTAGGCCAGGGGACCCTGTCCAAATGTACAGGGTTGGAAATATGGCTTAAAATCGTGCTTCCTGGGACTTTTATTTTGGATATGATGTCCCAAATGAATATAATTGCAAACGAGATAATTTGATTTTAATTCAATTAAATATGCACGTATCGTTAAAATCATGTTGATTTTATTTCCCAAGGATACAACCTTTTCATTAAATATTTTCCAATGAATTTTATTAAATTAATAAAAAGAATTTTTCAGATGTGGTAGTTTTTCTTTTCTTTTCAGCGTTAATAAGCGAATATGTAACCAATACAATTTATATTGACAAGACGCCTCCAGCCAGTGGTATGGGCGTTGGGAAACCGGAGGGTTCGAATTTGGGGACGCAACAAATTTTCAATTTGTTTTCCGTTGGTTAGGGCAATTTGGGGATCACCCAATTGTCTGAAAAAGGATGATCCATGCGTCGATGGGATGTAAAAGCTCCACCACCAACCCGCATTGGCCGGTGGGGATATCCAAACCAATGGATAGGGGGTTTAGGAGGCCAAACCAAATAAAACATGATGATGATGATGATGATGATGATGACAATTTATACAGTATAACCCACGTGAATACTCTATGTAATTACTTTATGAATAAAATATAATCAGTCATAAGCTAAGCTGCTCTTGAGAAGATTGACTTATTAGATATTATTTATTATAAATTTTTTACAAAGTATTCGAACAAACCAAAAGAAACCGGTTATTGAATCAATTCAGTTTTTACCATAGTAAATAGGGACTTATGTAATTTATTAATGTATTTTTGATAGGGTTTTATACCTGTTTAAAACTTACTATTAACCAAGGATTGGTTGTCAACAGAAAAAATCGTTTAGGGAAAAAATTTTTTTTCTTTACAATTTATTTGAGAGTTCGGAATCTAAAGATCAGTGCAAATTATTATAAATTAAAGCTTCCCCTGTTATAAATATTTTTTATAATTAAATCGATCCTATTGGAATATCTAAATAAGTTGCTGATAAAGTTCATTACATATTTTGCGCAAAATTTTCGAAACTACACAATGTTTGTTTTTCGTACTAGCTCCTATTCAGAATCAATCAAATCTTTTGTTTAATTGTTGAAACTAAAGTGCGTAACAGCGAAGCTTATCTTTTGTAACTCAAATAGAATTGTGATTATAAATGTAGTCAAGTAAGTTCTAAAATGTAATTTAAAAGTCTATCCCCTTTATGATGTGAAAATGAAATTGAATAGAAAAGGATAAAATAAAAAGGCAAGATAATATACGTAAACATAGCGGTCCCAGGCTTCTGAACTGTCTATGATTTCCCAATTACAGAACTTATTTAGAATGATAAAGTAGAGACCAAATTCTGCAATTGCTTGGTCGACTCTTGGTCTTTGAATTGCGTAACTTATGAAGTTTGGGTAAACTTATACTTAAGTGATATAGCTGAGTATAAGTTAACCCTTCTAGTTCTATTTCAAGCGGTCAACTTATATATATGTATCCTACAGATACCTATATTTTTATGCAAGTAATTTATAAATTTAACACCTAGTCGATGTGAGTCATGATTTAGGTACTTGGTTGTTTTATTTATTCAGACTTCCGCCGCACTTCATGAAAAGTTGGGGGTTTGTGAAAACTTTATAGTTTTGGTTGTTAAACTTTGAGAAAAGGATTTTTGAAAAAGAAAAAGGATAAAATTTGATAGTTACAACCAAACAGTGGTATAATTACTTTGATAAATTTATAATATTATTTATGATATTATTAGGACCATGATGTCATTGCTATTGTTCTAACGAGAATCGTTTTATAATATTTATGAATATAGATGATATTAAATAGATCAGGACCATAAATTTAATGGATTTTTTGCTTTATTATTATAATTATTCTAATTGTGCAATACTATCTGAGCTAGGTAATAGTTTATTATTTTACAGAATTTGAAAAATATATATATATCTATTAAGTATATATAAGTAGCTCTAACTTTAACTGAAAACCGTAAGAATTAAATATCGCTAAAGATATAATAAATTTTTCCTTTTTGTTATCTCTTTACGAGTGTTAGCGTTAGAGGCATTTGTATTATACTTACATTTAAATATCTGTAAGATTCCTACTTGTTAAATATTGAAATCCACTAGTTTAAAACAAGGGATCTGATAGAAAATAAAAAAAATACATTTGCTTTCCACCGGTATGACTGTTTGCCTTTTTCATATTTGGCACCGTGGAAAGACGAGTGGGCAGATCACGGATATGCAAAAATTAGTTCTATTTACTATATATACACCTATTATTGCGTTGTTACGATGTTTAGATACCTATAAAAACAATATGTTTAGATACCTATAAAAACAATGGGAGAATACAAATTTTTTCACTATGAAATTTTAGGCGATTATTTGTCCAATATAAATTTAAATATTTTATTTAATTCTACGTCACGTTTTTATTGCATATTTGTAGAACCTGAAAATACCTCAAAAATACTTTAAAAACAAGAAATTTCTTATTAACGTCACCCACCAAACACTTAAATGCTTTATAATCATATGAAGAATGTGAGCACCATTTTTATAACCCCACTGAGCCTAGTGGTGGGGTCGTTTTAGAAAAATAGGTCGGTTTGAAAAAGGGGTTTCAATAATGGTCATCTGTTGTTTCCAAGTTGGCTAGGGCCATTTTGGGCCGATCACCCGATTGCCTAAAAAGTAAGATGAGTCGGATGGGCATGTAAAAAAAGTCGGTCCACCCACCAACCCGAAATGGACCCAGCGTGGTGGGATAAAGAGTGCACTTGAGGAGACTATATTCAGCAACAGACTAAACACAGGCTGATGATAAGTAAAAAATTAAGAGTCTTAAAAATAAATGGCCTCAAAACCAAACACGATCTCTTTTTTGTATTATCCAATTTTTTTAGGATTGTATTGCAATAAAACATTACATTTTCTAGAAAAAAGTAAAAATTCAGAACTCATGGCCAAATTATTTAGTCAATACCGTATAATAAGTTTATTTTTATTTATTTCATCAGTCATCATCAATCAGATCAGCCATTTTAAATATTAGCCAGAACAAACGGACTGACAGAGGGACAGACAGACATTTTTATATATTTGTAAAGATTTAAATGTTCATCTACAAGAGTACTAAAAACTAAAAAAATATTATAAGAAAAAGATTATGCGCTGTTGTAACAGCAAAAATCTTCTTTTCTAAAATTTATTTCTGTTAAAACTTTTCCGAGAATATCAGACAGCTAAGAATGATAAATTTTCTATTAATTCTCTAAAAAGATGTCACGCCACCCTATTTTGTAATAATTTAAATTGATCGTTAATTTAAGATGTCGGACCATGGGATCAATTGAAGCAGATTAATATTAATGAAGTAATTGATGAAATAATTATTTAATAATGTATATTATTCACGTGAATAAAAGATTTTATAATGTTTACCGAGTCAAATAGAGGTTTTTAGTAGCAAGCGATTCACATTTCACCTCTATACCAATACTAAGACAAATTCTCACTGAGAGATGATTATTTTGATGCACGTTAAAAATTTTATTACTTAGTTTAAAAGATGATTCACAATTAAAATATCTGACTAATGAGAGACCCACATTAAGGCCTTAAAGTTTTCTAAAGTTCCGAGTCCATGATATTAAGAGCCCGGCTATTTGTTGAAGTCAAACTGAAATAATCAGATTTTACCGGTGGTAGGTCCCATTTTTACAAGGAACCGTCTGGGTGGGAACCACCACGGGCCTATTTACCGCAAATTAGTGGGAAAACACCACCGTGTTCCGGTTTGAAGGGGCATCGAAGGCCAGCGGGTAAATTACTGGGGAAACGGTTTAACCCGGGGCAGCAGGGCGTGGGAACGGTGGCCCATCCGTCTGGGGGCTTCAAAAAAATTTTAATCCGAACAACTTCCCCAAAACTTAAAGCATGGAAAGAAAAACTAATTTGTTATTTTTAAATGGTAGCAATTTGATTATACGCCATTCCAATTTGATTAATTAAAAATTATTCGAGCTTTTATAGGAAAGTTTATATCTTTCAGTCAGTCGAAAACAGAACAGTTTAACCTTGACGTTGATATTCATCTTTGAACCCTGAAAAGTTCAATAAGAGCAGAAGCGTTTTTGATGTTTGTTTTTTTCATCATCTAATTTTGGGGATATAAAGTCTTTTATACGGATATTATTCGGCTAAGTCTTCCGTAGATAAAAATCTTCACTAATTCCTTGATTGGATTTACGGCCACCCTGTGGGTTAGAAGGACAAGAGCCGGAACGATTAAAGTGTTTTGCTTATTTGCTTGCCCCCAGAGGTTCCAAATTTTCCGCAAGTTTATTTTCACCCAACGTAGGTGTATAGTTAATAATTGTTTTCAAAAGTAGAATGGAGGGATCATTAAATTTTTTCTTGTTGTTTTTAAAAGTTTGATTTTCTATTTTGTCAGTTTGAGTTGAACAGCTTAAACTTATCTTTTGGAAATGAACGGTTCATCTTGTTTTTGGGAAGGTTGATGTTTGATTTAGCAAAAATGTTCGTGTTACCGGATGTTTATTAAAAGTCTTTTTTCACAGGAGGAATACAAATATCTTTGGCTAAAATATTGAAGAGATAAAATATGAATAAAGTGAAATTTAAAATTTCCGAAACACCCGAATAACAAGGTCAGATAAGCCCACGACGAGTATGACATTAACCAATATAATCCTAAATGAATAGAACCCGTTTTTTAATTTTTCTGTATTTTTAATATACTTTAAAAAAGGGGTGAAAAGACTGAAATTTGGTTTGAAAGGTTTACTCGGTTTTCGGACATGATTTTTTTTATTTGTTTTTATTTTATTTTATTGTTGAAAAGAACAGTATTTATCCAATATGTATGTGATGTCAAATATTTAATTAAAAATTCGTTAACCTTGGATAAATACTCATAAACTATATTAAATTACGAAGATTTTAAAAAGCTTATAAATTTAAAATAAAAACAAAAAAAATATTTTGTGTTCAATTTATATATTTGAAGTATAAATGGGCCGAATATGACGATTTTGAACCCTCACTTTTTTTCCTGTCCGTTTCCCGTGAAATGCCCCTATGCAAATAAACTGGTTTTATCGTTGGCAGGTATTATGCTTGGGATTTAAATTTTAAATTATTTATTATGGGTCCCCGAGGTAGAACCAACATCTTCAACAATATAACAAATATATTTGTAAATATTTTAGTTAGCTGTAAACACTGGTGGGGGGCTTTTCCATACGTTTTCCACTCCACCCTATCTTCAAATAATTTTAGAAATTTCAAGACCATGTCTTTAGCTATAATCTTTTCATCGTATTTTGGGTTTATCTGGCCTTGACCGGCATGGAAAGTTGCAGTTTGGAATTTCCAAACGTAATAGGGCCTCCTATCACGTGGTAATCCAGGCAGCCTACCCTCTGCATTATGGGATGTCAGTACGCCAGGTTCCTAGAATACGGCGGATTTATTCAACCTCATAACACCGCACATCCACCCCAGATTTTTTTGGCAGATTGAATTGAATGTAGTTTCGAGTTACCGTCCGTCTACTGCTATACGAAAGACTGGTCTAACGGGTCTTGTACATAAGCCTTTAGGATGACTCCCTTCCAAAAAACCAGTTAATTTCGCCATTTGCAAGCACAGAATGTTGTTAATTAAAAAATAAACCATTCATCGAAATCCAAATTCCCGCCAAATGCACCTTGAAAGTGTTTCCCCAAAGTGTGGAATTTGACCCCGGAAGTAGATTTGGGGTTTTTCCCAACAAATATTTTTATTGGGTTTTTAAATGCCGTTTCTTTTTTTTTCTGAAGTACATTTATTGAAAATTTGATGAAAAGACAAAAGAATTTTTGTAATTAGTTGTTCTTTATTTCTTTACCTTTGGCCCTTCATCTTTATGAAATAAAAAAGTTCGTAATACAATGAAATTAAAGGTTTATTATGAAATCCTTCAAGTCAATTTCGAGTACAACACTTTAATCAGCCGACAGTTCAAAACGGACAGTTGACATTTTTTTTTATTCTCATAATCCGATGGGAGTAAAAACCGACATGACCTGGGAGAAATAAAACGCAGGACCAACCGACCTCTAGTTTCCAGAAAGCAAGCTCATACCATAGCGGGCTAACTGATTCATACCACGTATTGGGGTGTTCAGGAACCAATATTGTCTAAAAAGGTAATTAATCGTCTACGAGAAGTCTCCTTCAATTGCTGTTATGTTAGGGAACAGCTTTAAGCTTGAAAGGTGTTTTACCAATCCTTTCCTATAACGTTTATATTAGATGACACGAGGTAATAATGTAATGAAAGTAATTGGATGACATATTGCCGATGTATCGACATATTACAGCTGCTAACTCATTAATGACTTTATCGTACAATCTTGAAATTATGGAAATTGAAAATGCATACAAATTATATGTAAACTTAGAAAGTCGAATTTGTTATATACTTGCGTAAAATAATATATTTTAGTTTTTAAACTTTTTTACCGAAAGTAACTAACAATACGAACGTTAAGAGAAATAGTTTTAATTTTTTCACATTTAATAATCTATCCGTAAATTCTTGATGATTATTTATTTTTGCCTATGAAAAATATTAACAATACTTGCAATTCATAAATACTTGTTTATAGATAAAGAAAAGTGTACAAAAACATGAAAAATTGAACAAAACGTCGGAATTGAGTCATTACTTTTCCTCCAACATGAAATGATAGATCATAAGGCAAAAGTTCGCTTGTTGATTCGATAGCGTATTGAAAAGGAAAAGAGCGTAGTCAATATTTATAGCTTGCTACTGTTCTTATTCCCACTAAAGAAATTCATTTTTTGTTTGTTTGGTGTGGTGTATTTAAAATTGGTTAAGACAGAAAAACCAAAAGTTTTGGAACCCTTAAACAGTTTTAATTGAAATTTTTAGATTGCAAAAGTGGGGTGTAATTATGAATTTGAAATTTGTATTTTATTTAATTGTATTTTCAATCTCGTCTTTAAAGAAAAATGCAACTTTCGGTTTTTTGTTTGTTCAGAAAATGAAATTGCTGAAGATTTTGCTGTTAACCTAATAGCAATAATTTGCAGAAAAGAGGGGTGCAGAGAGGGCCCAGCAGGACACACGGGGGATGATGAGGCGGGCCGGGGTTTGGATCCGGGATCCATCAGGATAACTGGAAAATTAAAAATAATTTGTTTTGTAAGAAAACAAACATTGTTCAAATTTTTCAATTAATTTTAAAACGTACGAAAAAAATCCATATATTGTTTTGAATTAGGTAAAAATTGACGGGACATTTGAACTTAGAAAGCCCGACGAGCCCAATCAAGTTAAAATAGGGGAAATGGTTCGGGATCACTGGGTATTCACCGTTAATCAATTTTAATAAAAAACCATTACATGAAAGTATTCAGGAAAGTTTCATGATTTTAGAACATAATTATGTATAAGAACTAATACTTTAAATCACTCCCGTGACTCAGTATGTTAATTTAAATATAATCAATAAAATCATTATCAAAGACTTTCAAAAAAAGTTAATAATAAAACAAAAAAAAAAGAAGATAATAATTGCCCTTTGGTAGGGAAGGCGTGTTTTGAAACCGGATCGGGTTGAATCCTGTGGGACCCAAAAAATTTTCATTGTTTTTTGTTTGGTTAGGCATTTGGGGATCACCCAATTCGTAAGAGATCCATGCGTCGGATGGGCATTAAAAAAGTTACCCACCAACCCGCATTGAAGCGGTAGGATATCCAAAACCCCAATGGATAGGGGTGTATTAGGGGAGGCCCAGTCCAGCAGTGACTACCAGGCATGGATGATGATATATAAATTAAAATTATTGAAGTGTTATATTGCAGCTACTATCGCTTCAAAGTTTTTTTTGATGGGTCTAGTGCTCTGTGGAGTAAACCTATTACAAAATAATGGATGTTACCTCAGGCGCGTCTCCCCACGGAGTGAGTAAAACATCGAAGAAAACCCCAGATAAAGCCCCGCGTGGGCCACTTTGGTTCCTGTTAGCATGTAATCGAGGGATGCCGACGCCGACGCCCGGCCGATTGACGCTTTTAAGGATTATAATACAAGAAGAGTTTATCTAAACTTTACGATTCAAAGCGTTGGCGAAGTGGCAAGAAATTCAACAACGTCGATTAATTTAGTGTTTAGCTAAGTGTCATAAAAGGGGTGTGTTGACCTCACCGATGGGGCTGATGTCATGAGTGGGGTGTGTTATTTCAAGGATTTAACCCTAATTAAATTTTTATTTAACAAAAGTGAAAACCTTTAAGCCTCCCGGTTCGGCGGTGAAGAATTGGTTAATTATATTCGTTTATCAAAGAGATTCTTTAACAGTGCTGCCCCGCTTGGAGTCAAATGTAGTATTTATTTAATTTTGGTAATTTTTTTTTCATCTTATCCCCAATTTTTATATCTTTTTAGCGTAAAAAAATCGATTTCGATTTAACAAACAGGTTAATTAGCAAAAACCTTTATTAAAACATACATTAAACAAATCAGATCACTTTTATCACACGTAGACTTTCACTTAAGTATTGTTTTACAAGTTTAAAAAAATATTTAAATTCATAAGTAAAGCATCTAAATATATTGGGGTTTATATGTTCAATTATGTCAATAACACTCACTGTTTCATCTTTCCATAGAAGATATACATATAAGCAAATATTTAATTTAAAAACCTTTCTTTTGATTGTTAAATAACTACCACCGGTTCGAAAACGGAACCCTCTGACCTGAGAAGAACCGTCGTAAGAAACTTAACGATTTTTTTTCCCTTTTTTAAGTTTTAGAAAATTTTTACAAAAAACATCATAATTATTTCTTTTTATTTACGGATTATTATAAAACCAACCAAAAAAGGGAAAACCGTAAATTGTGATTTAATAAAAAACATCATATTTTAATAGTTTGATATAGCCTGGAAAAGTTCATTACGAGGGTTGGACTTCAGTAGTCATTCAACAATAATATCCTTAACACACAGAGCACCCTTTAAATTTTTAATTTATTTAGATTGTATATGTTTTTTTATTTTCTTGTAGAAGAGTATACATTGTTCCATGAAAGATTTGATTGAGCATTTGGAGTTACAAACCTTATACATTTTGTTTTATTTTTAACATTAAATTATTTGCATTAGACCAGAACTTACTTTAAGGGGTATTTTTCATCGTTATTTTGGTTTTGTTTTGTTCTAAATGTTAAAAAGCGTCACCAGCAAACAATGTTTTTATTGTAACATAAGACTTTTCTCGGGGTGGAAATCCAACCCAAAACTTTTGTCAGGATCACCAACCACTACGCCAAGCGGGTGGTCAGTCATCGTCATAAAAGAGAACTGATGTTACTGGCTTTTGAAATTATGTAAAATAACGCTTTGATCCCACAGCCATTCGTAAGGTAAACAAATGTTCAAATGGGCCAGGATTTCGATTTAATGGTTAAATGAACATTATAACTGTTTGTTTTTAGTCTGTAAAATGTTTGTTTAGTAAATGTACTACCATTAATCCACTTCCTGACGTCTAATTGATGGAATAGACGAAGTTTATCGGGTAAAAATTATTAATATGGCTATTTTGTTAACTGACCGAAAATGTCAAGGGTTAATTAAAAAACACGGTCGGGGGTTCAATTTCTGTTGACAGTCAAAAAATTTTCTGGTTTCTTGTATTAGGGAATGGTTAAAAAACTAATGTCTATTTATTCAATTTAGATAATCAAAAGGGTGGTTAAGTCCTTGATAAAAAAATATATTAAAATAAAACTAATTAATTATGAATAAAATTTTTATTTACAAAAAGCTTAAAAACGGAATTATTTTTTTGAAAATAACAACTTTCAATGAATTTGAATCACGGCATTTGCATACGACGTCTAAAATTGTGATGTCTGCACCACGTCACGTGAAAATGCTTGTATTTCTCTGAGGATGTTTTCTTTTAGGGCCCAATTGACCGCGAATTTGTGTCTAGTTTATTTTAAGGTAGCCCCACAAAAAATCTATTGTGGTCAGATTGACAACGGGAGGCCAGGAATGTCCCCTCTTAGAGATCACTTTGCTTTACTTACATGCCCCTGGAAATGAGCCTGTCAGAGAACAATTTGTTATTGAAGAAAGTAAACGATTCAACATTTACGCATAATTTTGTCTTTGAATACCGCGTTTTTTAATTTTAACCAAGAATTTTTAAGGATATGTAAATCTTTTTCAAAATGGTAAATGTCCTGATACGTTTTAATGCCAGGCGCTTACGAGTTGACTGTATCGGATTTTCCGGAATAGACTGTGTCATGTGTCTATGTTTTGTCGGGTACTTGACGTCCTTTGGGGACCCAACGGTTTATCTAACGTCGAACCGGTTCTCGAACTTAGCAACCCAGTTCTTAACGTTTAAAGTTGAGTGTCGTCAGTTGTGTAAACCTTGTAAACGCTCCATCGTGACAAATTCCCAGAAACCGGTTATCCTTTCCCCCTGCCCGCCCCGCGCCCTGTTCGTTTTATTCAAATTTATTTTCAAAGGACTTATGGGCCATTGATTATAAAAGTAACTAGGCCCGTAAGTTTATTATTAATAGTAACAATTTTAATAATTATTTAAGAATTCTTGTTGTTAAACATGGCAATTTTTAAAGCAATTATTAGAAACCAGCCAAAATATTTGACGTTAAAGAATTGTTTGCAGAACTCTAGCATAAAAGGTTTTAATTTTCCATATAAGAGTTTCTTTATACGAATTTTATTAATTAAATTGGCCAAATACATAATTCCTAAGCGGAAATCTTTTGCTAATTCTTTGATATATTGGGGCTCCATGTTAAATATTAATTAGAAGAATGTGGAAACGAATAGTATCCAAACAAAGAAGTCCGTTTACCCAGTAAATGTTCAGGTGATTATACGGAACCAGAGTTTTCACACACCCTTACGGTAGAAATAGGCACCGGGGGTACCAACCGATGATCCCTTGAATTGGGGACCTACCACTGGTAATAATTAATTTATAAAAAATTATCCCTTTGCTTTGACTTTCTATTTGTTTCCCTATTTGTAAGTAACGATAAATTTCTTGTACTGTAGAAAATTAATTTTTTCTAAAATTAGCTTTTGCGTTATGCTTATCCATAATGCTTTTAGACAAATTTAAGTAATGTACAACATGTCTATAAAATTTTATATAAGGTTTAAGCTTTTATGTATCAAATAATATTTCACTAGAACTATTTTGATTCTAACTTAATTATATGTTTAATAAATTTATCAAGTTGTGGCATTAATTTAAGACTAAAGAACTTTTAAACAGTTGCTAATAGCGTATGAAATTATTCCAATATCTTTATATAAAGATCACAAGTAAAACTTTGAGAATTCAACATATTGAAAAGTTATAATTTGAAGGCAGGAAGGGAGGTAAGGGATAACGTTGTTTATTTCAAGATTTGTTAGAAAAATATAAATTATTATTATAAGTATTGTAGTATAAAAAGGACTTTCTTTTATAAACGCAATGGATTTCAAAGGTTTTTTTTAAAAAAGGAATTGAAGGGAAGGTTTAAAACATCTTATAATTGTAGGTATTTTAAGCATCCGGGAATGGGTTTTAGTATGTACTAAAATATTACTAAGAATATGAATTTAAGCAAGAAAGGTTATAAAAACCAACTCGTCAAATTACGACTTATTTAACATTAGGCGTACGAAAAAGGGTAGCCGTATTTGTCAACGTCGGAAGTGAGCATTAGTTCCCCTCTAACTTGAAATGATGGATAATAAGGCAGAACTTTGCCAGTCGACTCGACGGTGTCCGACTGTTAAAAAGAGTTAATGGTTGTAGTTTGCCATTGTTCTCGTTTCTTCTTAAGTTTTGATTTCCTGCATAAAAAACTGAGTTATTTAGACCTAGTTATAACAGTTTGTTAGGCTTTTGAAACATATTTTTTAAGGATATTAATCCATAGGTATAGTAAATTTATTTTGAAATGCATTTTTTTAAACTACGTAGCAATTATAAAAATGTACCGAATAGTAGGTTAACTTAATTAATAAAAGAAGAATAGGGGTTCAAAAAGATAATAGAGTCATTATCGTTTTGAACCCTATTTACAAAAGCAAAATGTATTTTATTTTAAAGCAATTTCAAGTTTATATTCAGTAAACCAAGGATATGATGGTAAAGTCACATTTATTCCGTTGCTATGAAAAAAGGACTAGCTTTTTTAATTGACAAATTATAGGAACTTATTGAAAATCATGCAAAATGGAAAGAGGATTCATTCACAGTTTATCAGTAGGTATATACTTTTACCTTCATTCTATAGGAAATGATTATTCCATTAATTAAATTTACATTAAAAAAGTTTTGATTTTAAAATATAATTGATTTTTGGGAATTCATTTATAATAAATTGAGAAAACCTTTTTTCCTTTTAACATATCAATACAAAAGTAGCATCAGAAAGGCAAACCGATTTTAAAAAAAATTTGGAAAAGCGCCAGAAGTTTAAAAGGTATGTGTTTGTTAAAGCTAAAAAAAAAAGACTTGAAAACAGAATTAATTTTTTAAATTAATTTAATAAGTCCTATTGATACGTTTCAATGCGTATTTTTTTATTTACGGATATTTTTTTACTTTGATTAACAAACATGCCGGGGTGTTTTATAGGATAACTTACACAAAGTCATTGATAAAAATGTATTGTGCCTTAGCTTACAGATTAAATTTTCTCATCGCAGAATAAGTTTTAATCACTTAATAATGTTCTATTTCTTTTTTAATTGCAGACGAAAACAGACGAGCATCGTCGCAGAGAACATCGGGCCACGGGAAAGAAAAATAATAAGGTAGAAAAAGGTGCATAAATTCATACAACAACAATAAAAATATAAAAGTAATACAAAAATAACATCAATCACCATCATCAAATCAGATGTAATAGTCCCACTGACATAGGATCCTTAATACAACCCTTTATCCATTAGGAGTTTTACCGTATAAACACGCTGGTCCAATGGGGTTTGGGGGTGACCAAATTTTCAGACAATTTGATCACCCTAATTGCCCCAACAAAAGGAAACGGTAATGAAAATTTTTGAGGCCCGGGATTCGAACCCACAATGGTCTCAAAGCACACGCCTTTACCACCAGGCTTGGAGGCAGTTAATACAAATGCACCAAAAAGTTTATAAGTTTCATGATTGCTGGTTATCAAAACCAAAATCGTTTAAGATGGATTTTGACGAATAAAACTTTTTTAAAAGTAAAGTTTTAATAAACTCAGAGTTCATAGGAGCTTTTTGAAGCTTAACAAAAAATGGGTGCGTGGCATCATTAAAAAAATTAAATATTATATAATAATATATTTTAATATATATATATATATATATATATATATATATATATATATTGCGTCGGTTTCATATAACATAACGCGCCTAAAGAAGTATAACTTCTAAACGCAACCAAAAACGAACCTTAATCCCAATTCATAGAGCATTATGCAAAAACTATCGCAAAAAAAACGACAACCCATTATCATAATAAAAAATCAACCTTATACTATGTAATGGTTTTCAGTTTTATTATAAACTGTTAATTTTGGAAAGGTGGCATCTTACTTTTACCTCATCATTTTTTTTCATAAACGCCTAAAGAAGAAATTCAAAACACCCGAAAACTTTGTAAGGGACGGAATAAGTAGTCGTTGCCTTCCAAGGATCCAAAAAAAATTGCAAAACTGTGGGAAAATGGTCCCCGATGCCATTTAATTGGCAAGCCAGTGGACACCGGCGCTGCCTACCCGACATGTTTGTTAAGTCTCGTTTATTTTTAATTGCTGGCTAGGGCCTTTAAATCGGAACACGTTAGTATATTACACTACCACTTTGTGGCAGAAATAGGCATGGCAGTGGTACCACCCCAGGCGGCACCCTGTAAAAAGAGGACCTACCATATCTTAAATCTTCTGTAATTATGAAGCATGAAAACTATATTTTTTCATATCTGTAAAAAATAAAAATCATTTTGATATTTTTTTATTGCACCAATATTATTAAAATTTAAATATACCCATAATAAATTGATAAAATTTTGTCCGTCAATCTGTTTATTTGGAATTTGGGGACAAAAAAATAAATTTAAGATCTAATAATATTTGATTAAAGTTGGAAAGTTTGATAGATATTTATTTTAACTTTATATTGTTAGAGCCAAGTAGCCAAATTTCACATTTATTATGGTGTACATTAGGAGGCATTTGCAAGAAATACTGACAATGATGCAATAACCTAATTCATATTTTCCAATATCGTAGGTTTTGGGTGACATAAAATTTTATGTTTTAAATAATTTTTCCTATTCAAATTAATTATCCTTATTCAAACAGAAGGTAACACCGTTATTGAGTCAAGACGCTACCACCGGTTCAGAATAGGGAGCCTGACCTGAGAAGAACGGCAAAAGAAACTCAGCAGGTTATTTTGTATCTTTAAAATAAACAAATATATACAATAAATTTTCATGAGCAAATACAGTTCTATCATATATTATTTTAAAAGTTTGAGGAGACCATTACCAGGTGTTATCATTTATAAATTTATTTATGTTATAATAACCTTTACCACATAAAGTTGTTTTTCTACTTTTAAATTTATTAACAGTTAAATTTAACATTTATGGGATTTTTTAAAAAAGCTGAGTCCGAAAAGATTTACTTATTCGCAGTCAGTTGTTGAAGAATTAAACATGTTTGTTTCTAGTATTTATGTGACGTAAATGTCTGCGAAAATCATTATTTTTTTGCACATAATTTTTTGAATATGTAAAGTAACAATATTCTTTAATATTAGATTTATAATAGAAACGATTCTTAAAATACTTAAAAAGTTCTTTCTAAATGTTAAAAAATTAAAAATCTTTTTTTAAATATCATTAATTTGAGAAAATATTGTCAAAATTTTTTTATATATTTTCCTTCCACTATCTTAAGCTTATTTAATAAAACGTTTTTAATCATAATGTAGATTGCAAAAAAAATGAAAATATTAAAGATATGCTCATTGTTTTGGAGCAGATCGAGCTTAATTGATTAAAGATGAAGGTCAAGATCGACCAATAAAAGGGAAAACTTGATATATCTTAAAATTATAGAAAAACAACGCTTAGAATATAAAAAACATGACATCGCGTTTTTTCTTTGGCTTTTTATTTTAGATTTACCGCAGTGGGCCTCATATTAATAGACGGGAGTGTTTAGCTCAGCGGTTTTACGAGTCAAAAAAACAGAAACCAATGATGTGGACAGCCGTTTATATATTTTGTTATTTTCACAGTATAAGTTTATCATTCTACTGGGGAAACGCGGTGATATTAATAAAATTTTCATAATTCTAAAGAGAGCGATTTGAGCAGTCTATAACCTAAGCCCCAAAGAATGTTGAGAAAAAAGAAATAATGTAATGGGGTTTTTTCTCAAACACAATTAAAAATATTATTAGTTCGAACAAAAATAATTATTTCTTCCAAAACTAGGCTCCAAAGAACAATGAAATTTTCATGGGACAAATGTATCTTTCTAAATAAAATACCAGAAAACGTTTAGCTTTTATCTGTAAAAAATATAAAAGTTTAAAGAATTATTGTTGTAAGACATGATAGATAACACCCTGGAATGAACTGTTCACCCAGGCTATTTCAAAGTAGAAATGTAAGGTAAGAAAAAGTTTTTAAAATTTATTGGGGAAAAAAAAGTCCCCTATTTAAGTGGTTTTTCCCGGTCAGGGTATCAACCGGTGGTAGATTATTTGACAATCAAAAAAAATGTAAGCTTCCATTTTAAAATATTTGATTTGACTTTTGGCTTTACCAATTTATGAAATTATATCCATGAAGAGATTTCAATAAATTAATGGTTATAAAAGGGAAAAAAATATGGAAAAATTATGAGACCTTTTAAAAAATACGTTTTTATTAATAGGAACTTTAAAATTATATTAACAAATGGTATTGTTACAGTAATAAAATAGAAAATATAAAAGGATTAAAAAAAATGAAACAAAGATTTTTGGCACTTTGAGACGCTTACTATTACAAAGAAAATTTACGTTTCATGTTTTCCGCCTCCAGAGTTAATGTCCCAACGCTTCCATAGATGCAAATTGTGTACTGGCCAATTTTAAAAATTCACCTCTTATATCATTGTTTTGGTAAACAAAATAACATGTAGTTCTCAAAAGCACAAGTTTTCGTTTAAGGATTGATTGGCTAAAATTTTAAAGTGAAGGAGGGAACGAGCGGGCTCATTTTTTTTCTTTTTTTTTTTTTATTATGCTTTGAAGATATGCCAGACCCCCATAGTAAGTTCATCTAAACAGAGTTGGGAGAAGCCCGTCCCAGAACTAGGTGGCGACATTTTTGCTAAAATGAAGGCCCACGCAGAAGGTACGGAGGGATTTTTATGTTCCAAGGATCGTCCGATCGGTTTGACCAGGACGCCAACGGTCCGGGACGTATTAATCGTTTGTGGGGGGGGAACCCTGGAAGCGGGTGCGATAGCGGTGTGTGTGTGTGTGGCCGTGCGAGGGCAAACCGGTGAGTGTGGTTTGCCCACCGTGGGTGGTGGGTTGATTCACCCCTTTGGGCCGGAGTCCGGCCCCCTTCCTCGTCCGGGTCAGGAGAACCGGTCTACGCTTTTACCGACGCGTTTGGATCGGGATGGTGCTTTTCCCAGGGTTATGTGGTTGACTGATTCAACGATGTGGGAATGTCAACAATGGGTTCACCTGATGGTGAGTGGACCGCCACCCATGGCAAAAAAGGGCCAAAATGTAATACCGATTGAGAGACGATTTTCCAGTAATAGAAAATACAAAAAACAAACTAAATCAACCAAACCACAATTATCCAAAACTAAAAGGTCAACCCCCTAAACCCCCAATGGATAGGAATTATGAGGCCATAACCAGCAGTGGATAGAATTGATGATGTGATGAAAAAATCAAAGGCAAATAAAAACAATACTGGACCAAACTTAGTTGTTCGCTGTTAGAATACAATAGAATAAAGAAGTTTCGAAAGACAACAAGATTTCCAACGATTCTATGCGCTTGTTTAAAAACTGTTACTGCAAAACGATTTTCAACAGATTATAAAAGTTCCAGCAGCTGCAGAAAAGCGACAATTTTGTTGAAACCTTGTGAAAGTTTTGAAAGAAGAGCATTTGGACAAACATTCAATTATATTTTGAACAATAGTTCACGCCCTTTTATGAAAGGGAAAATTATTTAAATGTTTTATATAGAGAGGTGTTTCCTTTGACTTAAAATAATAAATTTTTAAAAATAGATCAAAGTGATGTTAAAAAAATACATCAAAGTTGTTCTTGTAGAAATTCACGTGCCTTCCAAGGATCTTAATTTTTATTACATATTTCGTTAAGGATCCCACCGTAGACATGTTGAGTTGAGGAATGTTAAGAAAAAACAGGAGTTTATTTGGGAAGATTTACCGCAAACGGTGCTCTGGATGATGGTGGGAGAGGGGTTGAGGCTTTTACCTCTAAGTCATTGACAAAATAAAACGTTTAATCGGGCCATTCCCGGCCAAACGTTTGACGTATTTTCGCGACTAACCTGGTGGTGTAATGGGAAAGCGTTTGCCCATCGTGAGTGGATGAAGATGCGCCTTTCACAAAATATAAACAGTTCATTACAGTTCAGGCGAAACAGGTGAGAGTTCGAGGACCATGTTTATGGGTTGTTGGAGATTAGTTTGGAGAAGAAATGGTGGATGAAGTTATGGATTATCTTAACGCCCGTAAAATTACTTATTTTTTCTGTTTTACCTTTCAAAAAATTATGCTTTAAACAGAGTCAATACTGCGCAAGAATATGCGGAAGATTAATAATTATGATAATGTTTTTATACGTACATTTCCCAAAGGTTGAAAGTAAAGGAAAAGACAAACATTATAGTTCCCAAAGGAAGAAAAATCAACACAGAGCAAAAGCGTTATACAAAATTTTCAATTAAAAGTAATAAAGGGCTCTGGTACAAAATTGCCCGGTTTTCAACACACATTTTTAATTTTTATATGTTTGAAATATTATATAATCAAATGTCGTTTAGACACGCGCAAAAAACATGATAATTAATACCTATCTTTTGAAATTTTGTCAAAAAAACAACTCATTTTAAAATAGGGACCCACATAGATCATCAAAAAGCCAAGATTAACTTTAGAAAAAAAAAAGGTGTATTATTTATTACATGCTCATAAAAATAAAAATGTAATTATAAATATTATTAGAATCGAATTTTCCATGAAACGATTTCATAGGTTGTCAAAAGGATAATATAAAAATTTGACGTAAAGACACATTTTGAATTTTCCAAAGAGTTTATTTATAAAATAAATTTCACCAACTCACATTATAATAATCACAAAATATATTTTTTTGACTATGATTTTCAAAAATGCTTAATAAGAAAAAAATTGATAAGAAATTATGATTATTAAAACACAAAAAAAATGTATTCATAACAACATACCATTTAACCTAAGGGTATCCCAAAAATATGCTCGAATGGACGAGGGATTTCCCAAGAGGAGATTTGCGTATTTTGTTTTTTTATTTACAAAGTAACCAAATCGCCTCCTACGGTATATATTACGTTCCGTTACGTTTTTTTTTATGCGTTATGTATAAAGACGTAATGCATTTGATTATGACCTATATCATAAATCGGCAATAACTTTGTAATACTACCGATACAGAAAAATAGTATTTGGAAGGTCGTAGGTTACCACTGCGTTACCTATTTCCACCGCAAAGTGTCCGAATTTTTTTTTTGGAAATCGTGTTCCGGTTTGAAGAGAACTGAGCCAGTATTTATTGGAAACGAGTAAATCCATATCTCAAGGAGGAGGGGAGGCAATACTAGATTGCCTGACCAATTTTGGGCGTTGGTGACCAGGTGACTTTCCAAGATGGGCGACGTCGTCTTTTGTTAGAAAAAAACAAAGTAAGATTAAATTATGAATTCATCAATGATAAAATGATAATGGCAGTTACATATATATTAATCATAAAAAAAACAAAGTCGCTTTTCCAGTATATCGCTATGTATGTTTAAATTTTCGGTTTTTTGAGGAGGTTTTTATTAGACAGAAGGTTTAAGAGGGGTTTGAAAAAGAAAATATTTTCCGCAATATTTTACAGATATCAAAAAACGTGGGGAGCCGGGGGTAGCTACAATTTTAAATTAATTATTTAGTGGGTTCTACAACCAAAATTAGCCTAGCCTAGAAGGCGTTTGCTTTAGAAACCGGGATCGGGGTTAATCATGTGGGGACTCAAAAATTGTCATTGTTTTTTGTTGGTTAGGGAAATTTAATACCCAATTGAGAAAAGAAGATGATCCATGTTGGATTGAAATAGAAAGTCGGTCCACCGACTAACCGGCATTGGAACAGCGTAGTGGAATTCCAAAACCCCAACGGATAGGGGTGTATTAGGAAAGACATATCTCCAAGTGGACTATCACAGGCTGATGTTGATGATGATGATTGATGATGTTTATTTTGTATTACTTTTATATTTTTATTATTATTGTATGAATTTATGCACCAAAACCTTTTTCTTTTTCTTTTCCGTGGCCCGAATGCTCGTCTGTTTTCGTCTGCAATTAAAAAAGAAATTGATCATTAGTAAGTGATTAAAACTCACTCTGCGATGAGAAAGTTTAACGGTTTAAGGGCTATAAATTTATTCATTAATCTTTGTGTGTTAATGTTTTTTCAAAATGTAAACAAAATATCCGCATTTAAGTAAAAAAAAAATTACGCATTGAAATGTATCAATAGGACTTATTAAAGTAATTTTAAAAATTAATTCTGTTTTCAAGTCTTTTTGTTTTTGAGCTTTTAACAAACACATACACTTTTAGCTTCTGGCACAACTCTCGCGGATTTCATTGTAGGCCAATTCAAGTAGCACAATTATGTGAAACACAGTTGCTGCCTATCATATATATGTTTGAGCCAGCGTTTGCAATTTAATCGTACGAGGGTGTGATTTTTGACGCCGTAATATTCTTAATTTCTTAAATATTTGTTAAACTAGTTATCACAAAATAAAAGTTTTTTTCAAAAGTAAAATTTTACAAAAAATATGACCGGCTTCAAACAGTATAAAACATTTTACGAACACAAGGGATAACGAAGGTAATGCCCGGATTTCGCTGCATTTAAAATTATCAAATTAGGGTTCACAAAGTTTAAAAGTTGGTGCACAAGATTTCGAATAACTTGGGTATTTTTCAGAATAGAGATAGATCTGTAGTTTTTCAACATCAGATTGTAGCCAGATTTATGATAGACGAATAAGCCTTTTCAGATCTTAGGTAAGATTCCTTCGCTTACGATTTGTTAAAAATAATGGAGCATAGGGTTATATTGAAGTTGCAATTTATAAAAGGATGGTGGAAGCCATCGGGCCTGCCTTTTTCTCTGATTTAAACCATTTTCTTTTGAAAATTTCTATTTAGAAGAAACAGTCCAAGGTTCAGACTAAGAAGAATGTCAATTGAGGCAAGCCCAGTTTACATCTGTAGCATAGACTGACTCAAAGTATTGGCAAATAAGTTAACAATGTCTTGACCAGAATTTGCAAAACAGAATCGTTCGAATGACCATTAGGCAAACCACTTACCCTTTTTGTAGGCAATTCCAAAATGACTTAATATCTACTTTAGTGTTCTTTCATGTTGTGAATGTCGGCAGAGTAGTCTTATTAGCCATAGATTTGCATTGTTCAGAATTTCAGAGAATTTAAGATAGTCGAGACAAGACTAGTTTTTATTTGATGTGGCAGATTTTTCGAAAAGGGTTTTTTAAATTAAATGAGTACCGGTGGGATAATATTTTTTTGTATTGAGGAATATATTTGAAGATTAGTTGTAAAAACGCTAAGCTATAAAAGTAATTAGAGAAGAGTCAGTGAATTTGAAGAAACATGGGGTAACTTTGACAATTTTTCATTAATTTAAGATATGTGATTGAAATCGAAACATTTCACAAACTAATTCTAAAATGCACGTTGGAAGGAAGAATTCAATGGTATGATGTTTGCAAGGAACAACAATCACAGAAGGCTAATAAGAGATTTTATAGGGTAAATATCAAGTCGAGAGTTCTGTTATGTAAGTTTTTATATAGGTTTGAAATAAATTTAATAATTTACAGCACTACACTTGTTTCAAGGCAATACAAGGAGTTGTCCACCGTTTTAAAGGAGGAAGATTGAAATAACTAATATGATAAATTTAATTGGATTTATTTGAAAATTGTCTAATTGCCCCTAAATTTAATAGCGGATAGAATTTGGGGAAAGTATACAAAACCCCAATATAATTAGGACGATTTTGACCAGACAAAATTTGATCTCAGGAGTTGGGACGAATTACTGAGGAACGAAAGGGGTTTATGCAACCAGTGCACCACCGTCAACGTCATTCGGCTGTACCTTGATGCCATCCCTCTGTAGATGGGGTGTTGAGAGAAGTTTAACTCAGCATCAGAGATGCCGTCAACAGCCGGTTTCTGTGAAAGCCTAAAGGCGTTAAGATTGTTCCATAGATTTAGTTTTGTCCTGAACGAACGTTCTGATAATATACCTTTAGGATGCAGATTGTTTGGAAGTTAGTTTCGGTTTAGGATTGTCCAGGAGTTTATCCAGATTCGGGCACGTGTTCAGGATTTGAGGTGTTTGGCCCTCGCCAGGAAGTCCCCGTGATTTATAGGCGACGATTTTGGTTTGGCGTTTGGAGATGGGAAGAATGGCGCCGATCCCGTATTTTTTTTGTTGCGAAGAAATTCCATGGCAACGCGGTTCGGGAACTGGACCTGATGGGACGGGCTATGGTTGTTGGCGTCGGGGACCAGCCGCTCGTGTTGCTCGCTTTGTACCGAGAAACAGGAAACCTTCATTTAGGTCTGAGATCGCATCCAGGAGAACCGCCTTTATCTTCATCAAAGCGCGTTCAGTGGGTTGTTTGTCGTTCTCCGGAATCATAGATTTTTTTGAGCGCCACGGCGTTACGATCCCAGCGTACACGATTCACAATCAAGTCCAGATTGAGGGTGGTCATGAGAACTTCCAAACATCCATTTTTTTCCACTAGGTCCGTGTTTTTCCAAGTTCCTCAATTTTTGCTGAAAGGTGGGTGTTTTTTATGATGGTGAGGGTCGCCTCAAGACATACGGTAAACAAATTCTTCTCCATTTAGTGACCTTTGAGGCGAAGACCTAGTCTCAGATGCTGAGGATCTGGTTTTTGAGGGGGTCAAACGACATTGCGGTTTATTGCTTTTATTTTTATAAAAATTTTTAACAGAAATTTTCCATTATGAATTGAAAATGGAGATTATAAAAAATATCAAATATCATAATTAAAAAAATTAAATGGTGATTTGAGGTTTAGACAGTTTACTAAATTGAGGATGCCCAATGATAGTTTTACCAAAAACACAAAACTCACTGCTAATGTAAGTATTTTTTAAAAATGAAAAAAAAATTAATTTGTTTTTACTTTAAAACTATTTTATTCAAAATTAAATTAAAGGAGAATATAAATGTATTGTACCTTTTTTGCACGCCTACCCACTAATTTTGAGGTTATTAAATATTAATGAATTTTAAATGATAGACAGCCGGTAATGGAATGCCTGCCCCTTCTTTTTTAAAATTGTAATATGTTATAAAAATTGGGTTTTTTAAAAGTTGTTACTTTGCTGGTTCTTTCAGGTCTAAGGCGTCCTTGTCGACGCGGGGATAGTATATTTGACAACAAACAAGTGTAAATTCATATTGAAAAAGATATTTGAATTTGAATTTAAATTTAATTTGGTACTGATCAAAATTACAGATCCTTTTTTTAGGGCGATTTGATCCCTAGGGCCAACCTTTTGCCCATTTAGCTTATTTATTAGAATAAATTAAGACGTTTGTACTTAGATAATATACCAAGTTATATATAATTTGAAAGGATTTTGGCTTTGCCGGTCGAAGGCTATTTTTCATAATGTTCCCATATAATATCCAATATTTCAAAAGATATAATATACCTTCCAAATAAGGTGATTAAAAATAAATAATTTATTGAACTGGTTCAAAGTCTGTTCTAAAAACTAAATTATAGAATATCAATATGTTAGTATTTTAAATTTGTATATTATTTCAGTTGAAAATTTGATAAATGATGCGTTTTTAAGAAAGAGTGATGATCCATCACACTGCATTTATCCGCAAATGCAACGAAATAAAAATGAACCAGGCAAGAAAGTTTTTGTTTGCAGAACTTTAAAACCTCTGGAAAACATACGGTAGTATAATTTATAGTATTTTTTATATAATTTGTTATACGTTTTTAAAATAAGGTTATTTAGAAAAATTAAAATTAAAATAATTAAAACTTTTATTAAACTTTAAAAAAGAACTTTTTACTTTGTTTTTTTAAAAGTTTTAAAAAATTTAAAAAATATTTAAATTCAAATTAAAGGGAACAAAATTTTTTATAAAAATTTTCAAAACTTTTTTCATTTTCCAAAAGATATACATATAAAAAATTTTTTAATTTTAAAAATTTTTTATTTTAAATAAATAACCCCTTAAAAAAATTTATGGAAAAAGTCAAAAACCAAATTTTTTTTTTTTTTTTAAAATTTTTTTTTAAATTTTTAAAAAAAATTTAAAATTAAATTTTTTAAAAAAAATTATTTAAAAATAACCCAAGAAACGTTTTTTTAATTTATTTTTTAAAAAAAATAATATTTTTTTTAAAACAAAAAATTTTATTTTAAAAGGAAAAATATTATTTTTTTAAAAATTTTTGGAAAATATCTTTTCCAAAGAAAGATTTTTTTTTTAAATTTTTTTTTTTATTTTTTAAATTAAATTTTTTAAAAATTTTTTAAAAAGGTTTTTTTTTTTTAAATTTTTAAATTTTAAAAAATTTTTTTTAAAAAACTTTTTGGGGTGTTTTTCCCTTTAAAATTTTTGTTTAGGTTTTTTTTGGTATAACCAAAGTTTTATTTCCTTTTTTTGAAAAAAAAATTTTAAACCCACAAACCAAGGGGGTTTTCCCATAAAGGGACTTTTCGTTTGGAAATAAAAAACTTTTTTTCCCTAAAGGGGGGTTTAAAACAAAATGGTCAAAGGGAAAATTTAATTGGTTTAAATTATAAAATTTTTAAGGTTTTTTGTTAATACCAAATTTCAAAGGGCAAATTTGGGTTTAACTGGTAAAAAATTTTTAAAATTTTTTTTTAGGTAATTTTTTTAAAAAAATGTCTTTAAATTTAACATTTGGGGGTTAATTTTTGAAAAATAAAACAAAATTTTAAAATTTTTTCTTGGGAAAAAAAAATTTCAAAAATTTTTTTAACCCGGTTTTGGGGCTTAAAGTAAAATTTAAAAATAAATTTTCATTTTTTTTTTCAAAAGCCTTTTTATTTTTAAAAATTTTTAATTTAATAGCAAAAATTTAAAAAATTTTGGCCGGGTTTTTAAAATTTTTTTTTTCTTTTTTTAAAAAATAAAATTTTTAAAAAGTTTAAAAAAGGAAAAAATTTTAAATAAAAAACCAAATTTCCCATTTGTTTTAAAAAAATGGGTTTCGCACCATTATTTTGGAAAAGTTGTTATTTCCCGATTTGCTTTACCCTTTCAATTCCCGGAATTTTGGTTGGGCAAGATTTCAAATGAACCCCCAATTAAACCCCTTCAAGGGGGAAAGGGGCAGGGTTTTTTCCGAAACCTCCTTTACCCAATCCCGGAAACCTCCCCTTTTTCCCCGGCCCCCTTTGTTTTGGAAATTTCTTTAAACTTTTTTTGGATAAAAAAGCCCCCTTTTGCGGTTTTATTTTTAAAACTAAAATTTTTAAAGTAAAAATTTTTAAAATTTTTGTAATAAAGTTTTTTAAAACCTTTAAAGAAAACCCCTAGGTTAAAGAATGTTTGAAAACCTTAAAATTTTTAATTTTTTTGGAAATTTTCTTTTCCAAAAAAATTTTTAAATTCTAAGGGAAACTTTCTTTTTAAATTTAGGCCAAAAAAAATTTTTTAAAAAAGTGTTTTAAATTAGGGCCAGTGTTAAATTTAAATACGGCAAAGAAACCAATTTTAAATCCCCTTCCCCACCGTTCCCCCCGGGGTTTTTTAATTTATTAAAATTTTATAAAAAATTATTTTCTTTGTTTTTTTTTTTTTGTAATAAGTAAATTTTTTTAAGGAAAATTTTTTTTTTAAAATTTTTGGGAAATTAACCATAATTTTAAAAATTTTTGGTAAAAAAAATTTTTAAATTTAAAAAAGTTTTTTAAAATTTTTTATAAAATTTTTTTCAAAACTTTAAAATTAAATTAAAATTAAATTCTAAAGGGAAAATTTAATTTTTTAAAAAAAAAATTTTAAAGGGTAAAATTAAAAAATTTTATTAATTTAAAAATTTTAAAAAATAATTGAGTTTTAAAACAAATTTTTTAAAAAGGGTTTCTGTTTTTTAAATGGGTTTTATAAAAAATATAAAGTGGTTAAACCATCCCTTTTAAAATTTTAAATTTTGGTTTTAATTTGAAAATTTTAAATTTATAAAAAAATTTTTCCTTTTCTTCTTTTTGGTTTTTTTTCCCAAAATTTTTAACGGAAAAATTATTTTTTCAAATTACTTTTTTGGTAAAAATTTTTTTTGCAAATTTTTTAATGTAAAAAACCCTTTTTTAATTAATTTTTAAGGGAAATTTTATTTACAAAATTTTTGAAATTTTTTAAATTTTTTTTTAAATTTTAAAATATTTCCAGCGTTTTTCTATGATGCAGTATTTAATCAGTAGTTATTGTTAGTGTATCGGTATTACTAGTTATTTAGCAGTTCTAATTAAAAAATATATGAATCTCTGTGATAAATTGTTTCATTATCATCCTTATAATCAGCCCCTATCAGTCCACTGCTGGACATAGGCCTTTTCCAAGACGGCCAGCAATTCGCTGCCAACTTGAATCGGCTGCTGCACGGAGATCACCATCCCATCTGATCGGGTCGACCAACACTCCATTTTCCTAAACGTGGCCTTCACCCTAGAACCTTATTAGCCCTCCGGTAACCAGTTCATCGGACCACACGACTGGCTCACAGCCACTTCAACGAGCTATTCGCAATTTCCTTATTCTCTAAAATGTTATATACAATAGGTGAAAGCGTAAAAGTCAAGCATAACACGGAAACGGATGAACCTGAAGAAAGTATTATAATATTTTTTTAACTTTTAAACTAATTAACAATAACTAAATAAACAAGCCAACAAATGTAATGTCTTGAATAATACTTTTTTCAGCGAACCAGAAGTACACCATTCGTTTCTTTTTAAATCCTTTTGAGGTCTCGGCTAAACTCTAAGTCGATTATCGTATATCTCTTGGCCCGCCGTTACTGAGGGCTCAACTGTTAACTAAAAAAGTTTCCTCTTTCGGACGTCTTGAATAGCAATTTAGGAAACGGTTTTCAGTTTTTAATACTTTAGCATAAAACTAATGTATAATAAATTTAAAAATATAGATCAAAATTTGAAAAATATCAATAATATTCCTGCCGTAGTATCTTCCAATAATGAAACTGCTGACATTCCAACAGATATTGCCAATTTATTCTCTACTTACTTTGAATCGGTTTTTGAACCGTCTTCACTACGGAAGATTACAATATAGAGTACACAATTTTGTTTTTCGGACATTACTATGTCACAAAATATTATCTCAGAAGTCATTCTTCCGCAAGAGAGATTGTCAACGTATTGCAGTCTCTAGATACTTCTAAAGGACGGTACATGAATATTCCACCAGTTTCCACCGATTTCTTAAAACACATCAAAGCAGATATGTCAGCCTTTATTGTACTTATTTAACAAATATTTAAGAGATGGTGTATATCCGGGTGTCTGGAAGTATGCAAAATAGTACCGGTGCATAAAACAGGATCAAGAATGAATGTGGAAACTACCGCCCTATATCCATCTTGTCCGCGCTATCAAAGAAAGAAAGAAGAAAGAAAGAAAGAAAAACATTTATTTGGCACAGAAAATTGAAAAGTACAGTAAAAAAGAAAAATAAAAAACATTAAATGGCTTGTGTACCAAAATGGCATCCACTCAGCTTACATCACGAAGACAAAAGAGTCTTCGTAAATGCTGATTTTCAGTGGACCCGTTTAATGTAGGGGTTGATGGCGCTATTTAACTAAATTTATATAAAACAAAAATATTTTAAACAAAATAAAATGAGAGGTAACTTATGCTGTTTAATACCGGAATACATTTACCCGCTACCAAGACAAGACACAGTATTAAAGTTTTTAATATTACACAATAATTTATTTTTAAGCACCTGTATTTGTATTTGTTCACGTTTTAAATAGCAGTGCTGGACTTTTGTTTTGTAATCAAGTATTGCTTTAAGTAAAACTTAAACGTTTGATTCGAGTCTTTGAAAGACTTATTTATAACGCAATATACCCACAACTACATAATTCTATACTAACCCAACAACATGGGTTTGTGCGGCGTCGCTCAACGATTACCAACTTATTACTTTATACTACTGAACTTTATGAAACTATTGACGGTAATGGACAAACTGACAGCATATATACAGACTTTCGAAAGGCCTTTGATAGGGTAGATCATCAAATTCTCCTACAAAAAATTGCCTATAATGGTATACGTGGTAACTTATGGAGGTGGTTCAAATCGTACATCACAAACCGAACACAGAGAGTTGTCATTAGCGGATATGAATCTTCTGAAGTACATATTTCCTCTGGAGTACCTCAAGGGTCCATTCTTGGGCCATTGCTATTTATTATATGTATAAACGACATCAATGAATGTTTTAGCTTTTGTAAATTTCTTCGTTATGCAGATGATCTTAAATTTATCACACTATCAATGATCTTAACGACCACATTTTAATACAAACAGACCTAGACAATTTTCGTTCCTACTGCATAAAAACAAACACTCATTAATCATTAATAAATGTTACTCAATAACATTTACAAGAAAACATAATAACAGTCAATATAATTACTCCCTTTTGGTGTAAATCTAGAGAAAACCAACTCGTACGAGATCTTGGTGTCACTCTCGACTCCAAACTTACCTTAGATGTCCATGTCAATAACATATGTAACCAAGCCTTTAAACTATATGGATTCGTCATTAGAGCTTGTTAAGACTTTAGAAAACCTCAACCTATCTTTATTTATATAAATCTTCTTAGGCCCCAATTACAAAATGCGGTACCCATTTGGAATCCTTTTACGAGCAATATTCAACTCAAATAGAAAAAGTGCAGAAAAAATTTTTAAAACGGTCGAGTACAAATGTACCAAAAATATCTAGGTTACTCTTACATATTAAAAAAATCTCAAATATTACACCTTAAGGATAGGCGCCAACAACTAAACACTATGTTAGTGTGTATGTATGTGTATGATTGCATACCGTTAATGAATAAAATAAGTTTTAATGTTCCTGTTCGCCCTAACACAAGTTCGACTCGTGTCTTAAAAACTTTGCAAAAGGTAAAACGAACGTCGAACTAACGCTGGTAAATGCTCCCAGTTTCCTACCTTATGTCCAAATATAACACATATTTTAATGATATTGATATATTCTCGATGCGTCGGCAGTTTTAAGAAATCAATTATAATGGCACTCAGTGATACAAGTGAAGCGGACACAAAACGCAATGCGCACTAATCACTTTGAAGTAACTAAAATGTTAATAGCACTATTTTCATTTCTATTTTCTATATGAAACAATATAAAAACACATGCACACAACGCATGCACGTATTTAAATTTTTATTTCGTTTGAAAAATACTTATTTTACTCAAAGTCATGTTAAGATTTCCTTTATATTAAATTAAGATAATTAATAGTATGAGATAAAATTCATGTTCATTCGCAAATCATGTTAACTTTAGAGTAACCAGTGACAGATGGTGTTGGTTTTATAATTATTGAAACTTTAATTACCACTTACATGTAACACTTCTTATTGTAAAACTGTTTGTTAGTCCAATAAATAAAATAAAAAAAAAGCAAAATAAATAAATCACTTATTATTAACTGCCTCCGTAGCCTAGTGGTATTGGCGTTTGCTTTAGAAACCGGAGGTCGGGTTCGAATCCTGCGGGACTCAACAAATTTACGATGTTGTTTCCTAGTTGGTTACGACAGTTTGGGCCGATCACCCAATTTTCTGAAAAGTAAGATGATCCATGCGTCGGATGGGCATGTAAAGGCAGTCCACCCACCAACCCGCATTAGACCAGCGTGGTGGGATACGGTCCAAAACTCCTAATGGATAGGGGTGTATTAGGGAGGCCTATGTCCAGCAGTGGACTATTAAAGGCTGATGATGATGATGATACTTACTTAATCTAAGTCAAATATCTTAATTCAATATACATGTAGAAGATTAATACTTTCCTATTTTGTCAATAATGTATCAATGGCTAGAAATAAAAGCTTTTGACCTAATAAGAACGGCTAAATAAACTAAGGGCTTTTTTTTCTTTTTCCATAAAATAATAAAATAATGGACCAAAAGTCAATAAAATACTATTGTTACCTACTACAAATGACGGATAGAAGAAAACAAAATGAATAAATAAATTGTTTACTATGATTCATAACATTGAAGTATTCATTTATAAAGCATTGTAACATATATTTAAAATATTGTGAGGCATATCTAAATAAAATTGAGGCGAAACTCAATGCATTCCTAAAATTTTAACTCGATTAAAAACGTGTCTTAGACAGCATTTCATGATCAAAAGATAAACCTAACTTTAAAAGTATTAGACACTTAAAAATGTAGCGGCAGTAATCTGGAACAGTTTTGTGCAAGCTGCACGTTACTGCCTGCTACTGCAAATGGTAGCCTAACCATTAAATAATTTAAAAGAATATAGTTAAAAATCTGCCTCCGTAGCTTAGTGGTATGGGCGTGAAACCGGAGGTCGTGGTTCGAATCCTGCGGGACTCAACAAATTTTCATTGTTGTTTCCTAGTTGGTTAGGTAAGTTGGGCCGATCACCCAATTGTCTGAAAAGTAAGATGATGCATGGTCGGATGGGAATGTAAAGTCGGTCCACCCACCAACCCGCATTGGACCAGCGTGGTGGGATAGGTCCAAAACCCCAAAATGGATTGGGGTGTATTAGGGAGGCCTTTGTCCAGCAGAAGACTATCACAGGTTGATAATGATGAAAAAATGATGATGTTAAAATGTAATGAGCCGCTTACGAAACTTATGAAAGAAATACATCCAAAATTATCTGTTTAAATAATTCAAATTAGTGTCTGTTTGTAACATCAATATAAAATTAATACTTTTTTCCGTCTGTTTCTTTGTTTTGCTAATCTCTGGAATTTGAATTAGGCCGATTTTAAGAAAGATAGATGATATAACTGAAAATAACTTAGGCTACATTTTTAAATAAAAACTAAAAGATTCTTTATAATATTACCACGCGGTGTATATTAAAAGTAATGAGAAATTTAAATCCAGCGTTGTGAGTCCCTAGTCATGGCTTTGCGTTGTTGAAGACGAAAAATTTCGTATTTTTTTTATTCAGCTTAGGCATCGTGTTTAGGTGAAACATATTGTATCGATTAATAACTAATTAAACTTTACTGCCAACTTTGCTATTTATTGCATGACTTAAGATAAAGAACAAAGGAAAAATGTCATTAAGATATTCATTAATCGCGTGAATTAAAATTAAAAGCAAAATTATCCATAATAATTATAATACAATGGAAAGTAATTTAACACAACTTTACGCAACTTATTTATTAAAAACTCGTACAAAAACTCGTCGAGTAAGGCTATATTCAATCTATTTGTAGTCTATCTGGGATCAAGACAGATTCTCCTTACAAGACTGGCATCGTTGCGCAATGTTACAACTGCCAAAATTTCGGCCATACCGCGCGAATTGTATGTGAACTCCGCGTTGCGTTAAATGTTTCGGTAAACATAGCACTCCGGAGTGCCCACGGCCAAACGATACAACAGACCCTCCGTCATGCGTTAATTGCGAAAAAGAAGCTCACCGGCAAGTTACAGGGCTGCGAAAAGCCTCAAAACCTCTAAAGGTAAATTGAGAATCGTCTCGTAAATACAAAACGAGTGCAAAACATTGCTTTTGTTTCGGCACCGGTGCCGACCAAAAATGCCTGTCTAAGCCCTGGTAATTAAAACCAATAATAACCACCCCAAACAGGTGCAGCCGTATTCGCAAACAAATTGCCTGAAGCACAGGCAGGTAGCGTGCAAATCGTTGCACCTGCTAAAATAATGGCGCTCCCGACAACGACGTCTATTGTTTCAGATGCGTTCCCGTAATGACACTCAATTAGAGGATAATATTATATATAAATATGGCAATTCCTCGCGTAGGTAGGGCCAAACCGCATTCAATAGTCGTTTCTTGCTATAAAGCAAACGGTCTTAGAGATCAGAAGGCAGAAATCACTAAATTCATACAAGATTATAATATAGAGATATTTTGGTAAAAGAGAATTTGGTACAAGATCTTAAACCAGCAACACGCGATCCCAAGATAAGCGGATACAATGTTATTAGACACGATAGGCCGTTATTTTAAAAGATTCCGCACACAACATCAATAGAAGTGCCATTACTCACAAATTTAGAAGCTTCGGCTGCATGTCTCACCGCCCCCAGCAATCGATTAAACAGTCGACCGAACGTCGGCGCCTCGGTCCGTATACAGAGCGTCGATGATCCTTAAGCGACTTCTTCAAATCAACCACGCATCCTAAATGCGTGTGGCCATTTCTTTAAAGTTTTGGTCCCAAGTTCGAGGGATCTCGAAATCCTCCGAACTCAGAATAGATGAAGCTTCACACAACAGGTCTAGAAGCATAACTTCGAATACATAAGACATCCCACCACGCTGGTCACATGCGGTTGGTAACATAAGTCACAAGACCCGAGTAGCATTGATAAATGATTTTGACAGTTTACGAATTTAATAATAAGGAAATCATTATTATTTACACCAGTGTGAAATAACTACCTGTTCAAATCACGTTTTGAAGACAATCAAAACATTATTGATATCACATCAAATGCCCATAAAGAACTAAATGTAAAACAAATCAATAATAAAAGTACTTTTATACGAATTTTATCACGTTTATTTTACATTTTAAATTCTGACGTTTCTTGAAGGAGTCTTTGTACCAGTTTTATTTTTTGGTATAATTAGGTCAAAACTGTCCAGGATGTAACATTTTTTCATCAATTTTGATTTTAATGAGAAGTACGTAGTAATTTGGCACTTAAAGTTAAATAACAAGAATACTTATTAAGTATTACTCGGCGAGTCAATGCACAACACCACTATCACAGATGCGCAACACTTATCACACACGAGGAGAGTTCCGTTCCGGTAGCGGCTTTACGAGCTGCCCTCGCCATATTTCTGACCTGTCTTTTTATACACGATCTGTGACAGACATAACGTAAATATTGAGACTTCTTTCTCTCAGTACCCACTTTAGAAATAGTATTCTGACTATACAATATCTGTTTGTACCACCAAAATAATAGTTTTAAGAATTACAGGTATTACCGATATAAAACACATATTTAAAAAAACTGTCAGTTATTATCTGGACTGGTAATAATTTAGATAAACTTTTACTGGTAGACGTATGATATAAATGGCAGTAACTTAGACTGTTTTAAAGTTACAAAAAAAGCTAACAGAATATTATTTGTGTATTTTATTTTATATAGAATAAAGTCGTGCGCAACAGCTATAATGTTGACACATTTGGAATAAAATTAAAATATTGGTATCAAAAATTTACAATCGAATTTAACGTTTCAATGCTTTATTTCCCGTGTAATTAAGTGACCACTACGTGTGTAAATAAATCATTAGCATCGAAACATCATGCAGATGAATTTGTTTGTGGTCATAATTTGTAAACACAATCATGCTTGTTACCGTATCTTTTGACGTTGATGTGATTAAAACGAAATTTAAGCGCGCTAGCCGTTGTTTTTCTAGCAATTGATTGGTTTTCATATTTAATTCCACGTAGTTTTTGTGACCATTAAATAACCTTTTTCTCTTAAGACTTTAAAGATGTACTGTAATGTAATAATATTGACAGCATCGTAACAATTGAAGCGCTTATTTATATATACGATTATGTTGTTTATATTGAAACCGCAAAAAGAGTTTTACAGTTTTAACTCCGTTGTTTATGTTACATCTTCTGATGTTTTCAGAACTTTTAAGCTTTGGGTTAATCTATTTCGTTAACAGAATGAATTCTTATATAACTTGTTAAAATGTACACAATCGTTTTATTCAGTAATGTGAAGTTATGCATTCTTAAAAAATACAGCGAGAATATAAAACAATATATCTAAGATATTACATTTTTGTGTACAATATGCACGTTATAGTTATTTAAATATCCAAGTGTATTCGTTATTTTTTTAATGACTTTATCGTCAAACCATGTTTTAAGATATATTACACAACAATAAAAACTGGATATTTTTTCAAAAATAAGATGACGTTTTATACTTTTCGTAGTCTATATTTTGTGTAGATATAATAGAGACATAACTTTTTAAATATAGGACCACGAACAAAGCATTACTTTTCGAACAAAAATATAATAATTTTAATCGCAGTTCTATAATCGAAACAAAGAGTAAAGGCACAAAAAACTATAACAATACTTAATTATTTCTATTGCTTGGCGAATATTATATATTATTAAATAAAATTACTTTACGAATTTTATCTGCGTTTATTTTACATTTGAAATTCTGACATTTCAAACACTTTCCAGCTGGCCGTGGTCACGGGTAGACTGAGATGTCATGCGTCTTGTTGCCAGTGCTGAAGGGATTCCAGATCTTAATTTTAATTAATTATTTTTAGTCTGTACTCCGACCTATGCAAAATGAACTGGATTTATCTTTTACAGCCAGCAGTGGTATTATGCTTGGGTTTAAATTTTAATTTATTAATGTTGGGATCCCAAGCAGGTGGTAGAACCAACCATCTTCTCTATTGAAATTTGGATGTTTTCTAATCTCAATAGCTTCACGGATCATCCTTGGTAGGAATCGGTTTTTAGCGAGGATTTGTGGTCGATCAAATCTGATGTAATGGTTTGGGTGATTTAGGCATGGTCACACACTGCCGATTTGTTGGGTCTTCTATGTTTAATGTCAGCTATATGTTCCTTCACGCGGGTTCTTATTGCTCGCTTTGTTTGTCCAATATAAGAGAGGCCGCAGTCACAATCTAGCTTTGTACACTCCTGGATCCTGTAGAGGAATATTGCACTTAATTGAATAAAATTGAATATTGCGCTTCAGCACTGGCAACAAGACGCATGACATCTCAGTCTACCCCGTGACCACGGCCGCTGGAAAGTGTTCGAAACGTCGGGAATTTAAATGTAAAATAAAGGCGATAAATTCGTAAAGTAATTTTATTTAATAATGTATAACAATACGTCTTCTTCTAATTGACTGTTTATTTTGGTAGACGCTTAAAGAAACTTATAATACAGCCTCAAACATTATAATGTTTCTATCATCTATATTATTCATCGCCATCATCAGCCTGTGTTAGTCGACAGCTGACATAGACCTCCCTTAATGCACGCCTTCTCCATTAGGGTTTTGTGGATGGATCGACTTTACACGACCACCTGACGCATGGGTCAACTTACTTTTTAAAAGTCAAGTAATTGGCCCAAATTGTCCTAACCTATCAGAAAACAACGACCAGAAAGTATCAGAAAGTTGCCATGGATTCAAACACAAGACGTCCGGTTTATGAAGCAAGGGCCAATACTGCTAAACCATGGAGGCTGTTATCGTCTATATTATTAAAGCCAATACTTGATGAATAGCAATCGCACCAATGGTGAATTAAACTGTTGGGACAGTTTCCTGAACTCACGTATGACTTACTACCGCAGAAACCTCCTCGCTATGGGTGGATGGTGCTTTTTATAAAAAATTTTGGTCACTACATTTGCCTAGATCACTTTTTCTTCTATAATATTGATATTCATTCTTTCTTTATACAATTACCACACATTGATAAATAAAAGAAACTTTGAAAGGATTTTATCCACAGCCAGTCATTCTGTTTTGTTACCATGGCCGCTGGAAAGTGTTCGAAACGACAGGAATTAAAAATATAAATAAACGCAATGAATTTCGTTAAAAGACTGGATAGTGGACTATTCAAAATTCTATGACAGACATTAATATGAGACACAAATAATTAAAAAACTCTGAGAACTGTCTGAGACTTATTAATATATATCAAAGAAGCAGTCGCTATTAAATTTATTGTCTAGTGAAACATTAAAATTTTCCATTCGCGTTTTGGTCTTAATGGCCAGTTTTATTTTTGTTTGATAATTTCATAAAGGTATGGTCTTTATTGTTAAGCATGCGCGACGTACATAAATGAATACCAAATTCAGAAATTAAGTTTATAAAAGATGTCATTTATATAACATTGAGAGAGTTATTGTGTGGTAATGCCGATGTTGTTTTGATGAATATAAATGTTTTTGGGAATTGCAAGAATTGCCTGCAATATGCAAATCTATGACCTCCGGTTTATAAAGCAAGAGCCATAAAGGTACGAAGGTGTAGCGTTTTTCAAGACAGTGCGTCGCCAGCAGCGGTCCCGTCCGCACGTGTTCGCCGCAGTCTCCATTGTCCGCTTCCGTGAGGTCGTCACGCTGCGCTATCTGCGTTTTATGAGTGCACCTGCGCTCATAAAGCCTTTTGTCGCACCGCTGACGTCAGCGCGGTTGCGATTTATTGCGCTACCTCAAGCGGTCGACTTGTGCACAGCTGTGTTTTGAAACTCGTTTGCCTAACACAATTGTGTTTCTAGCCGCTAGTTCAGGCGTACATCTTGTTTCTTAGGGTTAATTATCTTGTTTCTCGAACTAGTTGTTTTTACAACTACACTAGGCCGCTTGAACGTTTTAATATTTTGTTTTTTGCAGAACCAGCCACGACACACCTCCCTGCCGAGCCTGGCAGGGCGGGTAGGATTTCTACGCCCGGCAATCGCCGGGACTCACCGTTTGCGTTGGGTAACGCAACCCATGGCTCATCAAAACTAGGCGCGACCTAACGTGTACGATGGTCGACCGGGAGCTCAGTAGTCGCTTTGGTCTCGATACCAAGGCGATAAGTGAGAAACTCGGTCGAAAGTTGTACATGAAACTGACCGACGCAGTACACCAGCTGATCTCGGAACATGCTCCAGACCACCCATCTCCTTCCTCAACGCCTGAAACGACCCAACCATTTTCTACTGATGAAAGTGACGACAACTATGTCGACATTAGCATCCGCACGGACGCGGATACGACGGCTTCAAACCGTCAAATCAAGAGGAAGCGCAAGGTCCGCACCTGCGCTTCTCTTGATTTGACCTTCACCACACCCATCCTTCCCTGTCAAGGCTGCAAAGCCCGACGCTCCTACCACCCTGCCCACAGCAGGCTGACAAACAGTTGACCTCCCAGTCGGCAAAACCCCTTCCATCCATCCCGCGATTCCTAGGCGCCCCGGCCCTCGCCCCGTCCAGCCGTCCCAGCCTTCCCAAGCACGGCTCCCCGTAGGGAAACGCCCACCACCAATTTACCTCCGTGAAAAAGAGAAGTGGGTCGAGATTCGGTCGGCCCTATCCAATAACATCAAATTTGAGGCGTCTGATAGCAATCAGGGGATCAAATTACAGTTAATCCACACCTGACGGGTTTCGGAAGTTGACTTCTTTCCTTAGGAAAAGGAGCGCCAATATCATTAACATTGGCGCTCCCGGACGACCGCGTACTTAGGACGGTGGTCAAGGACTGCCTAAGGAAATCTTTGCTCTGAGATAGCATCTGCTATCAAAGAATTAAATAAACCCACGTACCAAACGCCCTTATGGTATGGTGCTGGTTACGCTCAGAGCGCTCCAAGGAAGGCAAGTGCATTTACGATGTAGATCAACTGTGGGATCGGCTGTATCTCTTTGAGCGGCCGCATTCAACAGTCTCCCAGCGTGTCATAACTGCCAGTTATTCGGTCACGCTGCGCGGAACTGTTTCGCCCGCCCCCGTTGCGTCAAATGCCTCGGGAATCATGGCGCCACCTCCTGCTCCAGACCCAAGGACAAAGAAGTCCACGCCACATACGAACCTCCTGCGTGCGTAAACTGCCGCAATCCCGACGACACGGCCAAATACCTCGGCTGCTGTAAGGCACCAAAACGCAGAGTTCCTGAAATTCCAAGCCTCTTTCAGGCGACCACCTAACCCATCCAATAACACCACATTCCCACCCCTCCGTCCTTCCAACGCTTGGCGATTCCGCCCCGCGTGGCAACAGCCAGCGCCGGTGCCAACTCCGAGCGCATAGCGGCCCGCCGCCGCCTCAAATAGTCAGCATGCCAGCCATAGCAATGGCAGCACTGGCAATAATTGCGCGTCATTTTTAAAATCGCTAGATCTCTTTGATCTAGACGAATTTAATTAAGCAGCAGATACATTCGCCGCCGCCGCTGGCGACGCTATGGCTGCTGCTGTTTTACTTACTTGTGAAATACAAGAACTTAATTAACGCCCTTTAGGCATAGGTTGCGACACACCCTACACTTAGAGAGTAGGACAAACACACACATTTCTTGACATCGGTCAAACTTACACACCGTTTGCTATATGACACTGTAGCTTAGCACCATATTAGATATAAGCGTTGCTGGAGGTTCTTGCGCTACTTTTTCTCCCAGCGCCAACGAATTAAGAAGTGGTAGTAAAGTTTAGATAGAGCTCTTCTTGCTATTAAATTATCCTTGTAAAGCGTCTGAATCAACTGAGGCCTCGGTACCTGGGCAGCCCTCGATTCAGCATGCTAACGGGTACCAGAAAGTGACGGCCCAAGCCGAGGCTCCCCATCTGGGGGCCCTTGGTGTAGTTAAGTCACTCGGTGGGGAGACGCGCCTGTGGCAACGGGCTCCCCATATCCGGTATGTTCTAAAAGGTTTATTCCACAGAGCACGAGATCCATCAAAATATAAAAGCGTTTTTCAAATGTACTAAATAACAGGACGACTACTTTTCTTTTAAAAAAAAAGTGTATTGGATTACGTGTATAGAACAAACATATATAGAACAAATAATCTACTTTCCAATAGTAAGTATTATTAGCGACTAGAATTTTCAGCTTTCAAGCTTCAATTAACACTAGCACAACGGCTCTTTATGTTATTTCGAAACACGCCCATCACTGTGTGGGTGGCCCATCTTGTGGTCTTTGTGTATGGGTTTAGTGTGGGTTTCATTCGCCGAAAGAACTAGGAAAACGAAGAATAAAAATAAGTAGTTACACATTACAATACTTTCAGAAATCTCAAAGAAAATTCCAAAAAGTAAAAATGATGACAATAACTGAACGTCTTTTATACTTAAAACATTGAAATAGCACACCCACCAGATGGCTCGTACGGTCGAGTCAATGTATCTTTAACCACTCAACACAGTAACACTATCACCAATGCACAACACTTATCACACACGAGATTTCCGTTCCGGGTAGCGTGTTTATAAAGATCTGTCCCGCTATATTTCACACCCAACTTTTATATAAAATCGAACAGAGACAAAACTTCAAAATCAAGACACTTTTTCTCTACTAACTTGCATTAGAAATAGTATTGTGACTATAGCAAAGATATTCGTGAGTGTCATAAATATGTAAGTAAAATTAATATTACATTGAATTTTAACAACTTCAATTGAACTACATAAACTTTGTTTAGAAAACGTATATAACTCCGAGTTAAGATAAACCTAAAACATTTCTAAAGTTAAAAATTTGTGTGAAAACACAAAGTTGCACATATATATATATATATATATAGTTGGTCATATATACAATGTGATCTAATTACATCGGGATTGATCATCTCCATGATTATGGGATATAACAATTCTTATTTAGAAACAATTAGGTTAGTTCTTTATAATTTTATAATCCAAAATACAATTTTGTTGCAAATTCGTATGTACATTGTATTGTACATTGTACTTAAAAACGAATAACACAATAACTTGCCATTTGAAAAGAAAATATTGAGAAACAATGGGTGGATAAAATAAAACAAGCGTTAGGAATGGTGAATGAAATAACAATATTACAGACGTACTGACGGCCTTTGTGTCTGTTTCCATTTCGCTGACGGTAACCGACTTATCGCCTCACAAATAGTTCTAGTTTGTAGCAGGTGTTGAAAAAGAAAACTGATGGTTGAAACTTTTCTCATGAAATCGTATTTAGAATTTAAACAGAGAAACTTGTTGTAGAACCTGTTTCTATATGTTAACAAATTTGCCTAAAAATTTTTAGAAAGACTTGTGTGACCTGCTTAGAACATATATTGCCAGTTGTAATAAACCAATTACTTTGTCAAAACAACAACAACGAGTATAAATAAATGTTTCTCTGCCTTTAGGATGAATAAACTAATTGCCTTTCAAGGGTTTATATAAAATTGGGAAAATTAAAGCTTCCCAAAAAATTGACCACTTTTATTTTTTCCAGGTCTTTAAAGCTGTTGGGAACCTTTTCCGGGAAAAAGGTTGAATAAATTTGAAAAATATGCAAAACTTTTTTTTTAAAACACCACCCTAAATTCAACAACCCTAGAATTAATCCCAAAAAACCCCTTCTAAAGGAGAAATATTTTCTGTTAAAGTAAATAAAGGGGTTTTTAAACCAAAAAGGGGTTTTTTAATTTTTTCCCGGGCCCAAACCACCCCAAAAAGTTCCCCTTTAAGGGACCTCCGGTGTTAAAAAAATAAATTATTTTTTCTAAAATTAAAATTTTAAGGTGTGAACCCCGCCAAAAAACCCGAAAAATTTTTAAGAATAAATTTATTTTGCTTATTAAAAAGTTTCAATTTTAATAGAAAGTTAAGTATTTTTCTTTTGTTGGTTTATTTTTTTTATAAAAATTAAAAGGAAAAAATTGTCTTTTTAAAAATTTTTAAATTAAGGTTAAAGGGAAATGGTAAATTTTTCAAAAATGAAAAGATAAATGGTGTTTAAATTTTATAAAATAAATCAAGTAAATAAAACTTGAAATTATTGTTTTTTGACCTAAATTTTAATAATTTAATTTAAGTAATAAAAAAATTGAAAACTTCGAAAAAGGGTTTTTAAACGGGAAATTTTTTTGGGTCTCAAAAATTCGACACATTTTTTTGGGGGTTTTTTAAACTTTCTAAAATTTTTTAAAAAGTTTTTTTAGAAGAAACGCGGGTTTTTAATTTTTTGGGAAATAAAGGGTTAAAATATTGGTGATTTAACTTTAAATAAGTAAAAATTAGATTTGGTAAAAAACCCAATTAAAATTTAGGCATTTCCTTGAAATTTCTAAAAAAAAAATAAAAAAAAATTAAAAATTTTAAAAGGGGAATTAATTTATTTAAAAATAAAATTTTTCCTTTATTTTATTGAATAAATTCTAAATGATTCAAATATTTTTTTTCCTAATCATTTATTTTAAAAAAAAAGAAAGAAGGATAAATATTGGATTTATTTTTTAAAAAAAATTAATCGTAAGTACGAAAAAATTTTTTTACATAAATTTTTATTTTTTAGAAAGGGAAACATAAATTTAATAAAAAAAAAAATTAAACATTCCCAAAATTTTAAACATATACAATTTTTCAAAAAAAAAAAAATTTTTGTTAAATGCCGAAATAATTAATTGCTACATGCTAAACCAGCCTTATACCTTTAAACTACTAAAAAAGGGGTTTTTTTTGTTTAAAAACGGAAAAAATTAAAAAAATAAAAAAATTTTTGTCAACCTTTTAAATTTTAAATTTTTTTACTTTCCTTTTTTTGGGGGCGTTTTAAAAAAGTTTTATTAAATTTTTTTTGAATACAATTCAAAAATTTAAAAAGAAAAATTTCCCCCGGCATTTTACAAACAAATTAAATAACTTAAAAATCCCTCCATTTAAAAAAAATTAACTTGGGCCCCTTTCAATTTTATTATAAAAAACAATTTAATTTTTGGGAAACCCGGGCAAAATTCACCCAAATTAGTTTTTACAAGGGGAAAAGGTAAAGGGCAATGTTTGTTCTTTTTTTGGCCAAATTTATAACCCTTAATAAAAAATTAAATCAAGGGAAAAATTTTTTTTTAAGGCTCCCAAAAAAATAAACTTAAACTTAAACGTTTTTTTATTTTTATCTTTTAATTCAAAAATACTTTAAAAAGGTTTTTTTAGGTTTTTTATAAAAAATTTGTTGGTTTTAAAAAATTTTTTTTTTATTTTATCTGAAGTGGTTGTACCCCTCTTCCCGGTTTAAAAATGTTAGGGTTCGTGGGGGAAAAACCCTTTGGGTTTTTTGTTTTTGGGGAAATTTTAAAAAATAAGAATAAAATTTCTTCGAAAAATTTAAAAAACCCCCCAACCCCATGACCCTTTAGAAACCCGAAGGGCCTTGGACAATTAGAGTGGAAAAAGGTATATTTATATTAAATTTTTTAAACTTTTCTTCAAAATTTTAAATTTTATTTTCCCCCAATAGGTTTTTGAAAAATAAAATTTCAAAAATAAGGGAAAAAAACGAATCATCGATTAAACAGTGGTAAGAAAAATTTTTTTTAAAAAAAAATTAAAAAAAATTAAAAAGTCAATTAAAAAAGTTTCTTTTTTTTGATAAAAAACCATTTTTTTAAACCTTTTGTTCAAAATAAAACTAAACGATTAGTTTAAAAATTTTATTTTAAGGACGTTAATAGAATAAATTTAAATTAAAAAGGGTTGGGAAAAGGGGTTTTAGCCAAGTGCATCCTTTTCCTAAAAATCTCCAAGGTTTTATAAGACTTTTAAAGATTTTTAAAAACCCAAGGGGAGGCATTTATTTTTAAAAATTTCCCAACAAAAAAAAACACTTATATTAAATTAATTATTTTAAATTAGACATTTTTAAATTAAAAAAAAAATTTAATTCCTTAAAAACTTAAATTTGGGTTTTATTCAAATTTCAGTTCAATTGAATTGAAATTATCGGGAAATTCCTTTTGGGATTTTAATATCCTTTAAAAAGAAAAAAAAATTTGGAAATTTTTAAAAATAAAAACAACGCCCAACCCAAAAAGGTAAAATCCTTTTCCCTTTAATTCGTAACTTTTTGGGGTCAAACTTATTGCTTTTCTTTAAAAATTCTTTTAAAATTGGGCCCTATTTAAAAACCTCCGTATTTATTTTTTTTTTTTAAAATTAAATTACAAAAAATTTTTTGTTGAAACCCAATACCCAAATAATACTTAAATTTGTGTTATTTAACAAATAAATAAAATTTTCTATTTAAAAAATTTTTTATGGAGTAAATAGAATTATAAAACCAAACAAAAAAAAAAATTTAATTTTTTACGGCAAAAAAAAGAATTTTCCTTTTATTTCCCCAAAATTTTTTGTAAAACCCCAAACCAAAATTTGGGTTTTTTTCCAATTAAAAAAATTTTTGGGGGGTTGTCTTAAAAAAATAAAATATTTATTTTGTGAACTTTTAAAATATTTTTTCTATTTTATCCTCGGGGGCAAAAGGGCCGGGTAATCCAATTTAGGTTTGTTCACCTTGCCCATTTTTTTTTTGATTTAAAATATGCCCATTTTTAATTTAATAAATTAATCTTTGTTTTTAATAATTATTTAGAATTTAATTAATTTTTTAAAAGGTTAAAAAAATAGGTCAAAACGCTTTTCCGAAAAATTTCCTTCCGATAAATTGCCAGAGGAATTGTTACGAAGGAAAATAAGGGGTCCCCGGGGGAAATTTTTGAAAAATATAAAACCCTCATTTTTAGAACCCTTCAAAATTATTTCCAAGGGGAAAAAAAGGGGCGGATTAAATTTTCTTTAAAAATATTAAATACTTTTCTTTTTCCCCTTTTCAGTTATTTTTTGGGCCCCTAAGAATTTTTAAGAAAAGGGAAATTATCAAACCTTTAAAATAGAAACTTTTAATGAACGTTAATAAATTTAGGCTCTAACCCCATATATTTAAAAATTTTTTTTAAAAGGGAATTTGGAAACCCTTTAAAATTTTTTGAATTCTTGAACTAAAGCTTTTATTAGTTTTAATTTTTTTTAAAATTTTTAAAAAAAATTAAAACTTTTATTAAATTAATTAAAAAATTCCAAAAAAAAAAAATTTTTATTTTTGGGTAAAGGGGAAAAGAAAATATTATTTTTAATTAGTAAATCGAAACAGACCCCAAAAAGGTATACTAGTCCGGGGAAATGAACTTTCAATCTTAATGCAATTTAAACTTAACCAAAGGCTGTTAACTGGTATAAATTTGCATTAAACTGCAGTCTGCTGCTCGAACGCTGTGTTCTGAAAATCAAACTTTGAAGGGTAATTCGCCCGTTCAAGGAATGTTTTTTCACTTTTTCCCTTAACACTAATTGTTAGTTCACTACTTAGAGATTATTTTTTTTGGCAAAGCGTTGAAAAGAGGGGTTTATCTGATGGTAATGACACGCCCCTGCCAAAACCCTCCGGCCTAAGAAATGGGAAGCCACCAGTAATTATTAATATTAATAACGTAATAATGCTATTCTGGACTATATTATTTGGAAGAGCCATAGGACTATTAAAAGCTATAAGATAAATTAGACAAAAAATATTTTACTTAAACTAAACTATTAAATTTAAAAATTTACTAGGGATTTTAATTTTTGGAAAACGTCAAACACATAATTTTTTTCCTATTTCTTGTATCCGGGAAATATAAAAAAACAATGGATTTATAGTGATAACGGTAAGTTATGTAAAGTTAAAAGTTTTTGAGAAAATTTATAGTAATAAATAAAACGTAAGTTTATTGAAAAAAGCATTTTGTTATTTCGCATAATGACTTGAATTTAAAAGATAAGTCAAAAGTGGCATTTTATGGAATAACACTTCTTCATTATTTTAACAAAAGTTGATCTATAGTATGTATCTATATACAAGAAATATTTTTTTGTATATAAATATAATGATTAAAAAGACAAGAACATAACTTTTGGACGAAGATGAGACATTCAAAGGTGACCGATGTGGGCTGGATAAGAAAGCCAAAGAGCGGAACATGGGTATTGATATGTCCGCAAAGACTGACAAAGCTGATGAGGGATGATGATGTTTGAAAGTTAATTAATACTATCACTAATTGAATAATAAAATTTAGATGTGGGAAAGATGCAATTTAATTAAACTGAAATATTGTTTTTAAAAACACCTTTCCTCATGTATTTGACTGAAGCCACCCGTTCTAAAAAAGTTTCGCGAACCGGTCGCGGAGATCGGCATCCCCCTGGTGGGGGCGATAGAGGCGTTGAGAACGGAAAATTTCAACCAAGTCCAAGTCAAAACGTTTCAGCCCTGGGTTACCACGGGGAAAAACGATTGATTAAAGAACTTGTCTTCAGACTGCGGTATGGGGCCGGTGACGGCGTGGTTTACTTAAATGCTGGCCTGTTGTAAAGATAATCTTTTTTAATTTAATTATTTATCATTATTTTAAGACGACTGTGTATTTAAAAGCTTTTTTAACTCGCGCATAGTTTAAAAAAATAATAATGCACATTTAGGAGTTAATATAACAAGAGCTATACTTTTAAAAAAAAAAAAAATATTTTTTTTTAACTTTTTTGGGGTCAAACCAAAAAAAAGACGTTTTTTACAGGACACCAACCAGCCAGCCTTTGAAAAAAATAAATTAAATAGAATTGTCAAAGGAAACAGAATGGGCTTTTGACACGCCCGAAGAAAGGAATCTTAATAAAATCCATTTTTATCTTCCGTCTTTCAAATAAAGATCCCTAGGCTTTTATGACGTTTTGAATATATTGTACAAAAATATACATCAACATTTAACAAGGAAGTCTTAATAAAATATGACCGACTTAAACCAAAAACAATTTGGGCAACATAAGCCGGCGTTAAAACCTGCAAAAAACTACCCGGACAGCATTTAAAACTTAATATCTTTGAAATATTAATTTAATCAAAATCATATATAATATACATAGAATGAAGGGGTTTTTTTAAATCATTTTTATGTAAATTTAAAAATTACCTCAAATGAGGTTTGAAATGCCCTAGTGCAATTTTTAAAAGTTTTAATTAAAAATATAACCATTTTAAAATGATTATTCAAAAATAGATATATCCTCACATATTATAATGAGTCAATTGAAATACTTTCTCCTTCGATTTAGGTTTGCCATTTAATCAATTGGTGGTGACTTTTAACCCCGAATCACTTCTTTCTTGAAACTTTAAATAAAAAACAAAAAATTTTTAAATGGGACGAACCCCATCTTAAAAAAGAATAAAAAAACCGCCCTAGGCCGGGCAAAGAATAAAAAAATAGGGCCAAATCCCTTTTTAATCCCCCTTTCTTTTTCGGCAAAAGGTTTCATATCATATAGTGGATAGCCACTCTGACATAGGTCTAAACAAAAGGGTTTTTGGAAGAAACACCACTGGTCCATGGGGGGTGAGGACCACATTTACTCCCAATGCGATGGTTTTTTTAAAAACAAATTGGGTTCGGCCCAAATCCCAACCAATAGGAAACCCAATAAATTTTTGTTCCCCGGATTGAACCCCGACCTGGTTTCAGCACAAATAACTGGTTGGGCAAATAAGGTTTGGTTTTATTTTAAAAGGAAAATGGCACCACGGCCTTTCTCCCGCCCTTAAAAAAGAAAACCCAAACAAAATTTTTTACCCAAAAGGTGATTTTTGTTTAAATGGTTCTAACAAAAAAACTGGTTAAATGCCCTTTAAATTAAGGTATTTTTATACACTTTTATTTTTGAAATTAAAAGCCCGCCGTTTTAAAAAAAAAACTACTACTTTCAAAAACGGCAAATTTTTTTCTGTTTAAAATAAAAAAATAAAGGAACTTGGGAAAATAAATAATACAAAAATGTACAAACTTTAAATATAATTTTTTTCCCTTCGATAAATTTTATCAGAAAACTTTTCCCTGTACTAATTTAAACGTCTTATTTATCCTTTACTAAATCCTTAATCACCCAAATTTTTTAAGTCCTCCTTTTTAATTAAGGCAAAATTTTATAAATAACAGATATTTAAAACTTTTTTTTCAACTTTAATAATTTTTAAGCCGATTTTCCATCCCGATTAACTAATTTTTATTTTATATTTTTAAGTTAAATAATTTTTTTATTAAAAAATTACTATTTTCTTTTTCTTTTATTTTGTTTTTAAAAGTTTTAAATAAATTAAAAAACAAATTTTAAAAAGGGTTATTTCTTTTTTTTAATGGGTTCCAAAATTTTTAAATAAATAACAGATAATACTTACAAACCATAATTTTTGGTTTTCCCTTATTAATATATTAAACCAACGTTTCGGGTTTTTCCGGATCCATGTAATTTGTGTCCTCAAAATAAAAAAAATTTTTTTTTAAAAAGTAAGGTTTACCACCCTTTCCTTTTTTTTTCCAAAATTTTTGAATATTAAATACCTGTTCGGTTTTTCCCCAAAGGAAACTTAAACGGTAATATTAACCCCGGTTTTGGCGGGGACCTTGATTATCGAACATGGGCTGGAAAAGTTTTCATTAAGAGCCCGATACCTTTCCTTCTTAAAAAAAAAATTAAAATTTTCTTTAAACCAAATGTTTATAATTTTGGTTACTATTTTTTTAAAAAAATTACCATTTTGTTTCAAAGGTTTGTATTTATTTGGATTCCCGCAATATGGTTTAAAACGATCACTAATTTAGCTGCCCTTTTAAAACGGAAAGACGGGTTATTTTTATGACTTGCACCCCGCTTTTTAAAAAATAATCTGTATTTTTATCTTTAAGTTTTCTCGAAAAAATATTTAAAATTTTCAAAAATTATTAATTTAACCAATGCAAAACCATACGCATTTTCCGCCGCTGTAAAAAGAGAAAGATTGTTTATGAATCTTAAAACCCCGCAAAATAATATAAAAAAAATAATAATAATTTTATTTTACAGTCTTGTTTATATTTTAAAAATGACCCTTGATCCCGTATTAATTTACACTGTTTAAAAAAATTTATTGTTTCAATTTAAATGCTAAAATAAAATAAAAAGAATATTGATATTTGATGAATTTTATTCGTGAAATGATTTTTAAAAAAATATTTTAAATTTTAAGATGAATTACATATTATTTTTTAAAATTTAGTTAACATTTAAAAAAATAACAATGTGTAATAAATAAAAAAATTACTTGCATAATCGTTGTAAGAAAAAAAAAAATTAATATAATTCAGACAATAGATAAAAATTAACTCCTCACTTTTTCCATTAAATTGTAAAAAGTGTAACGGTTATTATATTTTTTAAAACCTATATTAAATTATAAATTATCCACTAAATTTTTTCTTTTCTAGGGGCGTAAGGCCCTTTTCCTTGTTGAAAAGGAAAAAGTGGTTGAAACATTCAATAATAAATAAAAAAACGCCATTTGAGCAATAGGAATGTTTAAATTTTATAAAAGGTAAATCCGAATTTAAGGGCTTTAAGTCCCCAAACCCAAGGTTTTTTTTCCACCATCGGGATTTTGGGCCTTTGTAGGCCCAAAATTTGTAAAAAAACAATTCCAATTTAAAAAAAAACAATTTCTTTTTTTACCCGGGTTTTTTTTTTTTTTAAAAAATTTACGATTATTTTTCAGACCTTTTTGGGTTAGCTTTTTTTATGTTTTTAATCTTCAATTTTTTAGCACCTGTAGGGTATAAATAAGCATTAAATTTTAAATTTTTATTTTTCAATTTTTTTTTTGAAAAGGTTTTCAAAAGTGAAGTCTCTTTGGGTTTATTTTTTGAAATTTTGATCTCCGCGGATGGCAAAGACCGACCATCCAAATTCGACCCACGTAAACGGAAAAGCAAAAAAAAAGGTGGGGCTTCCCTTGCAGGGCCCTTACCCAACAGATTCGATGTTTTTGGTTAGAATTTTCTGTAATGTAAATTATATCCCTTTTTTATAACTTTTAAAATTAAACTTAATTCCATACCTAATTTTATAATATTTCCCAAACTAGGCATTATCAAAAATTTTACCTATGGGCAATACGTTGTATTTTTAAAATCTTAGTTGCTGAAAACATAACTAAATAAACAAGTTTTATTTTGACTTAAAATCATACTACTACCAACTAATTTGCACCCCAGGTTACTAAGGTGCAATGTTGATATCCATACTGCAGCACTTTATGTCACTGAATATTAAATCAGTTATATCTTAAAATTATTAATTTAAGGCTTGACAATGGAACAGTATTCATCATCATCATCAGCCTTTGATAGTCCGATGCTGGACTTAGGCCTCCTCAAATATACCCTATTCAGGGTGTTGGACCATGCCCCACCTGGTCCAATGCGGGTTGGTGGGTGTAGAAACATATTACGCATGCCTTTATTTTATATTATGTACTAACCGTAAAACCTCTTATTCTGTATTTATATTATTACTGTAAATATTTGTCAAGAAAAGCTGTACAGAAGTTATAGCTTTACTACACATACTCCAGGGTATTATGAGGCTGCGTTTTGTACAGCAAAGTTTTAACAAAACAATCACGGAATAATTCATGGAAAAAACAAAGCAAAAGTTTGTTCATCTCCATCTTCGTACAAAAGAAAGACTGAAAATTTTTCAATTAAGGATTAATACCAACTTCCGGTTTTATAATTTTGCACATAAAAAGATGTTTGTAAATAAATGTACTTTAGTTTAAGCCATTAATTGCTTATATTTTTTAAAAATGCAAAAACATAGGTAATAGTCACAATCATTACCTGTTGTTAAACGTTGGTGTGCTCGCATAAAATTAAATAATTGAAAGATGATTCAAAAGTATAATACCAATTAAATTGCTCGTTCTTATTATGCACCTTTAATAAATTATTGGAAGGAGGCTGATATAAATGCTCGTTTAAAAAATTAAATTAATATTAAAAGCGATACATGGTATCAATCAAACATACATCGTTTACCATTATTCCGATAAATATTACTGTCAAAGACACTTAATGTTTATTAATAATATATACGGATATAATATAATATATTTTCCCAGTGTTATATGCCAGGATATTTTCCGTGCATTATGATCTATATTGTACATAATATTGTATACATAACGTGTTACTCATCAACATATTTTCGTAACAGACGATATATATTTCTATTGAGGCAATATAACGTTCATGTGTTAATCTAATAACATAAAAGTCTTATTTACTCGTGAAAAAATTAAAATATTATTCATTATTTAATGACGCATCTATTTATCTTCCTTCCAATATTTTCCAAAGTTTTATTCTAATTTATTCTGACAACTCTAAAACTCTCTCTACTTGTCAAAGATTCGCTTTAAAGAATTATCACATCAAATTGTACTTAAAGTGCTTGAATTGAGAAAAATATTTTTGGAAAAAATTTGTGTTTGTAAACACTTTATACAAATTAATTTAGTTGCTCGCTTAATGGCATTTTCTTACAAATTTCCCGAACGACACGTTTTTAGATTTCTTATACATGTTTATTTCAAAAGAACAAATGAATCGGTCGTAACAGAATAGGGTTAATCGCGTAAAATATCACACTTGTGATAGTCTGGTTACGAATTGTAAATTAAATGTTTGTAGAGAAACAACCATGTCCAACATTGACGAACTTGCCAATATATATACCAAGAACGTCCAATAAAAAACATCCTTTTTTACAATTGTTAATTTTAAGACTGCTAATTATAAAAATGTAGTAGGCTTTTAAACTTGAATTACTCAAAAAAATATTTTTTTTTTTTCCTTAAACCAAACAATTGGACCTAAATTTAGTCATTAGTTAATGGTAATTATTGAAAATACTGGTCGCAATATCTCGTTTTGTGATAATTTTGATTGTTCTCTCATTTGATACCCCGTAATGAAGAATGACATTGAAGCAGCTTAATGTTATTAATTTTTATAGAATTTCTTTATAAACCTGAATAAGTCTTTTTTTTCTATCTACGTATTATTTTTAATTTTCAGTAGTTAAATGATATTTGTGCTAATATAAGTCAAGAAATAGAAAATACATTTAATAAAATTAAACTCTTAAATGAATTTGGCTAACATGAGAGTTTATATCTTTATATATTATGATAACGTGTAGGAATCCCATATATTCGCAACATTATATAAAAAAATAACACTTTACTGATAGTGTTCATCATTATCATCATCAGCCTGTGATAGTCCACTGCTAGACATTGACCTCCCCTAATACACGGTTTTGGACCGTATCCCACGCTGGTCCAATGTCGGTTGGTGGGTGAACCGACTTTAAATATGCCCATCTTACGAATGGATCATCTTACTTTTCAGACAATTCGGTAATCGCCCCAAATTGCCCTAACCAACTAGGAAACAACAATAAAAATTTGTTGAGTCACCGCAGGATTCGAACCCACGAGCTCCGGTTTCTAAGACACACGTCTATACCACTAGGCTACGGAGGCAGAATAGTGTTAATGTTGAAGTTTTATTTTAGTTCTTTGACCAAGCTGGAAGAGGACAAAACATAAAAGATAAAAATATTTAAACAAAAAACAATAAACCCGGTATATGAAGCAGTGCTATTAGACAAGCAACTTTTTTAGTATTATGTAAGGAATAAAGAAATGCCAGTAGTATGGGAGCTAATCAACAATCTTATAAGATAACCTTTTTCATAATACCCTTCTGAAAAACATTAAAGGAGAACAACGATTTGATCCGAAATATGTCTCTTGTAGGATTGAAACTTTTTCATAGTACAAATCACAAGGACAGTATTATCTAAAAGACCTCACGTTGTGTATCTTTTATTACGTACCTAGTATGAGATAAATCACGTTGCCATAAAAGACCGTCGTATAATTCAGGTCAATTTACTTAAATTTGATCATCATCGTCATGATCCGCTTGTTTACCTCCTACCCTAATGCTCGACTTCTCCATTAGGGGGTTTTAGGACCGTATCCCACCACGCTGGTCCAATGCTGATAAATGTGAGGAGAGGTGAGGATCTTTCGCACTCTCGTACATTTTATGCAAGCGACTTATGATTTAATTGTAGTTTAGCCTGTTTTTTCTATAAAAGTTAAAAATATTATGTGAAACACAAAAAGCGTCAGGAGCGAACGCGTTCTTCCTGGTAGTCAGCGGCCATTTTAAATCCCCGAGCTATGTTCAATCTTTAAAGGCCTTTTGGCGCCTATTGAGTTTGCCGTTGTTTACATAAATTCTGTATCTAAATGAACTTAACTGTACATGGTGCTATGAACAAATCATCGAACAACCACATAAATGTTGTTTTAACTTTACTGCTGTTCACAGGTGAAGCAAGATGCTACTAAACTAGCCTCCCGATTATAATATAGGCATTTTTATAACACTATTTATAAACTGGTAGCTGTAAGAAATATATATTGATGATCTGAACGTATCAGTGAATCTAGTAGTGTTGAAATGTTCACTAATTGTAGAATATTTCAGATAATTTGATTAAATAAAAAAAACAAAATAAGTCTTTTTAGATTTACTACATTTTGAATGATGACGACATATGAGAATGCTTGTAAAATAAAATAACAAAGTTTAATAATGTACACTATTCTGTATTTTTTAGAATAGTTACAGTGAGTTTTGTGAGTATTACAAACTTGACACTTCTATTGGACAGTAGGTTTTAATGACGGCCTTGTGGTAAAGGTTTTTATCATTAACCGTTACAAATAACGGAAACGGAAATTAAATACTCACACATATATTTCTTAAACTTAGATTTTTACAAAAAAATTGAAGATCATTCAAACGTAATTTTTGTAGTCATCACCTTATTCTGTTGCTTGCTTTGCCTTTTTGAAATTAAATGCTAAAAAACATGTTAGGTTTAATAATGTTAGCTTATTACCATATCTGTTACTACAGAGAAAAACTTGGAAACAGTATAATACACTTACATACACAAGAAAGAAGGCATAAATCACCGTTGTAGTCATTGTCAATGTAACCCACATTGCGTTTGGACTTATGAATATTTAAATAAGTCTATATTTATTAATAAGTTTGTAATTATTAAAATAAGTAAAAATTATTGTTAAAATAAGTCGTTTGTTAATCATTGAAGTAAATCAATCAATCGGTTGGTTATAAAATTGCAGAAATAGAAGTAAGAAATAGTTGGTTTATAAGCTTCGTGAATAGAAATTTACAGAGGTGGCACATTAAGACCGGACGTGAGCGCACAATACCGGTTGCACCGCAAAAGCTGTCATTTGTCATAAAAACTTTCTATCCCATTTCGTCCATTGCTATGTATGTTAAATAAAAAGTCTTAACCTGATACATCTGATATACTACGGTATACCTTATGTTATATTCAAAGCAAATAGAAGTTATAAAAATAAAAATATGCTTATTAATTTTTTATTTAAAATAGCAAATACAAAATTTTATTGATTTTGGCCAAGTTTCTTAGCACCTAAACATCAAGTTTCTACTTTTTCTAACAAATTGACAATCTCAATCAAATAACAATTTGTGTTGCCAATAGCTTTTCTATATAGGTTATTAATACTGCTTTTATATTTATTATATAAGTTAACGCTATTTGTTATTAGGGTCGTGTTTCTCATGTGTCTTAGTGATACCATTTTAACGACATAATTTTCTTTCCCCTAAAAATTTAAAGCTGTTTATTTAAATGTGTTATCCAAAATGGAAAAGGGATGAAATACGACAAAAACTCGTGCACGCAAAATAAATTGTAATCAATTGTAACGACGCAAGAAACTCTGCGGTAATCCCACTAAAAGCCCACCAACAATCTCATTATATAAATACTTGCGAGGATTCATGCCCTCGGAGAGATTTCTTCGAAGGCATGTTTTAATTTCAAAATAAGTTGAATACTAGTTTGGGTGTAGTTTTTTGTTTTTATTGTTTAAAGGAATGAGACGTGTAGGACGTTTACCAAGTGGTGAGTGATACCCGCCCTGCCCATATGAAAAGTAGCGTAAGACGCTCTCTAATATCCGCTCACCGCCCTGAGACATGACATGTTCTCACGACGACGAGGGACCAACCTCATCTTTATTGTATTGAATGTTGTTTTTTTTAATTTGTCTTCAATTTTATAGAAATTAAAAAAAAAACTACTTTACTTGTAAATAATGACGGAAGGAAGGACTATGAAGAGTCAACGTAATAGTCAAATGTTCAATGGGACTGAAATAGATACAGTTAATCACTTTTGTACTTGAAGGTTATTTAAATTTTATATAGGATGTGACGTGAGTCTATCGATCGTGTAAAATCTGGCAATAATTGCTTTATTGTTGCAAAGGATTACAGTGTGCAACACCTTTGCATAGTTAATCTGTAAAGCTTAAGATGTTACTCCTGATACGTTAAGCTCGGCAATTAGCTAGTAGACTCAACTCGTAGGCAATTAATTACTTTACTATCCTATAAATAATGACAATACTTTTATTTCTATACAAAATTCAATAGGGTGTTGTATGTAGTCATATAAAGAAAAACGAAGGAGAAGAAAGTATTATTCTTTTTTATAATATCTTCTTCTTTAAACTAATTATAAACAAATTTGTTTGTATGCTGTTTAAATGGTATAATTCTTTAAAATCTTAAATGCTACGTAACATTTCACGTCCACTCTCACTTGTTTTTTCTTTACTTTTTTTGAAGCATCATTGTAAATATTTGTTTGGGCTAAGGAAACCCACGAAAGTATAAATATTCCGGAATCAAATTGCTACGCTATGGATCAAAAAAAGCAGGAACCACAATCGTTAAATATTTTTATAGTGTTATTTTTATTTATTTAATTATATTAAATTCGACCAAATTGAACTGAAACCACGACCTCGGTTTCTTTAAATCAAAGCCAATACCATTAGGCCACGACAACAGTTATTTCTTTTGATACCTTTATTTCTTAGTCTAAAGCATTTTGTCACATCAATAATAACTTATTATCACAATAAAATACTTTGTCGAACCCCTGCTACCTCTACACAAAGGCTCCCCAATATTTCCGTCTTATATAAACGCCATTTCAAATCTATTACGATAATTAACATTTCCATCCCCTTTCTTATCCATCAGCGTGTTATTTGTGTCAAATTATGCTTTTAAATTTATTTATTTTCTTTTAAAATCTCACGTTATTTTTCTATTTAATAAAAAAAAGTATTATTAAAAAACTCCATAATGAAATTACATTGTTTCTTGCTTTACTTCTCAAACAACTCCCTATCAAGTAGAATTTGTAATTTGCTGTCGTTTGCATAAGGACATAAAAAAAGAAACTAATACACATATAAAAATGTATACATACAGACATAAAAATGTCGTATTAACCCCTAAAACTACAAAACCCCTAAAACTACAAAATAAAACAAGTTTGTCATTATGTGTATATGTAAAATTTGAGCCCCGTATTTCCAGCGCATGCTGGGCAACATACAGGGAGTCCTCACGCTGGATGGCCGTTCCTTTTAGCACGAAGGTAAATACAAATCTTGGCATCGATACGTAAAGATGTCAGTTTACAAAAACGTGTAATTATTAACTTTATAAAAAAAGCATCAAAAACGTATTAAATTATCGGATAAACCACATAAGAAACTTTTTTACAGTAAGTTATTACCAAGTTAGTAAGTTGATTCCGATTACAGCAGTCGATGTATATTAGAGGTCGGCCAACTGCGCAGAAAATATTGTACATAGTGCACAAATGTAAGTGCAAACACAGGTAAATTTTATTTTATATTACAAGGATGTTATGCTTCCAGAGTCTTGTCTTTGATAGGCTTCATCTACCGCTCAGTTCGTGGGAAGCTCCCCTTTGCTAAAAGTAAAGGCCACACGGACAGAAGGTACGCGAGTTTGTTTCTGTCTCCTAAGAATCGGTGACGATCGGTATACGGACCAGGACATCGACTGTTTGGCAACTATGTTAATCGGTAGCTAGGGGTGGTAAGAACCACCCTTAAAAGCGGGTGAATCTAGTGTACCGGGTGCGTATTTCGCTGTGCTCGTGGGTGAAATACATGTGAGTATGTGCTATTCCTACTTGTGCGGTGTCTAAGGCTGGATGACGCCCCCTTGGCGACCCCTTCCTCGTGCAGGCCAAAGCGGACGAGAGATTTTGCGGTATACGCTTTTGACTGGGCACGTTTGGATCGGCCGTGTGCGCTGCATTTACTAGCAGAAGGTTCATCATCATCATCATCATCATCAGCCTGTGATAGTCCACTGCTGGACATAGGCCTCCCCTAATACATCCCTATCCATTAGAGGGTTTTTGGACCGTATCCCACCGCGCTGGTCCAATGCGGGTTGGTGGGTGGACCGACTTTTTACATGCCCATCCGACGCATGGATCATCTTACTTTTCAGACAATTGGGTGATCGGCCCAAATTGCCCTAACCAACTAGGTGTTTCCTAGTTGGTTGACAATGAAAATTTGTTGAGTCCCCGCAGGATTCGAACCCACGACCGCCGGTTTCTAAGCCACACGCCTATACTACTAGGCTACGGAGGCAGCAGCAGAAGGGTTAATTTTTGAGAGTGTTTGCAATTTACAGTTACTGTATAGGTCTACTTTGCGCCCCGGTGGCGCAGCGGATGAATTTATTTTGCACTACCTGGAGTTTATGCAGGAGCGCGGAGGATAAATCAGCGAATGATTGGCATGCTTAAGCCTTGATTGGTCTTATGCACACCTTATACAAAAAGAGTTTATACTTAAGCGACATTTTACTTGTAGAATTCGTTAGGTGGTAGAGTCTGGTCGATACGAACAGAGCCCTTCTTCTAACGTCCTGAATATGACTTTTGAACAAAATGTTGCAGTCGAATGTCACGCCCAGATATTTGGCCTTCCTTTCCCAAGGAATCGGTCGGCCGTCTTTACGGCAGTTAAAAATTTTTTTAACTGTCCTAGTGTCAGGTATCGGCCAGCGCGTGGTCTTATCCTGGTGCCCGAGGTAAAGACCGGGGGTATTGTGTTATCTAGACAAATGAAAGTGTATTGCTACACAACGATGGAGCGCGTTCTGGAGCTTTTAAAGATATAATTTGTTTTAAGCGAAGAACAATATGAGGATGAGAATGCAATGAGAGGGCGGTGTCATCGGCGAAAGCGTCAAACTGACATCGTCAGGTTTCGGAATGTGGCTCGTGTGAGTACATGGGATCGAACGGTTGCTTGAGGAACGCTCGCTCAGAGCGGATGGCTCCTAAATAACAAATACAGGTCAATCTCTCTTCCTTCACTCTTATAGTCCGATGAGACGGATAACCGACATGACCGAGAGAGATAGGGTGCAGAACTGAGTTTTTACATGCTCATCCGACGCGTTATAAATGAGTTATATAATATCATAAGAAAAAAATTAACATCCAACTAAAAAGAAAAGCCCTAGAAATTATATTGTAAATGAATCAGATCTTTTCATGTGTTTATATATAAGAAAAAATTACGTCCTCAATTAATATTTTACAATTCTATTAAATTGCTATAAGTGCGCGTCAAATGCACCTGCTCTGTCCATAAATGGACTGAATTGGAGAAAAGACAATTTTAAAATGAGTCCGTAGAGCCCTATTACGAATAAAGACAATCCCAATGAATGAGTATTTTGAACACAAGGGACAGACTAAAAATTACAGCCTTTATATAAAGGCTGGCCGGTTTTGATTATTAAAGAAATACAGAATCTTCTATAATGTCAATATAGCTTTCTGTTTTTTGTTAATTAGCTTAACTTTGATTTTAAGTGAAAAAATATTGGAATCATTACTATTATTACTTCAAGTGTTATTTGTATTTATGACTTTATTTTAGAGTATTCAAATAATACATTTGCCTCTTATAAAATTTTATTTTCTGAATACGGTTTAAGTTTCGAAAACGTTATTATAAAGAAAGTTTGGGACTAGCCAGAAATTTCTACCTATGTATTTTATGAAAATTAATATTTTAACAGTCTGGTCTTAAAATCGGTTTTAAAAAACTATAGAAAAACTTCTAAATCAATTTATTATTTTAAAAAATATGCATAAATGTACATCCTGAGTATTAATATATGTAGTACTTGAAAATTTTTAAATTACTCTAAAAGCAATATGTTCGGTATAATTAAACTAAATTGTAGTAAAAATAATCAAAGTGTTTATGTCAATCTGACTGATAGCTATCGTGTAATATCATTATAAAGAAATTCTTCAGTCGCGTTTTAATTTCATAATAGTTGGTGGGACCAGATGTAATATTAATTCACGATGCAATTTGAATCAATCTCAGATATTAAAACTGTGACAGCTTCAAAACTAAATTCGATATATGATTTCTCTTCTACTACATAGCTTGTAAAGATATTGGTAAATTAAACTATTAGGAACAGAATCAGCATTTACATTCAAATTCAAGATAATGTTACAAAAAGAAACATAAAACATAGTATCGACAATGCATGCTAAGAATTTTCTTAACTTCCACTAATAAAAGTTAAAGTAATAGATCGGTAAAGTAAAAGTTAATCTAATTCAAAACCACTTTAAATCCTTAATACGGGTTCCTTTTTTAGACAAACTTTATATTGAAGTCGATTTCTGGTTCATCCGATTGTCTTATAAACTATTAAAATTATAAAAATATATAGCATGATAGATCCATATTTGATCAAAGAATCTCTGGAATAGTTGATCCGATTTCAACGGAATTTTCACCAAAACATAGCTGATGTAACTGAAAGTAACTTAGGCTACCTTAAATAAGTTTACAGATTTTATAATATTACCTCGCAGACGAAGTTGCAACCATCTGCAAATAAAGCTGATGCTAGCGACTTGTGTTATTTCAAATCCATGAGAATATTACTTATAACATATTGACAATTAAATTTTGATGTTACTTAAATTTATAACAGTTGCTATTATAATTCCTGAAGTATATTTAATATTTTATTACGAAAATAATAATTTCGATTCATCAATTACTTCAATGAATATAATTTACTACAATTTATCCCATGGTGCGACATCTTAGTATGCGTTAATTTCAATTATTACAAAATAGGGTGGTGTGGCATTCACTTCTCCGAAAATTATTGGAAAATTAATCATTCTTTGCTCTTCAATATTGTCAGTAGCTATTATCGGAAATCTTTTCCATACAAAAATACTTTCGTTGTTATAGTTACGCAAAATCTTGTTATTTTAACATTTTTATAGTTCTTCAGGAAAGGAATAATAAATAAAAACTCTGTGAGTTTTACCAAATTATTATTATAAATAATAACTATGCCTACTGTACTGTACTTAATCTAATGTTATAACGAAACAGTTGTTTGCAACAATATGCATAACAAATGTGATAGAATAGAATTCATTCCAAATATCCATAACACTTTTATCTTTAACAGTAATGGCGACATAGTATTTTTTTAATTTTTTGGATACATTCGTACATTTTTGACAATCCTATGAAGCATTAAAATTACATGCATGAAGTTTTCTGTTACACTTTGGTAATAGTTGTTCAAAACTAAGTCTCATAACATTTGAGCTGAATTAATTTGGAAAGAAACAAATTTCATGGGTTCAAGTAACAACATGATTTAATTAAATTTTCAGCGGAAGGATAATCAGGAATTGACAGCTTCAATCGCATTTCTTACAAACCGATTAAGAAAATGTTAACATCGACAATATTGTTATCAAAAATATCATCTAATTATATTTTATTTATGTCTTCATGAACAGTATATAGCCTATGTGTTTACAATAGTTTGTACAATCTATGTTAAATCTATCACGTTTAGATATATGAACAAGTTAATATACGAAGCTTACGAATTTAAACACCATGTTTAGAATTGTATGAAAGATTGCGTGTATCGTGATTTAAATTGGCATATTAACAATCTGTGCCTCTATTTGAGTAGAAAAAGACTTTTGTTTATTACTAACCAAGTATGTCTGCTATATACCTTTTTCTTAGGGAAATAACGTCAAATCGGACCAGCATTCAGAGATTAGCTACAAACAGATTGAATAAAATGTTAAAAAATTATTGTTTTTAAATAGCTTTGACGATATATTTTATGTATGTCCATAAACAGTTTAAGAGGACGTATTTGGTAAGCAAATAATTATTGGCCCTATGGATTAAATTAAATCATATGGTATACATAAGTTAAATTTCACCGAAAGTCTTTTGGACTGAAATTTCACCAAACCTTCACCGCAGCCAAAGGCAGTCGCAGGATGCGGTGTAGAAAGGACGTGGATTTACAATTGGCATGTTAAAATCAACTCCTTCATTCTGCAGTAGCGACGTGAGGTCTTATTACAACAACTGCATCCACTGTTCTGAAATGTTATTTATAAAAGATTCTGCTATTCCTGATTATTATACTTCAGGGTGGGGATTTTAGGTGCAATTGTTGGGATTGACAGCAATCCATCACAGAGGATTTAATTAAACGCTCAGTGTGTAACATAATGGTGTAAAGTCGATTTTTTCTTTTAAGAAGCTTGACGGAAATTTTGTGTAAACGTAAGTCTTATAGGCACTGCAAAGAACTGTACTTCAAAGAAGCACAAGAAGTCGACATTGAGCATATTTTATCGACAAAAGTTTGCGTGATGTTTTCATTAGGAAGTCTCATTAGAAACTAAAACTCCGCAAACAAAGGTCTATAAAATAAGAAATGACAAAAAAAAGCCAGTTCAATCTAGGTTATTATTTTAATTACTATACTAAAAAGATTACTGTTGTGATGATAAACGTAAAGACTTCGCAATAACAATAACTAAAAACTTTTATTACAAATTCATCCCAGACTAATTCGAGACTGCAAACTAATCTAACTACTCGCTTTATCTCTCGTATAGCTCACATTTCTGAACTTGTAGTGAGTTACTTAATAATTATTAGTGTTCCAAGTAAATCAAAACCTTAACTTATGGAAGTATGCTCATCGGAAATAATTATAACAACTAAGTAAATTTACTAAAAAATACTTACAAATAAAACATTCTATCTAGGATACTACAATATATTTATTTTTCTTCGCCTCACGGTTTCACTCTCGAAGCGATTGTAATTTTGATAAAATCACTTCAAACTATGTATTCATAAGTTCATGTATAATATTAGATGGATAGTAGGATTAAGCTATTAATATAATTAAATTAATATGTATGCAACTTAACAATATAAAGGTAGGTGACTGCCTTCGAAAGTACCACCCGGGCCTATTAATGGCAAAAACGTATTGTATACCGCAGCAGTACTGTCTTCCGGATTTGAAAGGTAACGTAACCAGCGCAGATATTGTGTGAACATCCTATGTGTCAGGACGGTGAGCGGATATGTAGCATCTTATGATTTATTTTGATGGGCTGGGCGTACCATTTACTATTATAATACCTCCTGCTCGTCTCGCACTTAAATCATTGAAATGAATTGATATTAGATACGTTTCTCTAATCATATAACTTTCATAATAACGTACAGATTCAATTTAGTTTTTATATAGCTTAAGTATCAGTTAACTTAAACTCCATAAGATACTTAATGCAAAACCGAGAGTCAAGCACGCAATTGGAGCTTGATCTCCACTTTATCATTCTAAATGAGTTCTAAAATTCAGAAACCAGAGACTGGCACTCTCAGTTAGACTTCTATTTATTAAATTAGTATTAAAAGACTAGTATTATTATTTAAGTAAACCTGTTTATTTAAATTGAATGTTGATATTATGAATAAGACAGACATAAATTTTCTATTTAATATACGATTTACATGACGAAATAATTTTTTGCTAGTGTATCAATTCAGTTGTTATTGATATCCTACAGTTAAAATATTACTCTTAATTATTATTATTTAATAATATTACTTTGTCATTTAAAGCACAATCTTTATTACTCTAAACAACTCGGCCAGAGTTATTGAAGACGTGGAGAATAAATATAAAACTGAATAATATTTTGCTTACATACACACACACTATCATCTACTTAGTATATTTCTTTAAATTATTAATAAGTAGATGTAGCCTGTAACTCATAAAGTCCAAAATTAAATACTTAATCATGATCAGCCTGTGTTAGACGACGTCTCGATCATAGCCTCCCTGATCCACGCCTTTTCCTTTAGGGAGTATTTACACCATATCGCACCACGCTGGTCCAATGCGGGTGGTGAATTAAATCATCATCATCTGATGATGACTTAGCCTGTGATAGTCCACTGCTGAAATAGGCCTCCCCTAATTCACCCCTGTCCATTAGTCAGACAATGTGATCGCCCATATTCCCAACCAACTAGGAAACAACAATGAAAAATTTGTTGAGTCCTGCAGGATCTGGAACCCACGACTCTGGTTTCCAAAGCACACGCCCATACCACTAGGCTATGGAGGCAGTTAGTGATTAAATTTATATATCATTTAACTAAACTTCCTGACTTGGTCCTGTTCGATTCGTTAAGATAGTTTTAGTATAACTGATTATTTTATGACAGAAATGAGGTTAACGTAAATATTTAACAAAAACGTCCAATACTATTCTAAAATAATAGCTTTTAGTAATGTCTTGAATACTCAGTTATCTGGACACGCAGTATCTAACAATTTAGTGGCGGTTGAATAGAAAATGAGCTAGAAAAGCCTAGACACATAAATAAAACAATTAACATTTGAAAAAACATGATTTTAACAAAAATAGATACTTAACAAACGTCATTAACCATTTTCGCATATGGGATTCCCCACTGTTTAAAGCCATTATTCCCGATACAATTTGGAAAAGAATATGACGACCTTGCGCAGTGATTGAACATTTCGCAAGTGCCGTGCGGGCTGATCGTAGCTGAAATAGGAAGTGCGTATTAGAGAGCCTATTCACATGGACACATATGATGATTGAGATGATACTATAATTTAATTCAAATGTCACGCCTACACGTTTTATAAACATCTGACATTCACTTTAATTTCTTTTGATCGACTTCCCGAAAGAAGGAGTACTAAATTTGGAGGTATATAATTTAATGCATAATACGTCATTGCTGCCTGTAAAGCTCTGATTTTGTTTATACTTTGTTTTAAATCGTGGTATAAGCTCATTTGGTCTCATCTTTTGTTATAATCTTGTCATAGTAGATTAATAGATACTTGAGAAACAAAAAATATAAGAAACAAAAATCACGACTCAAGTGGATTGCTTTTGCAAACGATTGCCAAAACTGTAAAAGATAGACTCTAACTATGTTTTGACATATTTGAACTTTTTATGCTCTATAATAAATTCCGGAGCACATATATATAAATATATAGATATTTAGAAATAACCATTGTAGCTATTTTAATGTAAAACATTGGTAAAAATTCAATGAAGCAAACTCAAACCTTCATTTAAGGTAAGTCATATTTTTTTGTTAAAATTTATTATTTATAGACAGAGGAGAGTTGAAGGATGTACCACTGGATGCTGTTGTTCGTCACGAAACAGTTGTGTATTAACACTACTGTATCTTCTTTGCATATTCTTTTTGCACAGGATAAGCCATATTATATAAACTTTTTTATTGTATACGCAGGCAGTGCGGGCTGCCGAAAAGTGGTCACCAACTCCCATTGACATAGTAAGTTGCAAGACGTAAACATAAACATAAGACGTTAGCGGTTTATATACTGCAGTAATTACGCTGCCCTTTTAAAATGGATCACTAGATGTTACAATATCCCTTGAGGTAGGAATATATATGGTTGGTACGCCCCCAATAGGGCCCTGGGGAAAAGAGGACATACTAACAAAAATATATATATACTGTAAAATACAACATTGAATTTTTCAATGACGGCTGCTATCTGCAAGAAATTAATAGATAGAGCTTACTGCGATTTTCTACCGTAAAGGCTTTTGAAGTCTGATTTTTCTCTAAACAACTTTTGGGAAAAGCTAGATTTTAAACTGTTTTTATTGAAGCTTCTAGACGATTAAATCATTAACCTAATAGTAAGCAATATGGGCAGCTCCAATAAACATGTAGCATTTTTAGTTATTCTTTTACGTGAATACTACACAATTTTAAACGAGTTTTAAGGGTTTTACTTCATTGAATAAAATATCAAATTACATTTTAACTCCTGACTCCCAATACCCCTTTACCCAAATACGCGGTAGTTAAGGTAAGAGGAGGTTATTAAATACCCTAACTTCAGCTGTTAAATTAATTAAACAAATTATTAAAGATATCCTTAGTAAGACCCACTCTGTAATCTCTTCGTGTGTTTTTATAAGTAATATAAATTGTTCAATAGCGAAATATCTAAAAAGGTATTCCATTAAAACGATATTTGCCTTTTTAAAAATTTAGTCGGACAAAAGATTTAAAAAACTTCTTAGCCAATTCTAGCTTATATTAGTATTCTCAATGCAAGAGTGAATGTCGGAATCAATTTAAATCTTCCTCTGATTGAAATAACGTCCGAACGAATGCTAAATGACAGCCTCTGCCCGGAAATATAATCGTTGTTAAAGGATTTATTAAACCTTCTTTTTAACAACCACTACATAAAGATCAAACTTAAAATGAATAAAACGTATTAAATATGTCTAAGTAAAATTTTTTTGACGCTTAATGGAAGTCAAATGAAAATATAATACTTCACTTCATATTGGACTCGTAATTATTAATTATTCAAATTATCGAAGCTCACGTTAAATAGTTAATAGATCCTAATACTTTTCAAACAGTCATTAAATTTTTTTTTAATTGAAAAATATTGTTTTTTTTTATCTCTGACAATTTATTATTTTTTTACGTCTTAAATATACCTATGTGTAGTGATGATGTACGGTCTATTTCATTCTTCTTTTATCACCAACTCTTTTTTTATTCCAATAGAGAAGAGTGTTCAAAATTCATAAGCTATGTTTTTAGAGCTATACATTTTACATAGTGTAACAACCCATTTGTAAAAACATTACCCCCTTTAAAAAAAAAACGTTAAAAACAAACATGTAAATAATTTTTAAACAAAGTTATTAATATTTTAAAATTCTATTGCCAAGATATCAAAGGGCTCTGAAGCCGATACCTGACCTTTCATTTTTTTTTTTGACTGACTTCTTAAAAGGAGGTACTCAATTCGGACCATATGTTTTTTTTTTAAATATGTTTCCTTGTTGCTGCTCCTAATGCTTCAATTTAATTTACTATTTTTTAATTTTTTAAGAATAACCCACGTTTTAACGTAAAACAATATAAAAATTGCAAAAATATTCAAACCTCATTTGATGTAATATAGTGTAAGTTTACGTAAAAGTTATTGCATTTAAAAATTCTTTAGTCTGTGCATGAGTCTAATCATACACGACATTTAAATTCAATGAATATCTTAAAAGATATAAGAGATTTAAAATGCAATGACGGAAACCACGGTGTAGTTTCTTGCAGAGGCCATCTCTGGCTTATACCGGCTTTATGTTCCGAAAATATTTATATACTGTTTAAAGTTGGTCATATTTTTTATTTAAAATTTTTTTTTCGATAACCTTATTATAATCTGAAATAATATGTGATTTTTGTGTTTAACCAGCGACTAATTTAAAGAAAGATTGCTGGTTTAAAACATCAATAAAACGACATCATTAAATTAATTTAAAACATTTGCACAATTTCGAATAAAATTACAACTCGCCATTTGAATGAAATGTGTAAAGAAACGCCCTTAGAAGTTTCCATTTCAAAGCCAAGTTATTTCCATCATATTTGAATAAAAACTTTAGAAATGTTTGAGTCTGATATTTCATGGGGGCGTACAAGACCTTTGCAAGCGGGCCCAAAGCCACTAGAAGAGATTCATAGTATTTATTGGGGAAGAATAGTTTATTTTGCAGAATAAAATGTTAAATCTCAAATATGGCAAACGCCCTCACATTAAGCCTACCGCATTTAGTTTTATTGTGCAGATAATATCTAAAATAAACAAAAACGGTTAATATACAAATTATATTATTTAAATATGTATATTTTCCATTTATTTCTTATTTGTACAATCTTTAATATAACCCTGAGTATAATGGACACAATAAATGTAATCTAAAAATATTTGCCATTAATATAAAAAAAAAATATGTTATGAATTTTTATGCACATTTACCGACACGATTGCGGAAAAAAGAGAGATAAATCACGGAATGATTTCATCGAAAACGCGTGACGCTACATTTCCATTCTTACCGGTTTTAAATTATATTATATAAGTATGTTTCATGTCAATAATAATTTTCACCAGATTTGCCCAGGTTTATAAGTCTATTTATATATTAAATCAAAAGTATTTGTTTATGATAATAAGCGTAATATTAAAATAATTTTTATGACAAACGACAAATTTTACAAAGAGAACGGGTTTTTTTTTGAAGAGGCCACAGGAACCACAAGCCCTTTAATGCAGTATTGAAAAACACTACCGTGTTCGATAAGTTAAACAGATAGAAATAATTTTTGACAGAAATATTGAGTGTATATTTGAGAATAAACCCGAACTAGATGAATCTGTCGTAATCATTTTTTTTAATTAAAAAAGTACCAAAAGTTATACGAGACTTGGACTAAGAACTAGCATTCAACAACCCTATAGATCCCTTTATTTGTAGCCCCATAGAGATTCAAACGGAACAGACAGCGGGCCAGTAAATGATGCGGAGGAACGCCGTCACGAGGAAATGATACGATGATTATGTTAAAAAGGGTAAAAGTTATGAAAATAAAATTATTAAATGTGTTCTTTGATAAACTTATTTATAACTTAATTTGTTATTTATATGTTATTTTTTATTATGGTTCTTTCATCCACATTATTTTAAAAATTTACGAGGTAAACATTTACGCATTTTTTTTTTTATTTAAATCAATTTGAAATGGGGAATTGAACAAATCACGATGACTTTGGCAAAGCAAAGGGAAAGTGAATGAAAATATAGGTAAATACTTAAAAGCTTAAACAATTTTTGTTTGAAAGCAATTTCGAGAAGTGGTTACAGAGAATGAGAAAGATTTTAAAAATTTCTTTTTACTTAAGTAATTCCTTTATTTTATATAATATTAAGAAAAAGGAAGCCAATATGAAAAAATGCAATATTGGACAAATGTCTGTTTTAAACGAGGATCAAAATTACCATGAAATACCTGAATAATAATGAGTAAATTAAAATCTTAGACTACGTCACTATATAAACCATTATGGTTTGTTTTTTACGTAAAATTTTTACGTAGTCAATTGTATATGCCTGTGAAACCTTATATTTCTTCAGCGTATCAAATATTTCAATAAAAATTAGCTCTAATCAACCGTCTTTTTTAAACCCATTCAGAGATTAGAGACAAAACAGTCAAGATTTGTCAACGTCGGAAGGGAGGGTTCCCCTTCCAACTTTAAAATATGACGATGTTGACGGATGAGATGTCCGCATTTAAACTGAGGTGTTTTTTTATAGTTAATAGTTGTTTTATTTTAGTTCTTCATTTGTCGACAAATTATAAATCAAATGTTAAAGGTTCAAATATCCATTCTCATACCAATGCGGAAAGAAGATATGACAAAATCTTGCGGTGACAAAAGAGAACTTTAGGCGTTGTTCCTAAAAAATGCCAATTTAGAAAGGTCTATGTTTCCAGTTTTTTTTTTCACATAGAAGAGACGAGAGTCGGGCCACCTGATGGTAAGATGAAGAACAAACCCAAAATGCCAAAGGAACAGTCTTGTCGTTTTTTAAGAAAAAGCCAAACCTTGTCTTCAATAATGTTCAAATGCCTTAAGTCCAAAGTCCTGGAGCAGCCAGTAAGATTAATAAAATGTATATAACCATAAAAATACGTTAAACTGTGAAATTAAGGAAAATTGGATTATTAGTATATAACATATGAATTACGTACCTATTTTTTTTTCTAATTGTTATCGTTAATATAAGCAATCGGTCTATATTTTAATTATTTTAAATTTAAATTATTTATTAATGATAAAAGTCGTATAGTACTAGAACTAATTATATTTAGTCCGTGGTATTTATATTTTAAAACAATAAAAAACTGATTTAAGAATTATAAAAAAAGTTGGATATTTGACTGTAAATGTATACTCGTAGTTCTTATTTTATTTAGTGATTGGTAGTTTCTATTTGGTAAACGCTGACTTTGCATTCCATAACGTTTGCAATGAGTACCAACCAAATATGTAGTGAATAATTATCCACGTCAAAGTGTCAAAGATGTGACGAGGGCCGAACTCTCAAAAGCAGGTTAGCGAGATGCTTCCTGAGTAAATATGTAACATTAAATAAAATAATTCAAAACAAGAAAAAGATAGCGCAGTTAGCCTTCGGATCGACCGGACAAGCCCGCTCGATCCTCCCTGCTACCTGCGCCGTCCGCTTGGCCCACCCGTGGCCACGCCCTCCCCCCGACGCCGTCAAGTGGCAAGAAGAGCGAAGACGTCGAGTGCGCCGTGCAGTAGTGTTCGTGCATAGTGCAAGTAACAGTGTCAGTGTGTGCCGGAAGCATCAGTGCCGACACGCTAGGCGTACGCGCCTGAGCGTAGATAGCTGTGTAGCCGTCCGGTGAGTCTGTTCCGTTTTTCCCCCGTCTACAGGTTTCTGTTGAGATGTAGGGACCCTCTAACTTATAGTTTCTCTTGCCACGTTTCACCGCGAACGTAGTTTAATTAACACGCACACCACCCACGTGGTATTAATTAGAATCATTTTATCGTCGCTTTAGCAGCGTAGGTATACACCTAGGGCTCCTAAAGCGCTAGAGTTTTCAAACGCGTTAGGTTTACACCTCCCTGCTCACTGGGGCGGGAGGGTAGCACAACCCCGGCTCCACCGGGGTGCTTACTGACTATAGCGTAATTAAAATCATATTAACAAAGCAGTAAAATGGATTCAGTCACCTCAGTGACGGTGGGGACGATTCTTCAGGCCTCGACTCGAGGACCTGAAGAATCGTCCGCCGGTGACACTGGTACCACACCCGCGTCGGAAAAGTGTCCAACAATCCACTCGGACACCCTATCCCCACTCACCTCACCCAACAATTCAGACTCCGAAATGGAGCTGGATCATTCCCGTCCGGTCACCGAGGACGAAGACGCAGGAGGGTTCCTGCCTGTTAGTTCGCGCAAGAAGAAGCGCAAGAGCAGGGCCTCCCCTGCCACATCACCAACCCCGCCACCTAAGGCGCCAAAAGCGTCGGCGGAAGTACTATCGGCCCCTAGGCCATCAACATCGGCCACAGAGCCAAAAGCCGCCTCACGGCAATCCATTCAGGCCGCCTCACGGCCAACAACATCGGCCTCATCAAGGCAACCACCTGCTGCTTCACAGCAAACACCATCTGCTGCTTAACAGCAACCTCCGGCTGGAAAAATGGGCAGAACTACGGTCCGCGCTGTCCAATAAATATAAATTCACAGCAGCGACCTCGAACCAGGGCATTAAATGCAACTGGAAACCAGTGACGCACACGTCAAGTTACGCCGATATCTTAAAGAACGACTATTATTCATTCATATACGCGCTCCCGGAAGAGCGCGTACTTCGGACAGTCGTCAAAGGACTGCCGAAGGAGATGCCCACAGAGGACATCTACAATTTCATTAAGGGACAAAACATCCCAATTTACTCGGCCTTCCGCCTAACTCCATCCTAAGACAAAAGCCTTTTAATGTGGTCCTTCTGACCCTGGAATGCTCCACCGAGGGCAAAAGGTGTATGATCTACACCACATATGCGACATAAGTCGCATACATTCCACGCGCACACACAAATGGCCTTCCTGCGCAGTGTCATAATCGCCAAAATGTACGGCACTCGGCCCGTAACGTCACGCACGCCCTCGCTGCGTCAAATGCCTTGGTGACCATGGCACCCTGATTGCCCCAGACCCAGAGATAGGGAAGTACCACCACGTACGAACCGCCGGCATGCTTAACTGCCAAAGGCCTGGCCACACGGTTGATTATCTGGGCTGCCCTAAGGCACCCAAGCGCAAACCACCAGCACCTTCATCCGTCCCAAGGCGCCCCCAGGTGCCTCCCTCACCCTTCCCGCCCTCCGACTCTATTCCGGCGTGGCAACCACACCAGCGCCCTGCGAGCGCTCCAGTGCCCGCGTGGCACTGGACACGTGGCAACAACCACCGCAGGTGCGCGACGCCCCGCGGGCGCCGCACCAAAACCAGCGCTCCGCGTAGCGCCCAACAGCTCCAGCCAGCAATGGCAGCAACTTGGAAACATTAGCCGGACAGATCGACTTCGCAGAGCTCGATCGTCTTACCGCAGAATTCGACGCCGTCGTCGGTAATTTCGGAGCCCGTCTTGCCATACTTCGTAAGTATAGGCAATTAGTCGATTTAATTACGGGACGTTAATGAATAGTACGCCCATACTAAAAATAGAAACGGCCCGGCCGTCTAAAGCCGCGCGAAGTTAACATTTCATTTTTCAACGCAAACGGTCTCGCAGATCAAAAGACCGAAATCTCAGTTTTCTACGCGAAAACGACGTCAACATTCTACTGGTGCAGGAGACGTTCTAAAGCCCGGAAGAGGAGATCCGAAAATAGCTAACTATAACATCTAAGAAATGATCGGGTCGGCGCTTCACACGGCGGCACGCCCATTTATTATAAAAGTCCCTGCACTGTGTAGCAATCGACACGCCGTCGACGCTAACGCACCTAGAAGCCTCGGTCTGTAGGCAGCCATGCGACAGGACACGCACCAATCACCATAGCCTCGGTCTACTTACCATGTAGAAGCTCTTCCGAGATAACTCAATCCGACTTCGAGACGCTATTCTCCCTAGGAGGCGCCGTCATTCTGGCAGGCGACTTCAATAGCAAGCACACCCGATGGAACAGCTACACAATCAACTCGCGAGGTGCAGCACTAGATGCACTATCTGAACTCCTTAACTTCAGTATCGTTGCTCCGCTTGAGCATACGCACTACCCGCACACGGTAGGCTACAGATCGGATGTGCTTGATATTGCCCTCCTTAAAAATGTCAATCTCACTTTTAGAGGTATAGAGGTCATAGAAGATCTAACCTCCGATCATCGCCCAGTCATCCTCAAACTAGGACCACCTGACTCCCAAAACATCCAATCCAAAACGATAATTGACTGGCGCAAACTCAAATCTCAAGCTAGACTGCACTCAGCTCGCCACACCCAGATGCCATTCCTAAAGTCCTGCACAGTGCTATGCACGCGAATCTCGCTGCTCATGCGCTCACAAGACATGTCCAATGTGTCGTCGAGGCTCCTCGAAGCAAGTCCCGGTGGAGGAAAACCCCGCTGGGCCTTACCAACGACATCAAGGACCTCTTGCGACGCAAGAGGGCTGCGATTCGTGCCTACGATTGGTATCCAACCGAGCGAACTGAGACAGTTGCGCGCCCTTGAACATCAGTCCAAGACGCGCAGAGCTGAATTCAGGAACGATCGGTGGATACAGATCTAATCAACATGCACCATCCCATCAAGCCTTCTGGCAACTTCCCAAAGCCTCAAAGGGCGGAATCGGAACCCTCCGATGCCGCCTTTACCCCATCCTAACCTTCCTGATGCTCCTCTAGCGTTTCTCGATGAAGAAAAGCCGAATGTCTAGCCGACAGCCTCGAGGCACAATGCACGTTCCAAGCACTCAACCTGATCGACGCCGCTCACCGCCAAACGGTGGAGCGAGGTCGAGCGGTTGACTCGACTTCCTCCTCGCGATGTAACTTCACCGGTGACCGGAAGGAAGTCAAGTCGATTATCAAAAATCTCAAACCTCGGAAAGCCCGGCACCGACGGAATAAACAATCTGCGTCATTAAAATCCTACCTGAACATATAATTAATATCCTAGTCCTAATTTATAACGCAGCTCTTTCCAAGGGTATTTTCCCAAACACTTGGAAGGACGCTAAAGTTATAGGGTTCCTCAAACCCGGCAAACCACCCGCACTTCCCAGTTCTTATCGTCCCATTAGCCTCCTCAAGGGTTCTGGAAAAATATATGAACGTCTTGTCCAAGCCCGCTTATTAGATTTTATGAAATCTAAAGGGCTCCCTACCCCTATTCAATTCGGCTTTCGAGCCAAACACTCTTGCACTCACCAAATTCACCGCATCACGGAGAAAATTAAAGTCAGCTTAATACGAGGTCATCACACGGGAGCGCTTTTCCTCGACGTGGCAAAGGCTTTCGATAAAGTATGCACGAAGGGCTTATATACAGTTATATAAGCTGGCAGTGCCAGACCGTCTCGTACTCATCATACGAGACTTCCTCAGGAATCGAACGTTCCTGATACCGCGTAGAGGGAACCAAATCACTACCTCCACTGGTCCGTGCGGCGTACCCCAAGGCTCCGTATTAGGACCAATCTTTTACCTTATTTACTAACGACATCCCACAACACCGTCTTGTAGACACCGCCTTATTCGCAGACGACACCTGCATATACTCAACCAGTAGATGTCCTATCCTAGTTAGTCAAAGACTCCAATCCACGCCAATATCCTAGGGAATGGTTCCGGAAATGGAGAACAGAAATCAATCCTTCCAAAAGCGCGGCCATTTTGTTCACGCGACGAGATCCGTGCCTTCCTTCCAATGTCCGACTCCTAGATTGCCCTATCCCTGCAGGTCAAACAGACCAAATAACTCGGGGTAATCTTAGACAATCTTGACATTTGGCCCGCATATTATCGCGGGTCAGAAACAGAGCGGCCTACGTCTTAGGTCGACTCTTCCCACTAATAAATCCTTAAAAGCAGTTATCTCTGCGCAATAATGTGTTGTTATACAAGACAGTCATACGTCCAATTTTAACATATGCCAGTCCCGTCTTTGCACATGCAAAGCAATCACACATTGACAAGCTTCGAGTCCTGCAAAAGATTCATGCGCAGGGCCACTGGTGCGCCGTATTACCTGCGCAACATTGACCTCGCACCTGGATCTGAAATTGCCCACTATCAAACAATACCCAAAACAAGCTTCTATCCGATATTTCGACCGGCTTCGCAACACCCAAACGGTCTAGTTCGGAGCGCCGCCGCTTACAAACCAACAATTTCACTGCTAAAAACGACATCCATCGAAGAGCGCGAAACGCGATAACGGATCCGGACGATGAGACTCACAATCGTGCAAGCACGTTTAAACTCACTACGCATAACACAACTTGTCCTCGCTGTCGAGGACAAACTAGTACACTGTACAACAGATATCGGCATACCAGGCCGATTCTCACCAATCAGATAGGGCGGTAAAAATTCTTCCACTAATAAGTCCTAAAAGCAAATTATCCAGCTGAGGTTTGCCCACCGGGGCGCCTCGATAAATGTTGCTAACGGATATAGGCATGGACCTGACCAGCGGCTGATCGAGCGAGGCTCGGCCCTCTTGGGCACCTCGATCAAGCCCGCTATGGGATAAAGAAGTGGAGCTCGAGCCGAGGTCCCCTTCAGGGTCCCTCGAGCTAAGCTTACAGAATAGAGGTGAAGTGTGCACACTTAAAGTTGCACAGCCCCTCGAACCTGCCTGGGTTGTAGCGGTTAACTCCACCAACGTGAGTCATCCGTAAAAATAAAAATTATTTAAGTTTAGGTTATGGTAAATTTTGTATAATTTTCTCATTTAATTTAATAGTTAAATAAATCAATAAGTAGATGATAGCCTGTAATGTCTTATCCGAACAGAAAACAATAACAACACAAAGTAGTTTTCCGCAGGATTCAAACCACGATTCTGGTTGGGCCAATATAAAGGCACCTCCTAATAGAAAATAAATTTTGACACTCTTTTATTGTGCATCTTTGGCGACGCACTTCAAGTGATCTCATTAATTTTGACTTTAACAATATTTTTGTAGGTTGAAGATTTATTTCTTCATAGGGGCAAATTAAAACGGCTGCTATTAAGTCAAGAAATTGTAGAGTTTCAAAAATTAAGTTTGAAGTTAAAACGATATGTAGAAATAAAAATAACTTACACACCATGAATATATGAGCATGGTGTCTAGTTATAACGACTAACTACGTTCTATTTAACTGTCACACACGTTCTCGAGTCTACAACTGAGGTCTTTACGACTTGTCATCTGTCTTTTTGGAGGCGGCTGTAATGACTTAAGTCTGACGTTAACAGATTGAATTAGCTTTGTTTTTCCTGATTGAACGCTTTTTCGCGGTAATAAGGGAAGGTTTTTTTTACATGAGGAATTTACGTTATAATAAAGTTCTGTTGCATAAATCCAACAAATTAGGTTACGATAACATACAGTCAATGAATAAAAAATATATGATTGCACTAGCAGACGCACCATGGGAATTGTGCGTTGGCTAATGATATGCGAATCGACAAACCAAGCTGTCCTGTCTTGTTCATTTAAAAACATCCTCTATCACGAAATACCACAATGTGCAATTTTCATTGACAAAATATGTGCTCTACGATAAAAAAAAGTATATATTCTATGATAAATGATAGTTTTACGGTTTTAATTGTGTTTAATAACTATACAATAATTTAAAAATTACAATCATAAGTTCTAGACCCTTGCAGGATCTGACAGTTCGTATATTTATAATGTTTGTATAAGCAAAATAAGCTATTCAATTATAAACGTAAATATTTTAAATTTAGGTTTTGCCATTAAGTACGGTCTGTTGCATGTCCATGGCGCTAAGTAATGTCTTAATATTTATTTATAATCAAACGTAACATTTTAAAATACAAACCTTAATATCGATTTTATAAAAAAACCTTAATGCATTTAAAAGAATTGGAAATTAAGGCAAGGTTGCATCGTTTTAAAAGCAGGTAAAATGGAAGTTTATTGAAATACTTTTTTTAAGAAGTTATTGTAGAACAGTGCCAAGGTTTTAATAAATATTTATGAAAAAATACCTTTATTTTTCTAAAAAAAGTTTAGCACCCTGGTTCCCGGTTGTCGTTAGCGGGTGAGGCTCAGGGCAAAAACGGGAAGGAAGAGGTACCGGCCAATGGGTTTGCCCGGTCGAGAAGGATGTTCCCAAGTGGGCTCCGTGTCATTTTGGATGCGATTAGGAGGGTGGGTGGATAGGACGGAAGGGTGGCAGGCGTGCTGCCAACCGTCCCCTCTAAGGCGGAGACCCGAGGGGGTAGAGAAGTGGTCGGTTTTGTAGGCCGCTCTTCCTATCTTCCGTGGTCTGCGGGGTTGCACTAACGGTGGATAAGGAGGTTCTTTATGGATAAAGAGGAAATTTAAATGGTATAATCTATCTCTTTTATTCTGTGGCCCAAACAGTAACTAAATGTTGGAGCCTCCATTTAGGCCACTTTCTAGGGAGTGGTATACTTATGCCAATTGGTTGGATACCCCCTTCCCTATGGCCCCTGAGAAGATTTGGGGAGTCTGTAGATGTGGGAAAAAAGGGCCCAGGCAATGGAGACCAAAGGCCCTGAGGTGGGCAGGCCATAGGGCAAAGAAAGGGTTGCCTTTGACCCCACGGCTCGTAGGGTTGGCCAGGAAAGGGAGAAAAAGGCCATGTGACCCAAACCCAAAGGGCACGGAAAGAACAAGGTGGAGGTTTTGGCAATTGAACCACGGAAACCAATTGCAAAATTATGTGTAAAATTTTACCAGTAATTGGATTGCCTCTTCAACGATCCGTCTTGGCCCTTGCCAATAAATGATTCGATACTTTAACGCCATCGTCCAAAACGATGTTTCCGTTTCCTGATGCATTCATGTTGCTTTTCGTTGAACGACAATGCCCTGTGATTTAGTTGGATCGCCAACAAAATTGCAGCAACATCATTAACGGTGGGTGCATTGAACCCGCACATGTTCACCTATTGGGGTAAACCGTTTTATGACAAATTTGGTGCGTATCAGATGGATTGTTCCAATGTTTTTTAAACATTTCCACATCATCATCGTCATCAGCCCGTATAGTCCAAGCCGGAATAAGGCCCCTTTCCTTTGGCGATCCAACAAATCGCGGACATTGGTTGCCGAAGAAGCAAATCATGCATCGTGGGAAAAAGAGACACATTGTTTGGTCGATGCGTTAAAATATCCAATCATTTATTGGGCAAGTAAGAGGTTACATAACGTTGGGATGGTCATTCAATTACGGGTAAAATATTTACAACCAATTATTGCTATTATTGGCCTTTAACAATTCAATTAATGTTCAGGTAAAAATTCAAGGCAATGAAAATACCAAGGGATGATTCGTATTCGATGATTCTAGGAGAATGTCATTCTAAAGGCGCAGTTATTCCAGCAACCGTTGTCGTCATGTATGTCAAAGCGGAGACCGAACTTTAGCGTTCATCCGATTCAATCGGCAAAGCTACGACTTGTGGAATATATAACCTTGGATGCTATTAATTCAGATGGTAGTTCCCAGAAATTGGAGCCCGACGATTCTCCCATCATCTTTATATCGGAAGTCCACGCCAATGCAAGAATACCCAAACGCTCATATTTTTTAGGCAAGCAGGCAAATGAGCAGTCGGGCCAAATTTGATGGGAAGTGGTCACCGACGCCCATAGACATTGGCAATGAAGGGACGCCAACGCGCTGGCCCACCGGGGAGAAGGATGTTAAGTCCCCACACCCAGTAACAAGTTGGCCACGGTGCCCTCAAAACCGGAACACAGCAGGTTTTTTACACTACTGCTTCGCAGAAATGGGCACCGTGGTTACCCAATTTACCGGTAATGGTCCTGTAAAAGGGACCCACCCTTGGTACTGTTATGACGTACGCGAAATTATGAACCCCAATTTATTTATTACGTTCACATGCAAACTGGAAGGGATGGAAATTGCGGGAACCGGAGTCCAAAACCGCAAGATGGCCATGACAAATCGCCAGAGAATTTTAAAAACTCAAGGTTAAGATAGATGGCTTACTTAAGTTTTCCGTGGTTTTTGGTGGCACCCGTCTGCCATTCCCCAATACACCGACCGGACCAACATTAAACCTTTTCCTTTGGATTGCTGATGGAAACCGTTAGTTCTTGGAAATAGTCCAGAACGATGGAATTAGTTTATCGTCGACGATCGAAAGAAGTTAATGGTTGAACTATCAAAGTTAAAGTTCAAAATCAAGAGATTGAGATCGGATATGAATTTTATTGGAAATTGGCCCTTTACTGCTTCACGAATTTTCGAAACACATAAAACGTTGAGGGTTTCACACCGGGCCAAACCAATCAAAATTTGTGCAAGACGTCACAAAAAAGGCAGGAAGGTGGTTTCGGAAAATGCTAATGACGAAATCGGGAAACTTGAATGGGATGATACGTCGTAAATTTGAACAATGTAAGATGGTTTTAATTTTAAAATTCATGAAAGATATCCCACAGTTGTACATGTAACAGTGCATTTGGAAAATGGCCAAAAAGTTTATATCACCGAGGCTAATGCGGCAAAACGACCTGAGAGACCACCATCGACAACATTGACTAGCTTCTTTGCAATATGTGAAGCAGATCCATTCACAGCGACTTTGGATGTACGGGAAATGCCCAACATTCAATTTTAACCAACCCAAAGAAATTCGGGCAAAGAACCCCAGTTCCAGATTGGCCACATATGTTTTTCCACGGATGCAATTAGTTCGCATGATATTGTTTATAATGAAAAGAACGTTTTATTTTGACTGCTGCCGTAAAGTACGGACCGGAAATCATTTTGGCATTAAAAACTGTAAATGGCCCAATGGACCAAAGCCAAACATATCGAGAAGCATGTCAATTATTGGGTTTGCTGGAGGACGATTCTTATTGGGATTTAACTTGCGGATTCAGTGGTTTCATCAAATGCGTACCAAATACGAACGCTGTTTGCAATTATCATCACCACATGTTTTCCTTCACAACCAATTCAGAGGAAACAAATTTAAAAGACGACTTTGTAAAGATATTCTTTGCATCACTTTGCAAATTCAAACGAATAATCCCTATCCAAATAACTGATGAAACCCAATGAAGGATTGATTCCAATTAATCAATGCTTGGATTATTGCAAACAAGCTACTCATTTGGGTGGGAAACGTAAATCGATCGGTGCACGACATTCAACCAAGAGTTAAACTGAGAATGCAAAACGACACATTCAGGAATTCGTTCAAAATAATTGTGCCCGTTGCTGAATGAACAGCAAAAACAAGTAAAGAAACATTAATGCAAGCGGTGGACAAAATATTCCCATATTCCTGGACGCACCTGGGGGAATCAGGGAAAACAATTTTTCAAGATTTTGGACCATTCCGATCAAGATGGCATGTTTAGGGTTAGCATCATCTTAACCGGGCAACCTTCTAGATAAATGGTAAATGCACATTCTGCGCTTAAAGTTGCCCCAATTAAAACACAATTGATAATTCCAACATGCAAATTTCCCGATCCAGTGCTATGGAAAATTTTTGATGCAATGCAAATTGTTTGGGATGAGGCACAATGGACATAAGAAATCACTTGAAGTGTTTAACTTCACACTGAAGGATCTTGGGAGAAATAACAGTATCTCTGGCGGGTTTTGATGTTATTGCCGGGACGTTGCCAGTAACTCCCCAAATGGAATGCCTGCAAGTAAATTAAAGCCACCTGAAGGATCACCTTTTTAGAAAAGAAAAACAACACAACCACTAATATGAGATTTCAACCTCAAAATAATCAAAAGGTACAATTTTCCAAACAATTGTTAGCTGTTGGAAATGGAAAAGTCCAATTGATGCGACATCTGATTAATTACCCTTACCTTGACTACTGCCATTTGTAGACTCCAATTAGTTAAGATACCCACCAATGTTTTCCCAAACATTAGTGAGAATTATCAGAATTTGCTTTGGTCTTTCACCCTGTAAAATTGTGAACAATTGAATTCCCACCCAAAAATTGTTTTGGATTTGGTGACATACAAATCCGTTTGATTCCATACAAACCCGGGATGATGTAGTTAATTATCCAAAGGAGTTTTGGAACCTCTGGAGACCAGGATTTCCACCACATAACTTGAATTGGTTGGTACAGTTATTATGATATTGGAATTTGAACCACCCGGACTTTGGGCAATGGTTCCGGACTGTGGTAAAAAGACTTATGCCGAATTTGATTGAGGCAACCATTATTAAAGGGTTACTTCCGACGCAGGTGAAAATGTATGATTCCCCGGCCCCTTGACTGGTTCTTTCCCGTTTACTTAAAACGATTGAATTTCCAGTTCCCGGTTCCCAATAAAATTAACAAGTCACAATACCAACCGGCTTTTGGTTCGGGGATAAATTTAGAAAAAAATTGTTTTTCACATGGGCAGTTATACTTTGCGTTTTCGCGAGTTGGGAAACCATCCGCTTTGTTTGTGTTAACGTCAGACCAAGAAACAAAAAATGGGGTTTACCAAAGAGCACTTCAATGAAAAGGGTAATTTGCGGACGCGTATAACGCTTCGATTCAGTATTCACTTTCATTTACTTAGAGAAGTTCAACAAGAAAAAGTTGAAGTGGTATTTCACTTCCATTTTAGTAATCGAACTGTTGTGAAATGAAATATTTTTTTCCTTTACAAATAAAAAACAAAAAACCATTGTAAAATAAACGCCATTAAATCCGTAAAAATTTTATTTAAAATGTATTCACAAACAAAAAAAATTTTTTATCTTCTTATTTTAGTCACCAAAACGAAATATTTTAAAACTGGGAAAAGGAGTTCGCCGGATTTGCTAGTCCCCAAATGTAAATGATGTAAAAGTTAAAAAAGGGATTCAGTTTTTTAGAGGATATAAAACATACTTTTATAAATTAAATAATTTATATGTAAAAGGACGTTAAGTCGTTGATTAAATTTTAAATATAAATTAAATTAAAAAAATATTATAATTTTACGAAGGTCAAAAAGCTTTGAGTTATTGTATTTATCGTTGCATCGAATTTTCAGACGTTAACAACGTTAAAAGGCCGCCTTAAAACCAAAGTAGACTGAAGATTTAACAAATTAAAAAGGTGAACCAGGAACTTTCTGCCACGTAGAGTTGTACCCAAAATTTGACACAAGGCCAAAGAAAACCCTTTGGAGTTTCCAAAAAGGAGCCAACAATTCCCAAGAATTATTCCAAGAAACACAGTAAAAGTTAAACGGCTTTTTGCTTTCCCATGTTCATGTCGATTCAATTTTATTAAAGTTGTTGGTGTGTTTAGTGAATAGAATCCTTGTCGCATAAACCGATTTTGTGAATTAAAAGAAAGGTTGATTCATTCCAAAATTTTTTAAAAAATATACGAGTAATAAAATCACTCAATAATATAAAATAAAAACAGAGTCAACTTGAGTCCATACTCTAAAAACTTTTATGTTATACTTTTGTATTTTTCATATCCGTCTGCCGAAAGGTAAACCGATTTTATTCAGTGACAGACATGATCGAGCGAGAGCCGAATCGAAATAGCTGTGTATTACACCTGTGCTGTTTCCCAAAGCGTATTGTGAATCTGAAATTTGTAGGAGCACTGGTTCGAAATTCTTTTGTTGATTCCGGCACCGTATTGTTTCCTTAAAATGTTTCGCCCCACTGTCTTTTACCATTTGGCTTTAAAACCAGATGATGCACTGGGAGCCTAGTTTTTAAAAATGGGATTATAACAATATCAATTATTTTAAACATTTGGATCACCTGTAAAAGTATAATTAATTTAGCCAAAATATCAAATTCTTCTCTTTCAATACCCAATTAGTTTTACATATAATTATTTTTCTTGCTAAGTGATAGCCAAACATTATTATTTTTGTTTAGTTTATAAATGTTCTTAATTTTAGGTACCTATATACTTTCATCTATTACAATTATTTGTGATAAGTTGATGCGTTCATCATCATCATCGGCCTGTGTTAGTGCACTGCTGGACATGCCTACGTATCGTAGATCCTATCCCACCACGCTGGCCCAATACGGGTTGGTGGGTGAACCAACTTTTTACATGCCCATCCGATGCATGGATCATCTTACTTTTCTGAAAATTGGGTGATCGGCTCAAGTTGCTCTAACCAACTAGGAAACAAAAACGAAAGTTTGTTTAGTTCCCGCTGGATTTGAAACCATGACGTTCAGTTTTCACGGCCTTACCACTACGCTACGGAGGCAGCTGATACATTACAGATATCCGATTTATTCCTTCGAAAGTAAACTAAGGAATGAAATAATGTTAAAAGTTTTAGGATAACTTCAATGTCTTTTCTTTTGCTGTCGCGTTAAAATAAGGCAAAAGGAATTGGAGGATCTATTGCCTTGGTAAGAAATAAATGACGCTAAGAAACTTATCTATACATACATTTTCATTTTAGGTCTTCTTTTATTATGAATATACATTTATATAGTATCTATATATGCTATTAGTAATATTTTAAAGCATTTTTAATTTGTTTATTATTACGTAAAATATTTAAGGCCAAAATTTTCCTCAGAAGAGACTACTACTACAATGTTAAATTATTGTTTCGGATAAGGATTTTCCTATTTTTTCACCATATAAAGGAACAGCGGAACAAAGATTTAATTAAAACCCCCAAAAAAAATACAGCAATATTCACTTATGAATTGTAGCTGTCCCTTTAACAGGCCTTTAAAGAAAAATGGTCCAATTTTAAAAAACTTTAAAACAAACCTTCAATTGAATTTGAAACTATTTTAAACCATTGAATGTTATTTAATTAGTTTAATTTTTTATTAATAAATATTAAAAAATTTTTTCATTAATTTTTAATCCAAAATTAAAAAAAATTTCAACGTTTGAAAGAAATGAATTAACCAATTGGGCCTTTGAAACCCAACTTAAAAAAGAAAGTTTCCTTTCCGCAAGTTCTTCTGTTTTTCAAAAGAAACCCAAGTTTAAAATATTATTTAGCCATTATTAATAAATGGGAAAAGAAAATTATTAAGGCTTTAATAATTTTCAATTGAACTACCCTGAAATTTCCAAGAAACAAAAATAAATTTAACTTTTTATCAACCCAAAGGTTGAATTTATTGGAAAGGGTTTAAACACAAAGAATTCGGAAACGGTCCAAAAGAAGGAAATTAAAATACTTTAAAGAAACGGCCTGGAAATCAAAAAATTAGGTGGGCCAAAATTTTTATTTTTTAAAAACTCCTCTGATGGAAAAAAAATTTAAAATAAAAAATTGGTGCCCAAATTAAATTTACAAAATAATTGCCAAATTTAATTACTAATCCGAATTAAATTTAACCTAAATTTAATTTAGAAAAATTACCTCAAGGAAAAATTTTTATTTAATTTGAAGAAAAATTTTTAAAATTTAAAATAAAAACAAAAATATTTAAAAAAACAAAAAAAAAATATTTTATTTCAAAAGGGTTTTTATACTTTGAATTTAAAGGAAGGCATTTTGTAAAAATTTTAAATAAAAAACGGTTATTTCCAGAAAAATAAAAGGCATTTTCGGTGTTAAAACACTTTCCCTGGTGGTTATATACATAATTTGCTAAAAATTAAGGCCACTTTTTTCTTTTCTTTAAATTAAAATGTTTTTCTACGCAAATCCCTGGCCCTGGAAGTAATAAAATATCCCTAGCTTTTGACTTAAGGCCAAAGGAAATAAGGCCCAATTTTCGCTTATTTTAAGGTTTATTGTATCCCTTATTTACCAAAAAAAAGGCTGTTTCATAAAATAATAATATTGGTTCTTTGGGTAAGGCACTTTAATTTAAATAAATTAAATTTTCAGTTCCTTTTTTTTGTAAAAAACTAAATTAATTTTGGCCATAAAATTCAATTCACATGTACCTGAGAAATTCCATTTCCCCGTTGCCTACGGGAGTACTTAAATTTGTGTAGTGGTTATTTTTTAAGGTAACAGCAGCCTCTGAGTATGTTTCACGTTGGGTCAATGCCCCAATTTTTATTCATGGGCTTGTAGTCTTTTAGTAGTTTTGATTTTTCTCGTATGTATGTCAATTCGAACACCGTGTTCAAAATGTTAACTATACAGAAAAACAATAAAAAAATATAATTGACATAATATATAGCGTGCAATTATTATAGCATATAATTGACAAAATATATTCGTAATAATAATAATCTATTTTATTAAATATTTTGTAAATATTTCTATACATTTTTTAAATTTCGCAGATATTCATTTGAATAAAATAACTCTCCAAAATACTACTAAAAATATTTACGACTTACATAAGCATAAAGAAAAACAACGTACTATATAATAAATTAAACATCATGCAAAAAATCGCGTGTGTGCTGACAAGTAATGCAACAATTAATTTACCCTGACAATTTTATCGAGTTTTTAAATACCGTTTAGAATACAATTTGAGTTACATCTGGCAAAAAAATTGTTTTAAATCAAGTCATCTGTGTAAACGACCATTCCAGCTCGTCTAATTACCGCAGTGGGAGGGTACTCCGGGAAATAAACTATAACACTATCACTAAACAGCTCTTAACATTACAAAGTTTCCGCCGAGTGCCGAGGGACAAGTCAACAGTTTAGAATTTCTATATAATATATGGTATATTTTTATTTTTATTTGTACACTTTATAATTTAAATAATTCTTTTGTTTACGCGAATACTACACATTATTGAATAAAAGGACTTTTTACGGATTCTATCGCGTTTATTTTACATTTTAAATTGCCGACGTTTCGAACACTTTCCAGCGGCCGTGGTCGCAGTATATTTTTAATTACACATAGGGTCGGAATTTTAAAACAATTTATTTTTAAACAAATTATAATAACAGTTTGAAATGTACATACTGTCCTAAATTTTTTATACATTTATTTTCTTTAATGTGTCATTTTACTTACCACATTTAATAATAATTACAAAATAAAGTATTGTAATATTCCAGTTTAAATATAACATTAACCAGGATATTATAAGTAGAATGAACTGTTAAAATAGTATGCTTTGTAATAACAGGGATTTTATTTGTTTAATGTACAAAGAAATAAGGGAACTAAATTAAAAAATAAGTTATTCTATAGCATCGAAGTGCCGGAAAAATTCAACACGCTGTATAAAATAACATATAGCTAAAGGATTCTACCTTCGGATAAGGATAAACTAAAGCATTGCGTCTCAAAAGTAAAGATAAAGACCCCAAAGGAATCCGGTTTAAAAAAAGATGTAAAGGGAAATGGGTGAAAAAATTTTTTAAAAAAATTGTGTATATTATATATAAATGTCAATAGTATATAATTTAGGTAGCCATGATCAAAAGCCATTACTATATAAAAAAGTTGGTTTTCCTTCCTGACGCTATAACTCCAGAAGGCGCGAACCGATTTCCACGGCTTTGATTCATTGGAAAAGGTCCTGGTCCGATGGTTTAAAGCAAAGAAAATTTAAAGAAAATTTCAACAGAAAAGCGGAAATTATTTTTCCTTCCTATTTTGATAACAACATGTATAAAAAAACCAATATTTTAAGTAGATGGGGGGGTGATACATTATTGAAGCTACCATTGTTTCTCTGCTCAATTAATTTTATGTGTCAAACCAATATTGTGTTCTTTGTGAAATTGTAAAAAAAAAGAAAAAATAAATAAACGTTTCCTAATATTTCAATTGGAAACCATGAAATCAATCACGTGTATTGTGCAAATTTTTATTTAATTTCAACAGTAGGCATTACTTTACACTTTACTGAATAATATTTTTTAAGAAATCTCAAAGAGATTTCCAAACAGTAAAAATGATGACGACAGCTGAACGTTCTTTATGAAAGGTTCAAATAGCCACCGTGACCCTGACAAAGAAGATATTCTCGGGACGGGAGTCGTGATAACACCACCAACACACTAACATTATCAAGAGCAAAAAACTTATTTCAAACATAAGGGAGGGTTCCGTTCCGGAAGGGAATAAAGATCTCTCCTTCTATTTTCCAGTCCCGTCTTTTAACATTTCGGCAAGAATTGGAGGTAGGTCCCCTGTTTTACAGGAGGACCGTCTTGGGTCCCAACCGGGGTGCCCTTTCCGCCGCGAAGCAGTAGTGTGAAAACATTACCGGTGCTGGTTTGAAGGGCAACTTGCCAGCGATTTTGGGAAACAAGACTTAACATCCTAGTTGACGGTAGGCGCGTCGGCGATACCACCCGGTATCGTCAACGTCTTGGGCGGTACCACTTCCCATCAGGTGGCCCGACTGTTTTGTCTCCTCATGTATGCACAAAAAAAAAAAGCCAAATATCGAACTTTTTCAATTACCGCATGATATATATATTTACAATTTTAAGGGTTCCAGAATAAAATTACTTTTATTGATACCCTAAATGAACAAAGTTTTCATTGTCTCTTGTTAAAAAAATCCAAAAAAACCAAGCTTAAATTATTTATTGAATTGTTTTGAGGAAGGAAAAGGAAGGGCATCCTTTAAAAAACTTTTATAAAGCTCTTTCCCTTTTACTTATTTTTCTTATTTATATTAAATATCCTTTCGTATTTTTTAGAATCAAAACAAGGCTTGATGTAAAAATGGGTGTCTTAAAATTCAAAGGGAGAACGACAAAAAGAAATGGCCCAAATTAGATCATTTTTATAGGAAAGTAGGTTTAATTTTAAGGTTTAGCCTTTTTATTTTTAAAAATGATTGTCCTTAAAAATTGGAAATTGAGAAATGATAGAAAAGATTATATTCTATTACTTCTTTACTTTTTTCTTAATTGTTGAAATTTAAAGGGTAAGTCAAGGTTGTTTTACTGTAATAATAAAATCAAAACACTGGCCTTTATGTCATTTCCCCAAAGTTTGCAGATGGTTTTAATCCAGCCAAATTTTAACCTCAATATATTTATTTTTTATTTAAATATTTGGTTCCATTGCGCCGTTTATTAAAAGCATGTTGCCTAAATTTTGGTTTAAAATTAAATTTAATTTTGAAGTTCATTTCATGGCCTGTGATAATTGTTTTTATAAATTGGGTAACCCAACCGAACCCTCAACCAATAGGGGAAATTTGGGAGTTCCCCACAGGATTCAATGGCCTCCGGGTTTGCAAAGACCGACACCACAAACTTCCTTTTAAAATTCCAAATTTCCAAAATTGCTTCAAAACCAGGGAAACCAAAAAAAATTTCGGTTAAGGAATTAATTTCCACCCCTTCCGCCTGCAAAAAATCTACAAACTATCCTTTCCCAGGGATATTTGCAAAATAAACCTTTAAAATTGGCAAACCATTAAAACCAAAAGCCATTACAAAATATTTCAGGTTTCCCTAAAATTAGTGTTGTGTATCTTTAATCATTAAGCCTTAAATTAAACCATAAAATAATCTGGCAAAAAGCCGAAAAGTAAGAACTAACAAATTGGATTTAAAGGCATTAAAAATCAATTTATTAATATATTAGGTAAAATAAAGTGTATATTCACAATTTATTAAAACCTTAAAAATTTTAAAATTATCTATTTAAATAAATACGTTTATTTAAAAAGCTTTTAAAAAGTTAAAACATTAACGGAAATTTAATTCATTTTAAACCAAATATAAATTAAACAATTCCAATATAAATTACCTTTAAAAAATTTTATTTTCACACCAATTAAATTTATTAAAACCACTAAGGAATTCCAGAAAATTGGTTTTAAAATTTTAAGTTAAATTTATTATTTACGTTTTTAGGGGCTTCATAAAACAGTAAACCAAAATTTAAACGAATTTGAATTTTTGACCTTTCAAATAAAGAATTTGGCCCCATGTTAAATAAAAATCAACCATTTTATTATTAAATATTTTATCTTACACTACTTTTAATTCAAATTTATTAATGCTCATTTTCTATTTTTTAGTTGAATTCTCGAGAAAATTGTATTTTAAATTTTTTTTATGTTATTTATCATAATCACGTCTTTAGCTGCTGTATAAAAAAACACGTCAAACACAAATAACTTGAATTTGAAACTTTGCACGTTTACAACAACGATTGCGTTCTCGTTGCCTATGTTAAACTGGAAAATAACATTTATATCCTATTTTTTGTTTCTTTTCCTATTTATTAAGAAATAAAATATAATAATGTAAATTAAAAATTTATAAGTTCCAAATGCGTTTTAGAAATTTGGCTATTTTCGTTATAGCTCTATGATTTTGACAATAATATATCGTCCCTCTTCAATAAATGGTAATCATTCTTTTGAAAATTGTTTCTATTTCGAAAATACTGTTAGCAATTAAATTGAATCGTGGATAAATAAATATGAAACTCACTTTTTTGCTTATACGTACTTTTTCCAAAATAAATTAGAGAGCATAAAGTACATTAAAAAAAACTGTGATTAGGATATGTTTTAAGATACCTCCGTCAATAGGAAAGATGATTACTAAAATTATAACACAATTTATATAAATGTAAGTTTCTGTTTGTCATCTACGCGTATACCAAAGACAAGAAATAGTAATGGTACAGTAAATAAACTAAAATTTTATAATGCTCACCACCTATTTTAACGTAACCTTATTTTCATACAAAAAAGTAAGTAAAAATTGATTTGTATATAAATTATTTTCAACGCAAAAAAGAATTATGTTATAATTGTCCAATTCAAAAATGAATTGACACACTATCATTAATGTTAATTATTATGTAAGGTAGAAGGACTATATGTCAAATCTTATGTCCAATATATTATGATATTTCAGAGCTGTTGTTGTAGCAAAGTATTTTTAATATATTATACACTATTTCTTATAACCAGTTTTACTTTTAAAATATATATAATATGTCTTACAATTTTTTTTTCTGAGGGCAACCAAAAATATTGGTTTACCGTAAGTGTACTTAAAATGTGAACGCATTCAGTAAATATAAAACATCTTAAGTACGTTTCGTGCAGCATATGAAATGAGATTAGGTTAAAAGCTCTGCGGCCTTATTTTTAAGCGTTAGCACAAATATTAAGCACTAGTTGTGCGGGCGACTTCGTCCTCATGGAAATATAAAAATATCTTTTTTTTTATGTAAGAAAAAAATTAACATAAAAGTTATTCCCAGTTATATGGAAACATCGAGCCAGCCATTCCAGAGTAATGTCTGGAACTGAAGCCAGGAAACTGAACAAACAGACAGACAGACAAAAATTTAAAAAAATAATGTTTCACAATGTAATTATTTAAAAACGGTTATTTTGATGTTACAAACAGATATTCCAAATGAATTTATTTGTACGTATATTTGCACTCGGCTTCATGAACTGACCTCGCCTTTTGTAACTCTAAACGGGAGTAACCTGAAATAACCATGCGCGAATAACTATATTATTCTGGCGAATGCGTTACATACAAGAATTATAGAAAAGCTTATAGTTTAAATCAATTTTACCAATTTTTAAGTTTATTATATAGACATTTTACTTGAACGAAAACAACTATTCGTTGTTCCGGCAAGTCAAAAAGTGGTCATATTGATTAAATATGTGTCACAAGTCCCCTAAAGAGCTACTCGATAAAGTACTTTATGATTCTCGTGCTTATAATAGTCCTTGTCTATATTATGTACATTAAAAATTTCTATTTTTTCTATTATATATTAAAGCGATAATACGAGAAGGATGTTCACCTGGTGCTAATAATACCTGGCAAAAATTTTACAAAATATTGTTTGTTATATATAACATTGGTTATTTATAACACATTGTTATATTTTTATATAATCATATAAAAACAGTTATTATGATGATACAAATAGATACTCCAATTTAATTTATTTGTATACATTATTGTTATTAGTTTTTTAACGTCTTTTTAGCAACAATTAACTTTCACGAGTTAAACTATGCATGACATATTATATAATATTAACAAAGTCACATAATTATTTCTCTTATCTTCGCGATTACTTTACGTATCAAATCCGCTATATACAATTCATTAATAAATAAATAAACAGGTAGGTAAATAAGTTCTATTACATTATTCTATAATATTCAGTGTTTAATATAAAATAAACATTTACAATATTGTATACCATTTTTAAAATGAAATGTCAAAATCACTCTATATGTATATAAAAGAAATTGTTCTGCGGAACCTTTGCAAAACAAGCTATTACTTTTATGTTCATATATAATATGTATTACCTCGTACTTTTAAGAGCGCGCTTACGATTTTGAAATTTGACTGTCTAAGTCAATAAAAGTCTTTGTTATGAAAAAAATCAAAAATGTTATCTAAAAGCTTTCATTTTTATTTTCCTTTTCTTTCTTAAAAGTAAATTACGATGGTATCTTAAATTAAAACTTAATATTTAATATCAGATGTCAGAAGCAAGTAGAAATAGATTATTACTAAATTGCCAAATTATTGTAACTTGTGTTATGAATATAAATGTAATATAATTAAATAATATAGATTTGGGATTAATAGACCACCATAGTACCATATTTCTCTATGAAGTAGACTGTACTAGAACTGTTGATTCGGAAAATAATCATCGATTTTAGACTTGTTGATCTTACTATTTCGACGCAGACGTATCGCTTTCTATTAAATCCATTTATAATATGCTATGTTTATTCTTCCTCTAGTAAAGAGTTTGCTTACATCATGGTTTATTTCAGAGCATTACAGACCTAAAAGTATATTAATTCATGAATCAAATAATACATCTTTAAATAACTTGGTATCTGGATAGCATTTGTAAATGAGTTCTTGAACATTGACACAACTTACGTTTCCAAAATTCCGACCTGAGCAACGCGCAATCAGTTCTCACAACCAAGCTCACTAAATATTTTTAAGCATAATGCGTATTGCTCTATTGTGGAATAATCGTGATAGTTGTCAATGTGAGCACATTAGCGCTATTCTTTTCTTATTCTAGCTATTGATGACGAGATTTAGAATTTGTGGTCATGAAAGGATCAACCAGCCAGCATGATCTCGTATAGCACAGAGCAGCCGACGTAGGTCTTCAGTACGCAATCGAGGAGACTGTATTTTGCCAGGTCAAGGTTAAGATATTCGTACTTAAGTTTATTGCTAACATTTATGATCTTACAACATACACTTTTTATATCAATAAATAGACAAACAATTATTATATAGCTTTCAATAGTCTGGTTATTATCTATTAGACTGACATAAATATTAAATCATTCTATAATTTGTTGAGAGTGATGTTTTAGATGACGCTTTTTGTAAAGCTTATTGTTTAAGGTGCATTGTTACCACGACATACGTTTCAATACTGGCATCCATTTATTGGTTTCTATATTCTACTACTCGTTCTATATATGTCAGAATCAAAATATTTTGTAACATACGTATGCGATTTTCAATGGTGGAATAATCCGTTTGATAGTTGTCAATCTGAGAAACTCAATTGATATGGCCTGTAATTGCTTTGCGTGTGGTTCTTCTATCTTTGCCGTATCGATGACGAGATGCATGGAATCTTGAGTGGGTAAGGATCAACCACATGAGCCCAGAGTCGCGCCGGACGCATGGGGGTCTTCAGTACGTCACCGCGGATAGCTATCGTCGGCACGGTCATCATTTTAGATATTCGTCTCAAGTTAGCTAACATTTATATTTACACACACACATCGTCATAATAACTGACAACTAGCAACAAACAGCATTATTGTACATGCAATAGGGCTGTCTGGGCTATTTTAACATTCCTATTTTACAACGAGACACCTGACTCTAAAATCATCTCTAAGGCCGATTTTGTTGAGGAGTGAATGTTTTACTAGATCGACCCCGGCTTTTCTCGAACAACGATGGCTGTTTGGACTTGCTTATAGATGTGGCATGTCTGTCGTTACTATGCATAAGCATTTATTAAGACTGGCAATCGCATTTATTCGCGGCTGATAATATGTGCTAACTCTTATAAATGGTCGCGAATCAAATGTTCTTAATAGACTCATACCCCAATTCGCTGATCACAACAGTAATAACTTTCTAATTCGTGGATACATTTAGAAGACCTCATTGATATAGCCTTAATTATATAAGCAAAAACAGGGCTTGAAATAATTATGATTATATTTATTTAGGAAAAAATACAAAGCTATGAACTTAACTCTTTATCTAAAATGTACTTCCATTAATAGAAATTAAAATTAAAGGTTTTATTGAATCGTAGGAAACTTTAAAAGAGCTTTTGGCTACATAGACATTGAATCTCGGTGTATCTGATGAATTATTAAACAGATGTCATCTCTGTGTCTGTTCTCTCAATGACAGTTATAAACTTTAGTCGGAGTTCTTATAAATCATGTTGGATGATTGGAAAAGGTTTACAAATTGGTCTTTAAAAACAACCATCTTTATACAAAATATAATAATATGCTATGTGACTATGACGTTCCTTGAACAACCAACTTATTTTATCATAAAATATACTAGAAAAACATAGTTAAACTCATAGAAACTTTTAAAGATTGTAAAAAGTCTTAACACCGTGTTTCTGAAAAGCAAAAGTACACGTTCTGCGATAGAATTGATTATTTGTGGCGTATTTCTCTGCTCTTATTAACTTGCTCGTCCTATTGCTTTAATAAATAAAAATATAACGACGAGTATTTTAAATAAAACGGGTCGTCAACTGCTGTTATACAATACTATTGAATCACAAAATAAACAAAGTGTTCCCGCATCGAGTGAATCAATAAGAATTTCCAGCACTATACGCGATGGGAAACAGCTCGGGCGGATTGTAATGCGCTACTAGTTCCCTCCGGTCTACGGTACTAGATTCAGTGATACATTGAAAAAATACTTTGAATCCTTAACTAATGTTTTAAATTTCAGAATTTTTATGAGACATTTAATAAATTATTAAAATTTCTGAAGGCGTTTATATTAATACAATAAAATAATTCATAGACATTACATTTTTCTAACGTTAAACTATTATTGAGAATGAAGACTGGAACATTCTGTGTTGTTATAGAATCAATTTCTTTTTATATTTTTTACATTTGATTAGTAAGAAGTCAAAGATACTAAGATTATAGTTTAACGCGATGAAGTGGTTTTAATAATTTTATCAGATGATAACAAGAAAATACCAGTACGTTGGTCAAGAATTTGCTACTTTTCGTTTATTATGTGATACAAGAAGGTTCAATAAATAATATTAAAGTATTATTTCGCCCCTAAATTCATATACTGTGCCTTTACAATTTCTTCCACACGAATGTTAAAAAAAACACTTAACAATGGGTTACAAAAATTGCTTACATAATTTTTCTTATAAATTATTCTACTGTATGTACACTTGTAATTTAAGTTTATTTAAATATCCTTTTAGCAAAATTTCATTTAAACTTCACGTATAATATACTTATAGTTTAAAACTATCCACCATGTAAACGTATACTTAGTGCGAAATCACTTTAAATGCACATGACCTTTATCTTTTCAGACAAATTAAATGTTCGATAACATTAAATTACAATAAACATTTTGATCCGAAATGTTCGAAACCTCGGTCCGAATCACAAGCCGACTACTACTTAGGGTAAGTTACTTGTTTTTAAGTTAATGAAATTTCCTTCACCTAATTTAATTTAAACTTAAAAATAACTTTTCAGTGTTTATATTGAAAATTTATAAAGATTTTAATTATTGCTTCTAATCAAACTTGTAAAGTATATCATAATTTTAATTAATTATATATAATTATAATTACGTTAGATAAATTTTAAATACATTTATATAGTGCATTTAACAAAATAGTACAGAACCTGTGATAAACAAAGTCGCTACTTCTAAAGCGAAAGTCCTAAGCAAACTTATTGCTGAGACTACGAATCGTAGTTGAATAAATACTGCTTTACCAATAAAAAAAGTTTTTCTTTCATATTTTCTATACCGCGAATTAAGCGATTTTTACTGCTAAAAATCATTCCTCATAGCATATAATTTCATCGATAACAGAAGGTACTAATTCAACAAGAAAGTTAAGAAATGATCGTAAGATTGCAATTTTAATTAATATTAAAGGCTGATAGGCAAGGAACTTCTAAGTAAAGTTCCTGTATCTTATATTCGCAATGAAGTGTATAAAAATTAACTTTTCAGTTGAAGGAAACTGTCATTAGTTTCATAAAAGCTGAACGATGTGCGAATGGCTTAGTTGTCTGCGCCACGTTTGGGAAAACTGCAGCGCTGACGTTTATATTACAGGAAGCCGATTCCGTGCAGGAACAAGAAACGGCTTGAGAATCGAAACATATTCAACTTTACGTCCAGGAAGGCTCACAGAGCAAGTAACGTCAAACTTGCATGGATCTGATAACGGTAATCAGTTGAGAGGAATAACTCTTCATAGCAAGATCTCAGACAAAAGAAACGGATCCTGGCTTAAAGGGTTGGTTTTCCCGTTCAAAGCTGACGTTCATTCTGCTAAATCACTCAGATGCCGTGTCCGTGATTGAGCAGCTGCCGGCGTATTGATTTGGAAGCTTCGTATGTTCTCACCAGGTCGAGTGCGTCCTCAGCTTGCACGTGATTATAGACCGCGTAATCGGTGAGGATGGATTCCTGCAAAAGATCTCAGACTCTAAAAACATTTACCACTTACGATGGCAGTCCACTACGAGCTTCCAAACCGTCCTCTATTCTGGTTTCCGAGTGTATACCATCGAATCAGTTTTCAATGCCAGTTGGATTTTTGATCCATCACGCTTCTGAAAGTTGTGCAAGTTCCAGACGGCGGTCTCACTGAAACCCATTTCACAGCGCGTCAATAATTGTGATTTCTCCGATACATCCGTAAACCTGTTCCCACGTTCACGGTTGATGCCATAAATCAGTGCCTCGTCAATGGCAATTTGGTACATTCCTGTGGGACTTCATCTAAAGCATGGCCTTTATTTCCAGTTGGAAGAAATTGACCCGACACGGTGAGGGCTAAACGATTTGATCCAATCAGGTAGCCCTTCGGCATTGAAATCCCCCATATCACACATTATAATTGGCCTGATGTTCAGATACAAGGTCCGGGAGAACATCTTCTGGTTTTATGAATTCTACTTCGTTCCGTCAATATGCCGAGTGGTTGCACATTGTATCCCTTTGGGGTTCATACCTGTTATAACTTTCATCATTTCAGCTTGATAGTCAACCGTATATCTCCTAATGACCAATTTACACAGGGTTCGGATAAATCCCCATAACAATATATAGTGGGTTGGGTTTACATGGCCGGACCTCGGTCATCTCTTCGTCAACAAGTGGCAAAGTGGTCCAACATTTGTATCCTTAAACAACTGGGAAACCAGTAAACTTTGTTGAGTCCTTTCAGCTCTGAAGTAACCTGCTTTAGCACAGCTCCTTACATTACGCTATCGAGGCAGATGCACCAATATACCTGTTAGTAGGAATATAAGGTATGCCACCCCAGCGACACACCGAGACTGGCCACTTTTAATTTAAATTTGAAAAGAAACTGGTAGCAGTCTAAGAATTCAATAACAACTCATGTTTCCAACATCATATTATCCATCATGTAGGCGATGTACATATATCCTGTTAAGGTAAAGTAATCAAACACCTTGGAGACACATCTTGAGCTTAATTGTTAATCTTGACATCAGTTACCAAGCATTCTGGGCTATAATGTAGGACTAATATTATATATGCTATATTCAAATTATTATGCTAATAATGCATGTACATAATATACCATTGAAAGGATTTAATAATATTAAATTTTGGGAGATAATTTCTTTAAATTATGTTATTTGAATCAGGTAACCAAGGTAAATTTATGGTAATATTTTAGACGTTAATTATATTTTATAATAGATTTATAACAGATTTAATTGTGCTAAACAAGACTTTGTAGAAAACTAAAAGCTTTAATAATACTTAATTCAAATTTTGTACTATTTTTCTTCATATTTTCTAGTTTGAATATGCAATACATGAATTATTGTACAATATTTTTGCGACGTTAAAAACGTAATTTATATAGATATATTACTAGACTGTCTAAAATTGTACTAAAAAATTTCAATATCACAACGTGACAAATAAAATTAAATATTATCAAATTATGCCTCATTTATACCTCAAATGGTTTTATAAATTATATACCTTTTCATAGATATTTCGACTTACACTTTATTATATTATTACATTCCAATTAAAACGTTAGTTCTTTAATTACTGTAACATATTTAGAAAATACTTAGCTTTAAAAGATATAGTTTAAATTTCCAGCTATGGAAATACTCCTATTTTCCATACCTTAAATATGTACTCATCTTTAGATAAAACATCAATACAATATTCGGTTAAAAGAAAAAAAAGTTTAAGTAACCTCAGTTGAAATATTTAAAAGGTAAAGCCCAGTTGGAATTTTTCAGAGTCAAAACTGCAAGCTTTTATTCCGGAGAGCCTTTGAATGCAACCTTGTAAAGATTTATTTAGGTTATGTGTCTATTGCTGAGTTCATAAATTATAAGTTATGTGTTAATATGCGCGCTAATTCATAAAAGTACTTATTTTATTTAAATACATTAATTTTAATTTATTTAATTACAAAGTCTTATTTGATATAATTAAATTAAATGTTCTAACATGTTGTTCGTATTTTCAATCTTAACTGCTGGCTTTTAGTTTTAGGTCGTATTGCATTTTGAAAGAGGTACACTAAACAGTACAAGAAATCCTGAGGACTCAAAAATTTAATTGTGTTTAAAATAATTTGAGCCGATCCATTCGTGAAAAGTAATTCATGCGTCGGAAGGATGTATTTTACGTAGTATCATAAACGTATATACTATTAATTAAACGTGATAATACCAAAACCCCAAATATCTATGTCCGTATTAGTAAATCTATTGTCAACATACTATCATTGTTGATTGCATCTTCCGGTGAAATATGTGGCAACAAAAAGAAGTTTATTTGCAGGTTGTTTTTAGTTTCGACAAAATTAAATATTTTATTTATATAATGTACACATTCAAACTCGGGCACTGATGGGGTAATCGACATTGATTGATTTCTTCCAATAATGATCTGAAAAATATTTATTTTACGTAGTATATGAATAAAACGTATATACTATGTTAATTAAACGTATATAAATAATAAAACAATATATACTATGTCCGTGTCTTTTAATCTTTGTTAACATATTATTGTTTTATACTACGTTGCCAACTTCCGGTGACATATGTGGCAACATCGCGCAAGACCGAAAAAAAGATGTGCACCGGAAGTTAACAGAATTTGCGCCAAAAGCTAAATCTTTTTTTTGATGGCATACACAGGCAGTCGAGCAGTCGAGCCACCTGATGGGTAGCGGTCACCGACGCTCATAGACATTGGCAATACCAGTGGTGTCGCCAACGCGCTGCCTACCGTGAGACATAGGGTTTTAAGTCTCATTTACCCAGTATATACTCTGGCACGGTGCCTTCAACTGGAACTACGCAGTGTTTTCAACACACTGCATGTGCCTAATAGCATCGCAGGTGGACCCACTGTAATATCTGTGTAAATAATTAATGTAAATAAATAACTGATATAATCTAAGTTAAACTTGCTTTTTGTCGTTAATAAAACAAATTTGTTATAATAATTAAACGAGTATAAAGTATTTATGTTTATAATGTTCCTTGTAGCCTCGTGGTATAAGGCGTGTGTTATAACTCTGAGCGTCGATGGGTTTCAGAATCTGCGGACTCAATAAATTTTCATTGTTGTTCCTTAGTTGTTGAGAAACAATGGCATCACCCAATTGTTACTGAAAAGTAAGATGATCCATGGATCGGATGGGATGTAAAAGTCGTCCACCACCTAAGCATTGGACCAGCTGTCGATGCTGGTCAAAACCTCAATGGATAGGGTTAGAGAGGCTATGTCAGCAGTGACTACAAAGGCTGATGATGATGATTGTTCCCGGTTCGTAAAAGTTTTCATTATTAGTTTTTTTAAATCGACGATGTTTTTAAACAAGACTAATGTTTCTAGTGGCGTAGGAATACGTTAATGTATTTAAATTGTTTTAGAAAACAAAAATACATCTTAGGTAAACATAATATCATGCGTACTACAGATATGAGTTATTATAACTAAGGGTACAAAATCTTTCACCACCTTAAGACATAGGGCGCTCCGTCTCATTTGCCTAGTAAATACGCTGGCTATGCCCTTTTCACCGGAACACGGTAGTGTTTCCCCATTTCTTAGCGAAAGAAATAGACACCATGGTGGTACTGCCCCAGACGTTTCCCTGTTAAGCAAGTAGTTCCTATTTTCCACTCACCACCACTCGAATTCAGAATCTCTGTACAGTTTACAAGTATATTTTTCTGCATATTATATGGGCAGGTTAGAAATATAGTGTATCAGAAGTATATCTCAGTTACATAAAACATGGAGGGTATCCCACAAACAATAAGTGCTTAATGCTTATTGAATAAAACTGAAATATATATAAAAGGTTTTTAATCAAATAAGTTTCAGTTTTTGTAAATTTTATATATACTGAAGCGAAACACGACTGGGTTGCCATATTTAATGTCATTAACGTAAAGCTTCTATTGAATCTTATTATTATTGCTGATAAAAATATATTTATAATATTCTTCATCAAAGAATTATAACAATGTTTTGACTTGAAATTTATAACACGTGTTTATTTTCTTAACTCTTTAAAATAAGACTGGCGTAATAGTAATCTGCATCTAATAAAGAACGTTGCACAGCTCAGTGCTAAAATACTGCGAGGGCTGGATGTCCCATCGTATGCGAAACAACATTTTTACCCGTGACAATCTCGTTAAGAAACGTGACACACACACTGATTTACGACATAGTACATTGATGGCCTCGTACAACATGGTACAAATATATACCCGATACACATAATTGTTGGAATAATTATATGCTGGCCGAATATAAAGAGCAAGGCAAGACAGAAAGCGACAAAAGGAGTGTTGATTAATTGAATTTCAGTTTTAAAGCATATCCTATATTTAAATACAATAACAAGAAATTTGTCAATATAATTTAACACGTAGAATGTTCGCAGTATTTCAAATTGGATAATCTTAACAAAAATGCCGTATTTATTATACAAAATCGAATTGACTGTTAATAATGATTAATTTTCCAGTAATTATCCGAAGAAAATGTCGACACCCCGTCTACGATAATTTAAATTAATTTTGACACTCCGTGACACAGAAAAAAGGTTTTACGAAATTAGTTACGAAAAATCTGAAATATCGGTTGTTTCCAAATAATGTTCACTGTATTTGATTCAATGTTTTGCTTCTTAGCCCTAAAACTTAATCACCAACGACATAGGTTTAAATCTTTCGCGGTAAAGGATGGCCGCTGACGTCGTTAACATATTCTTAACGATTTAATGCTGTGACTTGTACGTTTGATCAACGTACAGTGTGCAGTATAATAACTGCATTAATTTGCATAAGGATTTCTACAAGTTAGACGCCGCACACCCAGTCTAAAAAGTAAGATGATTTTGCGTCGGATGGGCATGTAAAAAGTCAGTCCACCCACCACCCGAATTGGACCAGAGTGGTCGGATACGGTCTATAAACCCCATTAAGAAATACGGATACGAGTTTATTGAAAATATTTAAAAAAACTTTTTTTAAATTTTTTATTGATAATATTTAAAAAAAGTTTTAACTTGTCTCCCAGTGTATTTTAGTATAATTTTTTTAAGAGTGAATAACATTGATATTATCTTACATTAATTTTGACTTCAATAACAAGACCACACGGCGGACGCTGCTTTAAAAAAAAGAATGACTGAATTATTCCGCAGAACGGAGAAACCAGATACCGTACGTAAAGAGCTCCGAATTGAAAAAAAACTATGCAAAAAGCTTGATAGCAATTTATCAGTTAAATAACCCTTTGGGTGATTATAAATAATTACGCCTTGTTCATACATCATACAGAGCTCATTTAAAGAATAAAGTTAAAGGCAAGGTAAGAATAAACCTAAACCCTTCTATTAAAAAAAATGCTAATGAGATTCTAGGAGTAAAAACTAAGAGTTCTTACTCTTAGTTTGTACTCAATAATGCAGAATGCAACATTAAAAATGGTATTAACAATATAAATTTAATTTTTGCTTTCCCATCGCTTTTCATGCTTTTCATTCATTTTGCAATAATCAATAACATTTCTGACCCCTAAATTCAATATGCAAGCTGAAACGGATGGTATAAAGTTCCACGCTTGTTTTACAGTAAACTGATTTAGTTCGAATTCAGTCAGGTGCAGTGAATAGAAACACATTGTTATACGATACAGCAACCGAGATTGTTAACAGCGAGACAAATCCGCATTCTAGCAACTCCGCAAGCTCCTATTTGATATTTTACAATGGAAAGGAATTTCAATTCACTTACTAGCTTTTTGTCGATTTAATGATGGGGTAAATTCATCAAATTTATAATAAATCATAATTTTATTGATAAATCAAAACATATTGAAAACAAAGCCAATTAGAGGACATTAGAGGAGAGTATTAAAATTAAAATTCATTTTTTTAGATCACCGGTTTGGATATGGACCGGGATATGAACTTTCCAGCAAATAACCAACAAGAAATTCTATGGCCGTAATTTCTTTTTTTTTTCATATATTTCATGATATGTTTTATAATTCAAAATTCATTTGTAAATATTATGAAACAACCTCCAAATATCAAAACCAAAAGCAACAAAATACTCAATAAAAGTAAATTTAGATGTAACGTCGTAACGTTTGTTCATTATTTACATTAGCCACAGAATCTTCCAACCGCAACGTTTGCGCGCTTTGCAGAAATATGCACCTAGATTTCTCGCTTATAAGCATATGTTAATGTAAATTTGCGAAATGCAATCTATTTTGTGAAGCTTCCAAAATCACAAGCAGCATATACTATTTTATGTTGTCTAAAACATCTTTTTTTACAATATAATATGTATATAAATGTTTGAATACTATTTCTAGTTTTGTATTTGAATGCATACGATTCTAAATGTTGAACATGGTAAATAATAAGGAGGAATTTTCTGCAGTCAAAAAATGAAACTCGCTACCGCTACTATTGTTGTATGCTACTAAGTTAAAATGCTCTGACATTTTTATATGACTAGAAGATTGTCTTGAAAACCGGAACCGAATATAGCATGCTCATCTTTCTTTTCAGACATTTGATCGGCTCACATAGAACTAACCAACCAAATATTTCTTATGAAAAAGTCGTAGTTAGAAAACTGCAATAGCTATAACAATATTTTAAAGTCTTTTCAAACATGACAAGCTATCTTTGAAGAACTCTTTTTTTCTTTACGCTAAAAGTAGAGTAGAGTCATTATTAAGCAATTTGTGACGGACTCAACAGACAAAAATAATACATTTTATTGCTTTAAGTGGATAGAGAAAAGTATTTGTGTAAAAAATAAACTGAACTCGATCTTTAGCTATAAAGAATGTCTGGATACAACCTACTTAGACATGGAACTTTTATAAATCTCAAAGAGAATTCCAATAAGTTAAAACGATGACTAAACGCATCTTATACTAAAAAACATTGAAATGGCTCACGTGACCCCGACAATAGCCACGATGTCTCGTACGGACGAGTCGATGCACAACACCACTTAACACACTAACACTATCACAGAAGCACAACACTTATCACACACGAGGAGAGTTATTTTTTCGGGTAGCGGCTTATACGACTCTGTCTCGCTATATTTTGGATCCGTATGTTATGCACAATTTCGGACAGACATTACGTCAATATCGAGACTTCTTTTCTCCGAGTACCCACTTTAGAAATAGTATTCTGACTGTACTTTTTAAATCTCTGTTAGATTAATAAGGTATTATATATATCTAATTTAAAACATGGTGGTACCATTTCATGTAAACAAGAAAATCTTTGTAATTAAGAACCATAGAAATAGGGAAATCTAATGCAACAATCTTTTTACAATATTATGACATTAATTTTCCTTATTATTTTTGTGAAAATTGTAAGAAAATCAAGACGTTTAATTAATTATAACTGATACGCAATGTACATAAGAAATGCAGCATAAGGCACCAGAAGTCCAGCCGCTGTACTGGGATGTGGAAATATGACATTTTTCTTTCACGTTATCTATTGCATTCCTACAGCTTGACTAGTTGTAAAAATAAAACTGTCAAAATTCTATAACCAATTTAATCTCAACAGTAATTTTTTGCAAAAATTACTACATTCAACTTTCATAATAAATCTAAAAACACTTATAAAAAATACTTATTTCCTCCTACTTTTGTATAGTCAGTCAAAAAAAGTAAAATGTAACGTTATAAATTACAAATAAAATATATTATTAAACATTTTATTACGTAAGTACCAACGCGTTTCAAGCAACATTTACGATAAAAAGTTACACGAAATAGTTTACATATCGCAACTTTACATTAACATATGCTTATTAGCGCGAAAATCTAATTGCTCATTTCTGCCAAGCGCGCATACATTGCGTTTGGGAGGTTCTTAAGCTAATGTAAATAATGAACGAACGATGCTTAACAGCACAATTTTGTTTTTAGCAAGCTGTTTTGGTTGCTCTTTGTTCTGTGATTTTGGTGTGTTGGATAATATTTATGGGCTGAGCGGTTTGACTTACTAACGAGTCAATGTTCTCCTCTAATGCAGTATCGAAAGAAACTGTATTTAATCAACTTTTACCCGGATATTTCCCCTTTTTTAAATAGGTGTAATCCGTAAGAAGTGGTCTTATGTTAAGTAATCGCGTAAATAAAAAAAAGAAGAAAATATACTTTTGAATCATAAAATTTAATAACATCTCTGATTTAACGATCAATTCCTAAATAAGATTTTAGTTGCTTAACTTCATAACAGAATTTTATATTATATTAATTACATATTCATTATAGATTATCGCTTAACAAAACGTTAGCGGATATGAAACATAATATTCTTCTCATTTCCGTTTTCCGCCGCCACGTGGTCTTTTCCGCCCGAGTGCGCGAATAACAAGGGATGTTCAGGGCTCACAGCCGTCGCGGGGAACAAATGATGTTGCTTTTTAATCATAGGCCTTGTTTTAAACTACGTGGTTTCCGTCATGTTTTAAACAAATATTGGTTATTATTTAATTTTTCATTTTCATGCTTTTTTTTCCTTTGATCCTAAAAACTATGTTATGAAAAAATTTACAGTTTGGTTTATTTTAATATCAATTTTCCCACCTTAAACGACAAAAATTTTAACTTGTCAAGTAAATACTAAGTACCGTGACTATTTTATAAATATAAAACACTTTGAAAAGAACCATTACATCTACTTTTTACAGTTATATTTAGTTCTCGTTTAAAAGGCCATATTATATATAACACGACAAATCTACGAAGAAATTTGTAAGACGTCCCAAAATAAAGGTCAAATAAAGTTAATTTAAAATTATATTCGCCTTTACTGTAGTGAGTAAATCTGCTAGCATCAACTGTATGAATATAAGATCTGAGCAGACCTCGAGACCGAGAAACGGGCATCCAATTCCCAAACCTAGTCAGCACTAATATAATCTAGAATTCAGAAATCAGAGAAATGTGCTATCGGAAGATTCATATGTTAAATGTAGGCAGTGAATATGAAATGATGATTGAAATGTTATGCCAAAATGCGAAAACACAACACCACAGATGCTTCTAAATTAATGATTATTACATTTCCCATGTAACATACGTGTTTAAACCATCAAAATCCAAGTGTCGCTTTTTTCTTTTTACTGATTGATGAGTTTCAACCCTATTTACGTGCTTAATATAAGTTAAATTTTAAAAGCGGAACATTTTAAGTATTTACAGAACATATAAAGTCGTGTTTTATGACAAAAGCATAAAATAATATCAATCTAAACATAATTACGTTATAATAAATATTGATTTCGGGGAGAAATAATGTGGGAGTTATTCTAATAGCTGTGAGAAATATAATACAGTTTTTTTTTAATAGATATAAGATAGTTAAGTCACAAAAGTTAAAATGTAGTTAAAGTCAAGTTAGAGGTTAACAAATTCTAAAAAATTGTCATTTAAAATTTATCTACAACTTGATTCATTGTATCGCAATAAAATATATACAGACTTGCAGAAAGATGAATTAATACTATATTTCCCAAAGGAAGCAAAGTGGTTACTGTACCACAGGATTTATAAAATTTCTCGTCATTTGTCTAACACATTAAGTCCCTGTGTAATGTTTGGTCGAGTGGCATATAATATAACTATAAGAATATAAATGTGATTTTTTTACAAATTTTTGCTTTTTATACCGATTCGTTAATAAATTAGGTTACGTCATGTTTATTTTATAAACTACCAGCAGTGAAATTTATATTTTATTTAAAAATTCTGACAATTGTTATAAAGAGTAGCTAAATTAAACAGAGGTCGTGGGTTGAATCCTGCGGGCTCAAAAAATTTCATTGCTGTTTCCTAGTTGGTTAGGACAACTTGGGCCAATCACCCAACTGTCTAAAAATAAGATGATCCATGCGTCGGATGAACATGGAAAAGTCGGTCCACCCACCAACCCGCATTGGACCAGCGTGGCGGATGCGTAGCAAGCTTTTTTGGTTTGTGATAAGTGGTAGTTTGTGATCAGGTATTTTGAGTTCATGTTTCGGACTGTAAAGAATTGTTGTCTTAATGCTGACAAGACAAATAACCTGCCATAACAGCTTGCTCTTTTCTGTGTATCTGTGTGTCTTTACAGTTTTTTAAAACCAGAAGATTTTTTTTTTCGATGAATCTCGTGCTCTGTGGAATAAACCTATTAGAACATAACCGGGTTTGGGGGGGCCCGTTGCCACAGGCGCGTCTCCCCATAAGTGACTTAACTTCACCAAGGGCCCCCAGATGGGGAGCCTCGGCTTGGGCCGTCATTTTTCTGGTACCCGTTAGCATGCTGAATCGAGGGCTGCCCAGGTGGGCCGAAGCCTCGGCTCAATTTAGACGCTTTGCAATGATAATTTTAATAGCTCTATCTAAACTTTACTACCACTTCTTAAAGCGTTAGCGCTGGGTGAAGAAGTGGCACAAGAAGAAGAAAGATGTTAAGCTACAGTGTCATATAGCAAAGGGTGTGTAAGATCGACCTCACCGGTGGGGCCGATGTCATGTGTGTGTGTGTTTGTCCTACACTCTAAGTGTAGGGTGTGTCTGGCTACTGCTAGGGTGTCGCTACCTAAGCCTTAAGGGCAGTAATTAAATTCTTGTATTTCACAAGAAGGGAAAACCTAGCCATTGCGTCGCCGGCGGCGGCGGCGAAATCATCTGCTGCTTGATTAAACTCATCTAGATTAAAAAGATCTAGTGATTTAAGAAAAGACGCGGCGTTATTGCCAGTGCTGCCATTGCTATGGCTAGCATGCTGGCTCTTTGAGGCGGCGGCGGGCCGCTGTGCGCTCGGAGTTGGCTTCGGCGCTGGCTGTTGCGACGCGGGGCGGAACTGCCAAGCGTTGGAAGGACGGAGGGGTGGGAATGCGGTGGTGTTGGATAGGGTTGGTGGTCGCCTGGAAGAGGCTTCCCTCGGGATTGCAGGGACTCTGCGTTTTGGCGCCTTAGGGCAGCCGAGGTAGTTGGCCGTGTGGCCGGGATTGCGGCAGTTAACGCACGCAGGAGGTTCAAAAGTGGCGAGGACTTCTTTGTCCTTGGGTTTGGGACAGGATGCGGTACCGTGATCCCGAGGCATTTGACGCAACGGGGGCGTGCGAAACAGTTCCGCGCAGCGTGGCCGAATACTTGGCAGTTGTGACACTGCCCTGGCAGACCGTTAGAATGAGGCCGCTCAAAAGAGAGACGGCCGATCCCACACAGTTGCTCGACATCATAGATGCGCTTACCTTCCTTACTGCGCTCGAGCGTGACTAGCACCATACCATAAGGGCGTTTGGTGCGTGGGTGGTACATACGTTGTACCGCTAGGACGGGAATTTCTAATTCTTTTAATGCCGAAGTTATCTCCGAGCATGGGATCTCCTTAGGCAGCCCTTTGACCACTGTCCTAAGGAGCGCGAATGTGTGATATTGGTGTTCCTTTTCCCTAAGGAATAAGGTCACCTTCCTAAAATCGTCGGAGTTTTCGAGCTGTAATTTGATCCCCTGATTGCTATCAGAAGCCTCAAATTTGAATCTATTCGATAGGGCCGAGCGAATCTCGACTCATTTCTCCTTCTCGCGGAGGTAAATGGGCGGTGGGCGTTACCCTACAGGTAGCCGTGCCTGGGAAGGTGAGGGGCCGGGGGGCGCCTAGGATCGGCGGGATGGATGGTTGGGGTTTTTGTCGCCTGGGAGGACGACGGTTTGGGAACCTGCTGGGGGAAGATACTCGGAAATGAGCATGTGAACCTCGTCAGTGAGCTTTCGACCGAGCTTCTCGCTAATCGCCTTAGTGTCGAGACCAAAGCGAGTAGAGAGCTCCCGGTCGATCATTATGCCGATTAGATCGCGTCCAGCGTCATCCGACGCAATCTGAGAGTCCCGGCGATACCGGGCGTGGATATCCTTACCGCCCTGCCGGCTACGGCAGGGAGGTGTGTCTGGCTTGTTCTGAAACAGGAAACAGAATATTAAAACGTTTGGGGGCCTAGTATAGTTTTGAAAACAACTAGTTCGGACAAGAAACACGATAATAAACCCTAAGAATCAAGATTTGCGCTTAGCAACAAGCGGCTAGCAACACAGTTGTGTTAGGCAAACGAGTTGCAAAACACAGCCATGCACAAGCCGACCGCTTGAGGTGCCGCAATAAATCGCTACCGCGATGACGTCAGCGGTGCGACAAAAGGGTCTATGAGCGCAGGTGCACTCATAAAACTCAGATGGCGCAGCGTGACGATTTTACGGCAGTGGACGATGAATACTGCGTGGCGAGCTTGAGACTGCGGCGAACCGCTGCTGGAGGCGAGTTTGTTTGTTTATTCAAAACAGAAGAAATTAGAAAGGTTATTTATACTGAATAGAGTTATAGGTTTATGGTTATTTATACAATTAGTGAGTGAGTGAATTGCGACATGGCAATAAAATTATATGGGCAAATTAAGATTTTGGAAAAAACTCTGTTATAATGTTTTATAACAGACATTCATAGTTTACTACGAGTTATAATATTTTTGATGTTCAGGTTTCATTATAATAAACTTATTTTGACATTTAGTAACATATTTTAAAAGTCACGTTTTACTGGAGGTAGCTTAATTCCCTTGGCATTCTCTCCCATCCAACCAGTTTAGGTGTAATCTGCAAAATCTATAGAGCTGTATAAAAAACTAAAAAAAAATTGGTACCCGCTTTGAAAATACCGCTCAACCTACACATACTAGTTAAAATATAAAAAAGCAACTATTCCAATAGGAGCGGACAACTATATCTTTTTCCAAAACAGTATCTTTTAAAAATGGTATCATATTACAATTAAATTTGAAATCGAATAAAAATCTTATATAAGAATAAAGAAAATGTACAACACAAATAATAATCCATTATGAAATTAATTCTTTACAATAGGACGGACTTATTAAATCACGTAAAATCAAACTGTTTAAGATTCTCCTTTGCTACAAACGGAAGACTTCGCATTTATCAAAGTCGCTGATGCAATTTGTCATTGTTCCTTTAAGGCTGCACCTGCGACTCGATTTATATAATTAACGATTTACAGTCCAATGTGTGTGTCATATACAGTCCAATGTGCACTATTTGCATAGGTCCAGGTAAAAAATATCAGTTTAAAATTAGTTATGAGTCCACATTATAAGATAACTAACTAATTAAGACACTACTTAATTGTGAATATATGTTTTAAGCCTGAATAGCAAATCCATTGTTTGCTTACTAAGTTGAAGGAAATGAAATTTATTAACCGCTCATGGTGCACAAAATCATTGTCTTAAAGAATTTAAGAGAAGCCCGGGGAAGGATTGAAGCAAAGAGGGAAGAGTTGTCACGTATAAAGGGCGGTTTTTTTTTATATAAGAGGGCTTACATTAGAAAATGTATAATTATAATATACATTACAATAGTTTTATTAATTTAATTTTCAATGTTAAATATAAACTATCGGTACAATCATTTGAAGAGGGTTAAGTCAAACTTGAATTTTTTTAAGAAGATCGCTTTATGATATTTGCATCTATTACTACTAAACGTTCAATTAATTTTATCTCAGCGTCAGCAGCGCACTCTCTCAACCAGTAATTTGAGATTATAGCCGGCGGCTGCATTTCCTTGTAGACGTAGACGGAATTATTTAAAATATTTTTCATTATCTAGCATAGTTATTACAATTAAATTAGATTATATATCTGGTATTGATATTTTTTTTAATAATTTGAATCTACATTATTTTTGCAAGACTGTCAACCATTTCTCTTTTATTGACATCAGTAAAGCATTAGCCTGGTAAAATTAATTTATCGGCTATTAATTTTTATATCATTCGGTAATAATCAATCTTTAGAAATAAAAATAATTAAGTCTACAACTGTAATTAATCAACGCTTTGAATATTTCATGTTTTTTTAGGCATTTTTGTGAAACACTTCAAATGTAATGCAAATTGCTCCTTTTATAGGAGATAGATTTATTTTTATGCATTTTAACGCACGTCCTCCTGCTGCCGTAGTTTTCGAATACCTCTAACCCGTAGAAATCAATGTTATAGGGTGGCCAGTGTGCAAGACAAATAAAAACAGAAATCCGGTCCCGGCTAATTTGAGGGATCTTAAAAAAACATTTCAGAAAGCATGGGCCGCAATCACTCCAAATTACATTAAAAATTTCATTACAAGTATGCCAAGGCGCCTGGAAGCTTCAAAGAGCTCGACAGGGTAAAACTAAGTTCTGATTATAATCCAGGTACACCATTTTAAAGCAGTGTTGAAAAAATTATAACAAAAATTGAATATTGAAATGATTATCTAAAGTTAAAATTTGATAATTTTTGTCATATTGAATACTAGTTTTTGGATGTCTCAAAACGACAATGATCGAATAATAATCCAAAATTAAATTTATGCACTGAACTGTTACAATAGTAAACAAACATCCGTGAGTATTTTATTATAACAACACCTTAATTTACGTTTCTTTGAATTTGTCGACGAGTTTATAATAAGTTTGTTTGCTAGAGATACGATTGTTGTGCAATCAAATTACTCCTAATTCTTATTGAAAATGTGCGGTGTAAAGGACAAGTAAGAGAACCGAAACAAAGGTGACAGAATCGCAACAAAACGAAATTTTGATAAAGTACGACTTGCCGTTGTGGTGTTATACGTTTAATCATTATCATTTTTCAATTCATCATCAGCCTGTGATAGTGCACTCCTGGGCATAGGCCTCCCCTAATACAACCCTATTCATTAGGGGGTTTGGACCGAATCCCACCACGCTGGTCCCGTGCGGGTTGGTGGGGGGACCAACTTTTTACATGCCCATCGCATGGATCATCTTACTTTTCAGACAATTGGGTGATCGGCCCAAATTGCCCTAACCAACTAGGAAACAACAATGCTGAATTTTGTTGAGTCCCCGTAGGATTCGAACCCACGACCTCCGGTTTCTAAAGATACTCAGACAATTAAGACGGTACTCTGCTTTTATTCAATTATAAAAAATATTTATTCAGGAGACTGTTTTCTTTTATAACATGTACTCGAAAAGAGAAGTCACAATAAAATAACGTTTGTCGCGAAAATGAGGTAAAATTGAGCTCATGTTCCGTGGAGTATGAAAATCTAGTGACAGTTTTGTACATTAAGGTAGATGAAGACATTCCAAGTCATTTTGTAGGACTCTTTCATTCGGAATTCTATTTTTCGATAGAATTCTGTTTGTTTGTGATATAACAATATGGGTTTAATTTTACTACATATTTTAACTATTTATTTATTAAACTATAGGAGTATTAATATGATTTATCAAGGTCTTCATATTTATCAATTTAGGCTGCATAGCTGCTTTTTTATGAACGTAATTAACATTTAACAGGATGAAAATTTAAAAAAATGGTTATTACAGTAATATTGTGCAACTATTTAAGGTGCCAGTAATGTTCTATGATCTTTAAAAATTTTAATTTACCTGATTTAAAATTTTCAACATATTTTATTTTTTGCAAAATTTATTTTAAACGAAACGAATTGCTTTAAATTTAAAACACATTTTTCAAAAATAATTAAATAATATGATTGTGTGGTTTGTAAAAATATATAATAATTTATTTTACAATTAACAAACATGAAAATTAAAAATTTTTATTAAAAATTTTCATTTTTGTGATAGGCCCTTTGAACTTTAAAGAATTTATTGAAAACCCGGGTTTGTCTTTTTTTATTAAATTTATTTTTGTTGAATAATACCTATTTATACTTTTTAAAAATTGTTTTTGGTTTTCTTCTTTTATTTACAGATTAGAATTTAATTTTAAACCAAAACAATTGAAGGGTACCCTTTTGGGTTTATTTTTATTTTGGTTAAATATATTTTTAAGGGAAAAAAGACTAAATTTTATAAGCCCTAAAATTTATTTTACCTTTAAAATTATTTTTTGTTTTCCCCAAACAAAATTGAATTCCAAGACCTAAAATTAAATAATGGGTTTAGTTTGAAAATTTTAGGAAAAAAGGTGGTTAAATAACTTAAAATATATTTTCCCTTAAAATTGATCCAAAAATAAATTTTGTAATTTTTTAAAAATGAAGAAAAAATAGTTTCTTAAAACAAAACGCAATTTTTTCACCAAAAGTATTTTTGAACCCAAATTAAAATAATTTTAAAAAGGGTCGCCCCCACAAGGCCGAACCCCTTAAAATAATCCCCCGGTGTTGGGGGAAAATTATTTAAATTTTTTTGTTTATATTAAAAAAAAATACAAAATTTTTGCATTTTTTTGATATCAAAGAAAAAATTTGTTTTTTTGATTCATCGTAGATGTTAATTTAAAAAAATTCAAAATGATTTTTCACATGTTTGTATTAAGTCAAAGGGGTTCTAATTTTAATTTAAATCGTTTTAAAAAACTTTAAATACCCAATGCTGTACCAAGAAGTCCGTTAGAATTTTAATTCTCCAACCCCAAAACTATTTATTATTAATTTACTATTGAAAAGATAAATCTAATCAATAAAAAACTTTGTGTTTTATATAAAATATAAGCAAAAAAAGGCCAAAAAAATTTTAAAAATGATCTAATGAGAAAGACTTTAAATATAAACTAAAAAATATTTCATTCCAAATTTTGAATTTTCAAAACTGTGTACCTTTTCCCTCAGGTAGAAACCAGTTCCCTCACACATTTTTTTTTCCAAGCTTATCATTATCTCGGGAAACATTTAAAGGTCCTTTCATATTTATCGAGGAGGAGCTGAAACCAGCCTCAAGGTACAACCCTTATTTTAACCATTTCAAAGGAATAAGAAATCTGACTTTTTATCTTATAACTATTATAAACCCCATTTGCTAAACGTCAAAGTTATTTGTTTCACTTTATATTATCAGATATTAAAAAAATAATTTTTTATGTTAAAGAGTTTTTTTATTTAATCCCAATTGGGTTTTGATTAATTTTTAAAAATCGCGTTTTGTTCGTAAAACTGTTTTAAAACTAATATTTACACCCAATTTTAACAAGAGACCATCGTTTTTTTAATACTAACCATCTACCATACAACGTTACATAAAATAAAGGATTTCGATTACAAGAAAAAAACATATCTATATCTAGAAAAAAACATTCTTTATTTTTTAATTTGAAAGTTATTCTTCGATTAAGTTAAAATAAATCGTATTATCTTCCAAAAATAGGGCAAGGAACGAGACGAACGTTTAACCATTCATGATAGACCAAATGACCGGGCATGGACAGGTACATATTAAACACAATTTTTAGGTTCGGTTTCCGTAATGGAAATCATAAAAATTTTACCCTTTTTCGTTCCTTTTATTGCCTAGTTTTTACTTATCCCGGTTTTTGATCTAATAATATTAATAGAATTTTATTAATAATATTCAAATATAATTTTATTCAAGTTCAAATCGGGCTGTTCTATGTAATCTAAATATAATTTGTTTATTGTATTTTCTGAATTAAAAAAAATTTCAATAAATTGAGATTGAAAAGAACCTCCTGAAAATTTATTTAACTTAAAAAATGTAAAAAGAATAACGTTAAAATTTAAAACGTACCAAAAGTAATTGGTAAAGTCAATTAAAATCATTTGCAAAATTTTTAGGTAAAGAAGATGGCTTTTTACTTTATAATTCAATAAGAAACAAAACATCAAATAACCTCAAAGAAATCAAAGTTGATGATTCGTACTTCTTGCCGAAAAATTTTCCACGGTCCGGCCCCGCCCAGAACGTTTATTGAAAAGTTTGTCATATGTCTACATATTCATTAAAAATTGGGCAAGGCTTGGATATATAAATTCAAAAACAGACGCCAAAAGAAATTTATTTCAAGAAGTTTATTCCCGCCTTTATTTTATTTTGAGTTCAAAAATGGCCTTCTGAAGGGATATTATTTTTTTCTGAATTACTTTTTTTATCTCTTTGTGTGCTGATTTTTTTTTCATATGAAAAATAAATACTCTTTAACTCTTATAGATATTGTTTTTATGAAATAAATTTTGTATTAAAATAACTTTTTTCAGTACAAAACTAAAAGATATTTTTTTATATGGATAAAGAAACAAGAAAATTGTTTAAAATTTAATGTTTATTCTTTAAAACAAAAAAATTTTATTTCTATATTGGTAAATGGGAAAACCCAAACATTTAATTTAAATTTGAAATGCTGAACCCAAATTATTGATTATAATTATTATTCACCCAAATCAAATTAAATCAAATCTGTAATTTATAATTTTGGTTTTTTTCGGGTCACTAAGGTCGGTTTTTGGGATTAAAGGGACAAAAATTTTTTTAGACTTTTAATTTTTTAATTTTTAAGGAAACAAATCATAAAAACATTTATTATCAATGGTTTTTAATTGAATTGATTTAACGCTTTTTTAATTTTTGGAACATTGATTCCTACTTCAGTTTGTGAAATTTCTGATTTAGTAAATAGGTTTAAACCTTTTAAAAAATACAGAGGATCGAAACGTAACAATAGTGAATTCACCAACAGGATAAATGAATTTATAATTTAATGAGAAAAACCCTATATAAATTAAAATTAAATTTTTCTACAGGGGTTTGATTTAAAAACAGGACCGGGTTGAACCCAAAGGGACTAAACAGCATTAGATTTTTAGAAATAACCAACTGGATGGGGAAAATTCCCGCCCCTTTTCTACGGCTGGGCCCTTCCCTTCCATGGATATGAAAGTTAAAAGGAAAAAGGAAAAAAATTAACGGCTCTGTAATATCTGCCTTGTATTAAATTTTCTAAAACGGGTCGCCCCGACTTTTGATTGGTAAGAGGCCATTTTGTTTTATCTATCAAAATCAAAACATTTGATTTTTACTAGAGTTGACTATTTTTTTTGACAAAATGAAGTCCAAATTCTTATTTGGTAACGTTTTACAAATTCATATTTTAAATTTGGCTTATTAAACCAAATTTAATGTTAATATAGATTGTGTAAAAATATTATTCAACAAAATTCAAAAATTTATCTATTTCATTTTCCATATTTGTCACCCGGTTGTTGGAAAAAACTAAACCCTGCAAAGACATTAAGGCCGCCCTGTTACTTGTCAAAAGGGTTTTTGAAACTTTGTTAAAGATTTGTGATTTTTGATGTATATATTTAAAAATGAAAAAATAAATCTATTTAACAATAAAGAATTGGAAATTAAAACGTTTATTTTCATTTTATGATAATGTTTATGTAGTAGCAGTATTGAACAATGGCAGTAACAGTGTCCACCGTTAATTTCCGTGGATATCGTTTAGAGCACTTTCCATCGACCATGCAAGGTGATTGGGGATTGATGGCACCACACGGTCCATGAATCATATTAGTAGTAACAACATCATGTAGGTCTGGATCGACTTCATAATCAGGAATCTCAGCACATATGATATCATCTATTTGGTCAGGCTGAATTCTTTCCACTAACAAAATAAGAATGTGTGCGTGCGGCAGGCCTCGCTTTTGCCATTCGATTGAATACATCCAGCATCGAGTATCTCCGAAGACGCGTTGTTTAACAATAAAGTTCATCAGGGACCGGATTTTTTGCCTGAAAATACGTGCTGGGATGCCGTGTCTATTACTTGATGTTTGCCCGGGAAGCAGCCATTTGAGTAATTTCATCCATTTTGGATTACAGGTAAAAGTAATAAAGAGATCGGGCTAACCGTAATGACGAACATATGTCATTGCATCTTGTGCATATTCATGCGTATGACGTGGACTACCAATGTATGTCGCCGGCAATCGATCAATATAAGCTGAATTTCCTTCAGTACTAACTCATCACGTAAATGGATGTACTCCCCAGAACGCAGTTTGGCTTGGTTCAACCTAATGAGTGTTAAACGTTCTGTTTTTATTTTTACATATATGTCAACAATACTGAATTACGAGTACTGACGCAGGGAGGACTCAAAAAAACTGATTTACTTAAAATAAATTTATTAATTATAAATTATAAAGTTAACTTATTCTAAATACAAGTGACTACTTTCGAGGTGTGAAGAGAAGTGAAGTCCATCCGTTCGCGTATGTTCTTATGTTCTCCCCGTGCTGCAGAGTCAGCGTTCTTCCCTATTGCGATATTCGTCGGTGGGAAGGAATGCGATCGCTGTCTTACAGCGTGTCAGCGGATTCCATTGTGCCGTTATATGGAAAAGGATCGGCGTTCTCCCTATTGCGACATTCGTCGGTGGGAAAGAATGCGATCGCTGTCTTACAGCGGGTCAGCGGATTCCATAGTGTCGTTATATGGAAAAGGAGTCGGCGTTTGAGTGATTGCGACATTTGTTGATGATGACATGCATGCGCTTGATGCGTGATGCTATGTCAGCGGATTCCATACAGCCGTAGGATGTAACACCTCCCCTTTTAGAGCAGCGACTATTTCATCAATTTGAGAGGAAATGTCGCTGGTGGCTGCTGCTGCTTTTGAGATGCGGCCTCTATTTTCCGGGCCTCAGGTTCAGTGTAGGCGCTGCTGCTCTTCATTCGACGATAGCATAGTCGACAGAGTATGGCGAAGCCGATAATTGTTGTACCCAGTAGCAAGCTATAAATCGGAATAGTGGTGTGGTAGAGGGTTGAAGTTTCTTGTATTTGAATGGGTTGTTGTAGCTTGATCCTATCTTGAATTTCATGAAGCTTTTTCAGATCTACCGAGTTAATTTCAATGGTGTTGAAACTTGTTCCTTTCGGGCCGATTGATACACTATTTATCTTCATCGGCTGTCCCTTTAGGTGTGTCGTTGGTGTAGCGATGGTGAACTCGTTTGTACGCAGGATGCAATTATGCGGATGATAGCCAGGAAACTTCCTGATAGAGAACTGATCTCGTCTCGTTGGCATGTAAGTTGTACTCGAGTGAGGTTCGTGAATACAACTGCATAGTGGCGGTCATCTAGTTTCTCCATGGCTGGTCTAGTCAGACTGATGGTAGTTTTCTTGCAGGCGTTGGTTGCGTGACCCGTGATGGTGTTGCAGATGCAATCCGGTGATGACCTCAGTTGGTGGTTTAGTTCTTTCTCGCAGAGATACCACGCATCTATCTTCGGACATTCTGCCTCCATGTACAACATGAATATCGCCAGTGATTGCAAGGAAAGGAAAAGGGGAATAATAGCCTGATTAAACTTATTTGGAACAATCACTAATTTGTATAACGAGAATGTAAGGGTGAAACTATTGGGAATTTAAATACAAATGTTATACGATTCCCATTGAAGTATGACGCTGGCTTTATAATGTTATAGAAGTCTCTAAAATTTAAATCTAATAGTTCCTCCTTAGAATATAAAGTCTTAAGCCTAAGTATTGTATTATTTATCATATTTAAACTAAGCACAGAATGATGAGTGCGCGATTCACTACAAAATGCTAATGCGTTCTCTAACCTAGTTAATTCACTTAATATACTATCCAAATTATCGCTAATTATTGATAATGTTTGGGCAAATTTCTAAACCTTAAAAGAGAGTATGCTCGTTTTTATTGGTGTCAAGTAAAATGTCATAGTTCTATTTAATTGAATCTGATTCTTTGCGAGTTTTGAAATAATTGAAGTGTTCGTCCATTAGTTCCTGCTAAGACTAATGTGACGATTTTGCTCGATACCATTTTATGTTGATTATCCTTTAAGATTTGAATAGCATTCTCGTACTTCATTGCGTCTGTATAGTCCAGGTTACCGGTAATGCTTTTACAATAGATCCTAGACCGTCAATGAGGCGTCTTTTATGCGGCTTGAAGCAAAAGAATTTAGACGATTTGATATTCCTATCGAGTTTGCTAGAAAGATGTTCAATATGAGGATCAAACAGAGAGAACGTCTTGTTATTTAATTGAGTCGAAGTGTACTTATTTGATTTCGGACTAATTCACTTGGTTTTGGATTAGTTTCAAGTCTACGTATTCTAGGAAGGAGTGGTGGTGAGTAACTATTTTTGTCGGTCCTAATTTGAACGGTAGCAGTCCAGGTCCTTCGTCAAGTGAGTCAATTGTTCGATCTTGTCCGTAGGTTAGTCGCTAGGAGTAACGTCAGCAGGATTATCATATCAGTGGTATGTGGGATCTTTAGGGCTACGCTTTAGTCGTGACACTTAATAGGTCCTCGTTTCCTTTTGGTGAAAATAGAATTGGGGTCCAGGAGAACGTTATCTGTGTATAACGTGGGCTAGTTTTTGTCTATTTGCTAAAGGATTGCGGATAAAAATTCGTAGGTTAGGTATAGTTCTTTTAGGTTCTCTGTCTTTGTTGCGATTATCGGTCAGTTTTGTTCGGTCATGCAGAGATGTCTCATTAGTTAGTTCAAATACTTGTCTCATCCTATGCTTATGGTCGCGTGAATACTGCTGTAATACGTGAGCGGCTAAGTCGATGTCTATCGGATCGAAAATGTCCAGTTATTAAGTCTATTGGTCTACATCTGTAAAGCTGATGTATGTCATAATAATGCTAAAAGATTTTGGCATTTCTCATAAAATTCCTGTGGTGTGCCAGAACCTTGCGTTAAAAGAGACAAATCGTTATAAAGTGCGGTTTCGTTTCTTTGATCAGCGAAATTATTTATAAGAGCATTACGAATGCCAGACCAATCCGTAGGTATACCATTGGTATTAATCAAACGGGCAGGTCCTGTTACTTTATTTAATATTCCATTAACAAGTGCCAAATTATTAATTTCGGATTCTCCCGCATACTGTAAAACTAACTGGTCACAAGGCCAATAAATCAGGTAAGTACGTTCGGGTTTCCATCAAATTCGGAGTAAGCGGAGGCTTTAAAGATATTGTCATAATCTGCCATGATAATTAAATTACTATCTAATAATATACCACGTCTAGCATCTATATCTCATCTGTCTTTTACTAACTAACCTAGGTTTCTCAGTTTTCTTCAATCGAAAAATCTGAAATTATTTTATAAAAAGGAAATTAAAAAAGGAAAAAAAAATTACATATATAAGGGAAAGTAAGCAACCACTGGAAAATTCAGCGTACTTACATGGGCATGGTCGATTTCAGTTGAGCGGTATCGAAGTTTGGATCTCCGGCGTGGTCACGTTGTTCAGGATTTTCCCGGTGCGACGTTGAAAGTCTATCGAAGCGCGGCGAGATGCGATTTTTGCGGTCTCGAATATTCGCGGTGCGACCCGGGAATCCTACCGACTGCGCCAATTACGAGTACCGACGCAGGAGGACTCAAAAAAAACCGATTTACTTAAAATAAATTTATTAATTATAAATTATAAAGTTAACTTATTCTAAATACAAGTGACTACTTTCGAGGTGTGAAGAGAAGTGAAGTCCATCCGTTCGCGTATGTTCTTATGTTCTCCCCGTGCTGCAGAGTCAGCGTTCTTCCCTATTGCGATATTCGTCGGTGGAAGGAATGCGATCGCCGTCTTACAGCGTGTCAGCGATTCCATTGATGCCGTTATATGGAAAAGGATCGGCGTTCTCCCTATTGCGAGCATTCGTCGGTGGGAAAGAATGCGATCGCTGTCTTCAAGCAGGTCAGCGGATTCCATAGTGTCGTTATATGGAAAAGGAGTCGGCGTTTGAGTGATTGCGACATTTGTTGATGATGACATGCATGCGCTTGGTGCGTGATGCTATGTCAGCTGATTCCATACAGCCGTAGGATGTAACAACTGCGTAAACAATCGACGGAACCACAGCAAATAGTTGTCAGCATTTTGACGAATCATCAAACTTTATGCGTTATAATTCACATCTTTGTATACTTTCTTTGTAGTTTCTTCACCTAAAATTAAAAATTTGGTAATTAACCATTTCAAAGAGCAAATTTTAAAGGCAAACAATACTAACCATTTTTAATAATATTAACCATTTTTAATAAGCATTATTTTAAATCAGTGTCTTTCACAAATAAATGAAATAAATTATAATACTGATACTCACCATTCAACGATTTTTCATTTTAATATTAAAATAATATCCATCTTCTCCTTGCCAAAACATCAGCGGGTATTGCAATGTGTCATATGATCGATGAGTTTCAGATATTTGTTGCAGTTGCCCAGTATCGCGACGTGTAAGCACAATATCGCGTTTTTCCAATTGTTCACCAACAATCAGGATGGTAACTTCGTCTACTGTTGGAGCATTAAATGTCCTTTCGTGTGTTCCAGATGGTCGTTTATCTGCTTTGATGACAACTTTATAGTCATCACTTGGCATGCGCTCTAAAGCACTCTTAAACAACCTGACCAACGCATGATGTTCATGAAGCAGACACTGCAAGTCTTGAAGAATTGCTCGCTTCATTCCTGCATTGATCTCTAGGCGTCGATCAAGTTGTTCTTCCATGTTGCCCATGAAATATATTTGTAAAAATTATCTGTGTACCTTCGAAAAGTAGTAATGATCCAATTTGATGATGAATCTGTCTTGTATCTACAAAATAAAAAGCAGATAGTATTAACTGGGTTATAAACACTTTTCGGTGGGAGAGTAGAGTTCAGAATTATACTGTAAGACAAATATACTGCATAGGTACCAATAGATAAAGTAAGTTATTCTTTAACTACATTCTATATAAGTACAAAAATAAATACCGTAAATGTTTTGGATTAAATTCTCCTCTTCGATAATGTTTGCCCCAAATGACGTCGTTTGGAAACAACTATTGTATTTTCGAGTATTTGCAAGAAAGTGGCGTGATTCTTGTGTTTCGCCACAAAGCAATGAATACAATGGCTCAGGTGGCGGAGTCAACAAAGGCAATTTCACCTTAACATTAAGGCAGCATAATCCAGGCGTTTCTGCGGAAAACTTTAATGTACCACAATGCTCGCAAACCTCCGTCCATTTGCCCAATGCAAACGCTAGGATGCAAGCTGTAATCATTGCTACAATCGTATTGAAACGCTGCTCGATTAAAATCAGCACTTGATTCTGCGTCGCAAATTATCTATTTGTTGACCTCTGTTGTTCGCTCGACGATTCTGCACTGCCAACCGAGCTGTTTCACGGCTGCTTCACTTTCTCTCGTGATTGAGAAGCACGAAGCCGAGCCATACTATTGCGGCGCTGTTTACGCAATTTATTGTTCTTCTTCAGTCCTTTCATTTGCAGTATTTCGTATTCTTATTGCATCACGGCTTTTGTCGGAAAGATTCGATCGTCTTGGTCATGACATTATTACTTAAACTTCACTTCACCCAAAACTTAAATTTTCACTTCACTGTTTATACCAATGGGAAATTGGGAAATAATGTTAATTATTTATTCAATAGAAATTATTTTATTATTGATTTCTTGCAAATATCAAATTGTCATCCATACGTCATTACATAGCTGTCATTATACGTCAATTTTGTTAATCCAAGTCTGATTATTTTTTGTTATACCACGTTTTTATAGTGACTGACGTTACAAGTCAAGTCACACGGGAATGCTGTCGAACGGGTTAAAAAGTATCCTATGTCCTTTCCTGGCTCTAAACTACCTCCTGCTAATTTTCAGCAACCAATGATTCCAATATCGGTAAAGGTGTAATAAATGTTCTTCTCTATTATCTAATCATTTACGAGTTATAAGCCGTAGAGGCATATTTACATACATTTATATATCTGTAGGGTTCCTTATTCGTTAAAATGAAATCCACTACTTTAAAAAGATGAAAAAATAGCAAAACCATATGCTTTCTACCGTACGATGTGAGTAGATTTACCGCCTTTTTGGCAACGACGTTGCAGCAAATCACAGATATACAAAACTTTGTTTAATATTCTAGATATATTTCTAATATTATTTTATTTTTTAAGGTGTAATAAATAATCTAATAACAATGTACATCTAACATCTTAAAATAAGTTGTAGGAATAACAGAAATATTTTCACGATGATCTTTTTGGCGAATATTTTTCTAATGTAAATGATATGTTTTACTAGCAACCTCAGCCCCTTGTGGGTGGAATTTCTTAAAATCCGTTCTTAACTGACCTCTACTTGGCGAAAGGAATATTCCTACCAAACTTCAAGTCGCTACGCCTTATGGTTCCAGAGATATCGTAATGAGTCAATATATAGGTAGGAATATCTTTTATATATATAGATTTTAAACTACGTCAGGTTCTTATTGGATATTTGTAGAATCTGAAAATTACACTTAGCTAAATATGTTGTCTTAAGCAGTTTTGTCATAAAAATGTGGAGACAGTGTTATAAGTGTATAAATATAGAAAAACCTTAATGATTTTAAACATTTTATCAAAGATTCCTTTAAAGTGTATTGTATCATTAATTTAATAGTCTCTTAAGCTATGTAGACAGTTTTAATCTATCGTGGTATCTTGGTGCATCTGATAAATTATTGAACAGCTAACATTTCTTAATTTCCAGAAAAGTTGTATTTTTTGTCTTCAATGCATTAACTTCATATACCCGAATTAAATATTTTTATAGTTTCTACTTTTTACTTACATAATAATAATTACGCTCAATTATTTGTCAAATTAGACATCATGTTATGTACTTATGTTCTATAGTATCTTACATTGTACAGTCTGCGTGGCTTTGCAGTATTGGTCATGGCTTTTTTAACCGTAGAGGTCGTGGGTTCGAATCCTGTGGGAAAGTAACTTGTGTTATCGTTACTTTCTGATTAATGAGGATAATATCGACCGATCACCCACTTGTTTAAGAAATGAGATAATCCATGCGTCGGATAGACATGAAGGTCAAAAGTCAGTCCTCGTTGTCAAGACCTTTGGCAGACATTATAGGATGTCCTACAAATGTAGTGACAATTAATTACACCTTAGATAGCAGGTTACTCTACGTGACTACGTAAGAACTGTTTTTCAGGTAAATCGGAGAAGATGGTCTTCGGTTCTATGTTTCAAAAACTTACACACGAACATAAATATACATCCTTAATTAGCCTACAATAAAATATGAGAGCATATATGTTTCAGAATATCCCACAATAATAATTTTAATGAGACCTCTTTAAGGTTAAACAACGTAATATTAGATAAAATGTAAGGTATTCAAAAAATATTCATTTTATGTGCATAAAAAATGTCATACGCGATATTTTGATAAAATTATTACCTAAAAATATTACTTAAGACACGGTGACGAGTTGCGCAAGGTAAATATAAACTGTTTGAAGTCGGTCATATTATTTTTTTCAATTTTACTTGTTTAACATAGACGTTATATCATTACATTATATTGATACGTACCACCAAATACTAATAGTGCTTATATCAATGCATAAAAAAAACAATAAAATATAAAGCACCAGCTTTATAATTTACCGTACAAACTTGATCGAATCCTGGTTCAGTGAATATAAAAGGGCTAATCAAAACACACTATACCATCGAGGCATAATTTTTATATCCAGGTTATTGTTGTTACTTACTTCACCAAACTATGTTCTTACATTCCTAATCGGCTTTGTTGGAAATGCGATAACGGCATCCTATTCCCATTATCCTTCCTCTAAACAATTTAATTGAATCCGTTGTTATCAAAGCCGTGATTTCGCCAGTCTTGCGGAAATATTGCAGCCAGATTGCGGAAATATTAAAGCCAGATTGCGGAAATATTATATACATATGAATCAGCCCGATATTATGTATTCAGTATAAAATCAAGAGTCCAGAGAATAAATGGCAAAAAAATTAAACACGATCCCTTTTTGTATTTGCCAAAAACATTTCATAAAACATGAATTACAATATTTTGTAATAGAAATGTAAAAATTCACATCTCATGGCCGAATAAATTTGCGCATAACGTATAATATGTTTACTTCCAGCCATTTTACCAAGTTATCATGGAGGCTTCTAATCCGTGCAGAGTTACCAGTATTCTACTTTCTATATGCCCATCAGACGCATGGATCATATTACTTTTCAGACAATTGGGTGATTGGCCCATATTATCGTAGTGATTTGCAAATCAACGATAATACAAAGTTATTTCCTGCGTATACAAACCTACAACTTCAATTTGAAAATTATAGCCAACTGTGGCCTTAATTATAGCAGAGATGGTCAATTTTATTTCCTATGTTTAACTCAGATACTTACTGATATGTAATTCATTACTATAAGTCGATATTTTCTTGTCTAATTTTTGAAGTCAGGATTTACTGACATTAAAAAGGTTTATGCATTGTCTAGTATTAGCTGCTGCCCACGTCTTCATCCGCGAAGAAAAAAAAATCTTAGAAAATAACCTAACTTACTCCCAGTTACATACATATACAACAAAAGTCTTCTTGTCTGAAATAGATTTCTGCTAATAGTTATTTGATATTATCAGACAGCTAACAATGATTATTTTTTTATTAATGGTCTGAGAAGTGAATGGCCCTATTTTGTAATAATTTAAATTGATCATTAATTTAAGATATCGTGTTATTTAAGATTTAAAATGACCATTCGATAAATTAAAGCAGATTAATATTGATGAAGTAATTGATAAAATTAGTATTCAGTAATGTATATTTTTTACCTAAATAAAAGATTTTATAATATTTTACTGAATTAAATAACGGTTTTTAATAACAAGCGATTTACATTTTACCTTAATACCATGGGGACAATACTAAGACAAATTCCAACTGAAAGATGAATATTTTGATGTTAGTCAAAAAATTTATTACTTAGTTTAAAAGATGACCAAAAATTTAATTATCTGACTAATAAGTGATCGAGATGAAGACCTTAAAGTTCTGTCAAGATTCGAGTCCATGATATTAAAAGCCCGGAAACGTGTTGAAGTCAGTAAAATTTGAAATAATCCGATGGGCTTATTTATCTTTATCTGAAAAATAATTACATATAACCAAGTTTTAAGCCAATTTATTTTTTTTAATATCCAAGTGTAATTCAAACTTCACATTGTAAATTATTTCCACCTACCTGCTTTCCACTGCTATCACAAAATTAAATTGCGACTGGAAAGAAAATTCCAATCATTTTTCGAATCCCTTTTATAATGAGATTACATGACAGATATCAATCAGATTGACGTCAACGCCAGTAACCACCATACTTGATAACATCCACTACAGTTCTTTACGTGATTGGTCTGTTGATTGTGAACATATTGGGACAGATATTTCAGTCAATCGATAATAGCTTTTAAAACCAAATTTTTAAGTAATATTAATATTTAAGTTTTACGTCAATGACCTTATGTGTACGTTTTATACATGTGTATATTATGCTTTTTTTGGAAGTTAAACTAGTACTAGTATGAGTATTTTAAAAAATAGCGATTGTATTCCACTTTCATGTATAATTAAATTCTTCCATACTGTTTATAATTACTTACTTACATTAACCAACACATTTTTTTTTATTATTGACTTTATTTAATGAAAACTTACCAACATGCTACACTTTATTCTTAATAATCTCATTCAGTGGAATTGTTTTAACTGGAAATTGAGCTCAGTGGACTCGTTTTAAATTTGTCTTGTTTCTAATTTAGTCCATAAATAGGACGAGGAGATGCATTTGACGCTTGATGCGATTTCAACTGCCTCCGTAGCCTAGCGGTAGGGACTTGCGCTTTAGAAACTGGAGGACTCAACAACTTTTCATTGTTGTTTTCTAGTTGGTTAGCACTTTGTGGGCACTTTGTGCCGATGACTCAATTGTCTGAAAAGGAAGATGATAAAAAGTCGGTCCACCTACCAACCCGAATTGGACCAGCGTGGTGGGGTACGGTCCAAAACCCCCTAATTGATAGGAGAGGAGGGACGCATTAGGGGAGGCGTATGTCAAGCAGTGGATTAACACAGGCTGATGACAATGAAAGTTGATGAACATACACCATAATTAGTATGAGTCTTTTTCAGTTACATGATAATTTTTGTCACGTCTTAATTTACATATCAAACCGATGGTACGAGTAGGAAGTTTACGTGATGGTAAGTGATACGACTTGTAATAATCCTATAATAATCACTGCGTAAGGAGGACTTTAGATGTTGAGTCTTGTTATTTAGTAATACCTATCGTTGGCTACGGTGACGTATGAACTGGAAGAGTGCAGTTTAAATACTACTGTGTTGCGACAGATATAAGAGCTGAATTTAAAATATGGATGATCCTAGGAAATGTTAATTCCATTAAATAAACCTTAAATATCATATAAAACTGCACGTTTTATAGTTCATATATTGTCAAAAGCAATTTAATTTTTTTCCGTTTTATCAGTTGTGTGTGTTAAACTGAAATTTATTTTACTTGATTATTTGTCAATACTTCAAAGTTTTCTCCTGTTTGATTCTAATACGTCTTATAGTAGCGAGTAACACATATTTGTTCAAGTTATAAAAGACGTAGAGCATATAGTAGTAGAAAAATTTTAAAACAACATGAAAAAACAAAAAAGAAAAAAGAAAATATTTAGGCTATCTCTGATAAATTAACGTAAATTTACCAACAGTTTGAAGATATCCTTTTCGGGGACAAGTTCGGGTTACGGCGGATTCAAACCGGCTAAATGACTCTACACCGTTCCTTCCTGGCGCCTTATATGAAGGGTCAAAGGAACGCATTTCAAGTGCACGGTACAAGTCCTACATTAAAGTATTTAAAAGAAAAGGAAACATTATAAAAAAAATAATGTCGTCTTTATATACTTGTAAAAGTTTTTACTTAAAAGTCCTATTAACATCATAATTTCCTAATTCGTACCTTTTTTTTATTTCAATCAATAAGTAATTAAACTATTTAATTAAAAATATATATATATTACGGATATTTTTATATATTCGAATTTAATTGTTTTTAAATAGTTTGTTGTAGAAATAGGCTTGCGATGGTGGTTAAAATAAAAAGAAAAAAATGCTCAATTAAATAATGTGGTCTTCTTTTTCCATAAATAAATAAGTTCGTAAAAATAATTTATTCCTATTTAAAATAATAAACAGTAAGCACAAAATGTTGTATATATAAACCAAAAATATGAACCATTCATCGAAATCAAGAATTCCTCGCTACAATGCACACTTGAAAGCTCGTCGGCCCAAAGTGTGGCAATTTGACTCCGGAATATAGATTTCCACGGGTTTCCTTTTCCCAAACAAATATTTTTATTGAGAAAAAAAAACGTAGCTTGGCATAATGTAAACGGTTATACTAACTTTATTTATTTATTTTATAATTGAAAACCATGCTGAAGAATTGGTTTGTAGTTAGTTGTTTTTTTATTTCTTTTGCCTTTGGCCGTTCATCTCTATGAAATAAAAAAGTTTGTAATACAATGAAATTAAAAGTTTATTATGAATGCAATCTATATTGACCTTCAAGTCAATTATGACTACGGCGGTAGGATTCAACTTGCGACCTCTAGTTTCCAAAGAGGAAGCCCAGACGGAAGCAGGTAGCTGCATGCTATATATGCCACGTATTCGGGGGGACGACTCAGGGACCTTAATATTGTCCTTATTTACGGTGCAGCAAAGTAATTAATTGTCTACAAGGTTAGTCTCCTATCTAATGGCTAAGCTTACGATGTCACGGGGAACAGCTTAAGCTTGCAAAGGTGTTGCTTACCATAATCCTTTCCGAGAACGAAGCTTCTATATTAGATGACATGAGGTAATGTTGTAATGAAAGTAATTGGCATGACATATTGCCGATATATCGACATATTAACACCTGTTAACTCATTATTGGCTTTATTGCACAACCTCGAAATTATGGAAATTGAAAAAGCATACAAATCATATGTATACTTAAAAAGACAAGCTTGTTATATACTTGCGTAAAAAAGAATATTTAATTTTTCACAAGACAAATTATACATATTACTAATATAATTATTCCATTCTACATGAAAAAATATGGTAAAAGCTTAGCTAACCCTTCAATTTTCATATTTATCCGTTGTATTACTTTATCTGTCTGTTTTGCTTAATGGTTTTACGCTATAAATAAAGTAAGAAACGTCATTTAATACACTAGACTGTCACTCGTATTCGAGTTATTTCGAAATTAAAACACCGCTTCGAACAAATCACTAGGAGAGCCTGAATCCTCGCGATTATTTATGTAATGAGATTGTCGGATGGCTTTTAGTGGGATTACCGCAGAGTTTCATATCTTCTAGTGAAAGTCCCGTCAAAATTGAACGAGCCATTCCATTGACCCAGAACAAATAGACAGACAGACATACTAACCAAAATAAAAAAAATGTTTTTTAAATTTTATAATATTATCATTTAAAAAACATTCATTTTTTATGTTACAATTAGAAACTTACATTATATTTATTTGTATAAATAAATGCTTGTAATTAATACTTTAGTATAGTAGTAATACATCCTGAATCTTTTCTACCAAAACTTACATTACAAATGTGAAGTGTTCCATTTTACAAAAAAATATTTTTAACAACGTATTATAGTAGTATTGTTCAAGACACTTGACAATTATTTATTTTGTTTTTGATAAATACAATCAAGACTTGCGCTTCCAAATAAAAACAAGCTTATGAATAGAGAAAGTGAAGCGAAGTGTACAAAAATCCTAAAAAACTAAGCAAAACGTCAGAATTGAGCCATTAATTTTTCTCCAACATGAAATAATTGATGATAAGGCAAAAGTTCGCTTGTTGACTCGACAGCCTATCTGACAGCTTATAAGAGTGTATTCAATATTTATAGTTTGCCATTGTTCTTATTCCCTCAAAAGAAATTTATTCTATTGTTTGTTTGGTGTGGTGGTCAAAACAGTGCGTCACCAGCAGCGGTCCGGTCCGCACGTGGTTGTCGCAGTCTCCTGAGCTCGCCGCGCAGTCCCCATTGTCCGCTTCCGTGAAGTCGTCACGCTGCGCCTTCTGCGTTTTATGAGTGTACCTGCGCTCATAGAGCTTTTTGTCGCACGCTGACCTCATCGCAGGTTTGCGATTTTACTTGCGCTACCTCAAGCGGTCGGCTTGTGCACAGCTGTGTTTTGCAACTCGTTTGCCTACACAGTGTGTTGCTACCGCTTGCCAGGCTTGACATTCTTCTTTCTCAGGGTTATTATCGTGTTTCTTGGCGAACTAGTTGTTTTGCATCTACAATAGGCTACGTGAACGTTTTATATTTTGTTTCTTGTTACAGAACCAGCACGACACACCTCCTGCGAGGCCCCGGCCTCGCTCCCACCCAGCCGTCCCAGCCTTCCCAGGCAGGCTCCCGCACGGAAATGCCCACCACCAATTTAACTCCACTGAAAGGAGAAGTGGAGCCGAGATTGTTCGACCGTATGGTCGAACGAATATCGTCAAATTGAGGCCTCTGATAGCAATCAGGGGATCAAATTACAAGTGAAAATTACGACGATTTTAGAAAGGTAGACTTTTTCCTTAGGGAAAAAGAACCAATCCACACACATTCGCGCTCCCGGATGGGCGCGTACTTAGGACAGTGAGTCAAAGGACTGCCTAAGAAAATCCCCTGCTCTGAGATAGCATCTGCTATCAAAGAATTAAATATTCCGCCCTTTCGGTACAACTGCATAGCCACCCACGCACCAAACGCCCTTATGGTATGGTGCTGGTTAGCGCTAGAGCGCTCCAAGAAGGCAAGCACATTTACGATGTAGATCAATCTGTGTAGGATCGGCCGTATCTCGTTTGAGCGGCCGCATTATAACGGTCTCCAAGGGCAGTGACTCTGACAGTGAACTGCCAGTTATGCAGATCACCTGCGCGGAACTGTTTCGCCCCGTTGCGTCAAATGCCTCAGGGATCACGGCACCGCCTCCTGTCTCAGACCCAAGGACAAAAAGTCCTCGCCGTCTACAGAACCTCCTGCGTGCGTAAACTGCCGCAATCCTGGCCACATGCAAGTCCCTCAGCTGCCCTAAGGCGCCAAAACGCAGAGTCCCTGCAATCCCAAGGAAGCCACTTCCAGGCGACCACCTAACCCATAATACACTGCATTTCCTACCCTCCGTCCTGCAACCTTGGCAATTCCAGCTTCGCGTGGAGACGCGCCTGGCAATGCCCCCCACATCCGGTATGTTCTAATACGTTTATTCCACAGAGCACGAGATCCATCAAAAATAAAAAAAACTCCAAATAGTTTTGCAACCTCAAAAATCAATTTGGACTCAAATTTCCTTTCTGAAATGCAAAGTGGTGGTACCGTGGCTTAAACCAGAAATTGGTATATTATTGAACTGCATAATTTTCAATCTCTCTTTTACACGTACATGAAAACGCACAAAGTTTCGGTTTCTTTTTACGTTTATGAACAATTTCGAAATCGCTTTGTAAGAACTTTGCTGTAAAACCAACACAACAACAATTTGCTGTCATAATACTCTGACATCACCAAATTGGCTGCATTCAGTCTTATTTGCAATATGCGACTAACCATTATTTATAATCTTTAGTTGGTGTATTAGATCCGTCATCATGATAACTTCGGAAAAGGGCTAAGAAAAAACAATACTTTTTAGTAAGTAAAGCAAACATTGTTAAAACTTTACAATGAACTTTTTAAAACGCACGAAAAAATATCCATATATTATTGTTGCATCTTATTTACGTGACATTTGAATCTCTATGAAAGCACCGACGAGCAGTTAATCAAGTTAACAATAGGGCAAATGGTTCGTGCATCACTAGGTATTCGCTCACGTTAATCGATTGCGTCCAACTAATGGAAATAGAAAACCGTTACTTCAATATATGTGAGTATTCTCAGGAAATTTTATGTCCACTCTTATTACATACAATAATCTACCATTAATAATATTTTAATCACCCCGTAAGTTAGTACGTTACTTTTAATATAATCCTTATTAATATTAATCTGAAAGGACATAGTAAGATAAATATTAGAATAAAATTACATTTAATATGCAATATAGTCGTATATAATTATTATTTAACCGTCCAGATTTCGCACACAACTTCATCATTTAATGTTGTATAATATTATAAATTTAGTAACTTTTTACTTCCACGCGACTATTGTAAAACGATACTTTAGACAAATACCATAGTCAGACTTAAAAAATATATCAATAAACCTAACTTTAAATAATAACAGACACCAACCAGGGTTAAAAGTGTCAGATTTAATAGATCTTATGACTAGAGCGATGCTGAAATTACTGACGTCACTTTTTATCACGCATAGACATTCACACAAGTCACGACACACGTTCACTAAAGTTTTCTGTTAGAAATTTAAGAAAAATATAAATTTTTAAGTAAAGCACCTAAAAACTAGGGTTTATATGTTAAAGTATTTAATAACACTCACTTTTTCATCTTATTTCCTTTTTTTCACATAAGTTTAATGTAAAAAAAAAGTAAGATTTACTCAATAAGACATTTAAATTATTATATTGGAAAGATTTTATTTAATAAAAATCTTAGTTCGTCTTTTCAAATTATTATTTTCTGCTCGTATTGAAAGAAATCCATGAAAGCGAGAATGTATAACAGGAGATTTCATGAAGTTAAGTTTTATTTGACATTGCTATCATCTACTTGTACTAGTAATTTTTAACATTTTCACATTGAAACTTAAAAAAAATCCTCTTTTCGGCTCGGCTGCCTGCCCAAAAAAAAGAAATATGAATAGAGAAATATCAATGGTTATTTACAAAGTTCTTTAAAAGTTTAAAATGTTCAAGTTTATAGATGTGTTGCTTTGTTTTGTCTAGTCCCAAACTATGCAAAGCTTGTGCTATGAAAACTAAATGTCTGATAAATACGTAGGGTTATAATCAGAATCACTAACTACTACGCTAAGCGGGCCATCGCTATAAAAGAGAACTGACGTTAACATATATTGTGTTTGCAAATGCGACTGAAATTATGTAAAATATCATTTTGGATTCCACGAAATAAGCTATAATGCCGATGTAGGATCACACAAATACTAGCACATCTGCGGTTAAAGGTGTTTTAATTGCCGCGGTCGATTTTTGAATCTAACTGATAATATGAATATTAATAACAGTGATTTTACTCAGTAAAATGTTTATTCAGTGGTTTTACTACCACTATGCCTTTTTTCTGGCGCTTAATTTAAGAAATTGCGTTAGATAGCCAGTATTACACGGTCAGTTAAATAATAATATTTATTAACTGCCTCCGAGGCCTAGTGACAAGAGCTTGTGTTTGCAAGGTTTAGAAAACGGAGGTCATGGATTCGATTTCTCCAGGAACTCAACAAAATTTCATTGTTGTTTCCTAATAAGTAAGGGCAATGTGGGTTAATGAACTCATGGTTTATAAAGTCGGATGGGCATGTAAATAGTTGGTTTTGCACCTGATCTCTCTCCGGTCGATTCTCACAAATACTCATTACTATATTTATTAAATAGTACTGAGTATCTGTGAGTATTATATTATAAATATACTATATCCTATATATAGGAATCACTTTTATTTAAGTTTGCTCTGTAAAGATCCAATAATTTACATTTTTACACGCACGTTAGGAAGCTTTTTTATTAAATACTTTTTTTTTATTTAACGGCCTAGTATAAAATAATGGCATTACGAAGATGCATTTTTGTTTTAAAGAATATTCTATCCATATAATTAATAAGGTAACATATCCCTTATATTAACTGCCTCCGTAGCCTAGTGGGCTGAAAGAATGACGTTAACCGAACATCTCATATTAGAACATTGAAATGGCTCACGTGACCCGCACAACAGCCACCAGATGTCTTGTACGGACGAGTCGATGCGTAACACCGCCTTAATCACTCGATACAATAACACTATCACAGACGCACAACACTTATGACATATAAGGAGAGTATCGTTCCGGGCAGCGGCTTACACGAAGCTGTCTGCTATATTTCAATACCCGACTCTTAGACTCGATCGTAGAGTGACTAAACGTCAATGTCCTGACTCCTCTTTTCTAAGTACCCGTATAAGAAATAATATTTTGGCTTAGAATCTAACAATATAGTTATCATGATTTATCATATAAAATATGAAAGATGCCTTTTAAGTACCTGTTTATTTCTCTATTAGTTTTATTATAAGTAAAATAAGTATGCAATTTAGGGGCTTAATAATTTGTTTATTGAGTTAAATTATTAAATATTACCTACTTTTTAATAATTACTTCGATAAGATCGAGAAAAAGAATAAACTTAATATCGCCTTTAATAAAAAACTAAAATGTCAAGTAATTATACCTATGATAGGAGTTTAAAATATATTTTAGGTCTCAGATTAAGTATTATAAAATAAACGGTCCAGGACCATGCGCTCATTACCAATACTCTTAGCTCAGCTTTTCAGAGAAATAAATTTAACTTACGAAACCTTTGACATAAAGTCATACACATGCAATTGTAAAAGAACTCAAGGCAATTCTTCTGCAATGACGTATTTACAAAAGGTTTTAATATCTTAGTCATTATTTAGGAAGCATCTTTATTGTGATTAATAATGTTCAAATAAGGTTTCACGAGGGTTTGTCGATGCCTCGATTTATTATGCGACCATTTTTGGGTTGCCAAAAGTACGAGTTACTGAAACTTTTGTAATATCGTTTTCCGACTTCTTTTTCTTCACCTTGTTATAGCTTTGCAGAGGGCTAACTTTTGTCAAAATTATGTTAATATATTTTATCTCAGCTCAACTTTTTGTCTCGATTGTGTACTATCACTTCGAATGGTAATCTGAAAACTTCCTGTCTCAAAAACGACTTTAATAATTCTTGGGCTTTAAACAGAGTTATCCTTCTAAGTTAGATAACAAATCTTTTGTTAATTTATTTCTATATAAATGTATGTAATAAATGTTTTAAGTCTAGCAGTGGGAACGTACTATACATATTCATATGTATATATATTCAGTTGTTGAGCTTGTCTTTGTAATGTCTGTGAAATGTTAATAAAGTAACAAACCAGCTTTGCGTTAAGTAACAATTTACCGCAATAAATCCTTTAAATAACATTTTTAATAAAATCTTTGAAATTGAAATGTTTATTAACATTCATCTAAGTATTGTATTAAATATTAATCTTACTCTGAGGGAGAATATAGACCGACTACACGCAATACATTAAAACCTAATACTGAAAATATTACACATAGGGAAGTTATAATATATTAATGCATCGACACTCCTTCATTAAAAATTATATATTAAGTTCATTGAATCGAGGCCGCCTGATCAAAATTAATATAAACGACATGGTACCCGTATTAATAAAATATTAGTTAAAAAATTATTTTATTGACTATCAATCCAAATTCAACAAAACATTATAAGAAAAGGACGGACCAGAAATATTTTATCCTTATATGCTGAAAATATACCCAACAATGGTGGAAAAAGGAAAGAAAACTCGATTTGCTCCTCCGAAACTTAATCCGCAAATGATAGAATCGAATCGAGAAAACCTTTGCGATAACATCGACTTTTTTTGTTGTCGTTTTGTAAAATAAGGCACTAGGATTTGGAGCGTAAACTATCTCGCAAGATGATCCGAATCCATTCTAATGAAATTGTGTTGGTCGCTTAATTAGATTTAATATGTTTTTTTTATTGATGCTAACCGCTTCCATAGTCTAGTGGTATGGGTAATTTTAACAACTGGAGGTCATGACTACGAATCCTGCAGGGACACAACAACTTTTTATTGTTGTTTCCAAGATAGTTAAGGCAAAGCGGGAAATGACCCGATTGCCTGTGAAGTAAGATGATCCATGCGTCGGATAGGCATGTAAAAAGTCGGTCCTGCGCCTTATCTCTCCGGTCGTGTTTCCATCCCATCTGGCTCTGAGAGTTTAAAGGAACAGGGAGTGCGTCTGTGTTTGTGCGTTTACTTGTGCTCTATAATATGCCCTGCCCAGTAGGCTGATCTCTAATATAGATCGGCCACGGTAGTCGGAATTGCCTAGGGGAAATTATTATTATTTCTAACTTACTTATTCTTCGCAGCCACTTATGTGGGTCGGGGTTCAGAAAGCCTCCACAAGGCCCCACAGGTTACATATGTTGACCGCAGTTAGCCAGCAATTATATTCCTCGGTATTTCTATCGTGAAAGCCTTGCGAAATATTGTATCGCCAATGATGATTTTTGGGTAATGCATGCTCAAACGTTGCATCGTGCTTCGCATAATATCGCCAGCAATTCGCGTAACACTAAACTAAATATTTTAAAATATTTAGTTTAGTAATACGTACTGCTGTTTAAATTTAAACAGCAGTTCGTATTAGTGTCAAATTAATTAATTACTAATATCTATCTTATCATGACTTTGTTTTACTCACGAATAACGCTTATTTAGCAGAATTTGTTATATCAAACTTGTTATATATCTACAATAAATATAAGGAAATAAAATTGTTTAAAAACAATAGGATTGATGAAAATTATGTGTACAGTTTATTAAAGAGCGAATGGTTTATGTTATATATATATATATATATATGTATTTATATTAGTCTCCTATTGCTCCGATATTGTGCAGTTTTTTTTTTTTTTTGATAGCTTACAGGCGACGAGCAGTCAGCATACACCTGATGGAAAGTGGTCACCGACATCCAGACATTAGCAATACCAGTGGTATCGCCAACGCGCCTGCCTACCGTGAGACATAGGGTGATTATAGTCTCGTTTACCCAGTAAATGCGCTGGCTCATGTGCCTTCAACCGGAACACAGCAGTGTTTTCACACTACTGTTTCTGCGGCGAAATAGGCACCGTGGTGAGTACTCACCCAGACATGGTCTCCTGTAAACAGGGGACCTACCCGATTTATGAATGAAATATATTTATTTATTTTATTTATTTATTTATTTAGTTCACCAATAATTGTTACACTTGATACAAACACATAAATTTAGAGAAATACAATTTAGTAGTCTTAAATGCACAATCAATTACAGGTAAACATAACATGCAAAAATATGGTGGCTTAGCACATTGACAAATTGTTTTGTGGAAAGAAAAAATAAAATACATTTAACTGACAAAAAACAACTTAAATACAATTATCAAGGTAAGAAAAACATTACACACCTTACATTAATTTCTAAAGAGAAAACACGTAAATTTAATACAAGTACAATTACATGAAAAGACTATAAGGAATATACTAGCTAAATACGTAAAACAACAAAAATTAAATTAAATGTAAAAAAAAAGAGCAACAGTTCAAACTTATAAATATAGTCATAAAACTTCTTAACCATCCTTTTAAATTCGACAGTGATGTTCCATTAATATCTAACTTATCGCTGTATATATTAAACAGTTTGCTTAATCTAAGTATTGGAGAGTTAGCACCTAAAGTCGTTTCACGAATAGGATACGTCAGTGGAAGAATAGGCTTACGAGGCATTCTTAATGGCACCCTAAATTGTAGTTTGCGTAAAGACCAGGTGAACGTAGGTTGTATCTTATTATTTGTATAAGAAAATTAGGTCTAACATATCCCTGCGTGTTTGTAAAGTTGTTATTTGAAATGACTTAATCGCAGAGGTATACGAATAATTTTTATAAGAAGAAAACGATTTTAAAGTATATTCTAAATCTGCCTTACAAACCTTTTTTGAATTCTCTCTTTTTCAATGAATGCGTTGCATAATGAGGATGCCATGCATCTGCCGTATTCTAAAACTGATCATACGTGACTATTGAATAATAATATTTTCGTTTTAATTTTCTTAAATACCTTACCGTTTCTTAGGACAAATCCAAGACATTTTGATGCGTTTTTAGTTATTGGTCAATATGAGGAATAAAAGCAAGCTTTTTGTCTATTATTACACCTAAGTCTTTAATGTTTTCACTTCTTGTAGTTGGTTTTCCTGAGATATAATATGAAGATAAGATAATATCTGACTTTCAGGTAAATTTTATATGCGCATTTACCAATATTAAGCATCATGTCATATCTCTTACACCACTCATTTAGGTCATCAATATCCTTCTGTAGCATTAAAACATCATTAAAGGTGTTTACAGGTCTCACTATTTTTAAGTCATCTGCATACATAAATATCGAAGAATAATTAAAACGTCCGGGAGATCATTAATGTAGATATTAAATAATATTGGACCCAAATGAGCCCTGGGTACCCTGATGTAACAGCACATTTCCGAGATGTAAAACCATTTACAACAACACTAAAGTCCGGTTTGATTAGGTAAGATTCCAGCCATTGCAATATATTGCCTATAAATCCATAATATTTAATTTTTCATAAGTATATCAAAAGGAACTCGATCAAAAGCTTTACAAAAATCAGTATAGATAGCATCTACTTGCTTATTTTTGTCTAGACTTTCTATGATATCATCAACGTACAAAGCTAAGTTCGTGTTTGTAGATCTACCTTTAATAAAACCGTGTTGATGTTCAGAGACAAACTTTTCGAAGTGACATTTGATGTAAGGGCAAATCAATTTTTCAAAAATTTTTGCTACGGCTGACAATATCGATATAGGTCTATAGTTTGTTATTAATCGTTTTTCTGCAGATTTATAAACCGGCACGACTTTTGCAGTTTTCCATACGGACGGGTAGACCCCAGTGTGTAGAGAGGTATTGAAAATACTATATAAGGGGGTAACTAAATATGATGCGCATTTATTTATAAATATTGGTGGAATCCCATCTGAGCCTGCACCTTTTGTTATATCAATACATTTAAGATGCTTATATATCGTATCATGATCGATGTTAATCCTAGACAGGGTGTCATTATATTCCATAGTGCTTTTTTGCAAAAAACTTAATGTCTCTCTGGGTGTTTAATGGAGAAAAGATGATAAAAATGTGAAGCAAACATATTACATATATCCTTTCCGTCGGACGTAGTTACGTCACTATACTCCATACTAGCTGGATACGATCCCTTTCCACCGCGCCTTTGTTTTACGTGACGACCAAAATAATTTTGGGTTTTGTGAGATACCACTTTTCGATTTTTTCTAAATAGCGAATTGAAAGCACTTTTACTAATTAATTTGGAACGTTCAGAGAACAAGCGATATGATATTTGATCTAATGGGTTACGGTATTTTAAAATCTCTTTTCTGTATTTATTTTTTTCACGTAAACACTTAATTGCGGCGGGTGAAACCACATAGGATATTTACTTTTAGTAACTTTTGTTAGTATGACGAATGATTTAATAACTTCAGTAAGAATTTCATAAAATAATTTTGTCATGATGTTAACGTCAGTCAACCCTGCAAACAAGTTGTTCCAATTTATTTTTGATAATCTTTGGTTAATGAGCTCATAGTTAGCTTTGAAAAAGTTTAATTTATGGATAGTATCTTTATATGGAAGGTATAGGTTTATATCTTTATATGGAAGGTATAGGTTTATGTAAATATTAAAGCTGCAGATGTAATGGATCTGCGGGAAATAACAAATCGTTAGCTTCTGACACGTCACACACTTCTGCATCAACAAATACTAAGTCAAGTGTTCGATTCATTGAATTACTGATATAATTGCTTTGTCTTAAATTATTCATGTTTGAAAAATTTATAATACATTGACCTAAAGATGTAGTCAGGTAAGTTGAAGAATTATACACTAAATTCCAATCAACATAACCCATATTAAAATCACCAATGACGCACATACGAGATCTAATATGTTCAGATACACGATTAACATTGTCTATAAAATGGTCTAGCAAAGTTTTCCGAATTGGTGGAGGCAGATATATGGCACACAGTGTAATCTGACCGTAGCTTGTTTGTGTGTCAATTTTTGCTGTCAATATTTCCTCGCATTCACTTTCCCAGTTCAAAAGTCTTTTTGATTTAATATATTTGCTTACCGCTATGAGAACTCCCCCCTTCTTTATGATTGTCGAATCCTGAGTCCTGTCTATCCCTTCGGTATACCATATCTATCTATCATCAACAATTCCAGAATTAACAATGGTGCTATGTTAACCATGTTTCAGTTAGAACGACAATTTCGTAGTTGGAACACATTAAATTTCTAAAAATGCATGAGTCTTGGTCCTAAGACCTCTTATATTTTGAGTAGTAAATAGACAGAGTGAAGGTATCTGATTATGCCTAAATTCACTCAAACACATATATCAGTTTTATAATGAAGTAAAAATGCAAACAGTTATTTTAAGTTTTTTAAAACGTCTAAATTTTAACCAAAATATAATCTGAGGTATCGTTTTGTCTTATAAATATACGTCCATTTCGCACCCACATACTTGTAACTTTTCCTTGACGGGTCTTCTTGCAGCGGCATGTAGGGTTTTATTTACGGGTGAGAAATGATCCACTATAAAATAGGCGCCTGCTGACCCCTGCAATCCAAGATGCGTAGTGTTTAACTTGTTATGTGTGTTCTTTGTTTTATTGGAAGTTAATAGAGGCGGCCATAAAGAAATCACGAGTTTTTTTGTATTGAATGTGTACTACTATCGACCTAGGCCGGGCGTTACTGCAGTCAATCTTTGCTATTCGAGTACAGTGTGAGATTTCTTCTTCATTGATTTTACAGTTTATTACATTACCTATTTTAGTAACAATTTCATTTTCTTCTCTGGTACGCATTGTATTTTAATATTTTTAGATCTTGCATGTCGCTCCAAAATGTTTAGTCGGGTTTTAATATCAAACAATTCTTCTTTGAAGTTATTGTTTTGTGAGAAGCAGAATCCTTCACAGTCTCTTTAGTTTCCTTAAACTGTTTTCTGATTTGTTCAAATTGAGAGTTTAGGAACTCCATTGATTGTCTCATTTCCTTCACCTCTGCCAGGACTGCATTCAGTTCAACACTAAAACATATTTCTAATGACGCTACTTGACTTTGAGATACTAAACCGTTAACTTCCTTTTGCACTATATCTTGAACAATGAACGAATGTCATCACTAGATACTGCAGTTGTCCCTGGGGTGATTGTAATGCTTGTCTCTTGGAGCCTCTTATAGTAACATTTTGCATGTGATCGTATTGGTGTGGAATCTGACTTAGTTTCTTTTGGGCGCAAAGCGCCTACAGCTGCAGGTCCACGATTTTTTTTATCGAGAGGAACATCTTCGCTATAGGACAGACAAAAGCAAGTGGAAATTTCTTTCGCAAGTTATGCATTTTATAAATTTATCGGTAGAAGCAGAACTATTGAACAACCCCAGTTCAAATCGTTTGTAGACATTTCTGTAAAGCAATTTTTTTAATTTTTATTTTTTTATTTTTGGCAACGATGATTTTAGTTTTAGAATTCGTTGCAAATAACAATTTTCTCTTAAAACAAATTATTAATAATTCACAAAAGTGATTACAGGACGGGAATAGAACCAGCTCCTTAATGCTCATATACGTGCATCAGTTACGCAACGGGGCTCTGAGCTACCCGGACTATGACGTGCCACAGTAATTGATATATTATATGTAACGTTCTCGAGAAACAAGACTTTCTTGTAGGTAAGTAAAAGAATTATTCGTTTGTTGAACTCGCAGCAAAACTCGTACACACAAAAGGTTTGTGTTTTCGATTATTTAACACTGTTTTAGTCACTTTCTCGAAAAACAATTTATATTAAATTGATTTTTTTTTACTTAATATAACACTGATCTCTGAATAAGTGAAAAATTATAAGACTACGTGTTTTATCAGGTTGACTTAACGGAACAATGTGCACTCGCCAACTGTCACGATATTCCTTCCTATAGCTTCCCGTTGGTCCCATTTTTCAAAATAATTTTGTCATAAGTAGTTTAACTTATATCTATAGCATATATGTATCTATGAATAACGCACTATAACCATTTTTATTACTTGCAAATAGATATGCTCAAAGCTCATTTAAGGTGGATCATTAATAGTGTTAGCTTACATAAAAGTTTATACATTTAAAAATTCTTTTTTGGCATAAAATATGTCAAGACATTTTGATTAAATCATGATCATCATCATAATTCTTGTGTTAGTCCACTGCTGGACATAGGCCTCCCCTAACGAATGCCTTATCCATTTAGGGGGTTCTTGGACTGTATCTCACCATGCTGGTCCAATGCAATTTGGTGGGTGGAACGACTTTTACATGCCCATCCGACGGGTAAATCATCTTACTTTTCAGACAGTTGGGTGATCGGCCCAAATTGCTCTAACCAACTAGAAAACATCAATGAAAATTTGTTGAGTCACCGCAGTATTCAAACCCACGATCTCCGTTTTTTAAAGCACACGCCTTTACCACTACGCTACGGGGGCAGTTGATTAAAATAATACCTTCAAAGATGAATATATTAAAGTATTTGACAAATTTATAATGCGGGGACAAAAATCATGAGGCAATTTTACTTCGTATCCGTTTGTATTGCGTAAAAATTTCATTTATTTTTAAATTATGCTTTGGCATGGACTGAAAACGTGTTATTTTGTATAAAAAAATTTATATTAATGTAAATTAATGATCTAAATTTTAACTTCGTTTAAAATGTGATAGGTATAAACTTTATATAATAAGGTCCTCTTGGTCGATTCCAATTACGGCGGCCGATCTATATTAGAGATCAGCCAACTGCGCAGGAGATATTATACTACACAAATGTACACGCAGACACGGGTGCACTCTTTTCCTTTACTCTAGTCCGATGAGACGGATAACCGTGACGACCGGAGAGAGATATGGCAGCAAGACCGGAGTTTTAAATGCCTATCCGACGTATGGATCATTTTACCTTACAGACAATCGATTAATCAGCCCGCATTGCCCAAAGCAACTAGGAAACAACAATAAAATTTGTTGAGGCCCCGCACGATTCGAATCCATGACCTCCGATTTCTAACACACACCGCATTACCATTAGGCTATATAGGCGGCTAAAGTTTTTGTGCACTTAAGCGTAATGCACACAAACACTCATGTATGACAACTGGTTCAAATAATTAACATAACACATTAATGCGATGAGTTTTAAGTCATCTTAAAGAGAATGATTATTTGTTCTTTGATTAATTGCTATGCTGCTGTGGCCAAGTATTATACAAATAACAACCAAAAATTAATGCTTGTTATTGCATGTTATAAAATGTTTTTCGTGAAAAAAGAGGTCACTCTCCTATAGTTATAAGAATGTATGTGGTTAACAGTAGGTGAATTGAGTGTAGGGACCTCAAATGTTTTGAAGGTTTATTGGTCCTCTTTTTATAGAGGCCGACTGGGTTAGTGGCACTAACATGTACCGGTCTAAAGGGCAATGTAACCAGCGTGTTTACTGGGTAATCGAAATAATACCCTGGTATTGCTGATGCCTGGTATGGCGTCGGTGACCATTTTCCATCAAGCGGCCCGACTGCTCGGCTGCGTCCGGATGGAATAAGAAAAACTGTGGCGTAAATGAACAATTATTTATTTCTATTGCTTGCGCGAATATTATACATTATTAAATAAAATTACTTTACGGATTTTATCGCGTTTATTTTACATTTTAAATTCCGACGTTTCGAACACTTTCCAGCGAGCCGTGGTCACGGGGTAGACTGAGATGTCATGCGTATTCTTGCCAGTGCTGAAGCGGGTTTCCAGATCTTATCTCATATCTATCTCATCAGCCTGTAACAGACCACTGCTGGACATAGAGCCTCCCTAATACACCCCTATCCATTAGGGGTTTTGGACCTATTACCACGCTGGTCCAATGCGGGTTGGTGGTGGACGACTTTTTACATGCCCATCCGACGCATGGATCACCTTACTTTTCAGACAATTGGGTGATCAGCCCAAATTGCCTAACCAACTAGGAACAAACAATGAAAATTTGTTGAGTTCCCGAGATTCGAACCCACGACCTCCGGTTTCTAAAGCACACGCCCATACCACTTGCTACGAGGCAGTTTTCCAGATCTTAATTTTTATTAATTATTTTTAATCTGTACTCGACCTTCAAAATGAACTGATTTTATCTGTACAGCCGATGGTATTATGCTTTGGTTTTAAATTTTAATTTATTAACTATGGGATCCCAAAGCAGGTGGTAAGAACCCAACCATCTTCTCTCTATTGAAACCCAACCATTTCTCTTTTAATCTCAATAGCCTCAGGATCATCCTTGGTAGGAATCGGTGTTCTTTAGCGAGGATTTGTGGTCGATCAAATCTGATGTAATGGTTTGGGTGATTTAAGGTAGGTCCACACTGCCGACTTGTTGGGTCTTCTATGTTTAATGCCAGCTATAAGTTCCTTCACGCGGTTCTTTTGCTCCTTCGTTTGTCCAATATATAGTGAGCACAGCCACAATCTAGCTTAGTACACTCCTGGGTCTTGTAGAAGAATATTGCACTTGACAGGTGGTAGGAATTGCCAATCTTCTTCAGCGTTGAAATAGTTTTGATTGAAGCTCGCCTCAAAATGCTAGCCAATCTTGTCAGTTACGCCTCTACAAAGGTAGAACATCATCTCAATAGAATATGCATTTTACTAAACATTGCCAAATATCTGGCAATTTATTGTGGAAAGATGAGTTCTACATCAGATGGATGGTGTAGCGATAGGTTGCCAGTGTCTCCTATTGTTGCTGACATTTTATGGAAGACTTTGGGAAGGCCCTACTCACTGCTTCCATTCATCCAAGATTTATAAGCCTTTTGGATGATACATTTCATCTTACCATATAATGGAAAGTGTTCGAAACGTCGAATTTAAAATGTAAAATAAACGCGATAAAATCCGTAAAGTAATTTTATTTAATAATTATTTATTTATTATATTTATAAAGCTAATTTTAGCTTTACGTTTAAGCCGGTTTTTGAGGCAATCGACGCCCTTGCTTTTATAACTATAGAAGTATTAATTTAAATGACATGCTTTAATTGGCATTTAACGTAGGTACATTAAAGTAAAAATACGAATAAGTATATTTAAGTCATTAAATCGCATAAAGATTTATACAATTACTCGAAAGGGTCGAAGATGAAACTTTGTCCCATTCAAACTGCAAAGTCATATTCGTAAGGTATATGGCAGGGTGTGTGCTTTAGAAACCGCAGGTTGTGGGTTTGAATCCTGCGACTCAACAAATTTTCATTATTCTTTTCTGGTTATTTAGGGCAATTAGGGCCGATCCCAATTGTCGCAAAAGTAAGATCATCCATGCGTCGGATGGCATATAAAGTCGGTTGTCCACCACCGCATTGGCCAGCGTGATTGGATGCGTTTAAGCTCTAATAGAAGGCGTGCATTGGGCGGATAATGATGATGACAATACATGAAAACAATTAGTATCCATAGCCTAACTAATAGTATTATGTAAAGATCAATAACTTTGCAATTTTTGTAGGACGTATTGAAGGGGCTTGAATAAATTATAGTAGAGACATTTTTAACTAAATCAAAACCAAAAAAATATGATATAAACTTTAAACAGTAATTTATAGCACTCTCGAAAGCTACTTCAATTAAAATGTTCGATCAACATTTCGATTCGTAATACTTACTCATGCTGACATATGAATTTTTAATTGATATATGAAATTCCGTTTTATAGTAATCCAAAATTTAACATTTTAGCAATATATAACATTTAAAAAAATGTTAAGTTCAATTACAATATCACACACATTTTTTTCTTTATTGGTAATCACATCCATAAACACGAGCTTGAATCACAATGAAAGAGTTCAGTTGTAAATAAATGTTTTTTAAAAAGTAATTTAAATATGTGAGAAATATTTATAAACATAATATTGACACAGTTAATTTTCCTTAAAAACAAGATTGAGAAAGTCATCGGATGAAATTTAGATATGTTTATCAATCAGTGAGTGTACGAGTACATAAATAATGTTTTTCATGCCACCTAAGAGTTTCTTATGTATTTAACATGTTTAAATTTTAAAAATTTTAATATATAAATATCACGTAAACGGTTTCTACTCTTCCAAGACGTGCACCAGATCCCAGTCTACACTAGCGCATAATTTCAAGTGAAATATATTTACCAAACTCAAATTAAAAGTCAAATATCTTCTCTTAGTGCAAGCAGCAGTATAACACTTTCTAAAATGAGTTATCCATGAGATATAATATAAACCAAATGCCCCGAACGCCTGCTTTAAACTAACAACACTATGTTAATTAAATGCAGTATGCTTCAAATAAAATAAAAGGGATTGTGGTCAGTTGTCTTGTGCAAGTTCGTGTTAATTGTAAGAAATACTAGCATATACAATGTTTGAGCTATAACGACGATTGGACCGTAACATTGTCGATAAAAATTACATCAAACTATTTCAAATCTCATAATCGAGTGTAACCCATAAAGTTGCCTTTTGCCGTGGGTTTAGCGGAACAATTTAATTAAATCTCTTTAACAGTGCTACAAAATCATTTTGTCTCTACTTGGGTTGGAAATAGTGCGATTGTTGATATTAAAATACCATTGTGCACTTTAAATAATGACTTATTTATCAGTTCATTGTTTTATTTAAATAAAGTGTTTGGACAACATGTAAAATGAAATGCTTTTCTAAAAAATCATGTAAATGAACTCGAATATAGACGACATTTTTAACGGATTTTATGACGTTTAATTACTTTAAAATTATTTAAATTAAAGATCTACTAAAATAAATAGATTTCTATAATTTTGACTCGCAGCACACTACGTTAACGCAGATTTGCTCCTTATGTAAATCGCTTTAAAAATTGTCGCATTATTTGCTTATAGCTTGCAAACATCCGACAATGCCTTAGCACCGATGTAAAATTCTAACACAATTTAGTATTGGATACTGTTAGCCAGCTTTTGATGAAACTCAGTGTCTTTTTTTCTATTAAAAGAAAAAAAAACAAATAAAACGTTATCAACTGTTATCAAAATTTATTATCATCACTACCATAGCATGATTGCAACTTGAATGATAATAAAATTTTGAAAAGTCAAGTTTTGTAACATTTTAATAAATTCGACTTGTTTACCTTCAATAGACAATCTAATTAACAATTTAAAATTAAACCAAATGTTCATTTATACCTCATCAAGTAAATCCTAGGATTAAAATGCAGAAGCTCTTAGGTATTGTACGCATGGATTTTAAAATTCAAACATTCAAAACTTGTATAAATTCTAGTTGTAAAACACATTACGGATATGTAACTTGAAATTAAAAGGTTGCTCTTTGTATAAATTTGTAACTAGAACTCGTTTGAGCACTTCTGCTCCCAGAATAAAAATATATTATAATGCCGCCAGCTTCTGTTTTAGTAAAAGAGCTTTCAGCAATTATGTCACTTACATAAATCATCTGCCAGTGTTAGTGAATATAAGACATGGCCTCTAATGAGCCTTATAATAAGGATTTTGGATCGTATCCCACCACGCTGGTCTAATGCGGGATGGTGGATGGACCGACGTTTTACAAGTCCATCCGACGCATGGATCATCTTGCTTATCATTCACAGGACTTGAAGTCCACAGTTTCAAATATCTTTATCAAATTTATGAATACAATACAAGTTTGTATTGAACATCAGGCAATTTACAAATGCTCCTGAAAGGAAGTCTATACGTCAAGAAAGTAACTTTAAACTCTAAATTTGACCTATCTTGAACAAATTAATATATTATATACGAGGTCTTACTGGCGACAATCTAATCTAGTGTAGGTTCGATTTTCACGGGAATAATATTTTAAGATGCGCGCGTGTGTCCCAGACACGTTTGTATCTCTACAATATGTATTTATTTATAATAGATATGTAAGTCTATTATCTATATATGCATTCATCAGTCATCTGGTTTCCGCATTACAAGCTTTCTTAAGGTTCGGGACTAGGCAATGTTGTGTTATTTGTGCGCAGGTTTTACTATTTTTTTTTACGTCAAAATTTTATAATATGATAAAAATAATATCTATGGTAAATCGATTTATATTTTCGAGTTTATAAAATAAAATCTTAAATCTCTAATTAAAACGTATAGTTTTTTAAAAAGTAGTTAAAAATTAAAAATAGTAGAAAGTTAAAAATTCATAACTACGTTCGCGCCAATTTGATTCCGTAATCCGGTTCACGTAGATTTCAACCCTTATTCAAATAAATATTGCGATGAAATTATCCGAAATATTACTATCGGAGTCTGTCTTTATAGTACCTTCAAAACCGGTGTTTTTTGTTTTGTATAACATTACTTTACCGCTGCATTAAGAGATAATTTGAAACTTATGGACTGTAATGACGAGGTATAATCATTAATAGCGAACAAATCATCCAACTTCGATTTAAGGACCTAAACGCTATAATCTATGACCTCAACAATGTCAAATAATGAACACGGAAGAGAGTAAAGTATTTTCTGGGAAAATATTTAGCAGCAGGGATATCTGGGGTTTCCCGGCCAAGATGGTGTTGTCGATATAACCACTAAAAAAACAATGGTTCGTCCTTTCTCCTGTTGCAGTAGCCGGGGCTGCGGGTTTTTTGACAGCCTTCGGCAACCCCAGCGTGGCGTGGCCCTCGCGGGCTTTTTCTCTCCTGGTGAGTTGGAACACTGGAACACTGAACAATGTCCGTTCTAGAGCAAACATCGGCACTTCCTGAACGGTTCTCTCAGAAACCTTACCGGCCACCCAGGGACATCCCGCGCAATGCAGCAGGAAGCGAAAGATCGTGCCTCGTCACCTTTTGATGTCCGAAACTGGGGTGCTCCAGTTGCAGCTCCCAATCCTGTACTGCAAGGGAGCGCAAATCGTCTCTGCGCCCTATTATTTCTTTTAGGGCTGACCTGCAGTCCCAAACACTAACCTTTACGCGCCAAAAAAGAGTGACACAAGGATTTCTACCTCCAGGTCCCAGGGGAAGGGGCGCGATGGCTAGGCTCAGTATTCTTGTTAATTATAAAACACCCACGCACTAGTCACACACTTAGTAGCGTAGGACAATACACACACGCGACTTTGGCCCCACCAGTGAGGTCGGTTTGTTACGCCACTTTTTCACCCAGCGCCAACGCTTAAAGAAGTGGTAGCAATATAAGTTATAGCTCTTTAAGCTATAGAAAGTTATCCGTAGGAAAGCGTCTGAATTGAGCCGAGGCCTCGGCTCGCCTAGGCAGCCTTATATTTAACATGCTAACGGGAACCATAAAGTGATGGCCCCAGTTAAGCCCCATCTGGGCGTCCATGGTACAGCAAAATCACTCGGTAGGGAGACGCGCCGGTGGCTACGCAAGTTGACATACGCTGGTTGAACGGATGGGTTCTTACTACTTAGTAGGTTGTGATGCCTACGACGAAACTTGGTTTTGGAATTGGGATAGCTTTTATTGCAGTCTATTCTTTATGATAATTTTTATTCAAATCTGATAATTTAATACAGAATTTTCAAGTTTTAAATAAATTATACGATAATACACTGACATACACACACACAATAATGAATGATCGTTCGTTGTTTGTGGTATTAAATTAAACGTAATACCAAATTAAATAATAAAATTCCGTCCACTGTAATCGATTTAAAACAAAACGATTGATTATACGGTGATTTCGTATTCAAATTTATATAGTTTTTTATACAAAGCATTAGAAAAATATATTTTGTATTATTATATTGTATATCGGGAATGTATTTATTTCATTTTGATGCTCATATATTATATATATATAAATTTATAAATATATATATATATATATAAACAAATAATAATGACATCTTCAAAACTAAATAACATATTCATAAGACTTTGATCGGATAGATTTTATAATGTGTTGATGATTATTATTATTAGTACCGATAGAAATATTTATATGAATTATTATGTGACACTTTTATTGTTCTAAATCAAGTCGCAATCAAAAGCATTTTTACTACATATACAAAAACGTGTGTCATATCATTTAAAACAGTGTAAGTCTAAATTTTTTGTTTTTGTTCATTTATAATAAATTTCAAGATTTATATTAACTACGTAAAAATGATTTTTGTAAGCTGCGTAATGCTAACAAACTGTCAACAAATTAACTTTAGGCACAACTCCAAAGCAACGCCTAAAAAATTCAGACAGAAAACTGAATATTTAAAGTTCACCGAAGTACCTTTTCGTTACCTTTTCGTATTCATTTTCAAGTTATTTATTATCTAATTTTAGGACAGTGTAATTTAGTAAAAATGTCTGATTGTAATAATTAACAACTTAATTTTCATTTTAATAAAACTTATGAAAAAAAGTATTACATAACAAAAATAAATTTAAAAAGATAATATTATAAATGCAAGCAGTTTGCTTAAAATATGCTTGAATGATTAAATATAAGTAAAAAAATCTGCAATATTATACGAAAAAATGGTTCACTTATAACAGCTTATACAGAAAAAAGTGGCATAACATTACATTATAGATTGAAATTACCTGAAAGGTTATTATATGCGAAAGAAAGCAAAAATAAAACTAATAATAATATATATAAAAAAAAAAATAAAAATAATATATATAAAAAGCAATAAAACTATTCTTACAAGTTGTCGCGTTTATAATATTATAAGCATATAAAATAACGTGTTGATGAATCAGCTTTAAGGAAAAAGTGAAAAGTGAAAATGTAAATAATTATTATACTAAAACTAAAGTATAAATCATTATAATAATAAAACTAAATATGTACACATATGTAATTGCGCGAGAAGTTTACGAATGTGTCCGTATATTTTGAGTCCCCCTTTACAACCTTCAAAAGCTTTGTCATCAATTATGACAGTTTGTCAAATGTCAAGTCAAGCTTCGGGGAAAATTTGCCACAAAAAGTAGTAATCTGACAATTTGCATTTATCTTTCTCGATTCAACTTATGAAAGTCAACATACACATAAGACTTAGACAAATTTTTGAAAATATCATCCATTATAAAGTGACTCAAATTGAGTTGCGATTTTGTTTTAATGATTAAATAGTACCGGGATTTTGCGTGTAACGAGCCTTCAGTGATAATTTTAAAGTAATGTGTGTTTTAAATTGGCCATTGCATACATTAGTACACTATTTACTATCAATTAAGCTTTCAATTGAAGGTCCAAACGAATAATTATAAAGTTAATTACGATAAAAACAAATGATGTTACGTTCCAAAAAATAATCATAAGCTAGTTGCAGTAGTTCTTTTGAAATATTTAATCAATATAAATTTACCCTAAACCCCCCCTCCCTCCGCCCACAAATACAAATATATTGTAACGAAAAATTTTATATCGTAATTTCAAAATTTTTTGAGGTTATATTGTGTTTTGTGTGAATCAGTCCATGTAAGTCAATGTGTTATGCTATTATTCAAATGTTATAGCATCCTCTATAAAACAGCAATTAATTTTAAAATCATTTAATCTAAATTGTATTCAAAAAAACAGAGAATTTCCTGACTAAAGAACGCCTTTAGTTAAAGTTATTAAAAACTATTCAATTTTTTTTAAAGTTTCTTATTGCGTAGTTATTATCCCGCTATGAAATTATGTGCTCTGATAGTTATAGAAGCTACCGGGCAGGTTTTGTTTAATAAACACTCAAGGAATGTCTCAACAAACAATTTGTAAAGCCTCTATCAACCGTCTGTATCTTCAGGCAGTTTCTGCTCTGAACAAGCAACTCCATCTTTGCTGTAAAAGAAGTTTGAAGATTTAATCTTTCATATGACGCTGTCAATGTTTTTCTTTTTAATACTTAAAGATTTACTTTTCTTGTAAGTTAATTATAATTCCTATTAATTGTAATTCCTGTATTTCTTATTATAGTAATAAGCGCCGCAGAGATTATACAGAATGTAGAAATTTACAACCGTAACCACCTTTACACATGCCCGAAGCATGGATTATGTTACTTTTCAGACAATTGAGTGAGCGGCACATAGTCCGAAGTAACCAGAAAACAACGATAACATATGCAGTTTCTTTCCAGAAGTGTAACGCAGGATCTCCTCCTTGTTTGTGAAAAGCAAGGCCAGCATCACTAGGCCACCGAGGCAATCTGTTTATAAAATTATAGTATTCATATTAAATAGTTTTCAAATAAGCATAAATATAAGGCAAATAACAAACTGTTCCTTTATAAAGCAATTTGGTTTAAATTGTCCATTGCATACATTGCTTGGTAATTTACTCTTAATCAAGTTGTTACCAATTAACGCTTGCAGTTGTGTTGGTTTAAACAAATAGATATAGCCATAAAATTAATTAAATACGATAATGATTTTGCAAACTGGCTGTACATATTTTTATTTTATTTAATATCTCACATTAAAAAAATTAAGTTCATTAAATTTTTATGAGGATTAAGAAATCAGAAATACCCCTGTGTTTCCGCATGCACTAGTGCACTAAAATATCTCATGCGCAGTTGCCTGATCCCTACTATACATAGCAGCCGCAGTCGCAATTGTCTAGGAAACAAATTCACATGATCATAATAGAATAAAAAGCAAAAGCAGTTTTCCGAGTATAAGTATAATATAACATAACTATGTATTTGAATAATGAAAAAAAATAACACTTAACAACTTTACTCTGATCTCCGAGTAACTTAAACAATGAATTGTAAAACGATTATTTACCTGGTGCCTACTGTTATTATGAAATTAAAACTCGACAGCGAAGAAAATAATTTTGCAGCCTGCATCTGTGTACTTAGCGTAATGAAATTTACAGATGGCTTTTAATCAAAATGGAAACAGCAGATGTTTTTCTGCCTTACCTTGTTAATGTTTGTCTTTATTCTTATTTATCGTATAATTATATGTATAATGCGATATTTTATTCCAGCGTTTTTAATTGGAAGAAATATTCAAAATTTACGGTAAATTCAAAGTAATTAAACAAAATATTAAACTAAAAAGGTGTGGTTGACGCAGTTTTAGATAAAATACTCTACGCATTAGTAAAATATAATACTAATAAACATCTCGACAAGGAATCGCTCAGTTTTTCCATTATATACCTCTATCTTAGTCTTTAAAACATGTTTGTGAAAATGGAGCGACAGGATAGAGTTAAAAAATTGTTATGATCTTTAGTTCTGGAATTTTCGTTTCAAGTTTTTCAAATACTATAAATGCATTGTATTGTTGCCAAAATAGAACAAATGAAATTTTTCTATTGCTTCGCGAATTTATACATTATTAAATAAAATTACTTACGGACTTATCGGTTTATTTTACATTTTTAATCTCGACTTCGAACATTTCAGGCGTGTCAAGGGTAGACTACCGACCACGGCCTCAATAATTTTTTATAATATGTTGCACCGGTTTAATGGTGTAGGTTAATCACTCATTCGTATTCCGTACGCGTTTGATCTCTATGCCAGCTTTTTTATTTAAGATTTCATTTAAGAATTAAGAAATATTTATAACTTACTAAGCAATTAATTGCATTCTGCTTCCAAATAAAATATCAATACCGGCTAAAGAAATACGACGTAGTCCATTACTGTAAGCTTTTATAAATTAAGAAATGGTTTCAGAAAGTACATAAACAGCAGCTTTTTAATTTGATTAACCTTATTTTTTTATTACTGTTAAAGAAAAGCAAAAAATAGTTTTTGAATAAAAATATAGTGCTTTTAAAAATAACGTGATTTTAGTACTTAAAGGAATTTAAATAAAAACCGTATAGCTATAACATTTGCTTAAAATGGAAGCATCTCATAAGTCGGTTTAAAGCTGCATGCATTGAACTTTTGCGCGGTGGCACATTGAGGCCGGAAGTGATGGCGCACTTCCGGCCTAACCACGAATGCAGCGTTCACAATAACCCCTTTATCCATTTCAAAACGAGTCACAGCTACTCAACGGCTATTCATAACGAATAAAAAATCTAAAATTCAAAGAAAAAAAAATTTTTTGTTTGTTATAACATATTGAAATTTAAAAAACCAACTTAAGGACTTTAAGTTTAACTTTTGTACTGTCCTTGTCAGTTGAATAACTTACTATTTGCTATATACAGAGCAGCAAATTTTATATGATGTTGGCAAACAATAAGCTCTGCCAGTAAAAGATACGAGTTATAAAACAACATTGGTATCTTAAAACACTAGTAAATTAAAATCATGCAATAATTATAAAACTAAGATTTGTTACATTTCAAACTCGAATGCAGCAATAAAACAATAAAACCACATATGTGTTAAAATTTGCCTGACCCGACATAAAAACAGAATTTCTCTTATTGTAAATTTTTTTTGTGTCTCTACTTAGCTACTGTACATATTAGGTAACTATTGGAGTTAAATTAAAATATTTTTTTGTCTATTTTATAATTCTTTATCTTATAGAGCTATACTGCTCGAAATTTAATAAAATTTTGTCAATATATATACGCACATATTTAGTATTAACATTCTGATATTCTTACTGTGACAATTTCCCAGAACGACAAATACGTAGACGGAAGTTAAAGCAATTTCTTGGCGACACAGCAACTTTTCATGTAATTTTGTTATTGTTATGAATAAAGCTTATTACTTGGAATGAAATACGGTGCACATTTCTGCCGCAAAGCTGTTGTGTGAAAACCCTACAGTGTTCCGGTTTGATGGGCACCGTAGCCCACGATTTTTCTGCATAAACGAGACTGAATATTCTATGCCTCACGGTAGGCAGCGCGTTGACGATACGCCTGGCATTGTCAAAGTCGATGGGCGTGAACGATCGCTTACCATCAGATAGCTCGACTGCTCGGTTACCTTGGTAGCAAAAAAAACTACACCAGTCCTACTGCTGTAACTCTATGTATGTTCCGCGATAAATAAATGTAATTAAGAATCAAGAAGTTATGAAAGCAACTTCGGTTTCCGATTAAGATTTTTGTAGACCATAACATAATAATAATTATTGTTATCAAAAACGAGTCGAAAAAATCTTGATCACTCGTTGGTTGCAACCATTTTTAAAAATATTTGTAATTTTAGTATTTATCGTAAAAAGTGTATCGTCAAACAGGCCTGCCTCATTATCTTATCTGCCTCATTGTGTAAGAAAATAATAACAAAAATACTGTAATAACGGCAATAATCGCTAAGTATAGGTAAAAACTCTTCGATTATTTAAACACAATATCATTGAGCCACGTTATAATTTATACTTTCAAGGGTAGATACCAAACACTACACGAAGAGTAATATTTAAAGTTCCATTACGCTATTCATCACTACGCATTCATCTTAGTCAAATTCTATAGATCCCGCAAAGTAAGATTAATGATTCTTCTTCAATATTAGTTTACATAATCTTCATATTGTTTGGAGCGAATCATAGTTTCTCGAGTTTTTATCTTTATCAATGTTATAGATAGAAAAGATTTATATTTTTGTATGAAGCAAATATATTTAAAACTACTTGATGGGTAACAATTAATTCTATTGTCATTACAAGCACATGAGAAGCCCTAGAAGTCAGTACTAAACTACACTCAAGGTGTAAAAACTGAAAACATGATATAATTCTTTTAACTTATATATTAAATTTTCTTAAAGCACTATTTTAAAATAATTTCCATCTATGCGTAGCCAGAAGGAACTGCTAGTTATTTATAAATTTAATCCATCTACGTACTTCCACTGATGCCACGTAAGAATTCGTATTCGTATTTACCACATATTTGATCTAGATTTTGTAGAAGTATTATATTCACAAATTTGTAAAGTAAAAATACGAGAAAAATAACTCGTTAAATTTATATAGTTAGATATTCAGGTATTAAAGGTAGGGATTGCGATTCTATGGTAGCAAAGAAATAGGTTTTGCTTTTTTTAATAAAAATATATTTACCAAAGTTACTATTTCCTGATGGCAATCAACAAAACAGCTATATTTTACGAAAGCATGTGAGAATTATAAAAACTTAAGGAAAATATTAAGAAATATTTGGGTAAAATTCAAAACAAAGATGAAGTCCAAAACCTATTTAAATGTAAACCAGTATGTAAAAAGAAGTGCGTTTTAGATTTTAGAATTACTGTTTATAAGGAATAAATTAATGTTAACTTTTTACATTAGTTTTAGTAAATATTCAAAAGTTTTGACAAAAACACTTGGAACCACAAATGAATGGTAGAATTTTTAGCTGTAAACTTTTAGGCGCATTCGGAACCGTGTTGAGAGCTCCCAAAACCAGAATGGAGTTCAACAGTTCTGTGAAGTTATTATAGTTGAAAATATAAAAGAAAAACGAAATTCAATTTTTGATAGAAGGTTTTATTCTTGTATTTTACAATGAACTTTAATTATAATCTTTCATATTTAAAATTAATTTTTAAACAAGATCCACGAAATTTATAACAAAATATGTATTTAAAAAAAAGTAGTAAAGTTACTCCCAGTTACATCAGCTATCTTCCAGTGAAAGTCTCATGTAAATTGGACCAGCCATTCTAGAAATTAGGAAGAACACATCTACCGAAAATCATTTATTTTTCTTTTTTCATTTAAAATATTTAGTACTATTTTATATTAATTCCATATTTACTCTTCTCTTTCTTCTGGCTTTTGTTATTCTTAGGTATATTTCAATAATTTACTTTTTGTAGCCATTGTGGCTTTCTACGATACAACTAACGATGACACGCGATTCTTCGGAACTAAACATTACTGACAAAACTGAGCGATAGACGGGTGCGAAATGTCAAAAACGTGACGAGGGTCGTACTATGCCTTCAATCTTAAAAAGGATTTGTTATGCTAAAAGCGCAACCGTTTCTCTTCGACAAATTACAAAGATATTTGAACATTTCTATTATTAAACCTGTTTTATTTTTATTTTTCTATTTTTACATTTTTTTGGTATTTTGTGTTTGGATTTTGTATGTCACTAAAGTGGAGCACTTCATTGCTAACCTGAAGCTTGGAATGTTATGAATTTGTAAATCAACTTACTAAACTATTCGTTACGCATTTTATACTTGCAGGTTTTTATACTGTTTTTTTTTAAGTAAACGTTTTAAAGAATCGTTTTATCGATTTTTTAGCAAACATTGATTTTGATAAAGACTTATTAAAAAAGTAAATGTCTCACAGGTAAAACCGAAATTACGTTTGATGAAAAGGTTATTGAAAAACCTTTTCATCAAACGTGATTATTTATATATATTATATATTATTTTATTTTTTTTAATTATACTTAATAAAATAAGCAAAAATATAGCGGTAATTCTCGGACTCGACAACGAAAAAAATTAATTTGACTTTAAATTGTTTATTTTACCCTTTATTTAGAAAACGTGTAAAGTAAAACGCTGTGATACGGAGTTCGTTTTAATATTTTACATATGAAACATCTTTAAATAATTGTCACACGATGAGTTTTGGAACATTTACTTCTATTTTATTTAAATGCCTATATAAACCGAAAATCAGAACTATGTAAGCACTATTATCTACCAAATTTAAGAGTTCTATAGCCAAAGCAATTACTGGAAAACGAAACGTCCTACATATCAGGAATACATCCTTTATTTCAGGAAGTAAACTATGCGAGCAGATTTGTGGCGTCTTACCATCAGAAGCGTTTTGTTCATCTCGTCGGTTAAAACTATAATAAAACAAGTAACAGAGTTTCAAATAGACCAAAAAGATGTTAAGTTTTAAAAGTGGTATCGAAAATGCGATGAAGCAATTCCTTTTTGCGCTTGATATTTTGAAGTCATTAATTTACGTTTTAGATCCAAACGTACGTAGTATTTTCACTCGAAAAAATAAAATATGTGCATGCTATTCGACCCTGACTGTTGCGTCAAAGGGTTCGATTCTCATCACTGGAAAAATATGATGTGATAATATTATAGGTTAACATACTTTTTATATAGCGTCTGGGTATTTGTATATGTATAAAATTAATTTATTTACAAAACAAAAGTAAATCGTATGTATTTATCAGTTATCTAGTTTCCATATGCTTAGAATTGTTTGTGAATTGTTTTTGAATTCTTTATGAATTGCAATGTATAAGGCTTAATGTTCAACCCGAACAGGTTCTCGCTTTGTCGCAGTGGTCGGGCTCATTACCTGTGGCCTGATCAGTTGCGGAGAAGCTAAGAAGAACGTAGCCGGCCTGCGGTGCAAGGCCAGCCGTGGAGGAGGCTGCTCCAAGCGGGCTTTTCATCCATCCATTAGCCCGCTTTGGATACATCCAGGAGGGTGCGAAGAAAGGGTTGCAAGAGGTAAGTGTGCCCCCCATCCTGTCCTTCACAACCAAGGAGCCGCAGGGGATGAGGAGTGTCGGTAGTTCTCACTCTCTCTGTCCTCTGACACTTGGCGGGGCCGCACCATTGATGCGGTGTGAAGGGGCCGTGAGAGGAGGAGACATTTGGCATGGTTTAATCGATTTCTTCTCATTCTGCGGCTGAAACGGTGCTAGCGGTTGAAAGCAACACCAAGGCCGTCGCTAGGAGCTGTGAGTCTTGTCCCTGCATGGGCTGGGCCCTGTGTCCCATGGACACTAAGACACAGACTCGGGGAAGTCTGTTACGCTTATATAGGGGCCTAGACGAAGGGCGAGTTACACAGACGACGCACACAGAGGCAGGAAAGGTTTCAGGAAAGAACAACGTGGTAGTTTTGGTGGGTGCGAGTCCGTTACACCCCGACTTTGTTCCCGCGAGGAATGTATGCGTAGGCATTTTCCCATTTACGCGTTTACGTAAATATAACACATGATTTAATAAAACAGCAATTTAAAGCATTTAATGACGCACTGCCAGTTGAAGAAGTCTGCAGCATGCGATCACATTCTTGTTCAATCCAAACAATATTTAAGACTTATCAAACCACAAAGAAAACCGATTCCTACCCAGGATGGTTTTGGAACTCATGGTCTTGAGGTCTAAAAGTAATTTTGGATCTCAAGATCCATGAGTTCGATATATGTAAAACAGACAAGTAAATAAAATACAAAAATGACGGTGCCCGGGTCGAAACATTCGACAGACCAGTAAAGTGTCATGATTATTCTTATATTATATTTAAGCTGTTACCCATGAATTCTTCCGCGTATCTCGTCGTATATAAAAAATATTATTTTCAAATCGTCAAAACACCATTCTAAAGATTTTTTAATATGTATTGGTTATTAACAGTAATGTAATCATTTAAAACCGGTAAATTTGATGTTACTTATTATATATAATCTGACAGACTTCCATCTCATGTTACATTATAGAGAGTGTATTCAATTATAAAGAGTACGTCTCGACTAAAGTCCATCTAAGTATTTTCGGGACACTAACGAGGCCATTAAACTTTTATAAACGTAATTAACTTTCTTTTATTTAGCGATGTTATTATATATCAATCCACTAATTTACGGATTTTCCGTTACTAAAATATATTTATTCGACTTTCGGATTCTTTCCAGCATCCATGATCATGGCAGACTAGTGGTATAGACTTATTACTCAACTACAAATGAATAAAGCTATTTTTTAGTAACTAGCGAAAATCCGTAAATTAATGGATTTTCAAACTGTTCAAGTCTAACTTCGAAGGGAACAATACTTGAAAGTCTTAGATTGTGTTTAACTATGACTTCAATTGACGAATGTTATTGGACTTTATATACGAATCATAATTACTATTCTTATATAGTCTTGTTGTATGATAATTGTCAATTGTAGATTAAACTTACTTTCTTTTTTCTCTTTAAATTTCTTTCTTTAAAATTATATTGCTATAAGCCTATTCATTTATTGTTTAATACTTAGTTATCATTATTAAAAAAATACAACGCATTGTCAGCAACTCACTGATGCCTCGTAGAGTTTAAACGTCTCGAAGTTTCAAAAAAAATCATGCATAAAGTCATTTTTAATAATTGATATTATAAACGAAAACTCTCAATGATTATTAAATAAAAATACGTTTTTGTCAGGAAACAATACGAAAAGTATGTGGGGTGTCACAAAATCCTTTCATATAAAGACTTTATCCACTTAATAAATGTTCTGCTATTATTTTATGGAGTAAATAGAAATGACCCATGATTACGGTACATTAAAGTTTTTGTACGCTGATTTTTCTTTATTATTTTTAATACATAAAACAAAAGACGTTGAGGTAACGATGCCTACAACTTAAAATGATCCTTCAGTAAAGAGTTCTTTAAAACTGTACGAGCGAGTTATTTAATTTAAAAATATGAATTTAAATGTTCATATTTTTAAATATCATCAAAAGATATAAAGGTATTACCTTCATATCTTTTGTAACTAAATACATATAATATAGCTACAAAAACGCAGACACGAGAAAAACGTCATGTTCAGCTATGGCGCTATAGTCAGCTCCACTAACTAATACTCCATGCGGTGAATCTATAGCGACAAATGCAGAACTTTTGATTGTATTTTCCTGTGTTAAATTAATACATTACAATTCTAACTTTAAATCAGGTATTGGTATAAATAATCGTTTCAGGCATCAACGCGACGTGATAAGTGTTACGTCATTAACTCAAAATGTAGTGTTAAAAACTTAGCTTATTATGTCAGGTTGAATAGTTACTATAAGGCCTGATTTTATCCTGTTGATTTTCTAATGGAAAGTAGAATGTCATATATGACACTATTAGAAAATAGTAGGTATTAAACAAAACGAGTAACTGTGTGTTAGTTTTGACTTAAATATTTAATCATACCCAAAGATTCTAACTCGCCTCAGCGTGGACGTAATAAAGTGGTATAAGTTGATCACCACTGAAATGGTACGTCGGAATGTCTGTCAAACTAACGTGACTGGATGACCATACAAATTTTCATTGTTCTTTTTCGAGTGGTTTAGCAATTGGCTCGAATCACCAAATTTTCTAAAAACAAGCAGATCAATTGTCAGTGATGTATGTAGACATTGTCAACATGCAACTGTCATATAGACCGCGGTGGTATTAACGTACCACAACTCTAATATTCTGGAAAGGGTTAAAGGGAGCTTAATTTGTACCAGAAATGATAATCAAAGGCTGGCAGATGATGAAAATTATCTTAAAGTATAGCAAACTGCAATCACGCAGGTTTATCATTCTTTTTATCAATACAATATGCCTATATAATGAAAACACACGTAAGACATTTATAAATTATAATGCGGATAAACTATATAAAGTACGCTGTTCGTGAAGTATTAGATCAGATCAACGCAGCTATAATTTCTAAAAAGTCAATCTACGCTGACAGGCGCTAAAAAAGGGATAGATTAATTATCAACTGAAATTGATACGTCGGGAAACCTGTCAAACTAACGTCAGATTGACTGACCTAAGTACCGAGTCGATTTGATTTGAAATGTCTTTTCACGAGTGGTTTTCAATCTTTTTCTTCTAATTAATTTAATTTCTTGTTCTTCGTTTTTAATACTCACTCAAATGAATTAAAAACACACCAGAATTTTCGTAAAGTTAGGGTAACACTATATTGCCGTTTATAGTCTTTTCGCGGTGGTTTAAGTCAGTATCACAAGCTTATATAATTTCTGAAAAAGGTTCAGTAAAGCTACATAATTAGAACAGAAACAATAAAGTAAATTAAAGGCTCAAATAGAACGGAACATTATCTAAACGCAACCAATTGGGTTATATTGCGATATTGTTTTGTAACTCATTATATATATATATATTTTGTAAGACTTCATTTTTTCACAGAAAATTTATATTATCGTACGTGGTATTTAGTTTAAGTATTATGTAAAAAAAATAAACTTTTGATATTTATGTTATGTTTTAAAAGTGAATTTTCATGTTCACTAAATGTGCTTATAATTTCCTATTTTTATAATCCATCATGTCATGGTCAATTTTTTTAGACAGGTTTTAGACTTTACGAAATTAGGTGGATACATATGAGTCGCGCAGAAAAACAAATGCTTATATGTTGTTAAACGAATATTAAATTCTTAGACGTTATAAGAAACTAAAGTTACGGAGGCAGACGAGATGAGGTGGAGCCAAAATCACCGAGGACTCCACACACGGTTATATACCGTTTAATTTTTAAAGACACTCGGTAGAGCCGCGTTTACTGTATTTTAGATAAGCGGTTTTAATTATAAAAAAATAGAATTTCTTTTAAGGTAAAGCCAGCGCTTTCAAATGAAATGCAAAACATTGCATTTTTTCTTGACGTAATATTTTGTTTTCTTGAATATCTATTTAACGTAATTTAAAAAAATAAGGGCTACAAGGCACTGATTATTTTAACAAAAAACGATTGATTAGGAGAGGACATACGAAATTTATTTCTCTTAGAGTGTAATATTATTTTTTATTTATACGTATTTTATATTTAGAATATATTCAAAAGTTATAAGTAGCTGATATTAACCGTTTTTGCTTTCCATTGGTTCTACGCTGTTCCGGATGAATAGACAGATAACGAGGGGCGGTAACAACTCACCCGGAGAGGAAAGAAAATAGTGCTGCTTTTCAATCATAGGTTTAATTTCAAAATTGTTGCTTTTTTCGCTTTTTTTAACGATATATACTTCATTCAATAAAAAAAAAATATTGGATTAAAGTCGGTAAAGTGTTTCCTAACATATAAGTGTTTTATTATGATTATTTTAGTTATCACCTGATGCATAAATTTGTTTAAGACAAATAAAATGAAATCTTAAAAGGTAGACCAAAAATGTTCTACATAGGTTCGCGACTTGATCTCATTTATGGTAAAGTTCCGTGTAACGGGTCTATATGTTAAGATTTCGTGGATTTACTGAAACAATCAACTTAAATTAACTAAACTATCAACGATTTAACTCCAACGCAATAAGTTCAGCAAAATCATTGTTATAATTATTTCTTTTATTTACGCCATTATTATACATATCAAATCCACTAATTTTCCGCGTTACTTAAATATATTTATTCCGACGTTTCGATTCTTTCCAGCATCCATGATCACGGCAGACTAAGATTAGTACATATCTGTATCTCAGTGTTTTGGAATAACCGTCAGAGGTTTTATTTAAAATTGACATACCTTTCGTTTTCTTAATTTTGAACATTGGTTTTACAAAAGTACTAATGTTGTCCTTCGGTTTTTGTAGTTTTATATCTTTGCGTTTAATTTTTGAAATTATAAGATCATCATAAGACCATCCTCTCTAATAAGATTTGGATATTTGTTAATTTCTATTGCTTCCGAATCTACCTTGGTATAAATCGATGTTCATTAGCAGTATTTTTGGTTCATCAAATCTAATATAATGATTGGGCTTGTCTAGAACATGGTCGCAAATAGCAAATATCTTATAGCGTCGGTGCTAACATCAGCTATATGTTCTTTTACTCTGGTTCTTACTGGTCTTTTTGTTTATCCAATGTAAGAAAGACCACAATCATATTCTAGTTTTACACACCGTACCTGTAGAGAATTTTACATTTGACGGATGGTAACAATTTGGCGGCGGCTAATAATATGTTTTAATAGAAGCTCGCTTTAAAATATAACCGATTTTTTCGGTGACTCCTCTGATGTAAGGTAAGACGGCAGGCACTCTTTCGACTGTGGCTGGCTTCCACGGTGACTGCGACATAGACATGGAACTTGGAGTTTAGTTGTCACGATGCACCTGCTTGTCATTTACCAATTCAGCCGTCAAATGCTCCTTGTCGCAGATCCGCTGTGCTCTCTGAAGCAAACATTTACCGACAGTAGCTAACTGCGGGAGATGGTGGTGAGAATCACCATTTAAATATAAGGTTCGTGTGGGTTGATTTTTAAAACATGTATGGCTCAAGCTGTTGTTAGAGTTTCTAATGATTAAAATATCTAAGTAGGCTAAGGAGTTGTTTGCCTCTATTTCCATTGTGAACTTTATTTTGGGATGCAAAGAATTAAGATAATTTTTTATTATAATTGGAATCATGGTTGCTAAAACGATGGCAAAACAATGTTTTTTGGGTGAACAGTAGAATAATAATAATTTGCTCAAACAAAATAGGATTTCATAGCATTTATTTTATTTGTTAAAACTGGGAGTGGTACAATAAAACCAATTCACAATGCCTCTTTAATTGCGAGAAGCATTTGAATTTGTACCAAGTTTGAAAAGCGATGGGAATTAATTAATGAATCCTTTGCTTTGTGGATGTTGTCGCAATGCTAAGCCATTTTCTCGCTTCGTTATTTCTCGATTGCAAACACAAACTAATTTGTCCAAAGTTTCTTACTTATTATGAACAATCCGCGATCAAATACGGTTATATTACTAGTTAAAACTCATTTGTATTTAACAAAAGAAATAAATCAATGTAACTAGGAACTTGTTTGTTTTTTAATTTTGCTAATTTTAGTTACTATGTATTATTCCATTCTATATTTAATGGACTTTAAACGGTGGTTTTTTGTTCTTTATAAATAAAAGCAATGGTTTTATTACAAATATTAATAATTTGCGTATCTTTTTTGTACATTTTATATTGGACTTCTTTCTTGCGCTTACAATATTTTATTATTTTATAAGTAGTATATTTTATATAATAATACTTAAGCGTATTTTTGTCAAAATTTATCACATAATATAAATATCACTCACACAAACAAGTGTTTATTTCAGTCGCTGTTGCAAATGGTATAAATTAATTTCGTCCTAACACTAAATAAATGAAGGATTGCTGTACCCTTGCGCTACAGAATTTTAAAAAGTCTAAGATGTACTTTGAAAAATCTTAATGTGTACCGTGCCCAGTTTGGTGTCCTTCGGTAATTTAATGCACCGAGCTCGGCAAGTAAAATCTTTTCGGTGGTATGTTATAAATTATACACTCATGTTATCCATCTTCCACAGACCTCAAAACATAATTGTACATGTCTTCCAAATATCGCATTAAACAGTTCCTTATTTCTGTGCTTCTTGCCAGACATTAAGGGCGTGTTTTATTTTACAGCCTGTAAAATACCCTTCATGAAAGCAATCGTCTCAGCTCATTGAAATAGAAGAGACAATGCAATGCTAGCATTCAGTCGTACTCTGAAAACGATTTCAAAATCACAATTGAAACTAACCTTTCAGTTTCAATATTGAACTCAAAATCCGCAAATAGACGCGTTTATTTAAAAGTAATTCTTATTTTCGCATTTGTTTGTTTACCATAAGAAATATTTGAATATTTATATGATGAGGATTTTAATATGTGTTTTATTTATTAATATATTACAAATATTTATTAACATTCACAATAAAAATTATCATATAAAATTAGGTACTTGTTTTTGTCTGTATTTTATCGTGACTTACATTCGTCGTCGTTATCGTTTCAGTATGTCAATGTCTACTGCTGAGTGTTAGACATGATTTTCATCTCGTCCATGTTCATCCTAAAGCCACGTGTTAAAAGACCTTGTTGAGGTCAATCCTCCATCGACTCCGCCATGATGACTACGTTGTCGGCAAATCGAAGGTAACTGATTAATGCTAATCGTCCTTTCCAATCCATAAGTTTAAGCTCGGTGAAGAGTTTCAGGGATATAACCCTCTGTAATCACAGTAGCAGAGCTGGAGCAAGTCCTGAAAGGACTAAACCCCAAAAAAGCACCGGGGCTAGACAACTTAACAGCGGACATCTGCTCAGCAGCCATCCATAGCGATCGGGAAGTATTCATGGCCGTGGCCAATAAGTGCTTATCGCTGAAATACTTCCCTAAGCAATGGAAGACTGCACATGTGGTCATACTCCGAAAGCCCGGAAAGGAGGACTACACCCACCCGAAGTCTTACAGACCGATAGGACTTCTGTCAATTCTCGGAAAAATCGTCGAAAAACTTATGGTAGCTCGTCTCCAATGGCATATTCTTCCAACCCTCAATAAACAACAATACGGTTTCACGCCCCAGCGCGGAACCGAGGACGCTCTCTATGACCTAGTGGAATACGTAAAAGAGGAAATCAGTAACAAGAAGATAGTCCTCGTTATTTCACTGGACATAGAGGGCCTTTGATAACGCCTGGTGGCCAACCTTAAAACTTCAACTTGCGCGGAAAAATGCCTTAAAATCTCTTTCCGCATGGTTGAATCATACCTCGCCGACCGAAGAGTCATCGTCAACTATGCCGGGGAAAAAAGCGAGAAGGAAACGACCAAAGGATGCGTCCAAGGATCAATCGGAGGACCTACCTTCTGGAACATTATCCTAGACTCGCTGTTGTGCCAACTCTCCGGCAAAGTTTACTGCCAGGCTTTCGCGGACGACGTCGTCCTGGTCCTCACCGGACACTCCATGACTGTCCTGGAGGAGCAGGCCAACGACGCCCTCGATAGAGTGGTGATATGGGGTGCCCAGAATAAGTTAAACTTTGCCCCGCATAAAACCAACGCAATGGTTATGACAAAGAAACTTAAATGGGAACCCCCGAGGCTCCGGATGTCCGGCAGGGAGATAGTCCTAGTGGAGGAGATAAAGATCTTGGGCCTCATCATTGACCGTAGGCTCACATTCAAACCACACGTCACAGCAATATGCAAAAAGACTGCTGATATATACAAACAACTGGCGTGTGCAGCGAAAGTGACCTGCTGTGAAGTGTGCTGTACGCCTCCAGCGCATGGCATCACGCGGCAAAGTTACAGATGGTCAGAAACCAACTGGATTCATTGCAACGTGGTTTCGCGCAAAAGATCTGCAAGGCGTACCGCACTGTTTCGCTCTCGTCGGCACTCGCCCTGTCGGGCCTCCGCCACTGGACCTAAGGATACAAGAGGCCGCAATTTTGTATCTCACTAAAGAAAAATCTTAAAGACTACCTACCGCCGGGGAAAACCCTGGAGAGCCAGACTAAATTCATAGACATGCCTCATCCCTCCGCATTAACATCAATAAAGTACGAGCTCCTGGATTGCAAAAACCAACAACCTCACCAAATATCCGGACCGAAGATCTTTACGGATGGCAGCAAAATAGAAGGAAAAGTCGGAGCTGCCTTAACTTGGTGGGAAAAGACAGGAAACCAGTTATGACACTTTCAAACTGGGTCCTTCCTCCACGGTTTTCCAGTCAGAGCTGTACGCGCTTCTCAGGGCTGTTCAGTTGATCAAATCAACGACAAACCCAATCGTCAACATATTGAGTGACTCAAGATCTTCACTTGATCTTCTGAGCAAGCCTGGAGCAAACCACCCCTAGCAAACACCATCCAAGCTACAATAAGAGAAATAAATAGAGAGGAAAAACGATGCGTCTATTCTGGCTTAAGGCATACGAGGGAACTCCGGAACGAGGAGGGCTGACGAGCTGGCTGAAAGCGGCCCTTCGCGAGACGGCGGCGTAGACTATGACGGTGTACCCTGTCTTTTGTCAAAGAGGAAGATCAGAGAGAAACTATCCAAAGATGGCAAGATAGATACCAAACCTCAAGCACTGGGCTGGTTACAAGGAAATTCTTCCGGAATTCGAAACGGCGTATCGGGCAACTAAGAAAATCAAAGCCAACACCAACCCAAGTCAAGCACTGACAGGACAGACATACGACGCGTTACCGCACACGACCGTCGCCGAGCATCAGTGCCGAATGAAGAGCGAAAAATAAGACGATCATACTTTTCGCATGGAGCGACTCGGAAACACCGTTCGTGCAAGCATGCTCGCTGCTAAGTAAACTCGGACGAGCAGAGACAAGCGCCAACAGCGCCCCCGCAAAATAAGTGTGGATGCGCAGGTGATTGACCATGAGAAAGGGAGGTCCAGACTATATGATTGTGTAAAGCCTCGAAACCACGAGGTAGTCGTATAGAGGACAGAGGCGAAAGCCTAAGCTTCCATAAAGTACGACTCCGCAACCGCGACTGAAAAATCGACAGCTGGGGTCATCCTATAGGTAATCCAGATGCACTAGCGGGTCTGAGCGCCTTCAGCTAAGAACAGCCAACGAAAGAGCCCAGGCTAAACAAGACCAAAGCCAAACAAGAATTCAGGAGAAATCAGACAAAGAGACATGAACACTGCAGCCCTAAGAACCTTAAGCATGGCAGCAGTGACCTTGCCAAAAATCGCAAAAGCGCTGAAATCCCCGAGGCAGCAGTCACCAGCCATCCAGGACAAAGAGGGCCTCCTAAAACCCTGCCCTACAAAACCCCACACCATCCCGACAAAAGCCGACAAAGGAATAGTGAGCCTGCAAAACTTCGAACGGCTACGGAACCTCGGACCACATCATAAATGCTTTCCTTGAGTTTCAAGCGCTCACAAGAGCCACGAGGGTAGTAAACACCATGACTTGCGAAGAAATTCTGCATGCATACAGGAGAAACAATGAAAGCTTCTCTTGGCCAAACTTGAGGAAGCAGAGGCCGCGATATACAACAATGCCACTTCAGAGTTCTTGAAAGGAACCATGAAGCAGCATATGGCAGCCCATAGTGGGTCTCTTGGTTTTGTGGAACTGGACAAAGACACAACCAGCCAAACTGGTCACCCAACGTTCAAGTACCCCGGACGACCCAATAGTCGTCACCGCCAGATGTACCAAGGTGATGTTGGACCACAGAATCCTAGACATTGCAGACACCATATCGAGAGCCCAAGCCCTGGGAAGACTGGGCGGTGCCAACCATCAAGTGGGTAAATGGAGTTCCCGGATGCGGAAAAACAACGTGGGTGATCAACAACTTCGATGTAGAGCGGGACATCGTCATCACAACAACCAGAGAAGCAGCCAAAGACCTCCGCGAAAAACTAGCAAGTCGTTTTAGCACGCACACCAACACCAAAGTGCGCACAATGGCCTCGGTACTGGTCAACGGGTTCAGGGAGCCGGACAAAAAGATCTGCAAACGGCTCATGATCGACGAAGCCCTAATGAACCACTTCGGAGCCATCGTGATGGCGACACGACTCTGCGGAGCGAAGGAAATTCTTCTAATCGGTGACGTAAACCAACTACCCTACATCGACAGAGAAAACCTCTTCCCGATGCAGTACACGCGGCCAAACCTCGTGGCGGGCGTTAGCCAAGAGTACGCATAGAAACCCGATGGACGTCGCGTATGCCCTGAACGAAGTATATGCGGCATATACTCGTCCAAACCCCTTGTGCGATCGTTAAGTATCGAAGGATACTCTGACTCGCAAATACCTAGCACCAATCCAAACACTCTTTTCCTAGTGTACACCCAGGCGGAAAAGGAAGCCCTAACCACCCAAGGGTACGGATCGGGAGAGGGTTCGCGAGTCCTCACTATTCACGAAGCACAAGGACTAACTTACGGGTCAGTCATCCTTATGCGCAGCAACGCAAACTGCAACTGCACGACAGTGTGCAGCACGCAGTAGTGGCGGTAACCCGACATACTGGCAGCGTGTGTACTACACTGACGACTACGACGACGCAGCAGGACGTTTCATCCTAAAGGCGTTGGCGGCGTCAACCTCAAAAATAATAGAGTACAACAGGATGGCAATAAGGAACAGAGACGCAGCGGTCGTGGAAAACCTCACCAAGCACCACACTTGAAGCGACGATGAGATCTCCGACTCTGTGTCATAATGTTAGTATTGTCGTATTGTATTCCGAAAACGTTAGCAAGAAGTGTGTCAACTAAAGCAAAGTATAAGTAAGTAAACAACTATAAAAAAAAAAAAAAATAATAATAATAATAATAAAAAAATAATAATAATAATAATTAAAAAAATATATATATATAAAATACATAAATAAATAAAAATATACTATGTATCTTTATAATACCTATATGAAATAATTTATAATTACCTAATAATTGTAAGAAAAACAACAATATTCAATCAATAATACAATAACATTCATAACCTATAAGAATAATTAAATGAACTCACTGCTGCACTAACAACACCCATGCAGCGATGTAGTACGTAAGAAATTTTTGTAATTCATAAACAAATAAATAAATGCAAAAAAGAGTACGGACCAAGTGTCTGTAGTGTTCGTTTTATTTAAAAAAAAAAAAAACCTCTGTAATTTAATAGGCTTAGTATTACCGGATGGTACTCGGCCCTCGATGAATCGACTGTCAAATTAGTAAGGCCTGTAACACAACCCAAATTTCCAAAAAAAGCCCTCCCCATAGTCCACAAACGCCAAGCATAAAGGTAGATTATACTCCTTAGTCTTCTGTATAATCTGCCGCAGCGTAAATATGTGGTCTATGGTACAAAAGCCTTTTAGCAATCAAGCCTGGAAGCGAGACGATTCAAGATGACTCTCGAGAACAGGACAAACGGCGCAGAAGGTAAATCAGCTTATTACTCTTATCACCTTTCTTGAAGAACAGCACCACCAATCTTCTACTCACGTTCTTTCTTATACATGATGTTTAACATTATTGTAATATCTAAAAGCGGGATCTAGGCTCACTTAATAAATTTAACGGTTCACTCCATTTTCACGACTAAAAGAAAGTGTATTATAAAAAAAAATAACAAATCCAAAGATTCAAAAGTATTTCAAATAAAGTTTTATGTACGAGATATTTAAATAATTTCTTTTTTATCATGTCGGTGTGTTCCATGTCGTTAAATGGTTTTAATAAAACCTGCGATTATTGACTACTACAACATGTTGCGAGTATCATATTTCTATCAAACGCTCGGTTTTCATTAGATTTTTTTCGACAGCCTCGAAATGAAAATTCGGTTTGAATATGCCTAAATTTAAATGTTACCTACCTTTTTTATTAGTAAAATTGCGAAGGATTAAATGCAACGTATAAATATGGAATCAAAAATCTCCTCATATAATTGAAATGAAACAAATGTGTCATCTTTAAAAAAGTAGAAACATTTTTAAAGTAAAAGATTGGCAATTTATTTGTAAGTGCCATCTACATATAACAATATTCTTAATTCTTGAATTTTAGTTGCATGAGTTACAACTAAACGAAGATACGCACTTCAACAGACACGCTTAAAAGATTTAAAAAAAAATTGTTTAAATAATTTAGTCTCCAGTTTGATGCTTAGTAGAAAATAATTCAAAGAAAGAAGGCAGAAAAATGATATTACAAAATTTATGTAAACTTTGTTTACCACATAAAAGTTTCAAGCAAATTCAAAAACTACTTGAAAGGGGAAGATGACACAAATTGAATGTTATTTTAAAACTTACAAATTATTATCTTAACTTGAAGAATTTGTTAAGATAACTTTTTATTAATATGGATATTACATACAAATAAAGCCCCAATTGTAGTTAATAAATTTGTGACAAAATTAAAGATAAGTTCCAAATTATGTTATTATCAAACGCTTTATTTTATTTTGATAAATTAAATCTTAAGTTAGTAACATCTTCATAAAACTTTCTGTCTGTGGGTATCTTAGAACATAAGATATTTTTGATGGAGTATGCGTGGTAACGATAAAGTACTACTGAGGTATAGTAAAATGTTATTCACTAAAGTTAGAAATTTAAAACATGTATATATATATTTAAGTTTACTATGTTGCCTGGGCACTTACAATATTAAATTAAAGTTAACACTAACCTAACAATTCACCGGAGAAATTACAGCTCGAGCCATAACGAAAATTGAACCAAAGCGAGTGCTCGGCAATAAAGGTTTATAAATAATTTCCTGCTAAGGTCAATGCATTATATTTTCATTGCAAATTTTAAGACTTTAAAAGAACGCTTTATTAAAATGATAATAATTTATAATAAAATAGCTTTAATTCGAGTATCAATGTCAATTCAGAACAACTTAATCAAGAAATGCTTTATTTATTATAAATAAATCCGTAGGGTATGAATATTTTTTCTCATAAAAACGTGTTAGATTGGCCGAGTACTTCATTGCTATGGCGTCTTTTTATCACAATCACATAATGAATGTACAGAATTACTAAATGATCATTTTTTAACTTTCATTGGCTTTGTAGCGTATCTCATATTACATACTAAAAATGTATTTAAATGCATCAGAAACAATAGCAGAGTGGTACAATATTAGAGTCTTGTTACGCAACGTAGCCTTTAGAGTCGAAATACAATTGCGTCGATCTGCTTATCTAAAACACGTGACATAAAACAAATGGTATATGCAAAAACAGTATCTGTGATAGAGAAATGAACGTCTTTAAAAAAAAGGAGTGCTTGGAAATTATTTATCCTCTGGCATATTCCCTGACAACCACTTGAACTTTGTAATAAATAAGTTTGTAAAAAAGAATATAATAAAAAATAATGACCGCAGAGTTTTCTACCGGCTCTTCTCAGGATATATGTATGTATAAATTATAAAATAAGTAAGCCACTACGTTTAAAAAGTAGGACACGTTTATTTAATTTGGTTTCGAATGTTTTGTGCAAGTTAATGCTGCCAGTAATTAAATACACATTGCTTAAACCATATTGATTTAATTCCTTATTTCATTTTTCTACGGCTCTTCTCAGGATATATGTATGTTTAAATTATAAAATTAGTAAGCCTAGTTTTCGATATATTCAGGAATAAATTAAAACTATCACCATCTAAGACACTTTGAAATTTTCATTACTTGTTAAATATAACATCAGTAAATCTTTAGTATCCCTATAATATGATCTGGAGTGTGATTTGTGCGTGCAATAGACAGAATGTACGTTTTCTCTATCTTTAAGACGATAATGCCTAAGGTTCAAGCTGGAAGAAAGTAGTGTTTACTATTGCACTACAGGTTTTTTTAATTAATATTTTACTATATGAATAGTACATTATTTATCGCGATTGGTAAGTTGTTTCCAGTTAAAGGTTAGTAACGCTAAATTTTCGATTTAATTTTAATTTCTTTGCAAGAAGTAAACAGCTCATAGACTACTCACAATTATTACCATCGCGTTTTTTCGTAGTAATTCAAATATAAGGTCACCAGAAAATAATAAACAACAAGAGAAAACAAAACATCATAGAGCACATATAAAAGTGAAACTTAAGTTAATGAGCCTTTTTTAACCATATTGAACCGAATATAACCCTTTAACAAAAAAATAGACTTCAATTAAATAATAACTTTCGAGAAATGGACGTTAGACAAAATGGGCTCTCATTGCAAAATGATTCCCTTTTATATAAATGGAAAGCCTCGCATTTATCATAGTCGCTTATTCAATTTGTCACTGCTTCACGAAATATCTGCCTTTAGCTGCACCTGCAACTTAAACGAATATGTAACTTAAACGAATTTAAAGCATTTTAAAGAAAGCCTGTTTAATCAATTCAACTATTGCATAAGTAATTATTATTGTAAAATTTATAAAGATATAATTTTTTTAGCCTCGAATTTATCGTAGGCGCTTATGCACTTTGTCAGTGCTTCCGAAATTTCACACTTGTAAGGCTGCACCCCACACCATAAAACACATTTAAGCTGTATATTAAAAGAAGCCTATTTTATCAATGCATATCAATGCAATATTCTTGCATACGTATTTATCTTGTAAATTTATGGTTTGTATTGTAACATAACACGTCAAACTTTAATTTTTGTTTTAGGAAATTTTCTTGCGACGGGTTATATATACCACTATGTCGTTTGGGCTTAAATGTGAAGATCATAGGAACGCTTTAAATTCATCTGGATTCAACCAGCGCTTTCCACCGTGGCACTCCTGATTCAGATTTGCGGCACATTCTTCCTCTGAATAACTAGGTAACGTCAGAACTAGTACGCCTTGCACCTCAGTCCCTGTACGTGATCAACTGTTTACCCCGAATCGGTTAATGAGTAGCCATAGCGGCTACTAGGAGTTTGCGTACGATGTTACGATAATATATCATATACATACAAAAAATGACCTCAATAAATCCAAAAATAACATAATATCTTTAACCTTTGAATACATGGACTGCATTAATATTCTTTCCGCAAAAGCATTTGCCGGAAATTTTTTGAATCTTCGTCCAATTGAAATATCAGATTGCGAAGTGACTGTGTCTACAAACTTAGTTAAGGTTTGTTATTGTAAACCACAATTCCCCAATTTATACGTTAAGATTAAAACGAGAGTATATAAAGATTAAATTAAATCTTAATTTTATAGAAGATGATCCATAATGCAGATAATGTGCCATAGGTTATAACAATATAATTTATTATTGCAATGTCACAGGCCAAAAGAAAGCATCTTTTTCAAATTATTAACTATGTAATTGTTTGTACAATTATATAAAAGTGACATAAAAAATATGATGACAAATTTTCATTGTTGCTACCTAGTTGGTTAGGGCAATATGGGCGGATCACCCAATTGTCTGAAAAGTAAAATGATCCATGCGTCGGATGGGCATGTAAAAATTCGGCTCACCCACCAACCCAAAAACCCCCTAATGGAGAAAGCGTGCATTAGAGGAGACCTATGCCCAGCAGTGGACAAACAGAGGCTGACGATGTATGTCTCAAGTCAAAGGCTGACAATCAATAAGCAAGTGTAATACATTAATATATTGATTAAACATATTTTAATTTCAATTAAACTGTATGTCAATAAGCTTACAACTATATTCAATAATGTACGATTGTTACGTCTACGACAATGTTATTTAACAAACTTATTGGACGCATTTGCTTATCGAATTGAAACTCATTGAAAGTCAGATTTTACGTTATACTCTAGTTCAGACCCATTGAGATTGCAAAGGGGATTTTGATATGCGTCGACCCTCAAAGGCGAAAGCAATATGTTACGTCGAAACAAAGAGCGATTAATTTTGAGCATGGAGCAACTGCTGTTTTTTCTAAAAGCAACTTGAATACGGCCTACACCCATGTGTGAGGACAATAAATGGTATGCAAAATTGAGCAAAAAGAAAACAATACCTAAACGTAAACAGTTAAAAGACAAAGAAGTTTAATTATTGGTTCTATCAGTTATAAAAATTTAATTAATTGAAAATATAGAGGAATAATACATTTTTATTAGACATTTATAAAAAAATTGTGTATATTGTCCTTAAATTCCATAATAGGAATTCATGTCATCATCATTCATTATATTACTACCAGCCATTGAAAAACTGTTTCAGATGCACAAATATAGTAAGCGCTTGGTACTGTTATATATTTTCAAGATTTAATTGACGCATTACTTTTAACTAATTACTTTTTCCGAAGTAACAAAATTGTAATGTTTTCATATATGATTACTCGGAACAGCGTAAAATTATTTGAAATTTCCTAGTTGTTGTACCGGTTTAACGTTAAAATATGTTTTGCAAAAATATAAAGAGTATTTTTAAAAATGTATTTAATGTTTCAATCCCAATTTCACAGTAGAAATTACAAAATTGCGAAAACAAAGATTACGTTTGTACGTGACAGGGAAGCCTATTCAGTTCAGATATTAATACAATGTTTCTTCCAGTATTTTTTTTTATATCAAGATTTTTTAAAGAATACAATCGACACGTTCACATGTTATGTTGCACTTCCATATGCTCCACTTTCGACAACTCATTAAGTATGGTAAAGGCGAAACTATGAGTCGGCAAAGTAAATGTGGTTAGCTTATGTTACACAGGCGTTACAAATAGTTTCGTTACATCATTATGTTTGAAGTTTACATGTGCTGTGGTAGACAATATGTGAAGTACCGAGAGATGTATCATGGTCGAGTGGTCTTATTTTATTCATCTATGTAATAATAAACAAATTCGAAGAATACGATCCTGTTTATACAGGGGAAATATTATGAAATAAAAGGACATACTTTATCGCTTTTATTTTACGAAATTGAATTCCCGACGCTTCTAACATTTTCCAGCGACCGTGGTCACGGGGTAGTCTATCTCGCTAAATAAACGCGATAAAATCTGTAAAAAGTCCTTTTATTCAATGTAATGAAAAGTAAGTTTATATATTTATCAGTTATCTAGTTTCCTTAGTACAAGCTTTGCTTAGTTTGGGACTAGACGATGTATTCGTCAAGAAAAAAAAATCAATTATGTGTAGTATTCGCGTAAACAAAAGAGAAATATTGTTTTATTTAAAAAAACCAGATAAAGTGTCAAATTAATAATTTTCGCTTAACTCGTAAGGGTTTATTTACTTACAAAAATATTAATACATATATTGCTCTCAAAATGACAACAATAAAGTACTAGAATAAATGTTTTATTTTACACAATGTTAGTTTTCTAAAAAAAGTTATTACTAATTGAGTATTATAAAAGGCAACTGGCTCGTCAGTGAAACAATACGTAATTAAAGCGAAGTTCTAATTTAAAACATAGAGGTACCCAAGAGTTAACATTAATAAGATTCTTGGCGCATGACCATAATTTGATAACGACCATTTATAGATGAAAATGTTTTACACTTCTGCAAATGGGATACAATTTATAAGACAAGTCGACCCTTTTAACTTGACATTGATTCGATGACGGTCGTACGACATAACCAATTTGAAGTGATAAATTCTTCAATACCTTCTTATTGACGTCACGACGGTTGACGATAAATCTTTGCAGTTTTGTTAGCCACGCAATTCCATTATTTTTATAAATCTGTAAACTTTAAGAAAAAGTCTTGTATTACGTAATAATATATAAAGGTTTTAGATTTTCCGATGGATTGTAAACGAAAACATTTTAAAAAACCTTAGAACGATATTATTATATTTTGGGCAACAAACAAATTCTCGGAAGTAAGCTTACAATTTTTATCGAATTAACTGATCATAGTTATTGTAAGTGTAGTGTTTTAAAATTTATTCTAGCAGTTTTAATATGTGTGTCGCAGATACCATGTATTATGTCAGTTGGGGTTATAACCGATATGTTAATTTTAGGTTACAATAACTCATCACCTGTGATAGTCCTCTGCTGGACATAGGCCTCCCTAATACACCCCTATTCATTAGGGTGTTTGGACCGTATCCCACCACGCTGGTCCAATGCGGGGTGTTGGGTGGACCGACTTTTTTACATGCCCATCCGATGCATGGATCATCTTACTTTTCAGACAATTGGGTGATCGGCCCAAATTCTCCTAACCAGCTAGGAAACAACAATGAAAATTTGTTGCGTCCCGCAGGATTCGAACCACGACCTCCGGTTTCTAAAGCACACGCCCATACCACTGAGGCTAGGAGGCAGTTATAATATACATATATATTCATATATTAACCATATAATTAATTCACATTTTTAATAGAACTGTTCCCAGATTAAGGTCTTAACTTCAACAATTCATTCGACTCGATTTGAATTCGTTTTCAAATTGCGTCACGTCGTGAATTTAATATGGGACTTTCGACCGCGTTCGATTTACGAGTGCGAAATAACAGTAGTTATTGAGACGACCCACTTAGAATCTGGATTGGGCAGTGTATAAAAAATATTACACTTGAAGCAATTTACTATATTATTTTTAATGAATGTAGCAATTTACGTAATAAATATAATAATAGTAGTAGGTACTTGATTTCGAACATCTATATATATAAAGAGAAGTCGTGTTAGTTACTTCACTTATAACTCAAGAACGGCTAAACAGATTTAGCTGAAAATTGGCAGGGAGGTAGTTTAGAGCCAGGAGAAGGACATAGGATACTTTTTATCCCGTTCGACAGCATTCCCGTGTGACTTGACATGTAACGTCAGTCACTATAAAACGTGGTATAACAAAAAAGAATCAGTCTTGGAATAACAAAATTGACGTATACAGCTATGTAATGACGTATGGATGACAATTTGATATTTGTAAGAAATCAATAATAAAACTATTTCTATTAAATAAATAATTAACATTCTTGCCCAATTGCCCATTCGTATAAACAGTGAAGTGAACTATAAAACTCGGTATGGTTGAAAATTTAGGTTTTTACGTGAAATGAAGTTTAATTAATAATGCCGCGACCAAGACGATCGAGATCTTGCCCATTACAAAGCCATGGATGCAAAAAGAATTGAAATACTGCAAATGAAAGGACTGAAGAAGAACAAGAAATTGCACGTGAACAGCGCCGCGATAGTATGGCTCGACTCGTGCTTCTCAATCACGAGACAAAGTGAAGCAGCCGTGAAGCTCGGTTGGCAATGCAGAATTGTCGAGCGAACAGCAGAGGTCAACAAACTGATTATTTGCGACGCAGAACAGATATTAATCAAGTGCTGATTTGAATCGAGCAGCGTTTCAATACGATTGCATCCTAGCGTTTGCATTGGGCAAATGGAAGTAGTTAGCGTATGTGATGCATTAAAGTTTTCGGAGAAACGCCTGGATTATGCTGCCTTAATGGTAGGATTAAATTGCCATTGTTGACTTCGCACCTGAGCCATTGTATTCATTGCTTGTGCGAAACACAGAATCACGCCACTTTCTTGCAAATACTCAAAAATAAAATAGTTGTTTCAAATGATGTCATTTGGGCGAACATTATCGAAGAAGGAGGATTATATTCGACATTTAAAGTGATTTACTTTTGTTACATAGAATGTGGGTAAAGAATAGTTTACTTTATCTATTGGTATGTATTATATTTTGCTAATACTGAACTCTACCTCCACAGAAAAGATGTTTATAACTCATTAATACTGTCTGGTTTTATTTTGTAGATACAAGGACAGATTCACCATCGAATTGGATCATTCTGCCTTTCGAAGTCACAGAATAATTTTTTACAAATATATTTCATCGAGGCAACATGGAAGAACAACGATCGACGCCTAGGGATCAATGCAGGAATGAAGACGAGCAATTCTTCAAGACTTGCAGTGTCATGCTATGAACATCATGCGTTGGTAGGTTGTTTAAGAGTGCTTTAGGCGCATGCCAAGTGATGACTATAAGTGATCATCAAAGCAGATAAACCACCATCTGGAACACACGAAAGGAAAAATGCTCAACAGTAGACGAAGTTGCCATCCTGATTGTTGGTGAACAATTGGAAAAACGAATATTGTGCTTACAAGTCGCAATACTGGGCAACTGCAACAAATATCTGAAACTCATCGATCATATGACACATTGCAATACCCACTGATGTTTTGGCAAGGAGAAGATGGATATTATTTTAATATTAATGATAAATCCATTGAATGGTAAAATATCAGTATCTTAATAATGGTTAATGTCTGTATTATTTGCCTTTGAAATGGTTAATTATCAAATTTTTAATTTCAGGTGAAGAAACTACAAAGAAAGTTAGCTCAATGAATTATCATGCATATCGTTTGATGATTCGTCAAAATCTGACAACTATTTGCTGCGGTTTCGTCGATTGTTTCAGCAGTATTGCATTGACATGTATGTAAAATAGAAGCAGAACGTTTAACATTCATTAGGTTGAACCAAGCCAAACTGCGTTCTGAGGAGTGCATCTATTTACGTGATGCAGTTAGTACTGAAGAAATATTGGTCGATTAACTATTCTGCCGGTGACGCCATTGGTAGTCCACGTCATATCCATGAATATGCATAAGATTCAATGACATACGTCAGTCAGTACAGTCGCCCGATCTCTTTATTTCTTTTACCTGTAATCCAAAATGGATAAAATTACTCAATTGCTGCTTCCCGGACAAACATGAGTGATTAGACAGACATCACAGCACTATATTCCTGGCAAAAATTCGGTCCCTCATGAACTTTATTGTTAAACAACGCGGCTTTGGAATACTCGATGCTGGATGTATTCAATTGAACGGCAAAAGTGAAGCCTGCCGCACGCATCATTCTTATTTGGTTAGTGGAAAGAATTCAGCCTGACCAAATAGATGATATCATATGTGCTAGAGATTTCTAATTATGAAGTCGATCCAGACCTACATGATGTTGTTACTACTAATATGATTCATGGACCAGTGTGGTGCCATCAATACCCAATCACCTTGCATGGTCGATGGAAAGTGCTCTAAACGATATCCACGGAAATTAACGGCGGAGACTGTCACTGGCAATGATGGTTATCCGCTGTATGGGCGTCGATCATCAGATGACAACGGTCAAGCTGTCACAACGAAAGTGAAAAGAATGATTTCGTTGTCGACAACGGATGGATTGTTCCATATTCGCCACTTATTTCTAAATCGTTCAAGACACATTGCAACGTTGAATACTGCAAGTCTATAAAATATATTTGCAAATATGTCACGAAAAGCAGTGATATGGCGGTTTTGGTTGCAATCCTCGAATACGAACGATGAAATTTTGCCTAACAAGTTCGTCGTTATGCGAACTGTAATGAAGCGATTTGGCGTATATTCATTTCCCATTCAGGAACGTCATCCTACTGTTACGCATTTGGCGGTGCATCTAAAGAATGGTCAACGAGTATATTTCACGGCTTCGAATGCTACGCAACGTGCTGAAACACCTCCAGCAACTACATTGATCAGTTTTTGCAATCTGCCAAAGCGACCAGTTTCGAACTTTGCTTTACTCGAAATGCCACGTTGATTATACTTGGAATGCTTCATGAAGAATTTTCAAAGATGGAAGCAAGGCGATGCGGTTTCTGGGTATCCAGATGTCGTTCTACTGATGCTGTTGGTTATCATCAGTATATCCAAAGAATAATGAATGTTTCTATTTGCGGTTGTTGCTGGTAAATGTGCGTGGGCCAACGTCATTTGAGTCACTAAGGACTGTTAATGGTGTAATATTCCAAACATATTGTGCTGCATGTGAAGAGTTGAAGTTATTAGAAAATTATAGTCATTAGATGACTATCGGTAATAGGTCAAGTACCTGTCAATGAATCGAGGGATTAATATCATTTCCAAATAGTTTTGTAATTTTGTCTCATCAAAAGACGAACTTATCAATAATGTATTTCCAGAAATTATTTCTAACTACAAAAATAATGACTGGTTGAGTGAGCGAGCAATTTTAGCAGCTAATAATATAGATGTAGATGACCTAAACTACATAAATCAAAATAAGATCATTGGAACATTGCATTCATTCAAATCTATTGACTGCGTCACAAATGAAGATAAAGCCACCAACTATCCAATTGAATTTTTAAACTCTTTGGACGTGCCTGGCTTACCACCGCACAATTTACGCCTAAAGGTTGGCTCCGTAGTAATCATGCTTCGAAACATAAACCAACCAAAACTGTGCAACGGTACGCGTTTGGTGGTTAGAAAATTGATAAACAATGTAATTTACGCTACGATAATGATAGCAAAATTCAAAGGTGAGGAAGTTCTCATTCCGAGGATACCGATGATCCCAACCGATATGGCGTTTGAATTTAAAAGATTTCAATTTCCGATACGTCTTGCATTTGCCATGACCATCAACAAATCACAAGGGCAATCCTTAAAAGTTTGTGGTTTAATCTAGAACATTCATGTTTTTCCCATGGTCAATTATACGTGGCATGTTCACGGGTTGAAGACCATCTGCGTTGTTTGTTTTGCGCCTGATAATAAAACAAAAAATGTCGTGTATCTAAGGTACTAAATGAAGAGCAACCTATGTACGAATTTACAGAAATAATTATGAATGATTGATGTAGAAATTTAATTTTTAGTATTTTTCCAATACAAAACTGCTTATTTATTGACATTAAGGCGGAACAAAGTTCTTGGCCAGCTATATTTTATATAATAACACAGCTAGTATTTTTTTTGAATTTTACGGATAAAAGTCAAGTAGAATTGTCTATCACCAATAGATCATCACAATATTCATAAAAAGTTAAGTCTAAACACCAAGTAATATAAAAAATCTAAAGTAGTATACATATACCATCGTGGATTTTGTATATTCATTAGTATTGGTATGTATTATGATAATTATTAGCACGAAGTTCGTTAATAATGCATAGTCGTAAAGAAATTTTTCGGGGTTATAGAATGATCTTTCATTTTTAACTTTGAAATCATTCTATACACACACTCATGCTGTTGAAGCTTTCTATATTTGTAAATAATGACTTCAGTTTTTTAATTTTAAATTCGAAAGGACGAGGGCTTTGTAATTGTAACTAAAATGAACATTCACAGGTATGCTAAAAAAACACAATGATCATTGTAAACTAAACATATCACAAGACAAAAAGCTCTTTATCTGTTCATGATATTTACACCCACACTTGCAAATTTGGCAAGAGAAGAAAACAATGGCAATAAGATGACTAACAAATACATAAGCTTAATTTTCTTGTCTTTTTGAAAATCTTATTTTCAGTTACAACGTTACATGGTAATGGTATCATTGCAGTCAAGAACATATATTATCAAGCACGTGCATTCGACGCATGGACTAAATGATTTGTAGAGCCAAATCATTATAAAAATCTTTTATCCATTGTTGTTATTAATTTTTTTATAACAATATAACTTTGCTCAAAACTTGACAATTGCCTTAAAACTATGTTAGCCAACTAGTGAATATTTAAATGTATATCAGCAAATTAACTGAAAATAGCAGCTTATTTGCACGTTTATTAACATATAAAAATGTATAATTTCTGTTTTAATCATTCCTTTTATACATAACCATCCTATATATTTAATTTTAATTGCCAAGATCTTTTTGTACGACTTAATTGTAATGAAGTGGCACATATACAGTACAAAACAAAACCTTTCACTGCTACTCTTGAAAATTGCAACGCATCCATGAATCACAAGCGCTGTTCAAGTTACGTGTATCCAGAAATTTCATTGAAAACTTTTTTATTAAAACATCCCACTTTATTCCATTTAAAAATGTAGGTGAAATTTCACCGTAACAAAAATAATAAAATTCAGAAATTTCAGAATGTAGGTTAAATTTTGAAGTAATATAATTTTGAAGCTTACCATATATTTTTTTTATTCAAATACAACGAACAATTTTGTCTATTCATCGCAAATTACGTTACTGTATGAAAACTTTAGATTAAGAAACAAAATACATTCGAGTAGCAACACCGTCTTCACTACATAGTACAAAACAAAGTCGCTTCCATCCCTTCATTTGTTTGCTTAAATCTTTAAAAGTACCCAACGGATTTTAAAGCAATTTAATTAAATATATAAAGTAAATTAAGATAAAAGGTAAGTATATGTATGATACATGCAAAGTATTAAGAAGAAACTGTTATAAATTTAGAAGTTCCTAATGTTATATCGTTAAAACCTTTTTTTTGTACTTTCATTGCAAATAAAAAAACTGATCAAATTTATCTTTATCCAATCAAATAACTTAATCTAACATACTACGCATTAAAAATGCAGGGGCATAGCAGTGCAATGGTATCGAGTATCATATTAGCATTGATCTTGTGCGAAGCCGAGCCCGGCCGCTTATAAGTATAAAAAATAAATTTAAAAAATGATTACCTTGAGAGATTATGAATTAGTACTAAATTAAATAAGTGTAAATAGAAGAGACAAAATTTTTCCTCGTAAATATTTTCATTCAATTGTTCGATTGTTTATTCATAAATAACGTAGCAGAAGTAAAATAAATGTACAAAGCATAATCGACTTCTGTATGGTTCCATTAGCGCGCTGTAAACAACAGCGGTGGCAAATGGTTTCCCTTTCCGGCAATGCGGGGGCTTTTGAATGCAAACAAAGTGCTAATTTATTTGCCATCATTTCGTCGTCGCATTTAATTCCTACTGCATAACGTATTCGTCTACAATTAACCGTTATTTAAGCTTTAAAGATTGTTAAATTTTGCTTGTATTTACGACACACCTAACGATTTTTTAAAATATATTACGTTTTTAAAAACTCTTACCGATCGTCTCGATCCTTTGGTATTTCATATTTGTCGGCTTTACAACAAAGAGTGTTTCAAAGAATATTCTTGGATGTTGAGAATGTCTATAGGCGGCGGTGGTCACTTACCATGAGGTGAGGCACTAGCTAGTTTGCCTCTTTCTACATTACTCTGTTTACATCTTTATCTTAAGCTAAGCTAAATTTCAAGAGAAATACTTGCAATGCAAATATAAGTCTGAATAACGTTAGTAATTATGTATAATGAATTGTGACTCTGACATGTACTGAACAAACAAAGTTATGAGACTGTTTTAAAAGTATTATTATTAAGTAATATTATTATTTAATATAATAAAATAAGGTGTAAAGACAACCAAGATATTCATGTCACCTGTTACACAGAGATAAGTTTTCAAGAACTAAGCATTACCTTTATCATCATCCTGGCAAAGTCAACCGCTAGATAAGGGCCTTATTCAAAGAGCGCCAAGACGGTCGATCCTCTGCTACTTGCTTTCAACCTGAACTGGTCTCTGCAAGGAGATCGGCATCCTGCCTGGTGGGATAAAACGTGGCCTTTACTCCAACTTATCGGCGATTTGTTCTCTCAACTTACAATAAGTTTAAGTTTCCAATTAATTCAGTTAAATTAAAGTAATTTTTTCACATAACAATTTTTTAAAAGAGGCAATACTATTTCTAAAAAAAATGGGCCAATGGCCGTTAACATACCTTCAGATTTTCCTGTAACATAACTAAATCACGACTTATAGAGCGATTCACTTAATTCATTTCCTTACCAATGGCCTGTAAAATTATTTCGATGGCGTTGGCCTTATTTTCTTATACTTTTATACGCATCTAGGAACACGGGCACCTGACACTTCGATTTGTAGGTTAAGGCCAATAAGTAACTCTAATTTTATAAAGCCTTTTCCAAAGTTATTTCTAACGTCCAGAGATAACAGTGATTAATAGGTGGTAGGTCCCCTTTTTAAAGGGCCGCCTATTTCTGCTGCAAAGCAGTAGTGTATGCACATTACAGTGTTCAGGTTTGAAGGGTACGGTAGCTAACATATATACTGGGTAAACAAGACATAACATTCTGTGTGTCACGGTAGGCAGCGCGTTGGCAAAACCATTGGTATTGCCAATGTCTATGGACGACGGTGACCACTTTCCACCAGGTGCCCCGACCGCTTGTTTGCCCGTGTAACCAATAAAAAAAATGAGTAATGTGTCCTCCGTATTAACTAACAAGAAACGTAAATATTTGTCTTTTTAAGGCACCTTTGAAACAGGATGAATACAGTTTCTAAAATGAGGGAAATTTCGACGCCACTATTGCATTATTTTTCTTAAAAGTCTGCATGGGGTAATAAATCGCTGTGCCTATATTAATAAATACAATAATTTAATTAACAATAACAAGCTTAAAGCACGTAAAAAAATAATGTCATGATGCATTTTGAGAAAAATTTCATTTTGATGGATTGCACTACTTTTTAAGGTTAGAAACTTTGGATAATAACTATTAACTATGTCCAAGCAATTATCAAAATTCAAATTTAAATAATAAAAATTACAATAACAAAGACTAAATGATTCTTCGAAATTTGAATTTGAAATTAAAAAAAAATCAGTCATATTTAAATTTTATAAATAAATTAATAAGTTAATTATCAATACGAGGCCAATAACAATTTACTTAGACACTCTCCCAAGTAATTATAGGGTCGGCTTCCAACCCTTAATAAAGAAGAGCGCACAGACATCCTGTAACGACTTCAAGCAATAGTCTTGACAACTAGAACTGAAATTTTTGCATGTCTGGATTTACAAAAAGTAAATAAAATCGGCCTATATTAAACGAATAAACAAAAGTAAAAAGTTGTTTCCCCGCAGGAAATTAACCTTCGACCAAAAGCAAAGGCACTGCACAGAGCTATGTATAATTATTTTACCATTTATAGATTGAATGCATATTATTATTTTTCCCTACTCACGTATTTGTTTTCCTGATCTTATGCACCTCAAACCTATTCTTGATTTGTCCATTTTGTAATGTAAATATAAAAAATATATAAGCGTATTAAAAAACAAAGTTTACATATGCTCCATACTTATTTTAGGCTTCCCTTTATGGAGACTTCAAAGGGATCAAAAGGGATTATCCCGGGTTGGTTTCCTCATGGACATCAAATAAAACAAATAGTATAATTTATCCCTTTGGAATAATATAATAAAATGGACATTTGAGCTCAAACCAAGATTCTCTTCAGAATAATAAATAACCTATCATGCATTTCATTGCAATGTCTTAAAATGTTTGAATAATGTGTGTTTAAAAATTTATGCGACTTTCAATACCACCGCCTGTTATTCATTGATATTATATTATTCGTTTTAATTAATTAATTATGAGGTACTTTTTGTTTATGGACGCATATGAATTTTTCGTATTACAAATATGTTGGGGAATTTAAGTGCCAATATTTTTCTTTGACGTGTTTATTGTTAAGATAATAATGAAAAGCTATAAAAAAAATTTGAAAAAAATAACTAGAGAGCATGTTTCGTTTTTGTATCTTTGGTTTGTTGTTAATTGTCTTGGTAACATGACTCCTGTTGATAAAATAGGATGAAAAGCCGCAGAAGTGCCAATTACGTGGTACAAAATAAAGCAATGTGTAGTGGGTCATACAAATCCAATGCATGGATGAGTCACAAGCACTATCAGTATTCTGCATGTCCAAATAGAAACAAAAGTTTTTGTTATTTCGGTCTAGATATTTCAGTTGCTTCGTTATATTCGCAATACTTGTTTTCTAGTGGATTTGTTGACGATTCAGTAAATTTATTTATTATAATAGGCAAAATATTTTATATATTTATTTTTTTGTTGCAATTTTATTGTACATAAGACATAAGAAAATCTCTCTGAATTTTCAGTTAAATGGCCCCATTGCGTAGTATTTTTAAGATTATTCTGAGTTCCAAATTCATTTTAGTTCCACGTTGTTGAATATTAAGCAAAGCAATAAGATGAGCAGGACGTGCAAGCGAAGGAAGTTTTCATATTAAAATGTATTTGTGAATCTAGAAAAAATAATAACGATTGGCTCCATTAAAAAGTCGTATACCAGCAAACAATTAAAGGTAATAGTGGTTCCAATCGATTCTCTGTGATTAAAGAAATGCAAGTATGTATCGTTTGTAAGTGCATATTTTTGTCATTTCATTGCAAGTCATTTGCAATATGCAAAATGTTAAACGTATCTGTATATTAATATAAACTAAATCAAAAAACTTTACACTTAAAGAGCCATTTGATACACACAAAGAGCAAGACAGAATTAAAAAATACCAACTCTTATCCGAGATTTGATCAAAAAGTTGTTGTAACTTTTAATACCCTTTAAGATTCTCACAACACTCACACTCACACATAAGACGCAAAAAAGTTTTAATGTATTTTAATTAATGTATTGTTTTAAAATTTTTGTTAGTCTTGTTTAATATTTTTTTGTTATTCAGCTCTCACTCTCTCTCTCTCTCTGGTATCGTACTCATATCTGAGTATCGTAGTCACCCTCAGAGTGGTATGTCAAGCGGATGATCAGCCTCTATAGGTTGTTATCCATTGCTTCTCTTAGAACCGTGTTGAAGTTAGAGGATAACCAGTCTTTAACATTTTTTTTTTCACCGTAGTCCTCGCGGGGGCAAGGACGAGTTATGTCGGGCTCCGATGTAAAGCTCCGCTGCTAGCTCCGTTTCGACCGTAGAAGGAGGAGAGATCGACGACACCATGCCGAATGTCCCCTCCTCCCACGGCTCCTCCACACCGCTTCAGCGGTGCGGCCCCGCCAAGTCGTGGAAGATAGGGAGAGCGGCCTTCGATCACCTGCAGGTGTCCACTGACAGAATACTTGAGCAGATTCCTACTGCAGAAATTGTGGTTTTGGGTGACTTTAATGCCCACCACTCTTACTGGCTTGGGTCAACACGTACTGACCATGCAGGAAGGTCTGCTCACGATTTTGCCATTGCCAATGGTATCTTCTCCCACTCGTGTGCCGAATGTGGAAGACCACTCACCTTCCTTATTGGACGTTCTGCTGACCTCTTGCCCCGAACCCATTCGGGTATGGGTCGATGCTCCTCTCGGGTCATCGGACCATTGCCTAGTTTGGAGCGAGGTGCCTCTCACCGTCTCGTTGCTATTCCGCCACCACCACAACCACTTTCACCTTGTAGGCGACGTATTTGGCACTACAGGTCAGCAGACTGGGACGGGTTGCGCTCTTTCTTTGCATCCTACCCATGGGGGCAGATTTGCTTCAAGTCGGAGGATCCTAGCACCTGCGCTGATTCGGTTGCCAGCGTTGTGCTGCAGGGCATGGAATTGTTTGTTTCTAGCTCAGCGGTGCCTGTCGGTGGCAGGTCTCGGCCCTGGTTTGGTGGGTCCTGCTGTGGCGCACAGCGTCGCAAGCGGGAATGCTACCAAGCTCGGGCTAGGGCAAAGGTCGCTAAGGATGTAAACTCTGACTCACTCAAAAAGAAGTACAACTCTGCTTTCAGATTCTTTAGGAGGCAAATTGCATTGACAAAATCAAATTACGTTGGGAGAATTAGCGAGAGACTGGCACGCCTGCCATCAGGCTCTCGTGCATTCTGGTCTCTTGCCAAGGCTTTCCAGAGTAATTTTTGTCGGTCGACACTTCCACCTTTGTGCGAGGAGGATGGTTCATTGGCCTTTTCTGTAAAGGAGAAAGCCGATCTTCTTGGCTCTATCTTTGCGGAAAATTCGACTCTTGACGACAAGGGGAACACTTCTCCTACCATCTCGATGTGTAAAACCACAATGGCGGACGTCCGCTTTACACAGTGTGTTGTACGGAAGCACTATTCTCCCTGGATGTCAATAAGTCCAGTGGGCCCAATGGAGTATCTCCTATTGTTCTAAAGGTGTGTGCTCCAGAGCTGGCACCGGTTTTAACGCGCCTATTCAGACACTCTTATATCCTCGGCGTTGTCCCACTTTCTTGTAAGGCAGCTCTAGTACACTCGATCCCTAAAAAAGGCGACCGCTCAGATCCGTCCAACTACAGGCCTATCGCTATCACCTTCTTATTCTCCAATATTATGGAATCCATAATTAACCTGGAAGAGCACCAGTTCATCAGTGACCGCCAATATGGCTTCCGCAAAGGCCGATCAGCTGGTGATCTCCTGGCTTTATTAACACACCGTTAGGCGCCGGCGATTGAGAGTAAAGACTTTTAAATGTTTATTAGGCAGCATCTTTGTGTTGATGTTTCAGATTTTCCTATATTGTTCCCACGAGTATCGAAGAAATATCCATCAACCCTTCCAGAGCTTCGTGTAGAAGAGTAAGAGCAGGCAAGAGAGATACAACAGGGTTCGCCCTGGTGCCCCGAGATCGTACGTTCACAACATGATGTTACATCCTGATGCCACTCAGTCCTCGGTACGGCCTCACCTACCTTTTACCCAGACGGTCTCCTGTAAACAGGGGACCTCTGTTTACAGGAGACCGTCTGGGTGGGTACCACTGAGATGCCTATTTCTGCCGCGAAGCAGTAGTGTGAAAACATTGCTGTTTTCCGGTTTGAAGGGCACCGTAGTCAGCGTATTTACTGGATAAACGAGACTTAACATCCTATGTCTCACGGTAGGTAGCGCGTTCGTGATTCCATTGGTATTGCTAATGTCTATGAGCGTCGGTGACCACTTCCCATCAGGTGGCCCGACTGCTCGTCTGCCTGCGTATGCCATAAAAAAAACCTCGACTTAGGTGTTTAAAGTAATGCGCCACTTATTTCAACTAGAAGCTTACTTGTGTCTGACGAAACGCAGTTCCGGGTTTGATTTTGGAGTTATCCTTCTCCTAGACAGGTTGCAGACCAATGCTGTTGACGCCTATCCCGCCAAAAGAATATTAACTAGTTCATGCTACGACCCTAACTAAACCAACATGATATTAAATGCTTATACCCATACACAAACATGCACATACGTACCTACATACATTCATACATACAATCATACATACACACACATATGTACATATGTACATACATGCATACATTCAGATACCATGTAAAAACAAAATATACTTGTCGAGAGTTATTCTCAGCAGGTCCTATCATTTGATACCTGTATTATAGGCACGAATAAAAGAAAATTATCCGCCATTTTGGGTGTTCCGCCATGGTGGATTTGAAATAACGTCATACAGTTAACCATGCATTGTCATGCATGAACGTGCATACAAAATTTCAACTCAATTGCTTAAAAATATCTGTTTCAAAATAGATTTTCAAGTTTTAGAAGTCCGCCATATTGGATTGAGAGTGACGTCACATTTTTTTCGAGTTACTCTCAGCTAGCCCTTTAATTTGATACCCATATTGTAGGAATGCATTAAAAATAATTGGTCCGCCATTGTGGGTATGCCGCCATGTTGGATTTAGAATGACGTCACACTGTTAATCATGCATTGTCATCCGAACTGAACGTGCTCACCAAATTTCAGCCCAATCGGTTGAGGGCAAGTGCCTTAAAATTGAGTTGTAAGATTTCACCCGAACAAACATACATTGCAAGTTAAATAAAAGCTTGTAATAAAAACGGCTGCTGCACTTATTGTTAACTTAAGCAAAAAATCTAATGTTATTACCAAACTACAAGTTTAGTTATGCGAGCTGTTAGAGAGAATCGCTCGAGCTGAAGAAATTTAATAATTTAATTGCGAAAAACTGCGAAGAACTAAATCGATATCTAAAGAGAGACTCTTATAGTACTTTAAGAATTAAAGGATGAACTCTACACGTCTTTCTTGTAAATGGGGCTCTTTAGGTATAACATTAGAACTTATATTTTTGTTTATTCTATAAATGGCCAAAATCACGTGAAATCGGTATTCGTGCCAACTAGTTTCTGACGTATTGGAGGTCCTTCATCAGGTCGAGTGGGATAAGTTAGAGACGGGAAGTGTTAGTGAAGTTATCCCATTCGTCCTGATGAAGTCACTCCGATATGTTACCATCATTCGTTAATTTGTTTAAAATAAAATATTGCCGTATAATTTAATGCTTAATGAGTATGTTTTTGCGTCTACTATTTTGTCAGTATAACAAAGAAATATTTATAAAACATGGAAAACAATAAAAACTTACAGAACATATCTTATATACAGAAAATTGCTTTTCATTGTAAAAATTGTTATATATATTATAAGAACTAAATATATAATAAAATACATAATAGCTAATTTATATCTTTTTAATATAATGTATTTATTTCTTACAACAATAAACGTTCATAAATAAAAATTTTCAAGTATATTGTATACACGATGCAATACTGAGTGCAAAAGTGTGACTACTGCATCGTTAATCAGTAAAAGTGCGTGTCACAATCTGTAACGACAGCGTCAAGGATAGAATATTGTTATGCGTCCCATGTGAGATTTATGCCTTTACATTGTATTTTCTCACTGAGCCGCGTATCAAATATTGTTCGGGAGATGGTTAGACAGTTTTCAAGTCTATCTACTGTTATAAATATATAAAAATATCCAAATTTTAATAGAGAGGATGGTTGGTCGTTGCCACCTTCCTGGGATCCAATAATTTCAAAAATTAAACGCAGTGTATAAAAACTACAAAACCGAAGGACAAAATAAATACTTTTTGTGAAACCAACATTAAAAATTAAGAGAACGAATGATATGTCAATTTTTAAATAAAAACTCTGACGGTTATTCGAAAACATAGAGATACAGACATATACCAACTTAGTCTGCCCGTGAACATGGATGCTGGAAAGAATCCGAAACGTCGGGAATAAATATAATTAATTAACGCGAAAAATCCGTAAATTAGTGGATTTTATAGCATATTTATAATGCTAAAAAAAGGTTCACAAAATTATGAAAAGTGGTTTAACAATTAATGTTTACATTTTGCATTTGATATAACATACATTAAATAAAAAAAAATTCTTTTTAATTAAAAAATTAATCTGGTAAACCACCGATCGACGGAGTGAATGAATACTTAATGCTAAAAACAAAACCGTAGCGAAAGGGAAATTTGAAACGAGGTAACAGTTCTGTATTTTGATACACAAAATAGCTGTAATAAATAAAGTATGAAATGTTTTTATCCTTTATTTGTTACTGTCTTAAAAGGATAGAAACGTATGGATATTTTCTATTATTTTTATTAAAGTGCATAAAAAAATCAACATTTAAAATACTTGATATACATCTGCATATAGAACTGCCTCCGTAGCCTAGCTTGGGCTGTAAAAACCGAAGGTCCGTAGTTCGAATCATGCGGAGGACTCAGGAATTTTTCATTGATATTTTCTTGTTGGTTAGGGCAATGCGGGCTAATGCACCCTATCCATTAGGGGTTTTTGAGACCGGTATCCACCACGCTGGTCCACTGCGGTTGGTGGGTGGACCGACTTTTACATGCCCATCCGACGCATGGATCATCTTACTTTTAGACAATTGGGTGATCGGCCCAAATTGCCCTAACCAACTAGAAACAACAATGAAAATTTGTTGAGTCCGCAGGATGCGAACCCAGACCTCCGGTTTCTAAAGCACACGCCTATACCACTAGGCTACGGAGGCAGTGAAAATCCTATAAAACTGGTGATTTAGTATATTTAAAACATCATCACAGACTTCGTAAAGCATTGTCCCCGGTGTGGAAGGACTTTAAATAATAAAACACACGCAAAATTAATGTCACTCTATGTATTTACCGGAAACACATTCAATTTTATGTCAATGAATTAAAACCAACATGAACATATTTGTTTCAGATGTCTCGTGTGTCCAAGTATTTCCAAACCCAAAAGAAATTATACAACATAGCCCAGGAATATTTTTTGACTAATCCATCGTCTATTTCCATAACGATTATTGGAATGTCGTAACTGACATTATACCTATACGGCATTATATAGAAAAATTGAAAATTTTCTCAGACTATCTCCAGTTTTGTGATAAAGCTCGAAACTTATCTGTTTTCAACTTAGATTGTAAGGATAAAACCAATCCTTTAGAAACTCTTATTAATTCAAATAATCTTAAGTTAGATTCTTTATCTCATCTTATTTCCGATAACCATCAAAAACGCGCTATTGAATTTGGAGATGAAATATTAAAGTTCTTTTTGGAACACTAGACGCTCACGATGCTAGGAAATATGATGAAGCTATTAACAAATGTCAACAAGACGGAATTATATTTATTTATTAATGAACGATAATATTCATGTTGTTTGTTCTACAATTAATAATTTTAACGTTTCTGTACAAAAAATTGAATAATAATAAAATAAAGCTTAAACATCAGTTAGAAAAACTTAACTACATACTTTTATCTAACTCTTAAACTAATTATAATTTAATTAACTAGAAAGGATCAACTCTATGTTCAATGTTTTGAAGGATCATTACTAGCTATTTCTAACATTCTAGATACTATGTTAAATTCTATTTCATTCGCTTAAGGCAAATACTTTTGCATCCATATGTCATAACTCCAATGAAATTATATAGAGAGTTGTCAAATAAAATTCAACTGAAAAGAACATCCGAGTTTCCAATTTCATTAACTCTACAAAAATTTCATACTATAGTCGACTTATCGGAACTAACAGAATTACTACAACAACGAACTAATGATTGTTTTAAAATACCTCTAATAAATTCGACAAAGTTCAACTATACAAGAATTTACCGTTCCTACTCCTCGCGATAGTAAACATTATTCAACATATGTTCTGATTCATACCTCTAAGCTATATGTGGCTATAACAGATGACAGATTGTATTATGTCTTATTAAATAGTATTACAGAATGCAAACATGTTAATAAGGACTTATTGTATGTCCTATGGCTTCAATATTATCAACGATCAACAACCCTTCATGTAATCAAAGTTATTGTCTTAAGTTACGTTATTACTTCCTGAAAGTTGGAGTTCTAAAGTTATTTATGGTCAAATAAATGTTGGGCAAAAACTTAACGATAATAGGTATATAATTATTTATTTTATTTACGACGATTATTATACATATCAAATCCACTAATTTACGGATTTTCGCGTTACTTAAGTATATTTATTCCCGACGTTTCAATTCTTTCCAGCATCCATGATCACGGGCAGACTAAGTTGGTATATGTCTGTATCTCTATGTTTTCGAATAACTGTCAGAGTTTTTATTTGAAAAATGACATATCTTTCGTTTTATAATTTTTAATGTTAACCTTAGACGATTGTTGCCAATATAATATAATTAACGAATCTTCTCGTACTATAAATCCAATTAGTTTGTCAAATGTTGATCTGGAATCTCTTAATTAGCTGCACATAAACTAGATTACTTAGAAAACGAAATTCGTAACAGTGAAAACCAGTCACGCATTGTAAAATATAGCAGTTAGTATTTAGAAATGACCTATGTAATGATATTCCTATAATTTGTTTTGTTGCCTATAAGATTTATAACAAATGTTTTGTTCTAATAATACATCTTGCTGTATTCAAATATTTAATCTTCGCTATAATTCAAAGAAATATAAGAAAAAATACCGTTAATACATCAATTGAACTTTCTGAAATGTCAGAAGACTCAGATTCCGTTAAAAAATCTGTAAAAAGCCTACCGAACTTAGAAATTAGAAAAACTAACACTTTTTTTAGAAATATTGATAAATCCAACTGTAACTTAAGCTATTTTTAATTCGCAAATCTTTATTTACCTTACTCTTTAAATTTCTTATCTTAACTTTAAGTTTCATTTCTATTTTTGGGATTTTTAATGCTAAAATTACTATTAATAAGTTCTTTTAACAATAATAAACCGTTAATAATTTTAAGTAGATTTTCAATTGTAAACTGAGTTCTATTTTTACAAATTTACCTTAATGATAGCACTTGATCATAAAAAGGTAATAATAGTCCTTCGCTGAATTTAAAAAATAAAGCTCAGTCTAAAGAGGGGAGATGTAATGAATAAATAAATGTGTGAGCAAAACGCAACATCGGCAATCACCCCCGTTGCCTCCACGTTATACAAACATTATAAAAGGGCAAATCATACGGCAAACAGGCAAGCAGTATTCAAGTCCAAGCAGCCTGTAACACACCTCAGTGTATATTTTTTTCCATTAAATTGTAGCATTATAAAAGTGTTTGTTTAAAAAGGACCCACGGAACGCCATCCTAACAGAACAAAGCATCAACTGATGGAAGTTGAATGGATAAAAAAGACGACTTATGCAAATTTTACAAGAAAGTAGAGAATGTTAGGATTAGTTTTTATTAGTTACAATAAAAGTTACTATATTTTATACATTTTAAATTTGCCTTACTTACTATTAAAAGGAGCACTGCTGAAAATTGAACTATACTGTTAAATAGTGGCACCTACTTTTGCGCCAGACTATATATTTAGGAAAACTTAAGAGATTCAGAAGATTACAAATTAACTGTTTTGAAAACTTGGCGAAAGGCTCAGCTCCGAATAGATCATGTATAATCTTATATGACATGTCAAAATTATGTACAAAGGGCGGGCGGCTCGTTTTATACACTAAAATTGAGATAAATATACGAATTAAAATAAAATTAATTATACAATTCATTTCATTTGAAGATATGCGATAAGAGATCATTATATTGATAATGATTTTGTAAACTTGCAAATTTTCAACGGTAGATTTATTAGTGTTACTTACTCCTAAACTATTCTTTAACAACTCCTCTGTAAAATTATAAGAACCGAGTAACAAAATGTTACCTTTCAATATTTTTCTGACATTTTTATGTTTTTGACGTGTCTTTATATACACGTCAATTCAGTGAACGCACAAAATTCAAATCATATTCGCACTTAAAACTAACCTTTCATCGATTTCCATAGCGAGGTTGAGTGCTCGCGGCGCGCTGTCTCTTCCATTTCATCGGACTGAGACAATTGCTTATGATGAAGGGTTATTTAGAGGCAGATGACGAATGTGCATATGATTGCAAATGCTAAAAATTGATGCTTTGAATTCGTTAGGTATTTTTTATTGTACGCAAATAAAATACGATTCTTTCCTGTTACTACTTATTCAAATTAACTTTATTGTAATGTACGAAGAGAATTTTTAAATACAACAATAAAAACAATTGCAACAAATGTACAACATCAAGAACAATTATAATACTAGGTAGATAGAATTTATTATTTAATAAAAAAAAACCAATGAATTTTCTGCAATAACTTTTAAATTATTACTTTAGCTTAGATATATAATATTACATATGAAATGAACAATTTTAAATACAGTAAATAATTTATAATAGATCATGAAAATTAACGACACGCTTCTTCACTTAAGTTTTAAAAATTTTTAACACAATATTGACGTTTATAAATCGTTCATTTAAATTTTATTGGCTCTAATCGAAAAATGCGAAAACTGAAACAATTCGAACTTTGTTTTAATAGGGTATTGTTTTGTTACAAACTTAAAATATGCATGCTTATAAAACTTTGTTTGATTATTTTAAAAGATGACATATGAAAGATCGACATCGTGTTAAGCAGTAAATAAACAAGTGTAAATTTTAGAGAGATATTCGAATTTGAATTTGCACAGTAAAAGCTGTTTAGGCAAAAAAAAATAAGCTTCCAGAGTACGTAGACAGGATTTTCTTTCAACGAATGGCATATTATGATCGCAATGGCAGATTATTGATGATGATTAGACGGTAAATTAACCTTTATTTAATGAAAAACCCACAAAAAAGCATATTAACGAAGCTTATCTCGGTATTTTTAAAGCTGTTTAAAATCAATTTAAACTGTTTACGTCTAATTATTATCATCATCATCGTCATCAGTCTGTGACAGTCCACTGCTGGACATAGGCCTCCCCTAATACACCGCTATCCATTAGGGGTGTTGGACCGTATTCCACCACGCTAATCCAATGCGGGTTGGTGGGTGGACCGACTTTTTAGATTCCCATCCGACGCATGGATCATATCACTTTTCAGAAAATTGGGTGATCGGTCAAAATTGGCCCAACCAATAAATTTTTGTTGAGTCCCCGCAGGATTCGATCAAATAAATCATTATAAATAGAAGAAAACTTTTCTAACTTAATAAATTAGATTAGATGTACAATGTGTTTAGTTAATTTTTAGTTTGAACTTTCTTGTTTGTTTATTTTTAATGGTAGGCAATGATGAAGTTCAATTAATTCTTAAATGTTTTCATCGGATATAATGATGGCTACTAGAACATGTTGTTGTGTTTATAATAATATTCAAAATTGGCTTTTTATTTAGCTCTTAGAGTTCTGTCGTTGATTATTAATCTAGCTAATATTTTGCACTCGCATGAGTGTTTTTTTATGGCATGCGCTGGCAGACAAGCAGTCGGGCCACCTGATGGGAAGTGGTCACCGACGCCAATCGACATTGGCAATACCAGTAGTATCGCCAACGCGCTGCCTACCGTAAGATATAGCGTGTTAAGTCTCGTTTACCAGTAAATAAGTTGGCTACAATGCCCTTCAGATCGGAACACAGCAGTCCCCTGTAAAAAGGGAACCTACCACCAGTCATTTGCTTTTAATTGGTATTGTTTGGTTCATTGCGTTGTGTTATGAACGTATGATCGTTCATGTTTGTATTATTAACAAAAGAATTATTCAATCACTTTAATAAAAAAACTACAAATGAAATTGTTATAAAAAATTGTGTCTACGTATTAGCATAAAGTAAAACAAAACTGAAGCCTTGGAATAAATTCATGTACCCTCTACAGTTTACACAATTTGCCATTGTTCCATAGGTTTAAAAAATTTGCATAATTTTTCTTTTATCATCAGTAACTACTCGTCTTAAAAGATTAAAACCTAGACTAAACTTTTCTAAACAAGAACACTTGGTCACTTAGCAAAAAATTATCTTAAGCTTTTAAATGGTTAATTTGGCATATGTTGTGTAATTCATTTTTCAACTTTTTTTTACTGTAGGGAAATGCCTACGCATAGCCAGCCTCGCGGGTGTAAAGACGGGTTATGTCAGACTCGCACCGACTAAAACCACAACGTTGTTCCTTCTTGGCGCCTAAAAGATGGTGTCACAGGAACTCTTTAGCACTCTTCTGCGACCCCACCAGCCTCCGAAACAGCCCCATCCCGGCCCTATGGCCATCTACCTCCCTCTGGGCGCGTCGGAACTAACGCGCCCTTCGTCTCAGCCCCTGTTGTCAGGTAACAGACTCCCCCGAGTCTGTTACTCAGGCGCCATGGACAGGAGTTCCCAGTTCACGCAGGGAGAGATTGACGACACCATGCCGAATGTCCACTCCTCCCACAACCCCTCCATACCGCATCAGCGGTGCAGCCCCGCCAAATCGCGGAGCGGCCTGAGGAATACCGACATACCTCTTGCCCTGCGACTCCGCCTTGGTTGCGATGGACAGGAAGGGCGGCACACCTACCTGCAACCCGCTCCTTACACCCTCCAAGGCACATCCAAAGCGGGCTTGTATAGCCCACCAACCTCCTCCACGGTCGGCTTTGCACCACAGGTCAGCCAGGTTACTCTTAGCTTCCCCTCGGCTGGACAGGCCGGTTACTGAGCTACGACAAACCGAGAACCTGTTCGGGAGACAGCCGTTTATTTCAACATTCGAAAACACTTGGATGACATATTTTGTTTGATTTACCCGTAGAAGTATTTTTTTTTAAATAATACTGCCTACAATACAAGGTCTAAAGCGTTTAATATAAAATATTTTTTTTATATAGAACATGCACATTAACATTATATAACTACAAACAATGTGTAGCATGTCCATGAACCGATGTAATTACGTTAAGAACATTTTCAATTTCGCCTGCGCTGCCAAATCTGACAGGCATATCATTTCAGTGACCATTAAGCCGCACAATTCCATAACACTAACCTGGATGAAGCGGAGCATTAACTACCGCAGTTCGAAAGTATTACAAATCCAATTTCATCTATTATACTATAATATGTGTGTAATGCTATTGTATATTTACTTAATCAATATTTTATGTTCTGTATAAAACCGTGGAGGGGCAATATTGAATTATAAAGAGCCGCCAACGGAAGTAGAAGTTGAGATTTTATAATGTTAAGGTATATGAGTTCCTTGGTTATGCAATTAAAGCAAACAGTCAAAAATAAATTAATTTTATTATGATTATAATTAATACGATAATTATAACAGTTCATAATATTAAAAAAATAAAAATCGGACATTACTCTTTTAACTACTTTAAAATATGTAATAGTAGTTCACAAATTTAAATAAATAAATTATATGCCTCTCATTATGATGCTTAACTTTTAATTAACCAAAGACCTTTAAATTTTTTATTACTTGAATCCTCAAAGTATAAAATAACAATCAATTATTTTTTAATCTATGCATTGACCAATATTATCTAAGTGAAAGTATCGTAAATTATTCTTTTGTTTAAGAGTAAAATGTTTTTGAAGTTATATTCGCGCTAACAATAGTGATCGTTAACTGTTTTCTGAAACACTAAACGTGAGAAAAACATTTGTAATATGAATTATGATTCTTTATTGTGATCTTTCCTTTTTGTGTTACGGCATTTTGAAAAAGAAATGCGCAAAACAGGAAATCCTTTATGAATAGGCAGATGATGGATATCTGTTTTTATAAGCTTTATCTGTCTACGGTCATTGAATTATAACAAAAAACTTGTAGGGCAAATAACAAAAGTGATTCGAACAATAATTTAGTCACCCAAATATTAACTTTAACTTTAACGTCAGGGGTATAAAATCCTATGTTCCCAGTGTGACTAGAAAAATATTTTAGATATGTATGTCACTAAGAAGGAAATAAGATAATAATAATGCAAGCTTTGTTTAATCCCAACTTATTTTTCCTCTAGGAATATGCTTAGCCAAATAAAAGCTGGAATTTATATAAATACTGTAACAGACAATCCACTAGCGTAGCGTCTTAATTGATGTCGTTTTTAGTACTTGATACCTCAGTGTATATACATGCAGTAATCTTAGTGATAATTTATCAAAACGAACGTTAGATGAATGTCGTCTATTTCACAATTTAATATTAGTATAAATGCTTTACTATAATTATAACTGTCATTCAAAAGTGAAATTTTACCGTTCCTTTATGATATGTATATATTTTTACAAAAAAACCAAACAGGTGACGTTCCTGATATGCCTTCGATGATAGATGACATTTGACTAAGAGGGACGCCCAATGGCATTAAGTCGGCCTCTTGAAAACTTAATTTTAAGGTTTTGCAATCAAGTATAAATAAAATAAATAAAAAATTACGTTCACTTTTCTAACTTACCAATTTGTTCCATACTTTTTAGTATTTTGAAATTCCTTTCACACCAAAAAATGCTACATAACTTTAAAAATAGGCAAATGTATCGACGAACAATGTTACCAAATTATATATATCTGAGACTTACATTTCGTTTCCATCCTATTTGCCTTAAAAGTAAGTTGATCCATTTGTTAAGAACATCGTCATAATCCTATTTGACTTCCAACTCTTTAGGACTTATCCACAAATTTTATAAGATCATATTATGCATTTTCGTATCAGGCTTAGATTAAATTGAACAATTGCGTAAACCTCGTATATTATTTATTTTATTTTTATTGAGATTTCAACAAACGGAAAATCAACTATACCCCTTAAATGTTTTGGAAAATAGCCAATTAGGGTAAACGCTCTATTAGGTCTGCAAACATTTATCATGCCTCTGAAATAATTGGTAACAATTTCGATGACAATTATTACTTCATTTTGATAATACTCTTAGGCCTGGTAAACTATTACGTAACATTATACGTCATACTAACCTTTGGCTACCGTGTTATTATAGACCTGCATTAAAACGTCTATTTAGTTTTTAGCCACGGACACTCATGCCTAATTGCTTTATTTAATAAGAAGCGAAAAACACGGAATTCTGTCTCTACTTTCAATTTACAAAGCAAACGTACGACAGCAAATTATACGACAACGGCTTAAACCTAAATTCCCTCCACAACAACTATTTACCCTAAGATAGGAACCCTGTTCTCTTACTGAGAGACCTTATCCTTTTCTACGAAAATCTTTTATACCACGTGAATGGCTTTGTACTTTTGGAAGCATATTTTTTCTTTGAATATTATTGAACTAGACTTTCTATTGGTTAAATGCTAACTGGCAATGACCATTAAATGTACTCAAGAGGATAATCATTTCAAAATGGTAATACGAAAACTGACCGAATGATCTTCCACCTTTAAGTTAATTACTTTGCTGAAATAATTGTATCCTTCCGCTTTCAAATAGCTTGCCAATATGCAACTGTTTGAGGCAATGTCAAATCGAGAGATTTCTATGCTCTCGATTTTCATGAATATCAGAGTTTAAAAAGCCTGTTTAATTTTAAAAGCTAAAGCCTGTGATAGCCCAATGCTGGACAGAGGCCTCCTCTTATACACCCTTATCTATTAGGAGGTTTCTGGACCGTATCCCATCATGCTGTTTCGTAAACTTCTTCTTAAATTTCTAAAATAGTTTCGGATGCTGCTTAAATATCTACAAACCTAATATCAACTAATCACACGTAAATAAAAATACAGAATGCAGTTAACATATCTATCAACAAAAGCTAAAAACAGCAAATCTTTGAAAATAATCACTACGCTTTTATTGTGGACAAAAAAAATTAAAATTTAAATATTAATGAAAATCATTACTATTGTTCGTAACCTCTACTCGCTTGTAGTCACATAAAAGTAAAGATTTAACTTTATTACACAAAGTATCAAAACACATTAATATACAGTAAAGTACATTAAAGAGCCTAAACACCATCTTTAAGTTATTTTTATAGCGCCTAAAATATTCGCATTCAACAAAACGCATAATTATTTACGCGCGTAGCTTCGGTGACCGCTTTCTACTCGGTTACCCGACTGCTCGTCTGCTCGTCTACCTGCGTAGCCAACTAAAAAAATATTCAAATCATCTAATAGTTTATATTAGTACGTAAGGTAGATTTCATGTTATATTGTGTCATCACACATTACCGCATCCATATATCTATATATTAAGTAGATTAAAATTCAATTCCCATATGATTATTTAGTGGCATCTGACGTATATGAGAAATTTAATAACATGAAACATTTTACTTTTATTCTACCGCGCGATTAAATGTGTTTGCAGTCAAACACTTGCATCTCACTCTGAAATCTATATAGACAAGAAACCTATATTTAAAAAAAAGAAACCGCTCTATTTTGGACCGACCTCCGAAAAGAAGGATTGCATTTCAGAGCGTATGAGCTCTAAGAACGAAGCAACAAAGTAACATTTATATTTAAAAAAAAACTCAAATTAAAACGTTCCGAATTGAGTATCTCCTTCTTTAGGGAACTCCATTAAAATTAACGCATTTAAAAATTCTTAAAATATATAGAACATCGTAGATAAGTAGATATTTTGTTAAACGAAAACTTTAAGAGATATTAGAGATTTAATAACTATCTTGCAGAGGGCACGTTGGCACCGCTTAAATTACACAAAATGGTTAAATTCAGTTTGAAGCCGGTCGTTTTTTTTTTTGTTAAAATTTTTTATTTACATACGTGTGCTTCAAAAATCAGAGGTCGTGGGTTCGAATCCTGCGGCGGCTAAACAACTTTTCGTTGTTTTTTCCTGTTTGGTTAGGGCAATGCGGGCTGATCACCCGATTCCCAGTAAAGTAAGATGATCCATGCGTCGGATGGGCATGTAAAAAGTCGGTCCTGCACCTTATCTCTCTCCGGTTGTGTTGGTTTTTCGTCTCATCGGGCTTTGAGAGTATAAAGGAATAAGACGAGCGAATATATTAGAGATATAATAACCGAATATATAGAGATATAATATTGACAAATGTACGCAAACCAGTGTTTGCGCGTACACTTGTGCAATATTATATCTCTAATATAGATCGGCCGCCGTAGTCAGATTCGGATTATTATATAGTATCAAAAACAATATATACATATATAAATATCTCGTGTTTTGTATTGGCCGAATATTAATTAAATGTTTCATGTATTACTTGTTGCGGCAATGAATTTAAAATGTAACACCCAATTTCTATCGTTAAAATATAAACAACATTATATTTTTACGTCGAATATCCAACTCATATTTTATTTGATCGAAATTAAAATTTTTCGTTCAATGCGAAAAACTAAAGAAAATTTTTCAATTATTTCTTATTCATATTCTGTGTATTAGTGGGATATATATTTGTATATTTTTATTAAAAACTCAATAAAGCATAGAAATTCAATGCAGACTTTAAAAACGATAAATCGAAACGAAATCCTATCGAAAGAATTCGTAAAGCCGACACTAACTTAAGGGTGAGAGGATTATTGTGCCCCAAAGGGCTTTTGCTCACCCTCCTAATGGAACTCGAATGAAAAACAGTTTTTCTCTCCGTCGTGTTTAATATTGATCGATTTAAAATGATTATTTTGTCATAATCAAACGATAGTTGGTAATTTATATTGTACATATGCATTTAGTATAATATACATATGTCATAATCATCATCATGCAGATAATATATATAATATATTAGGGTGAACCTTAGTTTCCGATGTCCGAATTATTTTCAGGATTCTAAAACGTTCTCAATCTATTTATTTACGGCACCAAAATCACACCTCATGCGATTAATTTACAAACGCTTTGAAAACCATGAAGGATAGATGTAAAGTACGTTTTAGTTTTAGTCTTGGAAAGCATATATCTATGTTTTAAGAAAAACACACAATAAGCATTTTAATATAAACATTTTTAAAAATTACAATCACGCACATTCAAAGCTTATTTAAGATAATACAGTTTTCATCATTCATTCATTCATCATCAGCCTGTGATAGTCCACTGCTGGACCTCCCTAATACACCCTATCCATTAGAGGTTTTGGACCGTATCCACCACGCTGGTCCAATGCGGGTTGGTGGGTGGACTGACTTTTACATGCCCATCCGACGCATGGATCATCTTACTTTTCAGACAATTGGATGATCGCCCAAATTGCCTAACCAGCTAGAAACAACAATGAAAATTTGTTGAGTCCCCGCAGGATTCGAACCACGACCTCCGGTTTCTAAGCCACACGCCTATACCACTAGGGCTACGGAGCCAGTTAATACAGTTTAAGTTCATATAAAAGTTATTACATTAAAAATAACTCTTAATTCTACGTACATTAAACGTGTGATAGACGAAGTCAGTCATATTTTTTGGTAAACATTTCACTTGTTTAAAGTAAGTATGATGTGGTCTTAGATAGAGAACTAGTCTAGAGTTTCTAGTTCAGATTTTATTTCTATGCATTGATAGAAATAAAATTTGACTAGATATGAACTATTTATGTAGACAGAAGAACGGACGGCCGATGGGCCAACAAGGTTCTGGAGCGGAGGCCGCGTTTGGAAAGACTGAGCGTTTGTCGACCCCCGACTAGGTGGGATACAGATCTCCGTGCAGTAGCCGGTTCAAGTTGGCAGCGAGTAGTGGCCTACGTCCAGCAGTTAACGGAAAAAGGCTGATGATGATCATGATGATGTTGTTTATTTTAAGCTACGTGTACTTTAACGTATAAAAAATACTGTAAACAAGATCATTATCGCTGACCAAGAGTTCTTGACATAAATGCCCCATGCTCTTATATGTGTCAGATATTATGTAAAGTATGAAAACATTCTATTTACTTTTGAATACAACGTATGAATTATAAAAAAATATCATAAATTTCTGTACCATTTAACATTTGTCAGTATACAACTGTTTTTTGGCAAACCGTTGGCAACTTCCAATGTAATTGTGGTGAGATATATTTGTAACGTGTCAGACCGATAAAAGATGTACAGCGGAAGTTAACAAATCGGCGCCAAGTCTCGAGCCGAGCTGAACTTGTTTCGTTTTATAGTAGGGAATTTCTGTAATATTTAAGGAGTTACACATTATATTCAATCGTGGCAATTTGTTTTACATACATTTTTACCTTAATTAAGCAAACTTAAATATATGAGGAATATGTAATATTAAGTAATTATGTTGTTTTATTAACCTTTCTTAGAGACGGAGATGAAGGTTATGTTAGTTTGGGAGAGTGGAAGCTGCCATACATATGGTACGGCAGCTTCGGCGGCGAGCCCTGTAAAAAAGAGAAGAGTTTGAACACATAGAATTATAATAACAAAATAAAATTAATAAACACTATGCTATTCAATCAATTTACAAAATAATTATAAACATAATTTTCGTAAAAAATAAATAAATTTCCATAAATTGCTTTTAATAAGCTACTTTCACATATTGAAAAAAGCACAACATATGTATTTATAAGACATAGATGCAAAAAACCATGGCGGTGAAAAAGCGTGCAATGAATAATAATTTTGAAAAAAACGATAAACCATAATAAATCGTGAAGCAAACTCAGGCAATTTATCAAATAGGACTTTTTTTATTGGCTGCACAGGCAGAGAGTTACCATAACCCATTTACATTGGTAATACTAACGCGCTGCGCTGTGAGACATAATATGTTAAGTCTCGCTTACTCAGTAAATACGCTAGCTACGTTGCCCTCCAAACCGGAACAGAGTAGTGTTTTTACACTACTGCTTTGTGGCAGAAGTAGGCACCGCGGTAGTACCGCCTCAGATGGTTCACTCTAAAAAGGCTATCACGTACCAAGTTCTTCCATAAAAGCAATTAAAATGAAAGACATATTGCAGTAAGGTCTATTTTAATACTTTTTCTATTGCATTCTTAGAGGAAAGTAGTCTCGATATTGGCGTTTTGTCTGTCCGATGTCGCGTGTAAAATTCGGGTTTGAAATATAGAAAGGACAGCTTCGTATAAGCCGCTGCCCGGAACTGAACTCTCATCGTGTGCGATAAGTGTTGTGTATCTGTGATTGTGTTAGTGTGTCGAGTGGTTTAAGCCGGTTTTACGCATCGTCTCGTCTGTACGAGACATCTAGTGGCTGTTCTCAGGGTCAGCGAGTAATTTCTAAGTTTTAAGTGTAAGAGGTTTTATTCATTATGACCTTTGTATTTGCCTAAATTATTATTTTTATACCCTGCCAAAAATAGTAAAACTCCAGAATGAAGGTTAATAGTGATTAAATTATGATTTATTATATATGTCGTGCTTGCGGAGCCAAGGACGGATTATTTCTGACTCACACCGACTAAAACCACCACCTTTCCTGGTTTCGACTGCTTTCGCACTTTTCTTCAATCCCACACGCGTTGGCTGCCAAGGCAGTCCCGTCTTCGACCCGCTCCACCTTAAGGCGCGTCGAAACTCACGCACCCTGTGCCCTTATTTACGATCCCTATATCTGGGCAGCAGACTTCCCCAAATCTACTAACCAGGGGCCATGGGAGCTAGAAGCTATTAACCATTGCCGGTATAAGTCTACCACTCCCCAGCGGCGGCATAATGTGGGGCTCCACTGAAAGTACTAAAGTTGGGCCGCAAAAGAAAGGGTGATCGATGACACATACTGCACTAGCAGTGAGGCTCCGCTGCGCCACGGAAAATAGGGACAGCGGCTTCCGAAATACCGGCGTTCGTCTCATCTCACGCAGCACGCCTACCGCCTTTGTCCGTATCCTCCACTCCGTTCTAGGCGCAGTCTCCTCCTCGATCGGGATTACACGACAGGCCGGCTAAGTTCCTTTTAGCTCCCCACTCTCGTTTGAGCCTCACCGCTACGACAAAGCGAGAACCTATTAGGGGAAGCATTAACTATTAACTTTGTACAATAAAGTAGATTCTCACTACGTAAGTATTTATAATAAATATTTAGACATTACTTACCTGATATTTCGTAACAGGCGTTATCTAGCGCCATGAACATGCACACAGACCGTAGGGAGGTAAGCCCAAAACGGGTAACCTGCCTAAAGCGGGTAAGGCTTGTGTATATGCGTATTACGCCTATTAGTGAGAATGTGTGAGTGCCGCGCGGTGGCGTGACTGTCGCCTAATCACAGGCAGTCAGCTCGCCATTGTACACAAGCGCTTGCAAGGTAGAGACAACAAACATTTTTTGCCGTTTTTACTAAAATATGATATTTAGTAGCTTGAATACCTACTCAAATATAGTGTGGAATATGTTTATGGAAGTTTTGTGTCATGAATTGCAAAGAATGCACGTTCTAAATTACGATAACTCAGTGCCTTTCCTGCATTTTGTTTTTGAGGTTATGGCGGTTAAAATAATAACGTACTTTTGGGCATATCGGTATGGGTAATCGAGGTAGTACCCGATTTGCCTATTCTCATGTAGGTAATGTGTGTGATTTAGATGAAGTTTTAATCTTTTTTGTATAATTCTAGATGGTTAACAAATATAAAAGAAAAACTACAAATGCATCATGGGACGAAAAGTAATGAACTTGCTATGGAAGAAGCTAGTAAAGGATCAGTGAATGGTGCGCTAAGAATATGGTATTAACTTATCTACGTTGCAGCGACATATTAAAAGGATGCCCGAAGAAAAACTCGGGAGGTACACAACTATATTTACGGACATTCAGAACTCGAGCTTCTCGAATATGTGTTCCAAATGAATAATTTGTTTTTTGGACTTACGAAGAAAGAATTCTTAGAGCTCGTTTACCAATATGCTGAATCCAACAATATCCTACACCCATTCAAAATGGAGCGGCAGGTGAAGATTGGTACAGTGGGTTTAAAACACGACATCCTGATACAACTCTACGCCATCCAGAACCAACGTCTTTAGCCGCCCAGAGGTTTTAACAAACCACAAGTACAAAGATTTTTGACCTGCTAGAAGGAGATCGACAAACATAAAATCGACGAAACTGGTATTCAGACTAATGCAACAAGCCGCCTAGAATCCTCAGTAGATCAGGAAAAAACAGGTTGGTGTGATATCCAGTGTAGAGCGTGGCAAACTTACAACAGTGGTTTGCTGTTGCAACGCACAGGTGCATTTATACCCCATTTTAATTTTGGGAGAAAGCGAATGGTGCCTAGGCTTCTAGATGGTGCTCCACCTGGATCAGTCGCTAGCTGCACAGACAATGGCTGGATTAATGGGCCAACCTTCTTAGATTGAGTTTAGACATTTGTGGCTATGACTAGGCCAACTAGTGAGAACAAAATAATTTTAGTCATGGACAATCACGTGTCACATAAATATTTGGATGTCCTGGAGTATGCTTCAAAGAACAATGTAATTTTGTGTCTCTACCACCACACACAACACACCGTTTACAGCCCTTGGACACGTGTGTCTACGCACCATTTAAAAATTATTTCGAACAAGCTGTTTAGGTGTTCCAGCGAACTCATGTTGGGCGTATCATTTCACAATATGACGTTGCAAGATTGTTTGGTGAAGCCTATGAAAGCGGCTAGTGCCCATAACGCAATTAAAGGGTTCTCTTCCACTGGCATTTGGCCAACCAATCGGCATATATTTAACGATAGTGATTATATGCCATCTACTTTAACGGACAGGCCAGAACAAGTAAATGGAGGAGTTAACAACTATTGTGACCACATCACCAGTTGAAGAAGCACCAGAGAAATTGATAATTTGTCACCACCAGTAGTCGAAACAGAACTGGATTTGCAAAGACCAATTGAAGAAACAGCACCAGGAAAATCGACAGTATTCCATCTCAAGTGGCTGACCTAGAACTGGAGTTGCAAGTTAATGACATCTACAGGGCGTTGACTCCAGAAATACTAGGACGAATGACCGTATGGAGCCGTCATCCACCAATTCCCCAATAAACAGCATAAGACTCCACTAGATATCAGGCCACTACCTCAACTGACACGAATGTATCTACACGAAAACGTAAAGCCCAAAAAGCTGAAATACTAACAAGCACACCGGTAAAGAGGAACAAATAGCAAAAGAAAATAAGAAGAAGAAGGAACCTACTCACACTAAGCTTAAGGACATGAAAAAATTAAAAGATCTGAGCACTTATAAAGTGCGGCCAAAAAGAAGAAATCGAAGGAATTAAAACCTTCTAGTAGCAGTACCAACAAAAGACAGGTAAGACCCAAACGTGATCCAAAAAATGATCAAAAGGACGAATATGAATGCGCTTGCTTAGTCTGTTCTGAATTATATGTTCATCCACCTCTAAAAGATTAGATCAGGTGTGATAATTGTAAAATGTGGGCTCATGAAGCATGTACTTCTTATTCTGGCAGAGGCAATTATTACTGTGATGAGTGTCAATAAGAATTGAGTTTTTTAATATTTTTATTTTGTAGTTTATTCCAAAGATGATTCAAAGTTGGAATAAAAAAATATAGTATGAGGACTTATTAAACATTTTAGAAGACTTAATTACTCTAGTACATGTGATATTATGAATGTTTAAAGCAAGTTGTAAAACTTTAATAATATGTTGTTTTTGTTGATTGATCTCAATTTTAACCTTTACCCGTTATGCCCAGATGTCTTACCGATATAGGCCCCTATAAGGGCAAAACAGGTATTTGGAAAGGTGTTCTGTTTTGTGTTTTTTAAGATTATTGAAGAGAATGACTATGTTTTTTTTTATTTTTCATACTTTATTAGATTAATGTTTCTTCTATTAAAAATAAAGTGCTCATTTACGTTTTAAAGTATTTTTATTTCACATGTCCTTAGTTTACCCGTTTTAGGCTTACCTCCCTACTTAATGGCAAAGCCTAAATAATCAATATTTACGTTTATAATAGAAAAGATTACTTTGCTTACGCAAATACTATGAATATACGGACTGTAAGATACGGGAAGGTTCTATAATTTGTAACTTGTAATTTTAAAAGTATTGTACAGTTATTAAATAAAATAATGCAATAAAAACTTTAAAACTATCATTTATCTTTTAGTATATTACTATATTTTTCTAGTACATTTGACTGTATGTTATCGTAGCTTAATTTGTTTATTTATTTATATGACAAAGACCGCGACCGGATTTCTGCCACGGAACTTAATTTTAACCGTAAATTCTTCATGTAAAAAAAGCCTTTCTTTATTACCGCGAAAAAGCGTACAAGCGGGAAATACAAAGCTAACTTAATCTGTTAAAGTCTGACTTAGGTCAGTACAGCTGCCTCCAAAATGACAGATGACAAATCGTTAAGACCTCGGTTGTCGACTCGAGAATGTGTGTGACACTTAAATAGAACGTGGATAATTGTTATAATTAGTCACCATGCTCATATAATCATGGTTTATAAGTAATTTTTGTTTCTAAATCTCGTTTCAAATTTAAACTTAAGTTTTTAACACTGAGGAATTTTATGACTTAATATGTAATATGTTTTACGATTGTATACTACCTCATGGCGGCTTATTGATTTTTCTTAAGAAAACAGTCGCGATCCTTAAGTTTTCTTTAAGAAAATTGCAAAACAAAGAAATCGTTTCTTTTGATGCGGTATTAAGTGCCTATAAGTAATACTTCATAAGGCACTAGAACTCCACTCCATTCTTATACAATTGATTGCATTGAACAAACCAGGGGCTTAGTACCATACGTAAATCGTTTTGTAGTATGAATATGCCTCTATATGAAGTTTAAATTAATGTAATTACTTGAAATAAGTCGAGTAGAGAATAGAGTTAAAGTTTTATTCTCTATTTGATCGCCTCCCTTTTTATTGGCCCTATCGGACTCGTGGGTTCGTCTCCTGCGGAAAAGCAACTTTGCATCGTTATTGTTGTCTGATTGGATTTATGGGCCCACCAATTCCTAAAATTTTATTTTAAAATTAGATGAAAATTATGAAAATTAAAACCACTTAAATAATCTTAAAATTCAAAGTCAAAGTCAAATCAAAACTTTTATTCAATTTAGGTCAGTGACACTTAGAACGTCAAAATTATCCATTTACCCACGGTTCAAAAACTCAGACCCCGTCCAGAGAAGAACCGGCAAAAACTCTAGTTTTTTTTTAAATATTAGTATTTTAAAATTTAATACATTTTTAAGTTACCAGGGGTTTGCAAGCGCAGAATATAAACTATTTTCCCACATCTTGGTCCTCAATATAATTTATAACAGAATAGTAGGCTTTTTTATAAGCGTTGTTTTGAAATTTGAAAGCTCGAATCATTCAGTTCGTATTACATTTTATACTTATAATGGATTTTTTGGTTCGGCTTCTAAACGTGTTAGGGGCAATTCCCCTGGTGGCCAAAATTTTTTCGAAACTTAAATAATTTTTGACGCGCCATAATATTTTCAAATATGTATAGCGAGGGTAAGTCAAAATTTCAGTTTTTTAAAAAATAAATTCCCGTGAACCAGATTGTGATTGCCCTAACAACCTGTTTTTGTAGTATAAATATTGTTTCAAAGCGGCTGCAGACCCATTAATAATCCATAGGACAAAGGGTGAAAGTAGTAAAAACTGTTTTGTTCCTTTGTCCACCCCAATCTTCGTAGGCAAAAGATTGCTTACTTACCTTAGAGGTTTGTCAATAAGGTCCCCGCATCTGAATCAATAGAAAATCCAAAAAATGGTAGACAGTAAGAATGCCTCATTTCAATTTTATATTTAAAATCTAAACACAAAGGTAAACTAAGCATTTTAGTTTTTTCCGGTTAATACTAAATTATTGGATGCAAACCGTTTGCACAATATCAAATTTGCCCTATTTGGCCCGTTAAAATTTTTTACCCTTAGCAGGAAATGTCATCGAAAGGACGACTGGACACCTCTCCTACCAGAGGAAAGTCATTTATATAAAGAACAGAAAAAGGTCCCAAAAGATCCGGGAACACCCATCCCAAAAGGTGATACAGACTGTCACCGTTTACATTTTTATATTGTTTTCTATTGCGTCGTAAGAAGAAAAATCAAGACCAAAACCGCGTACGCCTTTTTAAATTGATAAATTTCGGTCCCCACAGTCGGCCTTGGAAGACCGAAGATTCCAAAGAATCGAATCCTCCCATCCCTAGAACATGAGGAAACATACCAGCATTCTATCACCTCTTAAAGCCAAATTGGGATCTCTTAAAATATCTGTTAAAAGTACTAAAAGTTGTTCAATAATTTTGTCAAAATTTTTAAGTGCTCGTATAAGTTGCCTTAATTTTAATATTAACTGCAACCCGATTTAAAGAACTGATACTATTTTTATAATTTACTAACTGGGAATTTATTAAGATGCAAATATATTTGGCCAAAGGGGGATATATCTTGTTTTTTTATTGCCATGTTGATAAACCCCAAATCTTCTTTTTTTTATTTATTTTATTAAACGCCTTCATTATATCTATAGGGCTAACATTACAAAATTAAAATTAGAGAAACATTGTCTATCCAATAGTTTTAGGTGTGATAGAATTTAAGTGTTTTGTGTTTCTTCCTTCCCAGTTGAGCGTCCTGAACATGTCCTCAAGCGCGGCGGAGAACAATTCTCGGAGACATGACGTCTCCTTGTCTCACACCGCGGTGCAGGGGATAGGCTCAGTCTGCCCACTTGGACTACGACAGACATAGTGGCGGCGTTGTACGAGACATCTCAGCATCTCGATATATCGCCAATCAATTTGGCACCGCTGTAAGGACTCGAGGAAAGACCGGTCTCGATGGAGTCAAAAGCCTTCTCATAGTCCACAATGCCATGCACAGGGCTGGTTATACTCAAGTGTCTTCTGTATAACCTGCCTCACTGTATGGATGTGGTCTATGTGTTGAACCCCTGACATAGCCCACCGGATTAGTAAGCTGAAGTGGCAGTGGGCCGGTCTATAAGCCGCAGAACTGACGACCGCTGGGTCGAAAAGTTCTGGAGTGGAGACCGAGGCTCAGCAAACGTAGTGTAGGGACGCCCTGCAGCAAGATGGAGTGACGACATTCGCAAAGTGGCTGGTGTGGGCTGGATGAGAATAGCCGAAGATAGGAAGCGGTGGCGTGCATTGGGGAGGCCTATGTCCAGCAGTGGACTAGCGCAGGCTGATGATGATGATGATGATGATGATGATGATGATGTGTTTCTTCCTGTTTCCGTATTTATAACTTGCCAGGTAGTCTTGATTTTATTAGAGGATGACTTTATTTTATGGATTTAAATACATTGCCTTAGCCATCAAACAAACTTGTTTAAATATTTTTGAGTACGTTCTCACATAGTTATGGAATTTTACATTTAGATGTTAAAGATTTTTGAACGTACAATAAATATAAATAATACCTACACTACATTGTCACATACTATGCCTCATAGTTACGCCTCATTGTCACATAATTCTTCACAGGAAGCGTCTTGCTAACCTTATACGCTTTTGAGACTTCAGCCCCTCATCACATCCTTGACACTTTGACGTGGATCATTACTCACTACATATTTGGTACACATTGAAAACGTCATGGAATGGAAAGTCATCGTTTACCGAATAGAAACTACCAATCACTAAATAAAATAGAAATTATACAGTTACAGTCAAATATCGAAGTATTGTTCTAATTTTTAAATCAGTTTTTTATTGTTTTGATATAAAAATAACACGGAATAATTATTATCAGTTCTAGTACTATACGAATTTTTCAATAATAAATATTTTCAATTATAAAATATAGATCAATTGCGTTTATTAACCGTAAACATTAGAAAAAAATTGCATTGCAAGCGTTGCATTAAACTTATATTCGAACAATAGGTATCTAATTCATATGTTATATACTAATAATCTAATTATCATATATTATGCTAGTCATTACTAAGGCTGCACTCGGGACTTTAGTGACTAAAGGCATTCTCGAACATTATTAAAGACAACGGTTTTAGCCTTTTTCTCTCAAAAAGAGACAAAAGCTTTTTGTGTCTCTTGACTATTAAAATTTAACTTAAGGCTTAACGGTTTCTTTGTGCTATTGAATAACCATGTTGCCTTTGGCCTGCAGAGTAGTTTTAACGATGTGTTTGTCCTCTCTTAATTGAATTAGGTCAAACTATCTTACCATCTTACCATCAGGTCACCCGACTGCTCACCTGCTTCGTAAGTGATGAAAACAAAACATGAAGAAGCCTTATTTCCTAAGTTTAAATTGGCCTTTTATTATGAGAACAACGTCTGAAAGTTCTCTTCCTATGTCCATGCCGCCTTGACAAGAGTTTGACCATCGTCTTCTTTCCGCATTGGTATTGAGGATTGATATTTGAACCTATTGACATTTGAAATTATAATTTGTCGACATATGAGAAGAGAACTAAAATAAAGAGCAACAATTCTGAACTATAAAAAATAAAGAAGAAAACTACAATCATTAACTACACTCAGTTTAACTCTCAGACACCTTATACGCTTAGCCTGTTTTTCGTCTGCTAATGTCTTAATGAGTTGTAATAATTACAAGTTTGTTGATTAGAACTTTTTATTGAAATATTTGTTACGCTGAAGGAAAATAAGGTTTTAAAAGAAACGCTTATAAAATTTGACTACGTGAAAAGTTTTACCTTTAATAGAATAATGGTAAAATTATGATTATTGTGAAATATAGTCTAAGACTTTAATTTACTCATTCTTATATCAGAGGTATTTTCAAGGTAATATTGATCCTTAGTTTTATAACAGACACTTAAGTACACATATGTGCATTTTTTTTTCATATTGGCTTCTTAATCATCATTTAAGTCAACTAAAATTTTTTTTAAATATTTGTCTCACTCTATACTAGCCACCACTTCTAGAAACGATAGCTTTTAAATAAGAATTGTTAAAGTCAGTAGTAATTACTCTTCATTATTTATTTCCCCTTATTCCCCTTTGCTTTGCGGCAAAATTAAATCATAATGATAATATTTTTCAATCTAACTTCCATTTTAAAATTGATTTAAATAAGAAAAAATTGCGTAAATATTTTAACTCTAAAGCTTTAAACAAAAGATGTGAATATCAAGAACCATAATACAATAACATATAAAGCAACGAATTAATACATAAATAAGTTTATCAAAGAACATGTTTAATAATACTCGTATATATAGAAACACATTTTCCTAATAACATATATATCATATAATTTTCCCTCGTAACATAATCATCGTATCATTTCCTCGTGACGGCGTTCCTCCGCATCATTTACCGGCCCACTGTCTGTTTCGTATGAATGCACTAGTAGAAGTCTCAGAAATAAGAGATCTATAAGGTTTGTTTATTGCTAGTTCTTAAATCACAAGTCTAGTAAAACTTGTAATACTGATTTAATTTAAAAAATATAGATATTCTTCTAGTTTGTGGCGTTATTTTTATTCCAAATATACAGTGCATATATTTCTGTCACTAAATTATTCCTTACTAGACTATGTCTTAACTTAAGTAGAACACGGTAGTGTTTTCATCCTACTGCATTAAAAAGCGTTGTGGTAGACCGCCCCAGACGGCCTCTAGTAAAAAAGGACCTACATCATCTTTGTCAAAAATGTCGTTTCATATTAAAATTATACAAACATTAATCTTCTTATCATAAATAAATACGTTTGATTGAATATTATAAAGTGCGTTATAAACCTAGAGCGCTTAGAAAGTCATGGTAGCAGAATTATGTAGTTGAAATGAAACGTGCCCTATAGAAATGTGCCGCTAACGATACATTTCTATAGGGCAAGATAGGAAATGTAGCGTCACGCGTTTTCGATGAAATCATTCCGTGATTTATTTATCTTTTTTCCGCAATGGTGCCGGTAAATGTGCGAAATAATTCGAAACATATGTTTTCTTCATATTAAGGGCAAATATTTTAGATTTCCTTTATTTGTGTCCATTATTCTCAAGGTTATATTAACCGTTTGTACAAATTTCCTTTATAACTTATTAAAATAATATTATTTATGGATTATTCGTATTTGTTTATTTTGGATACTTTATTCAATTATCAAAATGTTATTATTTAAAGATGATAAAACTAGCCCTGAGTTTCTTCGATCTCAGGTCTGTGGGTCTTTCCGAACGGTGGTAGTGTAACTCAAGCAAATTTACTTCTATATTGAAAAAGATATTGAATTTGATTGATTTGAATTTAAGCAATATGCGGTGAGTCAACGCCTGATGCGAAACCGGAGTCGTGGTTCAGTTGCAGGGACTCCACAATTTTATTAAGTTAATTAGGCAATATGGGCTGATCACAAATTGTCAAGTAAGATAATCCATGCGTCAGATGGGCATGTAAAAAGTCGAGCAATTTTACTCACTCCGGTTGGGTTAATCCTCCCATGAGCTTTGGAGTATAAAGAACATCAAGTCCTGTGTTTCATACCTTGTGCCTATATTCTTGGTTGCCTGATCTCAAATAGATCGGCCGCCTCAGTATTATCGACTGGAGACTTTATTGAGGACAATGTAAATTTGAATGTTGTGTTTAAATTAATTCTGAAATATTCTATTTTTACAATGGAAAATTAATACTCTTAGCTACATGACTTTTGGCATAAGTTTGAAATCACCAACCACTCTAAAATATCAACCTGCAAACATTACTGCAATTTTATTCAAATATGTGAAATGAACCTTGAGCTTGAAATGTAAACTTCATACAAGCGTTTTCTTTACAAATTTATTACATGGTGTCAGCTTCTTTTAATAATTGTGGTATAAATTTGATTTAATGATTTGTTTTCAGACACTAATCTTTAAAATATTTTAATAATTTTTTAAAACACAAAAAATACAATTGATCAATGGGTTTCAAAACACAAATTCATTGTAAAATCAATGAATTCGGTTGGGCCTCTTACTTTGACAACAGGTTTTAAGAAAGATATATATTTCCAACAGTTTTCATTTGAAAAAGTGGGCTGATAAATTAATGTATAAAAAATAAAAAGAGCCATTTACTTAAATGCACACTTCTCATGTATCTATTAATTATGTGTTAGTTTAAATAGTTTAATCTATATTTATAGTTTTTAAATATACAAAATATAAAGTTTAAAATTTCTCGGAACTAGAATGGGTGAATCCTGACTAATTTGTCTCTGTCTTCATACTTTTTAGTTTGGTGCTTTTTTTCTATCATCTTCCATCTTGGTCCCTTTTGATCTGTTAGCCACAACAATCCGGCCCCTTCCATTTAAATTTTTTGGTAACCGTTTTTCTTTTTTTTTCTATTTTAGTATTTTTTGTCCAAATTCCTTATATTTAAAATCTATATTCTAATATTTGCTATATAAAAAACTAAATCTTATAAAATTTTCTTTTATAATTAAGACTTTAATTTTATTGATTTGCGGAAAGGCAGGTGGTATTATAATTAAGTGGTGCCCCAGCGCATATAAAATGCAATGATGCTATATCTTCCCACGTCCTGAATATAGGATTCCCTTTAACAATAATTCGCTGGTAACTAAATTCAAACTGGAAGACAGATGTTTATAAATACTGTTTTTTTAATTGGCATCCGGTGTCTTTCCTTTGAAAAAGCCGATATTGTTTCCGCCCTTTGCGGGACTGTTGATAGAAAATACAGCTGGTAGGCATTTGTTAACATAAATCTTCCCTTCAGTCACTTTCTATTAAAGCATCGAGATCCGGTGCGTACTTTGAAAGATTTAAGCATACCTAGGACATAGGGACAGACTAAGCTACTTTGTTTTATACCATGTAGTGAAGTTGCATACATAAATACATCATACATCATCAGCCTGTGATAGTCCACTGCTGGACATAGGCCTCCCCTAATATACCCCGATCCATTAGGGGATTTTGGACCGTATCCCACCACGCTGGTCCAATGCGGGTTGGTGATAGATGACTTTACATGCCCATCTGACGCATGGATCATCTTACTTTTCAGACAATTGGGTGATCGGCCCAAATTGGCCTAACCAACTATGAAAATGTGTTGAGCCCTCGCAGGATTCGAACCCACGACCTCCGGTTTCTAAGGCATACGCCTTTACCACTAGCCTACGGTGGCCGTTGCATACATATTAATTTTTAACTTTAATGGGCGTTGGTGACAACTTTCCATAAGGTGGCCCAACTGCTCGTCTACCTTTGTTGCGATAAAAAAACGTTAGGAGAAATATTAACGCTATTTTCTTAATAAAAGTTTCGTCTCTTTTTAATAAGAAAGTCTCATCCGCAACTAAAATCTCCCCATGTAAATGTCTTAAAATAAATGAGTTAACAATAAAAAATACTCATAAATCTTGTTTTAACCTAGATTTGATATGAATTACTGTATTAAAACGGTTACTGTCATGAGCTGAAACGTAAAGACGTCGCAGTAATAATAACTAAAAGTAATTACGAATTCATCCTGTACTAATTCTAGATTCGCAAACTATTCCAACTACTCGCTTTATCTCTAATACAGCGCGCATTTCTGAAGTTGTAGTGGTTTATTTAAGAACTATCAGTTTTCGAAGTAAATCAAAACATTAATTTATGGAACAAGGAAGCTCATCAGAAATAATTGTGACAACTGAGTAAATTTACTAAATAAAAAATCTCTTTGAAATTAAACATTCTTTCTAGGGTACTTATCAATATATCATTAACTAGCTTCACATACTACAAATTATTTATAAGCCTTAATATCAATGCAGTACCCGCTGGAATAGCTTGCCCATTGCAGGTTTTTTCCCAGTAAGTTATTCTGATTTATGAGCTATATTATTATAAAGTTTAATTAAAATCCATCAAGTACTTTTTGAGTTACCTAGCAACAAAAATCCATTCTTTCAAACATTTTAATTTATAATATTTGTAGGAAGAAGGTATATTAGCAGGATTATATTGTCTTAATTATGTCATAGAATATTTATTGACTCGAAATGTTTTTTTTTAAAGACATTATTAACAGACTTTGTTAATAATTGAAATTAGGTACTGATTTTAATGAAATCATTTTAATATAGCTACAGGCTAGGTAAAAAATAAATGACTTTTCTTACATATTACCACGTGGACGGCGTCGCAGGTACCCGCCAGTTTTTAATTTAATTTAAATACGATGCAGTAATTCTGGTATATTCAAAAACATGTGATTATAACTACTATGCTACTCGTTTTAAATGCTTTGTTGGTTTATCAAAACAAAAAGAAATTGAACATCAATGTACAAATTAGGAAACAACGCATAAGGAATATTGTGCTGTTCAAAGTTAAGAAATACGCTACATTTAAAATGAGATGATTTTTTATTCAACTGCTATTGCCGACGTAAACTTGATCTAACTGCTTAATCTTCTTTAATCGGTTTGTAGGAAATGCGTTAATAGTATCCAATTCCTATTATCCTTCCTCTGAACAATTTAACTAAATCCGTTGTTACGAACCCACGATTTGGCTCTTCTTGCGGAGAATATTATAGCCAATGTAGAAATCAGCCAAATGTTATGTTCTTAGTTTTAAATAACAATTAAGAAAATGTAAGAGGAAAAAATCCAGCAAGATAATTTAAAAACATTATGGGCAATTGTCAAAAATATTATAGTATATTCCAAAATATTAAAAAATAATACCTCATACCGCCAATTACTGTAACATAAAGTGTAGGCGATTCTTTTCTAATAATTCCGTGTCCTACATAACAGCTGTTATTTAATTCCACTATTGCAAACAGCGGTTGTGCATTATTATATCATAGCGTTGCAACATTATATCTTAAATATACCATAAACCAAATCAAACACGTACCCAATTGAGTATTCAATCTAAAAATTTGATGGAAGCCAGACTTTGTTATTACGACATAATGACGCCCAAATATGTCATGTCATGTCATGTGACACAGGGTATTTAGAGTAGTTAATATTACCATATCCGTTCAATACTTCATATAGTATAAATAAAGTATTTTACTGCCTAATTGATGCCTTTAGAAAACGGAGGTCGTCGGTTCGAAACCTGCGGGGTCTCAATTATTTTTATGTTGTTTCCTAGTTGCTTATCTCATTCATCGGATGGGAGTGTAAAAAGTTGGTCTTGTGCCGTATTTATTTCCGGTGGTATATGTCCCATCGGACTTTGAAAGCGAAGGCACAGTAAAGGCACCTCTGTTTACGTGCGTACACTTGTGCACTATAATATATCCTGCGTAGTTTGCTGGTCTCTAATGTAGATCGGCCACCGTAGCCGAAATCAGCTTGGATAACATTATTATATAGTAGTGAAGCTCGAAAAATTGTTAACTTATTGCAAAACGTAAACTCGGTTATCATGAACAATGCACGGCTTAACAAACCCACTATGTAAAAGTCTGCAATGTGAGGAGTCGATGGACGGATGGATGGATGTACATCATAATTTGACCCGTAACAGACAAATCATGTTTCTAACACCTAAATATTTTCTAAAGTTGTAAAGGGCTCGGCTTGAATCCATCCAGATTTACCTGATAACAGTTTCTGTTTGTGTATACGACATAGTAATAAAGGGGTAAACATAAAAAATTACTGCTGTAAAGCAAAATAAAAATTTATAATAATAATTTAGTAACACTAATAAAAAGATTTTTTTAAAAGAACAAGATTTTGCGTAACTGAAACAGCAAAAGTGTTTAATATGATGTGGATTTCCGATAGTAGCTTCTGAAAATAATGGACAGCGAAAAATATTTAATTTTCCAAAAATTTTCTGAAAAGTGAAGGTCACGCCTTCCTATTTTGAGAAAATTTTAATTGATCGCGTCCTTAAGATGTCGCACCATGGGATTAAAAGCAGTAGATTAATATTAATCAAGTAATTAAGATCGAATGAAATTTATTATTTTCGTAAGTTAAAATATTAATAATACTTTACTAAATTTTAAGGACATGTAAAATTTATTTGAAAATGTTAAATAATATTCAAAGACAAATAACACAATATGTAGACGACTTCTACACCTTGTATCTACACTGGGTATCAGCTAGGATAGTTATGCGCGAGACTTCGTCTGCGTTGTAATATTATAAAATATGTAAATCTTTTAAGGTAGCCTAAGTAACTTTCAGTTACATCGGCTATCTATAAGTGAAAATTCCGTCGAAATTGGATCAACTGCTCCAGAGATTGCCATACTATCTATTTTTATAATATTAACAGTTTAATAGACAATTATATGAACTAGAAAACGACTTCCAATGTAAAGTTTGTCTGAATAAAGGAACCTGTAATCTCCAAAGAAGCAAAATGAATACTATCGTATCTCGGGGATTTAAAGTGGTTTTAAATCAGATTAACTTTTACTCTACCGATCTATTACTTTTACTTTTAGTTTTATTAGTAGACTTTAAGAAGTGGTTCACCAGCCATAGTAAACCACTTCTTGCATGCATTGCATAGCGTTTATTGTCGATATTCTGTTTATTTTCGTAACATTATCATAAATTTGATTGGTGAAATGCTGCATTCTAAGTTTATACTTTATCAATATCCTACACATCATGCAGAAAGAAAAAAACATATAATACACAGTTTGAAGCCGAGTCACAATTTTTAATATCGGAGTTCGCGATTCAAAGTTCGCATTGTGTATTAAATTCGCCCACCTGGTCCCCGCCGCTATTACGAAATTAAAACGCGACTGGAAAAATTTTCCTTTATAATGAGATTACACGACAGCTATCAGTCAGATTGACATCAATGCCAATATTTTTGATTATTTCTACTACAATTTAGTGTCATTATTTAGAACTTATTGCTTTCAGAGCAATTATTTTTAAGTATAAGTATTTTTAAGTATAACATATATTAGGACTCAGGTTGTACATTTATGCATATTTTTTAAAATAATAAATTAATTTAAAAGTTTTTTTTTTGTACTTTACAATATTAGTTATGAGCACAGACTGTTTAAGTTAAGGTTAACTATCAATTTTCATAAAATAAATAGGTCGATATTTCTGGCTACTGACAGAACTTTCTTTATAATAACGTTTTTGGAAACTTTAATCATATTCAAAAAATAAAATTTTAATAGCGGCAAATGTATTATAGGAATATTCAGAAATAAAGTCATGCACACAAATAACACTTAAAATAGTCATGATTCAACCATTTTTTCAATAAAAATCAAAGTTGAGCTAAATAACCTAACACAGAAAGCTATTTCCACCTTTTAGAAGATTTGTTTTTTTTAAACGTGCCAGCCTTTATATAAAGGTTGTAATCATTTCTTTTGTCTCTCCTGTTCAAAATAGTCATTCTTTGGGATTATCTTAACTCGTAATGGGGCTCTACGGACTCTTTGAATGTCGAGGCGTTAGACGTAGTTGAATCAACTGTATTTCTAGGAATAACTGTAGTTGCATAACAACAATGGGGCCCCCATATTAATAGGCTAGCAAGTAAACTAAGCGCTGCAGCAAACGCAGTGAAAACAAATAGATCATTAACTGATATGGAGACAGCTCGTTTAGTATATTTCAGCTGTTTTCATAGTATTATGTCTTATGGCATTCTACTGTGGGGAAATGCGGCAGATACTAATATGATCTTTGTCCTCCAAAAACGAGCACTTCATGCAGTCTATAACCGGGGCCCCACACAATCATTAAGAAAGTTGTTCACAGAAATAAAAATAATGACCGTTCGTTCTCAATACATATTTGAAAATTTAACGTATGTGCAAAAAAATAGGCGTGATTTTTTAAGACATTGCGTTGCACATGACATAGATACAAGGAACAAACATAATTCTTTCAGCAACTAGGCTGCGTAGAATAAGTAAGTCTTTTATGGGACAATGTAAATGCAATGTGTACGTTTTACAAAATCCCAGTAAACGTTCAGAGTTGAACTATTAATAAATTTAAAAAGGTAGTCAAGGAACGTTTATGTGTTAGGTTATTACGATATTAATGAATTTTAAAATGATAACACATCCTGGTAATGGAATGCTCGCTCCAGGTCTTGTTTCAAAATTGCATAATATGTAATGCCGAATTATCAAATTGTTTGTTATTTTTAAAAGATGACATAAAAAATAGCCTGCTGAGTTTCTTTCGCCGGTTCTTCTCAGGTCTGAGGCGTCCTTTTCAAAACCGGTGGTAGTGTGTTTAATAATCAATAAGCAACTGTAAACTTCTATATTGAATAAAAGTATTTTGAATTTGAATTTAAAATTTGTCTCGTCTCCAATTCAGTCGATTAATGGAGAGAGCAGGTGCATTAGACGCGCATTTATTGCAATTTTAATAGAATTAATATTTTACGACGTGCACATAATTAAGGTCGTCTTTTTTCTTATATATAATCGCATGAAAAATAGTTTTTGAGGTTGCAAAGACATAAAAAATAGACTCTTTTTTAGAGGCGTCCTCTTGCAACCGAGAGCAAACTATGAATTTTACTCCATAGAGTTGTTTAAGAAGCAAGAATTAGTTGGAAAATCAGATCCAATAATATGCCAAGGCAGGCAATGACAATGTAATTTCTTAATGGAGTTTTTTTATAATACTTATTTCAGTATACAACAATAACGTAAGATATTAATTCAAAATTAATAAATATGGAAGCACAATATGAATTGAATAACAGTCAGATGGATATGAAAGGGGGTTAAAATGTTAATTATCGTAATGGATTTGAAACGGCGTTTATTTAAGACTGCAATATTGGGGAGCCTTTGTGTAGAGGTAGCAGGGGTTCGACAAAGTATTTTATTGTGATCAGTTATTATTGATGTGACAAGATGCTCTGAAATAAGGAATAAAGATATCAAAAGGAATAACTGTCGCTGTAGCCTAATAATATTGACTTTGCTGGTAATGAAACAAAGGTCATGATTTCAGTTGAATTCGGTCCAATTTAAATGAATGAAATTAGATAAAGTAATGCAAATGAATATTTCGTAGGAATGTATAAATTGATTTCAAAATAAACTAAGAACTAGCTAAATTAACTTAAAAGTTTATGCGTGAAAAAATAGGATAGAGAGTCTTTTTTTGGAATTACTTATAACATGCAAGTATTTTTTCTATAAGTAATCTGATATAATCGATATAGTAAGAACCTGGAAATCCTTGTTATTGTTTGTTGTAAGTCTAATGTTAAATCTTTGAAAATGCCTGCTTCTTAAACAATATAAAAAAATATCTTTTATATTTTGAAAATTTACTTAGGTTGACGTCCTTACAATATGAATACTATAATTTACGGTAAATACAGTAATTCAATAATAAATTGTTTATATAAACAAAAAAATATCTAACGATTTCAAAAATTCCTCCCAACAAAACACACTTGAAAAGATTTTTGATCCATAGCGTGGCAATTTAATTTCAGAGTATTCAGTTCCATGGGTTTCCTATTCCTAAACAAATATTTACAATAATGGTTCACGAAAAGTAAAGACAAACCAAGTGAAGGTCGACGTAAAATGTGAGGTAGCTTAAATGATTTGAAAGAATTATACCATTTAAATAGCATACACAAAAAATATGTTTATGATTAGTTTTAAGAAAAAGATATCGTTATATTATGTTTAGAACTATACTTTCTTCTTCTTCGTCTTTCTTTACATGACTGGACACAACACTCTATTTAATGCAGCAAAGAAATAAAAGTATTGTCATTATTTATAGGATAGCAAAGTAATAAATTGTCTACTAATTAAGTCTGCAAATTGCTGAGCTTAACCTATCAGGAGTAACATCTTAAGCTTCACAGATTAACTATGCAGAGGTGTTGCTTACCATAATCTTTTACAACAACAAAGGAATTATTTAATAATTTACGTATTTCCAGATTTAAAACCGATCGATAAACTCATGTCACATCCTATAGAAAATTTTTATAACCTTCAATTAAAAAGTGAAAAAAATAATTAACTGTATCTATTCTAGTCCTAATCAGCACAGATGAATAGTCCTTTTTTACGAATAAAGTAAATGTTTTTTCTAATTCCTATAAAAAATACGTAAATTGATAAGCCTTGGATCTTTATGCAAATATAGCCTCACAACACTCAGCTAAAGAGGCAAATAAAAAAACAACGATCAATTTAATAAAGAGGAGGTAGGTCCCTTTTTACAAGGAACCGTCTGGTGTAGTTAATGTTCTGCCACAAATTACAGAACCAGTTTAAAGAGCACTGTTACTTGGAAGACGAGAGAACATCTCATGCCTCAGGGCGGTGATCGAATACTAGGCGAATATAATTATATTTTTTCCTTTCCCATGCTAATTTTCATATGGGCGGGGCAGGTATCACTTACCACTTGGTGAACGAGTAGGATACTCGTCTCATTGTTTTAAACAATAAAAGCAAAAAAAAAATTACACTCAAACTAGTATTCAACTTATTTCGAATTTAAAACATGCCTTCGAAGAAATCTCTCCTCGTTACGAATCCTCGCAAGTATTTATTTAATGAGATTGACGGAGGGCTTTTAGTGGGATTACCGTGGAGTTTTTTGCGGCCGTTACAATTGATTACAATTTATACAACGTGCACGTGTTTTTGTTGTATTTCATCCTTTTTCCATTTAGGATTACACATTTAAATAAACAGTTTTAAATTTTTTGCCGTAAAAGAAAATTATGTTGTTAAAATAGAATAAGTAAATCACATGAGAAACGCGACCCTAATAAGAAATAGCGTTAACTTACTTGATAAAAATAAAAGCATTATTAATAATCTATATCGAAAAGCTATTGGCAACATAAACTTTTTTGTGATTAAGATTACAGACATTTGTCAGAGGAAGTAAAAACGCAATGTTTAAGCGTTAAAAAAGTCGACCACAATCAAATATGATTTCGTATTTGCTATTTGATACAGGGTGGCCCATAAGTTCTTTAATATGAAAAAAATTATTAAAATAAAACTAATTACATTATGAATAAAATTTTTATTTATAAAAAAAGATTAAAAAAACGGGAATTATTCTTTGAAAATAACATCTTCTAAATGTAATCTGTTGCGATCACGACACTCTTGCAAACGTCACTGCTGAAATGCTAGTCATTTCTCTGCGGATGTTTTCTTTTAGGGCCTCAATTGACCGCGGGTTTGTGTCGTAATTGTAGCCTTAGGAGTCCCAAAAAATCATCATCCATCACCATCGGGGTCAGATCTGGACTACGTGGAGGCCAGGAAATGTCCCCTCTCTAGAGATCACTAGCCAGAAAAAGTTGATGGATAACTGCCTATGGCATAGCAGTGTTAGAGTTGTGAGAAGTGGCCCCATCCTGTTGAAACCACGTCCTGGCATTAAAGCTCTGAAAAGTTTTGCAATCCTGGTATGAGAAACTCTTCGATCATAGCCACATATCGCTCCGACGTAACAGTAACTGCGCGCCTCTGCCATCTTCAAGAAGTAAGGCTCTAGGATACCATGGGCTGACATAGGCCCAAACAGTCACTTTCGGACTATGTAAGGGCTTCTGATGCTTAAGTTTTGGATTGATGGGGCTCCAATAGCGGCAATTTTGTTTTACTAATTGTTGTTTACTATGCCCGTTAAAGATGGAAATGAGCCTTGTCAGAGAACATTATGTTATTGAAGGAAGTAAACCGATTCAATATTTCATTCGCATAATTTTGTCTTTGAATACCGTCAGTTTCCTTTAATTCTTGAACCAACTGAATTTTGTAAGGGTGCATATAAATCTTTCTTCAAATTCCGTTGTAACGATGTCCTGGATACGTTTAATGCCTCGGCGCGCTTACGAGTTGACTGTGTCGGATTTTCGCGAATAGACTGTGTCACTGTGTCTATGTTTTGTTCCGTACGTGTCGTCCTTGGGCGACCCAACCTGCGGTTTATCTAACGTCGAACCGGTCTCCTCGAACTTAGCAACCCAGTTCTTAATCGTTTGAAGAGTTGGAGTGTCGTCAGTTGTGTAAACCTTTGTGTTCTCGAAATTTACGCCGCGCAACGTTTGCCGAATTGTCGTTTTATAAAACTCGCGGCACTAAAACGCACGGTCCGCTCCGGTAAAACTCTCCATCGCGACTAAAATCCCAGAAACCAAGTTACTCCTGCTTCCCTGCACTGCTCAGCGCGCCCTGTTCGTCTTATTCAAATTTTACTTTTCAAAGGACTTATGGGCCACCCTGTATTATATTTCATATCATCTATTTTCTTTATATATAACAAAACATAAACCGAAATAAACGAGTTTTATTATTTTAGCAAAAGACTTTTTATTTTAAATACATAGCAATGGATAAAATGGGATAGAAATTTTATATGATGAATAACAGCTTTTGCGGTGGAACCGGTAGTGTGCCATCACTTCCGGCCTCAATGTGCCACCTCGCTAAGTTTCCATTCACGAAACTTTTAAACCAACTGTTTGTTAATTCTATTGCAGCAATTTTTGTAACCAACCGATTGATTACTTATTTTTACTTTTTCTTACTTGGCTATTTGAAAACGCTCTTAATATAATATTAACTTAAAAACATTATTTTAAATGATTAACTATTAGTTAGCCAAATCAGATTTAAAATTTATGTAAATTAATCATCAATCTCACTCCTGTTCCTCAAATTTTTTGTTCCTCTTTCTTTACCGCTTAAATTAAGGCTTATCTCCAAATATGATTTCTCAATTATCAATCTTTTCTCGATATTAGGATGTATACTGTTAGTAACAGTAAAAAGAAAGAATAAAAAAAAACAATGTTATCTAAATAGAGTAATTGAAAGAGCCAAGGTCTGTTAACTTTACCTTGCTGATAACACTCCTTGAACTTCTTTTGTGACTTGGTTCCTGCGGTTCAAAGGTAAATTAATTATCTTTGACCTTTTTCAATTGATGGTGGAAGGTTTAACGTAATATTTTCAAATTTTTAGTTCAGTCCATTCATCTAAATTTTAGTACAAAGAAAAAAATTTAAATGTTCATTAAGACAACAATGTATGTGAAGCAGTAAAAAAAATTGTGCTATTTTTGTTCATTGTTATAATGAAAGATAGCCATTTATATTTGAGCATTTTTTGCACTATTTCCTTTATTTAATATTGCAGACTACATTGTTAGTAGATAATAAATTATGAGTGTGTAAAAGAAAGTGTAATATGTAGTAAGTAAGCTAATTGCTTTTTTCTTCTTACTTTCTGTTATAAATTCTACAAGCGGTTGGCCTTCTGATCCCTATAATTAAACACCTTTTGTATTAGCTATTGTAGCACCTTACTGTACCTGTAAACATCAGTAAAATTACAGTAGTAGGTCTTTACAGGGGACTGTCTGGGTGGGTACCAACGCGGTGCCTATTTCTACCGCAAAGCAGTAGTGTGAAAACAAAAAATAAAAAATAAATTAATTTAATTAAAAATTCAAAGTTTTCATTAATTGTAAATATATATATTAAAATATAGTTCGACGTTAAAGTCTTTAAAAAAATAATGAAGGCAGTCAGATATTTAAACAACTTTAACGTGCAAATGGTACACAAAATTTATATCTTAGATATATTCTTTCTATGTATCGTAGTTATTGTTTGGTCGGATAACCAATTAATCCCTCCGTAGCCAGTGGAATGGGCGTTTTTGAAACCGGAGGTCGGGTTAAACCTGCGGGGACACTCAAAAATTTCCTTGTTTTTCCTTTAGTTGGTTAGGCAATTTGGGGCCATCACCCAATTGTCTGAAAAGGAAGATGATCCATGCGTCGGTGGAGTAAAAATCGGTCCACCACCAACCCGCATTGGCCCACGTGGTGGGATACGGTCTAAAACACCTTAATGGATGGCCTCCCTAAAAACCCTAAAAGGTTATTTTAAGGTCACAAAACATGGAATTTATGAAACCAATCATTGTAGAAAAACACCGGCTGGGCCTTAAACGTTTTAATTACATCAACGTCAAAAGAAGGTAACAAGGATGAGGTTTCAAATTATGACCCAAAAAGAAATTTATCTGATGTCGATGCTTGTTTATTTAACGTAGTGGGTTTAATTACACGGGAAATAAATCATTGAATCGTTAAACCTTTAGAAATTAATACAATACAAAAGTTTTGAAAACGAAGAACATTATCCAAAAATTTATTTTATTCCAAATGTTCATATTTACTGAAGCCCGACTTCATATATAAAAAATATAATACACCAAAGAATATTCTGCTGGTTAGTTTTGTACCAAAAAAGTAGTCTAAATTACCCCCTTTAATACATTAAAGTAAAAGTTTCTTAAATTGATCTTTTATTCCAGGGAACAGACAGAAAAATTTTTAAAAAGGTTTTTGTATATTTTAATATATATAATTTTGTAATCCTTTAATTATTTTGATGTTACCAACAGACACACAAATTTTAATTAATTGTATAAATAATTGCATTATTTACAGCTTATTAATAAATATCTAATAGTTTGGTTGTATAAACAAATATTCTTCACGGATTTGTGAAGCCAGATAAGTTAGTTAATTTTCATAGCTTTTACTTTCCTAATGGTTCTTTATACTTCTTAATGAAGTGATCTGCATCGGAAATTGAAGCGATTTAACCAGTAAAAATAACGTTCAATTATGAGAATATCATAATAGAATGATGTTATTTTCATCCATTTTTATAAAAACTCAGATATATCTCAGAGTTTACATACACTATTAATTTTGTAAAAAAAATGTAATAAGAAGTAAAAGATATTTAATAGACTCTTTTAACTGCTTTAAATGCTCTAAACTTTATTCCTCGATACTACAGTATACTGTTCATCTATAGTCGTGTCTACTTGATACTTTAACCTGTTATTTATCAAGTAACGAAGAAATATTATTTCGTCGTTCGTCGTTTCAGCCTGTTAAAGCCCACTGCTGAGCATAGGCCTTCCCCATAAGTCGCCAAGAGGTACGATCCTGTGCCACCTGCATCCATCGACCTCCTGCACATTTGCACAGGTCGTCACTCCATCTGGTGGGGTCGTCCGACGCCTGCGATGGCTCAGTACGAGGCTGCCACTCGACAAACTTTCATCCCCAACGGTTATTGGTTCTACGAGCTAAGTGGCTCGGGCCCATTGCCACTTCAGCTTGCTAATTTTGCGGCTATGTCGGTTACCATGGTTCTTCTGCGGATGGCTGGTGTACGCATTTATAACGCAGAGAAATACCGAGCATAGCCCTCTCCATAGCTCGCTGAGTGACTTGGAGCTTCTCATACGGCCGGCAGTGAAGGACCATGTCTCAGTGCCATAGGTCATCACTGGCAATACACATTGGTCAAAGACCTTAGTCTTCAGGCATTGAGGAATATTGGACGAAAGCCGACGCTGCCCATCCAAGCTGGATTCGTCGATGGACCTCGGCATCGAAGTTGGACTTACCTAATCGGACTACTTGTCCCAGGTAAATATATTCGTTAACAACTTCGAGCACAGCACTCCCAACAACCACCGGCGTAGGCATGACATGACCGTTAGACATAACTTCGTCTTGTCCATGTTCATCCTAAGGCCCACGTGCTGGAGAGACACTAGTTGAGGTCATTGAGCATAGCATTTAGGTCCTCCGGCGACTCGCCGTGATGACTATATCGTCGGCAAATCTAAGGTGGTAATACACTCGCCGTTGATGCCTATACCTCGTCCTTTCCAATTCATAAGTTTGAAGGCGTCTTCCAATGCAGCGATGAAGAGTTTCGGATATAACATCACCTGTGTCTCTACACTCTCTGCAATTGGATAGGCTTCAGTGCTACTGGATTGTACTCGGACGGACATCGTGGCTTTGCTGTATAAACACCTCAGAACCTCGATATACCGACTGTCAATTTGGCAACGCTGAAGGGCCTGCAGCACAGCCCAAATTTCGACAGAATCAAAGGCTTTCTCATAGTCCAGCATAAAGGCAGATTATACTCCTCGGTCTTCTGTATAATCTGCCGCAGCGTAAATATGTGGTCTATGGTACTAAAGCCTTTTCGGAATCCAGCTTGTTCGGTGGCTGAAGTCGTCTAGTCTCGAAGCGAGACGATTCAAGATGACTCTGAGAACAGAACATAAACACGGCTCAGAAGGAAATCGGTCTATAATTTTTCAAGAGGCTCTTATCGCCTTTCTTGAAAAACAGTACCACCAAACTTCGCTTCACGCTTCTGGCGTAATACTCATCCTGTAGGACAAAATTAAAGAGCCTCTGAAGGACTACAAGTATCGGTTGTCCACCCGCTTTCAGAAGCTCTGCTGTAATTCCGTCCTCACCAGGTGCTTTGCTCGTTCTTAAGTTTTTCGAGAGCCATCTGTATCTCGCTCAGACTGACTTCCGGATATTTTCGGAGTTGTGCCGGATATGTTTGCTCTTGGGTCCTCACTCGCTTTATAAGCGGTTCCGACGACGATGTGTACAGCTGTCCATAGAATCTTCTCGATCTCACTCAAAACTTCTGGTCTACCGGAGATGACGGCCCCACGATCAGTCTTCAACTTAGTTAGCTGGCTTTTGCCCAACAGACAGATCTCCCAGCGAAGACTTTAGAACCTTGGTTCCTGTTCAATTCAAGTCATGCCGCATACACTTGGAGATCTGTCTATTTAGCTGCCTGTAGCCTAACATTTCAGAAGAAGACTGTAGCCGCATCTTCCGTCTTGTTTCCATAAGGTTCAGAGTGATTAGAGAGTTTTGGTTCTAGGCTTGCGGTGCGCCTTGTAGAACCTAGCTACCCACAGTACGGACAGTTTCCACTAGCTTGAGCGTTAGTTTCGTCCACAGTGCTGCAAGTGTCTAGGCATTGGAAGCGATTATTAAGCTCGAGCTGAAAGCTTTCGGCATTTAGGATATGGGCACGAGACGGACGTAGCGTGGACTTTATCAAACGAGACCTTTCCAGCCTGATGTTAAGATTTAATGTGCCTCTATAAGTCGGTGATCACCTGCCGGTTTTAACCCTTGTGAAATATTTGGCGTTTGGTCGTCATAATAAAGTCAATCTCGTTTTTGACGGAACCATCGGGGCTGATCCAGGTCCACTTCCTGTGGGACTGCTTTTAAAGAAAGAATTCATCATAAAGTGTCCTTCTTTCTCCATGAAGTCAGCCAGCTATTGCCTCTTGGGTTCCCAGTTGGCTCCTACTCCAAAATTGCCCACTCGCAGGTCATCGTCTTTCCTTTTGCCTAATTTTGCGTTAAAGTCCCCATCAGCACCATATATTGAGTTTTAGAGGAATGTATGGCTCTTGAGATGTCCTCTACATTGCTTCCATTCATCATCGGAGTGTGTCGATGTTGGTGCATATACCTGTATGACCTTCAGCGAATACCGTTTCGATATTCTGAGTATAAGGTAAGAAACCTTGACGACACACTCGATTTTAATAATGTTGCTATGAGAGACTTGCAGGACGATAAATCCTGACACCTCTAGGACAGTTGGTCGCCCTCGTCGGTGATAAACAAGTTGCCGGATCTAAGCGATTATTGTATCCTCCCCTGTCTTCGGACTTCCGGATAACCTATTATATCCCATCGCAACTTGTTACCTCCTCTTCAAGCTCCGTTATTCTCTCGTCGGTCCTCAATGTCCGTGTGTTTGTATGTTGCCAGGTCCAGTCGTCGTTGTTGGTGAGCCGAATCCCACCGGGATTCCCAGCACCCCGCCCTGCCGTTACCATGACTGCCTACCGTAGCCAGTAATAGCAGAGCTGGGACTGGGGCCAGTACATTACTGACACACACTTCATTAGGGGGGTTTTGCCATAGTTGCCACGCCTGGCAAGCGGGTTGGCAACCGTAAAAATATTATTTAAATGGTACTTTTTTAAGTTGCATAAAAAATTAAGAGCTGCATTTTAAACGATGGATAAATAAATAAAAATAAAATTAAAGTGATAAACCAGCCGTCGTGTGCGCGAATGAATTGTTAATTCTTAAAAAAGATTAACGGATAAGGCGAAATAAGAAAGGAAATTCCTGATTTCCAAGTTGCGATTTGCAGACTAATAAATAATGCAAATTACAACTTTTTACAAACGAAATTAAAGCTCTTATTTGGAAATACTGTAACTCTTTTATTACAAATGTGTATGTTAAAGAATTTAAATGCGTAAATAATATTCATTATTAAATACTTCTTCCTTCGCCGTTACTCCGAGGGTATCAGTCAACAAGCTGGCTTATAATTTACGCATTATAACCTTAGTAACACTGTATAAATAGAAGATACTTTATGCTGATGACTGAATTTGACGGATGCATTAGACGTAAAACACCACTAAATTGGGCTTAAAGATAGCGTTGTTATCTGTTACAGACTCTTTGCCCACATTGCCCGTCCCAACGAAAAAAAACGGATCAAATGAAGTTATTTCTTCGCATTCTTTCCTCTGATTTGTAAAGGTAGGGCCAATGCGAATAAGTGATGATGATTGAACACAATGTCAATGTATATATAATATTAAATAAAGGCTTTTCTCTTCTTTTTTTCTCAGTTCTCTTCGCTATGGGGTTTAATCGAGATAATTATTTTAACTTAGTTTAAGAAATAATATAAATTCCGTATTTATTATTATTATTTATCAAGGCTACTTAAGTTAAGGTGTTGTGACTTAAGTTCGCTAGAAAATGTAGTATCGGAGCCATAGGCTAGGTATTACAAGAACTAGTATGGTTCTAACAGAAGCCACGAATTAGGCCAATCCACGATCATCAGTAAGCGGAGAATGAATGGAGGAAAAATGGCCTACGCCCAAACCCTTAAGCAACATAAGAGGTGCAGCTAGTGAGCCTTAGCCAGAGAGTTTCACCCAATAAACAAGATCCTGAAAATGCTTCTGACCCTCAATAATGCTTCCACTAGTTTGCAGTAAGACATCTTTGACATTATGGTAATTTGTTTTAAAATTAAAATAAAATATTCGACTTCTTATTAATTAACAATTACAACCATCTTTGTTTCTTTGATAGAAATTCACTTCTTCTGATACATGTTATAAGTATCGATGCAAATGCTTCAAATTATCTTCTAACGTTCCGTGGCAAGCATTAATTATACTATAGAAAAACAATTTATACCTAATAGTGTTAATTTCAAAATGACCAATATTTCAATTGCTTTATGTATATATACATTATTCTATATACATTTTTAATATTAATATAAAATCGAATAAAAGGACTTTTTACGGATTTTTCGCGTTCTTTTACATTTTTTATTTCCTACGCTACGAACACTTTCCAGCGTCCGTGGTCAAGGGACAGACAGATATTATGCGTCTTGTTCCCAGTGTTGACTTGTTCTGAAGCGGGATTAGCAGATTTGAATTGTAATATTTTTTTTAGTCTGTTCTTCGATCTATGCACTAAAAAAAGCGATAAAATCTGTAAATAGTCCTTCTATTCAATATTGTGTAGTATTCGCGTAAACAAAATAATGAAACGGTTAAAATTTTTAAGTAATGTTCAGTGAGAAATATTTATGCGGAAAGCACTTGTGGCATGAAACAAAATGATAATTGCAAAAATGACTCTGATGCCGTTCGTTATTATCGTTGATAAAACTTCAGGGCTCATCGTTATGTCTCAAGTGGAAATCTGGTAAAAATTGGAATAATCATTTTCGTTTGCGATTTTATGTATAAACTTTGTTAAGAGTGAAATATATTAACGATCATATTTATATTGTATTCCTAAATGATTTAATAATTTTTTTATTTTATTAATATTTTAAAATTCCTGTACGAAATAATCTGTTAAGAATATTACCTGATTCAGAATCAATTATTTAAATAATTTCTTACTCTACATGAGTAGATAAGAAATTATTGAAATAATTGACTTTTTAAAAAGTAAGTTAAATGTGAAAATTACTTTCTTTGGACGATTACACTCATGGAATACTTGTCAACTTTCAATATAATATACGATTTTGTAACAATAAAGTGGGGTTTTGCTTTATATCAATAAATAAAAATGCTATACTATAATTCTTTAACGTTGCTTTGTAAGACACAAACAGAAACTAAGTTGACGGTAGTCACGGATTCATACGAATTCATATGGTACACAATAAATAAGCAGTCAGTTAGACAATCATCAATAATGTATAAAGTAATAAACAGTTTATCTGCCGATAACGTGCAATACCCTACTTTTTAACAGAATATTTCATATTGAATGTATTCTATCGGCAATACTATAAGAAAACCAAATTATAGCTTTAAAATATATGGATCCATTGTAGTATAAATATTTTTTAATATTCTTTGAACATATTCTTTATTTTTTAAACCGATTTTACCATCATGTTATAATTTATATTTTTTATTTCCTTATTTATATTCCTTTTATTATATCATGATAAAATAGTAGGAATATAATAAGTGACAAGAAAATACAATATATCTAAACAAAATGATTTAGCTTAGTCTAATGATAAGCCAACACTGTCGGCCAACATTAACTAATCCGTCCTTTGAGTTCCTGTTTTTAGATCAAAGAAAAAGATATTTAATTATGCTTGCTCCGGCTTTGAATCTTGTTTCCTTTTCAATTCTGTACATACACATAATCAATATGATGTCAGTTCAGTAGGTTATTCCGTTTCCTGGTTTAGGAGGCTTAATTATACAGGGTAATTTTTCGTATAGTATAAACCAGATAATAGTTTGTTCATGTGCGGTGCCAGCTTAGCCTGAAAGAAGACCATATTTTCACTGAGACAAATTGTGCAAGAAATTACATTTGTAATTACTTGTATATTTTTCAGTTTTCATTCATCATCATCAGCCTGTGATAGTCAACTGCTGGACACAGGCCTCCCTAAATAATACACCCTATCCATTAGGGTTCTTTGGACCGTATCCCACTACGCTGGTCTAATGCGGGTAGGTGGGTGGGCGACTTTTACATGCCCATCCGACGCATGGATCATCTTACTTTTCAGACAATTGGGTGATCGGCCCAAATTGTCCTAACCGACTAGAAAACAACAAAGAAAATTTGTTGAGTCCCCGCAGGATGCCGATTCCTTTGCAAATAACATATACTAACTACCGTGCTATTATGTTAAGTACAAGCGCCTTGATATACATCTAAGTAAATAAGACTGAATGAGCAAAGGTTGAGCAAAGGCTATGGGATTGAAACACTCTGACGGCGAGGAATCCGTAAGCTGGATTTTTCTAACGGCAAAGAAAAAAAAAGGACTTATTTAATTTTAGCTCATAACCGCTCTATTTTATTGGTGAGAGTCGGCCTGGTACGTGCCGATATCTAACGTACGGAGTGTGTGTTTGCCCTCGACGGCGAGGGCAAAATGTGTTGCGTTTGAACGATTTAACACCCGCTTGCTTTAATTATTTTACGTTGTACGTAAGAGGTGTTTTTGTAAATCGTGAAGTATTGTCCATGTTATCATTTTTCATACGAAATTACACGAAGTGTATGTTTATTTCGATCGAATTATAATTAAAATAATTGTGAGCAAAATGACCCAAAGCAACGAAGTAGCGTTACTTGCATTCGACAAGCATATATGATACGGTTTTGATATTATGTTAATGGAACAAACGTTTACCGATTTCCAAAGTACGAATATAGCAGATTGCTAGCACCACGCCGTCTGTTCCATTTCATTGAACTGAGACAATTGCATGATGGATTGGGTTGTTCAAAGCCTATGAAAATTTAGTAATAACGATATGGAGACTGTTTTATATGGGTTTACTTGCATTGGCGAAAGAAACGACATTATTTTTCGATTATTTGCGTGCTAGCTGATTTAATAAAACTCCTTATCCAAAGAAGGGAAAAGTTGTGAAAAACCTGGTTATTAATATAAATATACTTGTTTTTTATATTTTAGTCAGCAATTATTCAATGTAAACTGATACTGACAATAAATTAAAAGAATACTGTTTCATTACTTTTTTAAACATGGTATTTTTTATGTTTTGCTGTCTTCTATATACGACGAAGGTTTTATTTATTATTGAGTGCTCAACTTCCAAGACAAGAGCTATTAAATAATTCAACAGCAGATGTAGTGTTGCGCCTTGGGCTGTAGACACTGCCCAAGCAGCCAACGAAACGATACAGTTATTAGAGTATCCTGTAATGTAACAGGAATCGAATAATAATAACAATTTCTAAGAAGAGTTTTCTTATCTAAATTAATCATTTTATTATTTCCACTTACAGTTTTGATTGACATATTGAATAAAAAAAAACAGATTGTCAAATACTTTATTCTATTGGATGAATCTTGATACAAGCGTGCCCGTTAAATGGGCGAATTTAATTGTGGGCTCGACTTGAGCTTGCGTCTACTACTTTTTTATAGATAATCATATATTTATTCAAGTTTTATGGTTGAATTAAACTCGGCTCAATCGAATTTTTTTTAATGTTTTGGAGGCCAGTGATACTTTCTATGAAAAATATTTATTTACTTCCAATTTGCAATTATTACGAAAGTGTTACTTTATATTGTAGGCCAAATAAATGAATTTTGCCATCTTCATAAGTTGGACTAAAAAGCTTTAGAAACTTTAATAATTTATTGATGTACAGTTTAAAACGCCTGCCGCAATGATCCTCCCTAATTCTTATGATTGTTTATTGAAATAAATATTTTGTCACTGTAAAGTATGTTCTTACTTTCTTATTCGTTTTATTAGCTATATGCTTAAAATTTTATAAATTATTATGGTTTTATGTTTTAAATAACAAATAGCCTGTTCGTGCTATTTATTCCCCTTAAATACTTCTAACCATAACAAAATATACCTATCTTTAATTATGATGAATCATTATGAATTACAGTAGACAAGATGCATTATTGTATCAAAAAAATTTAGGCGCTAATAAATTATAAGAACTTTGGTGATAGTAATGTCGTATCAAATCTAGATACATTTACTCAATTTATTTAAGTCACTGTTTTTGACATTTTAAATACACGTAGATTTTTTATATTTGAAAAATTAATTTTACTCGTTGCCCGACATAGCTTTTTTATATTTCTTCAATCACTCACTTCTCACTTCAAAACCAACTTTGTCTATACATACCTGTTTAATCATAATACTTAATATTAAACGATCATCAATGACATTTAACTAAGTCTTCCATTTGCAAATAATAAGAAACAGTAAGCTAAAATATATACACCGGTGGTATATATTTTACCGGTGTAGGTCCCTGCACCGGTGGTAGGTCACCTGTTTACAGGAGACCGTCTGGTGAGTACCACCGCGGTGCCTTATTTCTGCCGCGAAGCAGTGGTGGGAAAACACTGTTGCCGTGTTCCGGTTTGAAGGGCGCCGTAGCCAGCGTATTTACTGGGTAAACGAGACTTAACACCCTATGTCTCACGGTAGGCAGCGCGTTGGCGATACCACTGTGCTGCTAATGTCTCTAGCGTCGATGACCCTTCCATCAGGGTAGGCCGACTGCTCAGTCTGCCTGCGTAGTCATAAAAAAAAGTCACATTGCATAAGAACAATATGTGAGGTTTCACATAACATGAGTTTTAAATAATTTCATGATCATCATCAGCACTGTGTTTGTTCACTGCTGGACGCACGCCTTCTCCATTAGGGTTTTGGGCGTATCCCAACACGCTGGTCCAATGCGGCTGGTGGGTGGACCGACTTTTACATGCCCATCCGACGCATGGATCAGCTTACTTTTTCAGACAATTGATGATCGACCCAAATTGTCCTAAACAACAATGAAAATTTCTTGAGTCCCCGCAGGATTCGAACCCTCGAAGTACACGCCCCTGCCACTAGGCTACGGAGGTAGGTAAACAATTAAAACTTATTTCATGTAAAGCAATACAGTTACAATCCACATAAAATATTTACAATACAATAACGTAGTACTTCAATTCGTTAAAACAGCCGTTGATATTATAAAACCATTGTAAAAATACTATTGTACCATACACGTAAACTTTAAAATGGGAACTTTGCTGGCTCACAACTAAAATGGTGTCCTCGATGCTAGGATGGCAATTACCTGAGGCTACAGTATCATTCTTGTGCCTTAACAAAGGCACGTGTTGACACATGGTCTAAATATTTACTTTCCATTTTATGTTCATCATTTAATATAAACATGATGATTACACTACAATTTGGGATGGCACTAATGGCATGTCTGTTGCAATGTTTTAACTCGCATCGTTCTGTGTTGAGCCTAGAATTGTATTGTATATTTGTTATCAAATCTAAAATCGTACTGAAATAATAAAAAAAAGTAATTTTAAAGAAAGAAAAGTATTTATTTGGCACACAAAAGTATAAAGCAAACAATAAATTATAATAATTTCATCATATTTTTATTATGTATCAAAATGGTATCCACTCAGCTCTCGATCACGAAGTAAGGAAAACTTCAAGAATGCCGATTTTCCGTCAATCCATAAATATGAGATGCTGATGGCGCTTTTTAATAATAAGTTGTATTTATGCAGTTAAAATAAAGATTTCGTTTTCGATTTTGCTATATTCACCTTAAAACTATAAAGATACAACTGTGCAATAAGTAACTTATACAGTATGAGTCTTGCATTTTACAAATAATTGAAATAATCTTATCGGCCTTTACAGCAATTTAAAGCAGTGTTGGGCTTTTTCTTTTTGATCAAGAATTGTTTTAATTTCAATTAAAATGTTTTAATCGAAGGCGTGTTTTTTTACAACACGGGTTAAATCATGCGGTTAACGTTTACAGAGCAGTTAAAACAGAATCATGATATAAACAGGCCTGTTGGTTATTTCCACATTTTTGCTAACAATGGATTTATTTTTATAACCATTACTTCTTAACATATATTTGTTTTTTATTAAGCACTTTTTGGAAATCATAGTCAATGAAATATATATTTTATTGAATGAATTTGTGTGAAAAAATTTGTATTTTATTTTTTATTTCCAATTTCGCTACATCAGATGGTGAAATTTATTAACTATCAATAAACTACTTATGGCGAGAAAATGTCAAGAAATGTGTCTATTTTAGTGCAAATTGTTATATTATTCCTGTCTGTTCGCCCCTTGCTTCGGTGGTATTTGACAAACAGTACCTAATAAAAATCTTTTTATAGGTAATAAATTCGAATTGTAAAAATATGTATGATGTTCATTTCTTATTTTTATGACCATAATATGTGTTTTTTTCTTATTATGTTATCGTTGGCTTTTAATAATAAACTATGTGTGTAGGACACCTATTTTAAAACACGGCTAATTTACTTGTTTTTTACCTTTTCCATAAGAAGGAGGTACTCAATCAGTAAGCGTTAGTTCTTTTTTCTCGTAAACATCGTTATAGACGACATTTAGATAAACTGAATATATTAAAAGATATCAAAGTTCAAACTCGAGGAAATTTCAAAGAGAGCACGTTGTTACCTGCCTATATTGGGTACAATCAACATTTTCTCAAAGCATAATAAAAATAACTTACACTGTTAAAACTAAATTCCTCGTAGTAGTAACCTCATTGCGAAGGTAAAGTGCATATAAAATGATCTACGTCTAAGATAACAAGGGTTTTAATTAAATTATTCCTTCATAGTACACGTTTCAAAGGACAGTGTTATGGCTTGTTTGTCAAAGCCGATTATAGTCTTAACACAAATTTTCACTGTTAACTTTTACTGAAGTTATTTTTGATAATAGTATTAAAAAAAATATTTTTTAAATAACTAACCTAACATTGGTAAAGTTATAAAGATAACTGTTAAATCTTAGCAATGAATCGACAATTACATCTAAATCACGGACTTCGTCGCGTTTTCTTTTTAGGTAAATGCCACGAGAAAGCATATATAGTCAGTGTTATAATCACACCAGATTTTAAGTTGAAATTAATGTTTCGTATCAGCTGTGAAACACGCGTATTGGTAATGGTTTTAAACGTCGTGAAATAGTGAAACATTAAATCGTCTGCAGATATTAAAAGTTGATATAAATATTTATTTTAAAATTGATATCCTTGGAACACAACTAAATTTATATAGAAATTAACAATTCATATAGCTGCGTTATTTTTAAAGTCACTTTAATTATCATTTTTATAAACTGATCGTTTTTTTTGTGTCTCAAGGAAACGTTCCTTTATATAGAGTATTAAGCGTTATAAGCATGATAGCAGAAACCAACGTATTATTTCTGTTTTTATTAAACAACAACAAGCTTTGTCCAAAATATAACTGTGAATGTTTGTTACAGATACTTATACAACTTATCAAACTTTCACCAAGACTTGAACTAAATTTTTCGCTTTTGCAGCAGCTGCTACGCAGGACGCTGTTTATAATCTGTCGAATTCATTAAGTGAAATTTTAAGAAAATCTATTTGCAGTATACATTTATTATACAGGCGCATAGAATGTAGAAATTGTTATCTTTGGATACGAATTTATTATTCTATCGTTTTTTACTATGGATATATCAATCGGAATAACAATCGTCATCTCAACCAGCAACACATTTGAAGCGCCTATGGTGTACCATGGGTGGCGGTAACACTTACCATTAGATAAGCCACTTGCTCGTTTGCCTCCTTCACTTTAAAAAAAACTTAATAACGAATGTATAGTCCTAAAACGAATACTAGTGTAGCTTTTTAGAGAACAACATGTTATTGTTCTTTAAGCCAAAAACTAGCGATATAAAGTGGTGAATGTTATAAAGTTGGCCAGTACACAAATTTTGCATCTAAAGGAAGCGTTGGAACATTAACTCTGAAGGCGAAAAACATGAAACATAAGATATATCTATAGTGATAGTAATGTGCGTTCAAAAAATGCAAATGTATTTTTTTGGTATTTTGTTATAAAGAATGGAAATGTATTGATTATTTAAAAAACTTTTACGTAAAGAAGCTTGATACTTAACTAATTCTGAAGTAATAAATAAAAACTTATGTAATTCATATAGAATAATAGTATACGTCTTCTTTATAAAATCACGTAAAACCGGTTAAATCGGTACTAGTATCTGTAATTTCAAAATCACTTAAGATGAAATAAAGTTTCTTTTTTTGCTTTTTCACTTATACCTATGAATTATTATTCCCAGAAAATATAGTTTCATACAACGTATGGGCTTTAATAACTAGGTCTAAATAGCATACGTTTATTACACAGCAAAAAACTAAAGAAGAAACGAGGACAATGGCAAACTACAACCATTAAACACGCTCTTTCAACCGTCCGACACATCGTCGAGTCGACTAGCAAAGTTCTGCCTTAACATCCATCATTTCAAGTTAGGGGGCAACTAATGACTCACTTCCGACGTTGACAAATACGGTTACTACAGCTTTTCGTGCGTTAATTTGTAAATAAATCGTAATAATGACAAATCTCTCTCATAACCGCATTTTTTTTTCTCTAAGATAACAGCACTACTATCGTTTACTGATTTTGTCTTCATGGGTTAATAATGTAAACACTCCTCACCGCTTTTACTTTAGTACTTTTAATACTTTAAAACTCGAGAATATTTTATATAAGTTGGTCGTAGGTAGGTTATAGGTCTATAATTTCCAAGAACACTTCTGTCCCCTTTTTTGTGTAATAGTATAATAATGGATCTTGACCATTGTTTCGGCGTAATTTTTGTTAAAAGAATATTGCTAAATAATACTTGTAGGGGTTTCTGAAGTGAAGTTGATAGTGATTTAAGCACTTCATTCGCAATGTTATCACTTCCTGGAGTTTTGTCATTTTTTTGGGCGTTAATAGCGTCTCAAATTTCTAATAAAAGAATAGTTGGTGTGTCCGTGACCCTCATGTACTTAATATGTGGTCGTTTTGTTTATATAGTAATACTATGTAGGGGGTGATTTATTGTCGGTCTGTGCTCTGCGTAGAAATTTGTTGCTTCATTTATAATATTTGGACATCTATAATGCGTGAATCCGTGTCTATTTTGCACTTTTACTGTCCAATTTGTTTTTTCGTTCAGCTCTTTATATGCTTTACGTACAGCCCCTAATTTAGATAGTTCTTTTTCTTCTCGAAAGTTATATTCTTATTAATTTTTTTTACTTAATTGAAATATGCAATAAAAGACATAAAGTGGGCACAATCGGCTTATGTTAGACCAGAAGGGGAAATAAAGTAATAGAAGAATATTCGGAGTTTATTTTATAACACACCTCTGGCACAAATGGAAGAAACGGAGTCGGATATCTAATAAAAAAGCAATTAAAACACAATATAATTAGTTTCAAAAGTTTTTCCGATCGGGTTGCATTATTGGAATTACGGCTATCCGACAACTCGAACTGGTCGCTAGTTCAAGTGCCCCAACAGAGGTATGCACTAAAGAAGAAATAGACTCCTTTTATCAAACAATGCAACTGGCCTTAGATTGTACACACTCGAAAAATATTATGTTGCTTGGCGATTTCAACGCGAAAATTGGCCAAGCTCAAGAAAATGAAGGAAGTAACATAGGAAAATATGCATATGGAAAACGAAGTAAACACGGCCATATATTAGTAAGATTTATACTCGAGAACAGTTTTTTCGTCATAAACAGCCTGTTTCCGTGCAATCCACGCAAAAAATGGACATGGCGTTCACCAAACGGCGAGCACTTTAACGAAATTGACTACATTTTCACAAATCAACCGAGACGCATTAAAAAATTTGGTATAATAAAATTTAAACTTTAATACTGATCATAGGATGGTACGTTGTGTGTTATCTTTAGATTTTAAACCGAAAAGACGAAAAATAAAACCTTTGATTACACAAAAAATTTACCAACGATTTCAATTAAAATCTTACTAATTAGTAACTATAGTAATTATTGTTTCTCTTACATATTTATGTATTTAGTAAGATTATACATAAAATTGTCCAGTAGACTTTACACCTATTGATGTAACAGTTTATTATTTCTATCAGTTAGACGCAATCGATTAATGTGAGTGAATACCCAGTGATGCCCGAACCATTTACCCTATTGTTAACTTGATTGACTGCTCGTCGGTGCTTTAATAGAGATTCAAATGTCACGTCGAATGATTTCATGCCAATAGGTTGCAACAACAATATATGGATGTTTATTTGTACGTTTTAACAAGTTCATTAAAGAATTTTAACAATGTTTGCTTTACTTACTAAAAGGTATTGTTTTTTCTTAGCCATTTTCCGAATCTCTCATGATGGCGGATTCGACACGCCTACTAAAGATTATAAATAATGGTTAGTCGCATTTTGCAGATCGATCTGAATGCCGCCATTTTTGTAATGTTACCATTATGACAACAAATTGTTGTTGTATTGGTTTTACAGCAAAGTTTTTACAAAGCAATTTCGAAATTATTCATTTACTAAACAAGAAACTGCGCCTTTCTACGTGTAGAAGAGAGATTGAAAATTATACAATTCAATAACATACCAATTTCTAGTTTCTGCCATGGTACCACCACCACTTTTCAATTCGGAAGGAAATTTGAGTCCAAACTGATTTTTGAGGTTGCAAAACTATTTGGGGTTAAATGACTGTACTATATATTTAAAATTGAAAAACACCCCACCTAACAAACAAAAATGAAATTCTTTAGAGAGACTAAGAACAATGACAAACTATAAATATTAAATGCGCTCTTTTCAGCTGTCAGATACGCTATTGAGTCAACAAGCGAACTTTGCCTTATAATCAATCATTTCATGTTGGAGGAAAAGTAATGTCTTAATTCTGACGTTTTGTTCAGTTTTTTTGGATTTTCCTTCCACTTTTCTCTATCTTTAAACGTTTTTAGTCAAGTGGCTTAAACTAAGTACCCTCTTAAATATATATTTTTTCAAATCGTTTAACTTCACATTTGTAGTTGTAGTGTAAGTTTTGTAGATATGTTTCAGGATGTATTACTTCGATACTAAAGTATTAATTATGAGCATTGATTTACATAAATACATAAAATTAAGTTTCTGTTTGATTAATTAAGTTCTGTGGTCTCCGAAATGGCTGGTTCAATTTTGACGGGATTTTCACTAGAAGATAGCTGTTGTCACCAAAAGTGGCTTAGGCTTTTTAGATAAAATATTTTTTTTATATATTAGCACTCGGATGAAGTCGCGGGCAACAGCTAGTTAAGTAATATCGTTTTAAAGTACATAAAAGTAAATAAACCAGAATAAAGAAAACTGACTCCAAAATTCTACAAGGAGACTTCTCATAATACCCTCTCAAAAATTGTTCGAAGGAAAACGATAATCTGATTCTGAAATATGTGTCTCGTAGGACTTAACTATATTTCAAATACAAATCCTTCACATCAGAAAGGATTATGTTCTAAGAACTTTTACTACATAAATTTTATAATTTTCCAATAGCGAATAAAATTCTATAATTGTCTTATAATTCTTAACCACCTTTATGTGATGTAATGATTAATAAATGCGAATATAATATTCGTTAATATGAATAAGTTATGATGTTTGAAAAAAGACAGTACGGCTCTAAGGATCAAATAAGCTGTTTTTGCATATGTCGGAGTACACACTAAAATTATGATTATAATTAAGATTTAGCAATCCCATTTCAGCAATGGCAACAAGACAGAAAAAAATAACAATATTTATAAATTTAATATTAACAAAAGAGTATAGGATAAACTATCCCATCCTAATGTGTGCTTTTGCCTACTTAACCTTTATATAAAATATATTTAGAGTTTTACTTAAATTGTTTCATTCACATACATATTCTATTCTCAGAAGCAAAGAGACGTATTTATTTAAATGTAACAGATTTTTACTGTCATTTTCTCATCATTTATTCTTCTTTGATTTTATATACAAGAAGATAGCACTGGTTTATTACCATTATTCAATCAAGTGTTTTAGCAGTTACATATTTTAGGTGTGAGAACTTAGCCAAGAATAAAAATTACCCAGCTATAAAAATTGCACATAGGTCGAAGAGAAACAGTTGGTTAAAAGCCTCGTGAATTGAAAGTTAGCGAGGTGGCAAATTCAGGCCGGAAGTGATGGCGCACGTCCGGTTGCACCGCAGTAGCTGCCGTTTGCTATAACCTTTCTATCCTATTTATCAAATGCTACTCGTATGTATGTGGTATTAAGAAATCTTTTATTTATGTCAAAAATATAATTTGGTTCGGTTTTAGTTATCTTAAATCCAAAGCAAACAGATGTCTCCAGAACATGTTTAACACTTTTTGATTTTAATTTTTGTAATGGCATTGACCAAATATTTTTAAAAAAAGTTAACTACAATTTTGTACCAACTGTAGTTATAGTTTTTGTGTTGAGCAGTTTTCCTCAAAGAAATTTTCAGCGAAATTATGAGTAAAGATGGCTTCCATTCTTAGCTCTGAAATATTGCGTATACACTTCGTTTATGAAGTATTTAAATTTAAATATCAATTAAATGTGTTTCTAATCATTTGTTGATATAGGTCTCACGCCAAATGATATTTTCCTACTTATTTTAAAAGACAATATGTCGTTAGGAGACACGTTTGACATTTCGTTTCAAATATTTTACCAACCAAGATAAGATAATTTAAATCCGTTTATGATATTTGTATTACGGCATCAAAAACTGATAAAGAACGACAGAACTCGTATATGTAAAAAACATTGTTTTCATTTGGAATGGCAGTAAGAAACTCTCCGGTAATCCCACTAAAAGCCATCCGACAATCTCATTATATAAATACCTGAGAGGATTTACGCCCACCGAGTGGAGAGCTCAGCTCTCTTTTGAGCCATTTTTTAAATTCGCAATAACTAGAACATGAGTGACAGTGTAGTGTATTAAATTTTGTTTATTCGATTATCTAAGATTTATATGTTTGTTCCATCCGCATAACATCAAATTTGTGGGATGTAGTCATTAATGAGTCAACAGCTCTTAATCAGGCAATTTGTTGTTCTAATTATTTTCAAAAGAATATTACCTCATGTTATCTGAAATAATCGCTTCGTTGTTGGAAAGGTTAAGGTAAGCAACACCTTTGCAAGCTTAATCTGTGAAGCTTAAGCTGTTTTTCGTGACATCGGTAAACTTAGCAATTAGATAGGAGACTTCGCTCATAGACAATTAATTAATTTGCTGTCCCATAAATAAGGATAACATTAAGGTTTCTGTATACCCGAATTCGAGGTATAGCATGTAGTTACCTGCTTTCATAGCCTTGAGGTATGGGCTTCTCTTGAAACGAGAACGTAGGTTGGAATCCTGCGGAGAGTGAACATATTTTTATAATTGTTTCCTAGTGATTTAGTTGGACAATTATTAAAATGCGTGTTTTTTTTTTCTTTTTCTAACCACTATCGCAAGCGTATTTCTACAACATGAAATGCATGAAATTAATTCAAGTATATTTAAGCCTTCCTTCAAATATAATTGATTTTGTATTTCCTTTTGAGCACAACATTTCAATTTTTTATAAATTGGTAACAAATAATTAGGTATTAGGAAGTTCTAATGTTAGTGGGACTTTTTTTAAGAATTCACAAAATGCTGATACCAAAATATTCTTAAATTCTTACAATCCGTTAGAAGTGTAACACGTACATAAACATAACATTTTTTTAATTATAATGTTTTCATTTCTTTTATATACTTCAATGTATGGTTTGCACCGTGAACTCAAATGCGTTTCTTTGACCTCACCTATAAGACGCAAGAAGGAACAGCCTAGAGACGTTTAGTCGGTTTGAGTCCGCCATAACCTGTACTTGTCTCCTGAAAAAGACATCCCACTACATTTCCCAAGCAAATCGCAACTTTTATCTATGAAGGAAATATACCGAATAGGAATGAAATAACAAATGAGTAAATCATGATTTACACGGGCAAGGTATTATGTTTCCAAATTACTCACAAACAAAAATATTGTTGAGGATATATGGATATCAATTAAAGTCATCGATATAAGTAAAAGAAATATTTATTTAACTGAACGAAAATAACATTTATTATTTTACCAAATAATAACTGTATTTTTTAATTTTACTGAATAAATTTTCTTTGATAGAGCTTAAGTAGTAGTTAATGCAATCTATTTTATTATATACGCAATGTAAAGGCCGAGAGTCGAGCATGCGATTGCTAAACTTGGTCTTCACTTTATCATTCTTAATGAGTTTTGAAATTCAGGAATCAGAGACAGCTTCCAGTTGGAGTTTTACTTATTACATTATTTTCAAAAGCGTGGTTCCGTTAGCCTTATGTTTATTATCTAGCTCCTATTATATGATAAATTGGATGGACTTTTACATAAACCCCATCATTTACAACGACGTCAAAGCAACTTCAAAATTTTGACCTAACTTGATTGCAAACAAGCTCTCTATTATACAATACTTTACCTTTCCAACAACATAAGCTTTTCTTTTAACATTTTTCTACAATTGCCTTAGCCTTTTAACTACACGAATAAATAGCAACAATCGTTTTAAGCCACCATATAACGCTTTATTGTTAAACTAATTAGAAAACCAATACTCCACTACTATTGGTTGTCTAATAAGTTTACTGTAAAAGTGTAAGTTTACGTGTTACTAGTAAAAGATACAGTAAATACATTACGTAAAAAATATACTGCCCTATCTATATAAAATATGCGTATAAAACTCGAAGGTTAACTTTGTTTCAAAAAGTTATTTGGTTAAAGGTATCATTCCTTTGAAAAGATGTTATCTTATTGGTTCGCCTGAAGACTTAAGAACATTTGACAAATTGTTGTTTTCCTTCTTCATTTAAAATTTGCGATGGAGAAGATGTGCAATCGTAAAACATTACATGCTGTTGAGAAATAATGTACATCAAAATTCAATAGTACATTGCAAACTTTTTAAGGCTTTTCATAAGATGCGATGCGGGTGGGATAGAAAATTTTTCTAAGTTTAGTAAACTAAATGTTGAAAAGGGTAGATAGATATACTTGAAAAACTTATAAGTTTATAATCCCATTTCTTTCATTCTCAGAGCCTTTTTCTGTATTCAATTATCATGACGTCAGCTACTAATCATAAAAATTTTACTGAATAACAAGTTAGGCACAGAACGACTGGCATCTGACCTCCATAACCCAAGGAGCAATACTGCTTCCGATGAATGCATACTAATATATGGAATTAAAGACAATGATATTGTACATAGCATTATAATAACATCTGGTAAATTCTTGATAATAGAAACTATATGTAATTTTTTTTTATAATTGCTGAATATACTAGGGTATTTTTGTAAAAGCGTATACATTGCGGGATAACATACATAGCTGTTCTTCAGAGTATTGATGGCGGAAGTGCAAGTTTTGTCCAATTCTAGTATTTAAAAATAATGTTCTTCAGTCGATTACGACTACGGCGGCCGATCTATATTAAACATCAGCCAACTACGCAGGAGATATTATAGTGCACAAGTAGCGCAAACATAGGCGCACTCACAGGGAGTGCATCTGTGTTTTTCCTTTTTTATACTCTCAAAGCCCGAGAGGACGGATAACCGACGCATGGATCATCTCACTTTTGAGACAATTGGGTGATCAGTCTAAATTTCCCTAACCAACTAGGAAACAACAATTAAAATTTGTTGAGTCCCCACAGGTTTCGGACCCGCGACCTCCGGTTTCTAAAGCACACGCCCTTACCACTAGACTACGGATGCGCAGTTCTAATATTTACATAAGCGAATAGAACTTGTACAATTAAATTATAATATGAACTAAAAGTGTACGGCTCTTACACAACTTCATGTGGTAGTTAGAGTATACTGATGGAAAGAAGAGAACAGGTATAATATTTTTAGGGTATAATTATATTACTTTCACTTTTTATCAATAATGTGTACGATTTTTATACATGACGTGCAAAGAAATCACTAATTATATCAATTTTACGTATGTATTCATTGTTAGTTAGTTGCAGATTCTACGCTTTACGCTAGAATCTGCAACTAATCGACAAATAAAGATTTAGCCTTTGGAAGTCCTTTGTTTGGTAGTGGATACCATATTCATCACGCACGTAGTCATTAATATATCCTTGTTCAATATCTGATAAGTCAATCTTCTCAAGAGGAGCTTAAGCATGACTGATTAGATTGTAAATCATATGCAATAAGCTAGAACATTCAGGTGGGTTATACGATATAAATTCGCGCTTAAAAACGCTGTAATTAAGGGAGAATACATGGTACAAAATTAAAACTGTTAACATTTAATCACCCACCAACCCGCATTGGACCAGCGTGGTGGGATACGGTCCAAAAACCCTCTAATGGACAGGGTGTATTAGGGAGGCCTATGTCCAGCAGTGGACCATCACCCATCCGACGCAGGAATCATCTACTTTTAGACAAGTTTGGTACTTGGCCTAAATTGTCCGAGGCTAGACTGAAAACAAAGATACACAAAGTGGTTTCCATGCGGATTCAGAACCACGATCTCCAGATTATGAAGCAATGGCCATACTTGTTGACACTTTTTTGTTCTAATTTTACTAAATAGATCAGTTATTTTAAATCAATCCTAATTAAGCCATATCGATTAACAATTGTCTTTACGATTTGAGAGTGATTTCAAGTATTATAAACAAGAATTATTAAGTCTTTTATTTTGGTAATAACGGGAGTCCAACTAGCTCTTTATGGATAAAGATGTACGCAATTTTTAAACAATGTGGCGGCTTTAAAAAAAATTACTACTTCCTGCACAATTTTAAAACTATAAAGTAAATTCTTATGAATGAAATTTGTAAAGAAAACGTGAAACTAACGTTTAAATATGAAGTTAATATTTCAACGTTCTACGTTCATTTCCATGATATTTGAATAACTACTTTTTTGAAACCTTTCCAGTCTTATGTTTCATAAAGTGTATCTTGTGTCAAGTTTTTGTTGCTTGTCCAGCAGCCTGAGCTATGTGCATAATTTTTTTTTTATACGTGTCTTTGAACATGAGTGGTGGAAAGTAACATCTAAGCTGATTTTTTAAAATACTTGAAAAGATCTATTTTCTAAATAGTTAATTTGATGATATACTACGCCCACTTTATTATTATCTTAGTTTCAACTGATTATACATACAAAATCTTTGAAAACGTGCGACTTTGCCATTATATATGCTAAATAAAACATAAATTGTTTGCCATTATTTATATAATGCTCAATTTTATATGTATTTTCAAGGGTCATAGGATCCAACTCACCGGTTTAAATATTTGTATTATTACTCTTTAACAAGCCATTGGTATCACCCGGTCACGAAACTGCCTTAAAATATTATTATATATCCGTCTAATGGGATGTCTGTGTTTGTGGGGTTATTTGTTACATTAATATAATTGGCAAATAAATTGCAATAGTGAATGATGAATATAGTTTCGTTTTAATAAAAACAAATTGGAATATTTGCGGTCTGTTAATTTTATTTAAACGATAATGCCTCTTGACCCTTAGTGAATTCATCATTGCGATTATTTATTTGATTTACAAAACATAATCACAAAATTAACAATTTAAATCGACCTTAATAATCGAATAATTAGTTGTTGTAGTGACAGGTAAAAATTATTTTGCAAAATACCTTTACAATATTTTGATGCTATAACTTTATTGCATAAATAGGAAAAAAATCGTTACAAAGAAGATGTTTTAGCTTCGTTATCCATCCCACCTTAACGTCAATGTAGAAAATATTGTCCTTGATACGTAAAAACGCATGTTAAATTATATACCACACGTTTACTCTTTTTACTCGAAAGATTCGATTGCGGAGAAAATATATCTCAAATCAAGGTATGATTGCTTCGAAACCACCTGTTTTTATATTTTCTATCACCTGTTTCCAAACGCTGTAGGTTGATAAGTCTATTCATATCAATTAAATTAATCAGTAATTTTAATGCAACGTACTATAGCGTGCCTGTGTATCACTGACACTGCAGTCTGTTGTTTAGACTTGCTTATTAGAAACCGGCGTTCGTGTGTTTCTTAGTCGGCTCGAGCATTGCTGGCTGATCTGTACAAAACGGTCCTGCGCCTTATAACTTTCCGTTAGTGTCAATAAAAGCAAAAATTCCGAGAGAGTACCCGCGTACAATAAACCTGATCTCCAATATAGATTGGCTACCCTGGGCGAAATCCACTGTGAGACATGTGTTACTTGACATTATTACAACTATCTTTTACATTGTATAATTAGGCACGACAAATTAAGTAACACAGACAGCACAATACAAAAGAAACCTTTGAAATAGAGGATAACCCATTACTGTAAATTGTACCGATAGCCATCTAACCATTTAACAAGCAGTGACTGATGCACGGCTCGGCGAAGGAGTACAATGCCGTATAGGATGAATGTCACGTGGAACACGTAACCATCTTTTATCGGTGACATTGTCGTTATCCATTGTTACACGCCGCTTACACTCATTCGTGACATTGTACAAGATTTTGGGTAAGGCGTTTACTTGCACGTTAATACAAATATACAAAAATATTTTTCTATTAATTATTTCTAAATTAATTATTATATTTGGCAGAATAATACAGACAGGCGAGCTTGATGCCGAGTCATTTTTATACTACTAGACTTTACTACTATTTTCTATGAACTGACCTTAAGATGGTTACGAAAACGGATCTGTAGCACAAATATAAATACATATCACGATTTTTACTATATCAAATCGGTATAAGAATATAAAATAAATTGTAGATCTCGCATTGCGGTATCCAGTATTAGTTAATTGATATGTAGCCGCCCCGCCTAGCAGTATTGGCATTTGCTTTATTAGCCGGACGTGGGTTTGACTCCGTGGTAAACAACTTTGTGTTATCGTTGTTTCTGGTTGGTTAAGACAATTTGGGACGATTACCCAATTGTCTGATCAGTATAATGATTCATGCGTCGGATGAGCATATTGAAAGTCGGTCCACCCGTCCGCATTGAACCGGCGTGTGTGCGTATACTATCTAAAAACCCTCTAATGGCTTTTGCATTAGTGGAAGGTGTCAGCTCCATACAGGCCGATTATGATGATGTACGTACGTTATGCGTACACATATATCTATAACGCCTGCGAAATGTTAATAATTTATGCTATATTATTCAGGGCCACTGTTTTTGATTAGCCTTGGATACTACATATCATCATCATCATCAGCCTGTGATAGTCCACTGCTGGACATAGGTACTCCCTAATACACCCCTATCCATTAGAGGGTTTTGGACCGTGTCCCACCACGCTGGTCAATGCGGTTGGTGGGTGGACCGACTTTACATGCCCATCCGACGCATGGATCATCTTACTTTTCAGACAATTGGGTGATCGGCCCAAATTGCCTATCCAACCCTAATCCTAACTAGGAAACAACAATGAAAATTTGTTGAGTCCCAGGATTCGAACCCACGACCTCCAGTTTCTAAGGCACGCCTATACCACTAGCTGCGAGGCAGTTGGATACTACATAATGTCAAGAGAATTAGTGTTAGGGTGAATATTCTTTCAGACGCTTAGATATATTTTGTCAAAAACAACATGTATATAACTTAACCAGCTATTGTTTTATACTAAAAATATTTTCTTTCCTCCGGGTTATTAATTCAACAGCATATAAGCTGTGCTAAACCAACTAGCATTCTTACTACTCATTTAGACATTAGCACACGAAAAACAGGGTGAGCGTATTTGTCAACGTCGGAAGGAGTCATTAGTTCCCCTCCAACGTGAAATGATGGACGATAAGTTGACATTTGGCTAGTCGACGCGACGATGTGTCCGACAGTTCAGAAGCTTGCTGTTAATGGTTGTAGTTTTCCATTGTTCTCGTTTAAGATTAGTCGTATTTTCAATGTTATTTTCAAAATGATATTTTGAATGATATTTTGCTATTTCTAAATAAAAGTGTGAGTTATTAGCTTGGTAAATCTTACTGCTTTTTAAATGAATACTAAACTTTGTCATTGAAAATATATCTAAGCGCTAACTAACTTCAAGTTGAACTCGTCAATTTGAAAAATATATGTGCTGTGTCAAAATTTATGCAACCCTTTTATTTCATTGTATTCAAGTGTCTCTGCGTAGCATGTGTATATAGTGGGCTGGAAAATCTATCTTTGAAGCACAGACGTTTTGCAAGTTTGTCATTTTCCTGACTAATTTCCCTAAACTACTGTTTTCACATAAAAATAAAAAAAGCTTTCAAATCTTTTTCGAATATTAAAGTTCTAAATTTGTTTCAAATCACTTTAAAGTAAATTTTAGGTCTATTTTAGGAAATAAGCGGACAGTAACTAACTACGTTCTATTTAACTATCTTTTTTTTTTGATGGCTTACACATCGCCGAGTCGACTACGAGGTCTTTACAACTTCTTATCTGTCATTTTGAGTTAACGGTCATCTCCTAAGGACTAACGTATGACATTAACAGATACAGAAGATTGAACTTAACATTTCTATAATTTTTTTTGTCATTGTTAAGATTTTTCGAGATCCTACAACTTTATAATCAGGCAATATTAATTGCAATTATATTAAAAAAATTGTTTCTATTAGCAAATATTTTATATTATGAAATAATATGACTTTACGGATTTTATCGCATTTATTTATTCAAAGGAAAAGTTTAAACGCAGAGTACATATATTTTAAGTAACAGAAAGGACTTTCATATTACTAATTTCTCTTTTTTATTCAAACCCCATCTTCAATTAGATATTTTTTATTTCAATTAAGCCAAAAATCTCATCTTAATTTAATAACATAATAAATTATTTATATTGCAATTTGCTTGTGAAAGAGATATAGTTGGTTAGAAACATTATTGTTATACCTAACACAATGTATTTAATCTAAATCCATATAAATAAATTTCTTGTACAGATTTTGTCGTAAAAGCAAACTTTGTAATAATGAAAAAAAACTTTTATTTTAATATCATTGTAATTTTAGTGACTTATGCGCTAAAACTTTTCGCTACCTTTTGTTTTTTAAGATGACGAGATGATCAGGACGTTTATCTGATAGAAAGGCCCTACCCATAAAAATCTCAGCATAAAAAACCATAAAAGCGTTCACCGCTTTTAGACATAAGATTTCACATCTCGTTCACTCAGTACATGCACTGGCTACTGTGCCCTTTAAACCGGAAGACCGCAGTGTTTAAATGCTACAGTTTTGCGGCTGAAATAGGCGCGTTACTGGAACTTCCAACTCGTGATGAAAAATATCAATTAAATCTGTTATTTGTGAAACTGTACTGGATGTACAGTTTCAATTACTGATACGATAATTGTATTTACAAAACCAATATATTCGCAATGGATCATTGATTGTTGCATTGCTTAAAAGTACATATTTATTTTTTCAGGAAAACATCTCCTCCTGCCTAACTGCCTCCATAGCCTAGTGATAAGGGCATGTGCTTAAGAAACCGGAGGTCGTGGGTTCGAATCCGCTGGGACGCAAACAAATTTTCATTGTTGTTTCCTATTTGGTTAGGACAATTTGGGCTGATCACTCAATTGTCTGAAAAGTGAGATGATCCAAACGTCGAATGTGCATGTAAAAAGACGGTTTACCCACCAACCCGCAATGGACAAGCGTAGTGGGATGGTCCAAACCCCCTATGGATAGGGGTGAATTAGGGGAGGCCTATGTCCAGCAGTGGACTAAAACAGGCTGATGATGTATGATGTATGTGTGTGTAACTGAAAAGGTTTTCATTGTTAAACAAATACTATAGTCGTGTAATTAAAAAACCTGAAGCTGGGTAAATTTTAAACAGAATGTTTTTTTTAAACCGCAGAAGGAGGAGAGACACCATGCCGAATGTACTGTCTATCTCTCCTGCTACTCTTTCCCCTCTTATCCCTCTTTCCGTGCCCCTCCCCACCGCATCAGCTCTCCCTATCCTTCGCGCTGAGACGTAGAAAATAGGAAGAGTGGCCTACGGAATACCGACACCCGTCTTCCCCAGCGACTCCTCTTTGCCTCCTCCTGCTGCAGAGAACAGGTATGGTAGTACGCCTGGTGCAAAAATAATATTAAAGCAAGAAAGTCAAGAAAACGAAATATTTATTACATTTAAAAATATAGGAGAAGAGATTTAGGATGTAACGTCTCAGTGACTAGGTCACTGAAGAAAATGGAACACGATAGTGTTTTCAAACTACCGCTTTGCGAAATAGAAATAGGCACCTTGGCTTTACGGGTTTTGTGTAACAAATCCCTTGAGTAAATTTAATATAAAAACATTTTAGTACATATTTTTAGAAACATCCCATCATCTGTTATAAAAGCACATTAAAAATTGCAGACGAGAAAAAGTACCAAAAAAAATACCGTCTTAGGAAAAAGTTTGTCGAAAAGATTTACAATTCTTATTATTTTGTGAGATTTCAACGCGATTAAAAAGGTTTGCGGCGCTGTCGTTATCTACGGTACTCTCGGAACTTCTTTTCAAATTTACTAAAATAACTATAAACTATGCTTTAGGTGTTAATTTAGCTAAGTTATAAGTGTTATCGAACTTTGCTAAAGACCAAAATATATACGAAGCTGATACCTAATCTTATTGAAGAAGCAGGAAAATTAGAGCAGTCACTTTTTCATATAAAATAGTATTGTAACGCGCGGTTCTAAATATCATAAAAAAAATGAAACCGAATTTTAATGGAATTAATGCTTGTGTAATAAGATAATTTATTATTTTTTTTGTTACAACAATATGTCAGCATTGAAAAAAGAAAAATAGTATCGCTGAATTTTCCAACCACTGATAGTTTATTTGACAATCAATAAAAAAGTGCAATGCCTCTATATTGGATAAAGATTTATCGTTGCCACCTTTATGACTGGTCTGTAACCCTGAATATTTAATCAGCCGTTCGTATGTCAAGTGCGACAAAAACAAAGAAAGCGGTAATGAATCTTGCAATCTGATTATTTGTTTTTAAGTCTATAATTGCGTTGATTTTAGATTTTTATTCTTTTCACCGTTTGCTTTTCGTACTCATTTCGTTTAAAAAAATGTTTTGAATAAAACAGTTGCATCATATTGTTGTTCTAGTTTTAAAAGGCGAATTATTCACTTAAAATTAACCGTAAATAAACAAATGGTAACCATTATTTGAACTAAAACTCAAGATAACTTTTGCGTTTATCCCATTTACTTACATATACTTTTGAAAACTTAAAGAAAGAGCAAAGTTTTATTAGTGGGTATTCAACAATCGACTGCCTCCGTAGCCGTAGTATAGGCGTGTGGCTTAGAAACCGGAGGTCGTGGGTTCGAATCCGCGGGAATCAACAAATTTTCATTGTTGTTTCCTAGTTGGTTAGAGCAATTTGGGCCGATTACCCAATTGTTTGAAAAGTAAGATGATCCATGCGTCGGATAGGCATGTAAAAGTCGGTCCACCACCAACCCACATTGGACCAGCGTGGTGGAATACGGTCCGAAAACCCTCTAATGGATAGAGGTGATTAGGGAGGCCTATGTCCAGCAGTGGACTATCACAGGCTGATGATGATGGTGATGATGATGATGTATTCAACAATTTAATGCTTTATACATTAAAAAAAATATCGTAGTAGTCTGTACTGAAAGTTATTTAAATATGACATAATTTATTTCATAAAAGAAATAAACATTCTTACAGTTAAAATTAGTCTGTTATTATTTCACATAGCAAAACTAAATTAAGCACACAAAGCAGAACACAAACGTGAACTGATCAGGAACAAATAACCTCCCTTTGAGAAGGTAATTGCTACGGATTATTCTCAAGCAAAGTACAACACAGACCGGAATTAATACTTCTATTGGAATAAATTTCTAAAGGCAGTCTGTTTATATGTAAATTGTTTTATTATTCCAGCTTTGCCCAATTTTGTCTCGTAGAATATGTAGACATATGACAAACTGTATTCAATATCAATCGACTCTGACGGCAATAAGACCATGGTAATATTTTCCTGCGCAGGGCAACATTTCTGTGAGATTATTTTATGTTTATGTTCCGTATATTGATATATGGAAATAAGATGAGATATATTGCTTTCTGTTTGAGCTATAAAACGTACATAAATAATGATTTATCTAGTTTTATACGCTAAAAGTATTTTTCAAATGAGTTTCGTTAATTGACATACGCAATATTTAATTTTAGTTGAACGATTGTTAAATTAATTACGTTGCTTTATTGTACAATTATTAAAGTAGTAAGTACAATTTCAAGAAGAGTTTTTTCAATATGTTGACATTCAAGAAAAAACTACAATAAACCGTTACTTACTTTAGTTTCGGTCTCAGTTATATGCGATACATAGAACAGCCCTGATTTAAACTCTGAATACTATTTGAATTATGCTTGTAATATTTAATATATAAATGAACTGTTTATATGATTAGATCAAATGCATGTGACGGAGAGTAAGTAAAAGTAGTCAATAAAGGAACGACCAAGGGTAAAGAGTATTTTATGATTCATCATTTCATGCAAAGAACCCCGAAACGTTTTGTTGATTCCCTCAGTTTCCTTAGCCGAGGTCGTTTGGTCCATATGATGAATGGTTAAATAGCTATCATCTCGTTTCCTTGCCTTATACTTAATAAGCAATATACGTTTTTATTTTAACTTCGAGCTTGTTTAGATTTGTAATTTAAATTAAAAATAAACCTTAATGCTTTTTGTAGATATAGACATAAAACAGAAAACGATGCTATTTGTTGAATCGGTGTGTAAATATTGGTTCCCAAGAACAATTTTACAAACAAAAATTGTACGAATAATTTAAAAAATTAATCAATTGCAATCATAGCGGAACGAAAAATTAATCAAAACTCTATTTCTAATAAACCATAAAATTATTGAAAATATACTTCTATTATAGGATATATATAGTATTGATCAAACATTGGACCTGCTCAGTAAATAGCAGGATCACGTTATCAGATAGTTACCATCTTATAAGATAAAGAGCTCAGATTTCTTGTTCCTTTGAAATGGTATAAAACAAGGGTGGAATTTGCTTGAGAGCTAAGTATTCATATCTTGCTTGATAAGTACGAAGGGACCTTTGAAAATGTTTGCCTGAGATCGAATGATAAGTGTTTATTTAGAAAAAAAACTATGTGTGAGGAACTGGGATCTACTTCCCAATAACAAGTAGAAAGGTACCATGTTCTGGAACGACATATTTCACACGTGTATATCTATGTAATCTTCTTGTCTTACCTTTTTAATACTGTCAGTGTTACTTGTTTTAATTGCATTTTATTTTTCTAAGAAGAACAAAGATTTTTCTAACATTGATAGTTAATTAGTACTACTAATTAACAATAAATCCGCTTAACCTTTTTTCAGTGGGCTATTTTAATTACTTATTGACTAATCGACTTTTTTTTTATTACTTAATTTAGCATATTTTGAATATTTGACTTTATATATTTAGTGATTATACGTATAGATATGAAATAGTGATTATATGATAATATGTACTACATTAGAATAAGCATCCACTCTTCATTATTTTTCTCATTCCAGTACGCTATGATAAACAAGTGAGAGATATAATTTTAAAGTTTGTTGATGACGACTCACTTGGTGTGAGTTTGACTCACACACTGTAAAAATATTATTCATAAATATAGCATTTTTCCTCGTGTTTGGGTTTTGTATATATAAAATATGTTTTTATTTAATAAAATTGTACGTTTATTTGTTGTACTATTGATATACGTAAATAAGGGAGTCTAATGCTTCTATTTTGAATAAAGATATTTTATTGACATTATTTAGGTTCGTATGTACAAATTAAATTAATAAAGATAAGATCTTCTTTCTTTTATATCAAAACTATGTAGAGATATTTAAGGTTCTATTTATTATGAACTGTATGCAGAATTCGAATAATTTTCCGTATAGTCGAGATTCTTCTTAGAGGGCTGTAGCCTGTGGGTGACATTAAAATATTGGTCTCTCAGTTGGCGGTATCTGATGCTATGTGCTGTTGATTGCAGAACAATAAACTGATCGTTACGATTCTTAGTATTCTAAAATAATAAAATATATACATTTTATCTCATAGCTTGTAATTAGACGAAATGTAGCGTATATTTATAGATGATAACTAGACACATTTTATATTTTTAATAATAATAATAAGTCATTTAATCAATCCAGCACATAAATTAACAAACAAATACACACAATTACAAACTAATTAACAAACAAAAACAACGTAAGAATACAGAACAAGGTTAAACCTACTTTAACTATAGTATAATAAAGAGAACATGAACACGATATTTTACAATAAAAACACTATTTAATAATAATATAAAAAATAAATAAAATAAAAGAGAAAACCAAAGAACACAACAATAGCAAAGCATAAGGTTCCAACTCTGCATTATGTTGGCTAAGGCCAAGCTGGTATTCTCTTTGGCACCTACTAATACCTAATTAACCTAAAACTTCCTATATTTTATATATATTATTCTCTCCTATAAGGCTTTAGGAATTGCAAGTTCAAGTAATTAAATGCTTTTCTTAAACTTAAACTTAACGAATAATGTGATCTAGAAATACGAAATAAAGAAGAGCTAGAAATAAGAACAGATTAATTTATATCAAACAGCATGATGTTATAGATCTTTTTGATTTTGACGTAAATTTGTTAGCGCTTTTGGAATTACTATAATTGATTTTTATAAATTTTGTTTTAATTATCATTGGTTTAATAATAATGAGCTAATGTCCATTACATGATTTGTTTAATTTTGCAAAATGTATTTTGTATAAAGATATCGTTTGCTGTTTACAATAAATGATATAAATTTATTATTTATAACACTTATAATTTTGGCTTGTCCTTATTGCGTTTCTTACCCTGAAAAATTAGTCTTTTACGCAATTGAACTGTACAGTTCCAAGGTACTTTACTTATAATGCTGTAAAGTAACCTCTCATTGGTTCTGCAGGAGCAGAGACTGCCGCTCAAAGCATTTTAAAGTAAGTAATATTATCACGCTGTACTATAATATAGACATATTTTGGACAAGAGACTCATCTTAATCAGCAATACGCGATCCCAAGATCAGCGGATACATATTATTAAACACGATAGACTTTAGCCCTATGGGCGGTACTTTAATCTATTATAAAGATCTCTGCACGTAACATCAATAGAATTGCTCTTACTTACAAATTTAGGAGCTTCGGCGTGCATGATCACATTATAGCAAAAGCCGCTTGTACTTGCAACAGTGTAACTTTCGCCTAAAACTATGTTACAATCAGACCTTCATCTGCTTCTGCCTTGGTCAACAATATTACTCGCAGGCGATTTTAATAGCAAACACCTGACTGGAACGACAGCAGAAACAACTCAAATGGCACAATATTGTGTACTTTCAGTTGGAGAGCCAAGTAGCTGCGTAAGTCGTAAAGTAACGAACACAATGCGTTGCTTTACAAACTAAAAATTTCTTGCCCATTAAAACTAAGAAACAGCCTTCAGACCTTAATCTTTCCTGCTAATCGACTCATAGTGATGTGTGTATCTTGACCTGAATGCGATCTCCTCAATAAACTTGACCGACTTCTAAACAACTGCATTCGATTCGTTTTCAACCTTCGGAAATATGACCGTGTTTCTCATCGATTAGAATTACAGTGGTTGACCATCCATGAAAGGCGTTCAAAGAGCACCAACAACTCTTTTTTCTCTCCCTTAATTCATCTTTTACTCCATCTTACCTATCCTCCAAGTTTCAATACCTTAGTACTGTAAATGATAAAATCTTCGCTCGACGAATAATCTTTTTCTCTCATGTCTCGCTCATCGTACCAACTTTATACACTTCTCTTTCTTTGTTCAGTCTATCCTTCTGTGGAATGCATTACCTCCTCAAATTACGTTAGCTCATAATTATTTCGCCTTCAAGAAAAGAGTTCCTGATCATGTTTAAAAACTGTCAACAGGATAATACATATTGTTATACATTGGCATATATGTACATAATGTATATGTGTATGTATATATGTATATATATATATATTGTGTATGTATTCTATAAATGCTTTATGTATATTGATATATATCAGATATATATTACTATATATATATATAAAAGTGTTATATTTATTTACATTATTTATGTGCGTATTTACATTATATAAAATATATATAAAACTTGTTTAAAATATTTTCTTTTGCTTATTTTGGTGCACCTACCTTGCTATCTCTTCACCACCCTTTGTACAATGTTTTCTAAAGAATAAATAAATAAATAAAATAAATAAATATTGCAGGGTCTCGAGGAGGTACTCAACATCATATAATAGCCCCGAGACCCCAACTAGACATCCATCAGAAAGTAGAGAGTCCCCACTAGATCTATTTATTTTAAATTGTGTCTCACTCGATGTCATATCGGTAGAGGCACTACACAGATTAGACTCACTGACCAAGGCCGGTTTTATATAAATTGGGCCAAGACCTCGGTTCGGTCCCTATGACTAATACCGTAGTGGATTGGCATGCTTGAGGTTAAACTCAAGGTAATGAACCCCTAATTGCGAAAACATTCCATATGTAGTTTGGAACCTAGATCAGACAACCAATGCCATTGACAACATAAATTCACATTTCATCGACCATTGAAGAGTCGAGAGAACGTTAAAAGTTACGGCCGACCGGAACTTTGGCCTGCCTTTCGACATTCGATGTCTGATAAGAGGCAAGAATACGCGCAACGAGCGTCAGATAGATATCGGTCCAAAGCAAACCACGCATTATTTAGGTATTTATTACTTCAGGTTAGAGACTCGCATAAAGACTCGCCGCGAAACTTCGTGACAAAATTAGGTTCACGCGATTCAATTCCGCCGTTATCTCGTCCTAACGGTGGCATGAGACCTGACAATTTTGAAAAAGCCGAATGCTTAGGCAGACACATTAGAGTAATACGACACCATCTCGCGTACACACGACACGTTTCATTCTTGCGGAGGTGGACGAGAATCAGCGTTGCAGGCGGTCTATACCACCAGAGGGCGAACGCCTAAACTAGTGTCCCTGAAAAAAGTCAAAGATATTAGGTAGATAGGCACTGGCCCAGACCGTATTAGCAATAAGGCATAAGAACTTTTACCGAGCCGATTGTTGTCTACTAGTGAGCATTTTAAATGTACTTCTAGCCACTTGTTCCTTCCCTGACAAATGGAAGGTGGCTATTGTTACCAGCATACCAAAGCCGTGTAAGCCACTAAACCAACCGACAAGTTATCATCCAATCAGTCTCCTCAACTCGTTTGGAGAAATTATTAATTTTATAAATTAAATTAATTGAATTATAAATTAAACAATTCGTATTACGTCCTGAACATTCCTGTTCCGATCAGGTTTATAGCCTCACAGAATACATTCTGACGGCCTAAACAAAACAAAGTTGAGCCTTAGATCCCACTAGACGGGGATGTTCTATTCGATGAAGCAAAGGCATTCGATAAAGTCTGGCACAACGACTTACTCTACCAGTTGTACTCTTTAAATGTGCCTCACAGGCTTGTGAGTGAAGGCACCCTCTCAAGCAGATGCTCCCTGCTAGCGGAGCCTGCCACAAGGCTTCGTTCTTTCTCCTCTGTTATTCGAGCTATATACTATCGATAATCCCAAAAGCTGTAATGTCATCCTTGCACTTTTCGCAGACAACCCCGCCCTCTATAACACCTCTACCTCGTCATCCCTTATCACCAGTAAACTCAGAATTGCAATCAATAGCCGAGGCGATTGGTTTCGCTAATGGAGGATTGATGTAATTCCGAAAAAGTGTAGCAATATACTTTAATCAGTCTTCTATCAGAGCTGACCTCACTCGTCCTACCACACGTCCGTTCCTTAAAACCGCACACAATGCTCAATGTAGGCAAACACTCGGGCAATTGAACCTTTACAGCAAACTCTACGATCCCTGGGAAGAAAGCCAAATATTTAGGTGTTATTTTCGACAATAACATGTGTTTCAAAAGCCACGTCAAAGAGGCTAGAAGAAAAGCCGCTTATGTCTCGCATCGTCTCTCCTATCTTATCAAACAAATAGTAAATGCCTCTTAATTACAAACTTTTGTTATATAAAGCTTGCATGCGACCGATAATGGCATATGCTTGCCAACCTTTGCCCATATATCAGTGTGCAAAATAAATTCATATCACGAGCCACTTGTCACCTTGACAGCGCTTTGCAAGATGCCGACATTACGCGCTCATTTAAAACATTATCAAAAATTATTATGAAAGAATAGAAACCTAAATAACGTCTAATGGTAGCGTTGCAAATTATCACGCAGACCCAGATGCCTCTTAGGAAACGTCGTCTCCGTAATATACTCTTAGACCCAGATGAAGAAGGGGTTTAGAATTCTGGACCTCCAAGGTGGGTCGCACCACACTGATACTACACACGCAAGTAGGATAACACACGTTTAGGTTTACCTCGCAAGAGCATGGCGAGACCAACTACCGCGTACACGAGTTGGTGTATCTCGTGTACGCGATGTCGATCAGGGCGGTTCTTAGCGCATCCCGCAATCGATTAGACAGTCGACCGAACATCGGTGCCTCGATCCGTATACCGAACGTCGATGATCCTTATGCGACTATTTGACTATTATTTAAAGAAATGGCCACACGCACCTAAATGCCATTTCTTTTTTAAGTTTAGGTCACCAAGTTCGAGTGTTCTGCAATCCCCGAACTCAGTAATAGATGAAGCTTCACAAACACAGGTTTGGAGCATAACTTCGAATACATAAGAAATAAGACATAAGACGCAAGCTGTACACGAATCCAACTATGTGACTACTTAAGATAGACAAATAACTATAGGCTCTTGTTCAATACTAAAACAAATATATTTGATCCGTTAGATGCATTTCACAAAACGCGGAATCAACTAATAAACCCTGAGTTCTTGTATCTCTTATCTAAGATTGTTTGTTTTGTGATAAATATTTTTTCAATGCTGTAATGTAGATGACGCAATGGTTTTTCAATTTAAACTATTTTTTTTTTAATTTTCTATTTTAGTCTACCTATAAGTAATGTTACGACTATAATTAATCATTTTCGATTATAACTTACTTACTAACGTTATGTTCAAATATCGTTAAACTCTTGCATTTTTACTATAGGTAAACATTTTATAAAAGCATCAAGGAAGTCCAATCTGCAACAAAGAGTGTGCAATTTTAAGTGATAAAAGTTTCTAAATAACTAAAAAAAATACTTTTAAATGTATAACACTACAACGGCAAGAAGTTCTTTATTAAAACTGCGTTTTGTTAGGATATCGCACATTATAAAGGACACAACAATCATACCGTCATCCCGATACATTTTTTCTGTCTTAAGAAGTTTATTTAAAAAATAATAAGATTATTGATTAGTAAATAACCTCAATATACTAACATACTTATATTTTTATGCCAAGACTTTCAAAAACCAATAAAACCTGCAAATTATGCACTTTATATAAGCAGTTGATAAATTGATTTTCTACTATTATTTGTCAATTTTTAAAACACATATTTTTCTGTAAGTTTTGTTCGTACAGATAACACTCTTAAGATATTGGAGATTTGACATTAATAAACATTATATTACAAGTAAACATTAACACGTGAGATTATACTAATTAATAACAAGACACACAAACATGTGATAATTGCAGTACCGTAAAACAAATGCACTGTTACAGCCTTACAGAATTCAGACTTCTAATTAATGTCGTTTCCCTCCTCGGGTTTCTACTAATTTTAAGAACTCGTGAGATAAAATTAATTGCGTTACCTGAAAGTGAATCGTTCCACTTCGTGAACTTTTATGCTCATTAAAAATGTTTTACGCTCTTTCTAAAATGAATCGCAGCTTTTTTATGCTGTCTTTTAATTAAATAAAATATCAAATGCAGAGTTAATTTCTAAGTCGCAGCGTTAGATACATATACTTTTAAATTAGTATTTATGTATTTAGAATAATACAAATAATAAGTTTCAGTAAATCTTTTGTTAGTTAGGTATTTCAAGACTTTCCAAAAGTATTTCGATAAAGTTATTTATTTTATTTACTTTTATAAAAACTACTATTTAACTGAGTTTTTTTTAATAAGGTTTTACAGTTTATATTCAGTACTATATTATTTCATGATATTTAATCGTCGCACACTGTTCCTATCTATAATTCAACCAATCCACTGTTATGTTTCAATGCATATTTTATTACTATATTTCATCATCATCATCATCATCATCTCTTGTGATAGTCCACTGCTGGAAATAGGCCTTCTCTAATAAACCCCTTGCCATTAGGGGGTTTTTTGGACCGTATCCCACCACGCTAGTCCAATGCGGGTTGGTGGGTGGACCAACTTTCAACCGACGCATGCATCATCTTAATTTTTTAGACAATTGAGTGATCGGCCCAAATTGCCCAAAACAAGTAGAAAACAGCAATGAATATTTGTTAAGTCCCCGCAGAATTTGAACACACAGCCTCCGGCTTACAAAGCACACGCACTTACCACTAGGCTACGGAGGCAGTTATATACTATTAAAGGTAGGTAAATATAATTCCTCTCCTCTGTAGGCCTCCGTGGCCTAGTGGAATCGTGCAGGGACACAAAAAAATTAAATTTTTGATTCATAGTTGGTTAGGGCATTGCGGGCTGATTACCTGATTGTCTCTAAAGTAAAATGATATATGCGTCGAATAGAAATGAAAAAATAAAAAGAGAGTGCACCTGTGTTTGCGCGTACATTTGTGAACTATAATATCTCTTTTGCAGTTCTTCTTCTTTTAAACTTTATGGCTCCACCAAGAGAATCTCAGTCATTCTGTCAATGTCAAGGTTGGGATCATATGGTTATATACACAAAGTATATGGTTGAACTCTTTTGTAGTTGGTCTCTAATATAGATGCTGATGTCAGATTTGACAAGGAGGACATTATTACTATTGTCGAGATTTGTCTGAATATGATAGTAAAATGCATTATCTATCTTCGTCATTACGCATATTTTACGAAATTTATTGCAATTTTGTTTTAGGTAGCTCAGGTACATAAAGGTTTATATTATCAAATTAATGTTTGTCTAGCCTGTATATATTTTTTACTTGACTTCGGTGCTCTTTATATGCTGCTTTGATCATAGACGTAGCGTACCAAGTACAATTTGTTGAACGCCTTGATATTTTCACAATTTTAGAGCAAATTTAAATTAAACTATGTACTTTTACCTGTAAATGTTTAAAATATGTTACAGTAATTACAAAATTTATTCTTATTTTATTTAAATTTTACGAACCAAGCCACTTACATATTTTATAAATTAGAATGTAAAAAATTAATAAAATGTACTCGTAAGTAATCGTGTATGAAAAGGTAAAGTCCAATTTTTTAAAACCATTTGAGGCAAAATGAAGTTATCATAATAAATAATATAAAATTTTTATTTGTCGCGATATGATATTGAAATATTAGAGCAAAATTGAGACAGTCACCGTCAACTACACGTGCAACATAAATTTACGCTTTTACTTATAAACCAAATAGAATTTGCGCAAAAATATATAATTTGCATACAATAGTACTTATGACCATAGAGAATAAATAAGGCGCGTAATTTGGGATCTATTTAATTTTTTTTGTAGTTTTATATATCAGTCTTGTTTAGCAACATTTATTAGATCATTTGTTATATATTTCTTATTAAATATATTTAACTTAACGTCTGGAAAATATTGTACCATAAGTCTTATCCTGTATTACACTGACTTCAAACAACAAAATTTCAAAGGAAAATACGTACATAAACAATTAATTATTATCATTAAAGCTTTTTATGGTATATACCTACATATAGTGCATTATTGGCACACAAATATTTCCAATATTGAAGGGACAACAAAGCAATTAGTCGTCTACAAGTTAAGTAGCCTATCAAATTGCTTGGTTTACCGATGTCGAGAGTAACAGATTAAGCCTCACAGATTTATCTTGCAAAGGTGTTGATTACTATTATCCGTTCCAAGGATCAATGGATTATGTCACATGACATGAGATAATATGATGCTGGAAATATCATGCATTATGTATTACTTTGTTATGAATATGCTACCTATGTTTACCCAGAAGCTCAAAAATATACAAATTATTAAAAAATGTGCGTGTACTTGCGTACACTCGTATGAAGTTAATCTTCTTTGTGACGTTATTTTTCAAAAAATAATTATAGAATCGATACGCAACTTTACAGAATTTGGTTAAATTAAATAAAGTTTAATAGAAGACTTTTTATTATCATGACATAAATACAAATTCTACAATTTTTTCAGTTTAGCTGTATTACAAAGATTATTATTAAATTTCATTAAATGTAATTGAATTATTACTGTCATTGATGTCGTTATTATATATGTCGTTGTTATGAATGCTTATTAATAATAATATCGACAACGCTCTATAGTGACGTGATAAATATAAGATAGCGCGTAACGGAAAAATGTTACACTAAATTTTTCAACCTCAATAAGAAGTTTTACTTCAAAACCCAAATCCAAAATCAAGACTCAAATTTCAGACAACGTTTAGCTTTTGTATTTACAAATTTACAAATTTTCATGAGTTAGGGAATTTTGCCTGATCCTTAATTCTCTGAAAAGTCAGATAATTCCTGCATCGGATGGGCATGTAAAAAGTCGGTCTACTCACCAACCCGCAATGAACCAGCGTGGTGGGATGCTGTCGAAAGCCCCCTAATGGAGAAGGCGTCCATTGGGGGTAGCCTATGTCCAGCGGTGAACTAACACAAGCTGAAGATGATGATGATGACGATAACACAAGGAATTGAACACACTAGGCTATTTTCAAGTCATAAAATTCGTTAGCCTTCTTTTAAATTTCTTAAACAATTCTTAAAAAAAGGAAAGAAAAAAGTCCCGCTTTGAGATTTTTACACCGTTTTTTCTCAGATCATGCTTACATTTTCAAACTAGTGGTGAATGAGTAAACTATCAATGAGAAAGTCTAGTGCTTCTGTATTAAAAAAAATTTAAGATATTTAACTTTGACTTGTCAATAGCTTTATTATTCGGATTAAAATAAATCCAAAAACCATTAAATTAAATCACACTTGGTGGTTAGCCTTTATGATAAGATTGTCGTACGTAAGGTTCTTAGTGTGATTGCTAAGAAATTGCTCTTTATATATAGTTCTATTTCTTAGCAATTTATTTAAGGGGTCCGGGCTAAAGTAATTTGTTGTAATTTCAAAAAACTCTTAATATAAATATATCGTAAAGGAGATTTAATTAAATAAAAATAGAAGTATAATAAATAAAACAGTCTTACGGATTCATTGCTTTTAGTTTCTATATACGAATATTTTAATTTATACCCTATGTTTTAGACTCTTTCTACGGTCTACGTTCAGGAGAAAGACTCAAAAAGTAATCTCTCTGTTAAGTAATTAAACGGAATAAAATACGTAAAACTATGTATTTATAATTTTAAGTGTTCGTTAGTTATTTATTAACTAAGTGAGTAACAGTAATCGCACTACTCATCGCCCTTTATATAAATAAAAACAGATTAACACTCTGCTTGTACCATGTTAAAAGATTGTCCGAATAAAATTTACTGCAAAAAGTATTATGGTGCTTTTGATTACAGTTTAGTTCTTTAAGGATGTAGTTGTATAAGTCATTCATTTGAAAACAGAACAGAACCATCGCGGTGCCTATTTCTGCGGCAAATTATTAGTATATGAGGATCTTTCATTCTGAAGGGACCGCAACTAGTGTATACAAATTAATGGAGAACTTAATTGGTGCCATATTTTTCTGCATTTATTTTTTGTCAAATCCTTTACAATAAATTTATTCATCTTTATAATTCTATAAACACAATAAGTTAGCGGTATTGCAGCTCATAGACAAATGGAGCAGATTTAGTGCGACCGAAGCGTGAGCTAACTTACGCTTATACTGCCACATGGCAATAGAACACAATTCAATGCATAATGATTGCAGCAACTGTAATTCATCACATCACATCATCAGCCTTTGTTAGTCCACTGCTGGACATAGGCCTCCCTAATACACCCCTATCCATTAGGGGTTTGGACCGTAACCCACCACGCTGGTCCAATGCGGGTTGGTGGGTGGACCGACTTTTACATGCCCATCCGACGCATGGATCATCTTACTTTTCAGACAATTGGGTGATCAGCCCAAATTGCCCTAACCAACTAGGAAACAACAATGAAAATTTGTTGCGTCCCGCAGGATTCGAACACGACCTCCGGTTTCTAAAGCACACGCCCATACCACTGAGGCTACGGAGGCAGTTTCTGCAGTTACTGTAATTCAGACTATTTAAAATAGTGACTTTTGGATTTTTTTTTTTTAATGAAAGTACCGAATATGGTTTTATTGTTCATTTTAATACCATGTATTATATAGTATAATGTTGATGATGTGGGTAGGTGTCGATAAAGTAACACATTTTAAGTGTTCTCTTTACTTTTGCTATTTGTATTTATATTTTAATAGTAATAAAGTCTTAATAACTTTTAATTTACTATTCTGAATGTTTGTGAAGTGAAATACAATGTTATATTCAATTACTAAACTTTAATATACACCTGTTAACCATCTCTCTATAATATATCTGTGGTGGTACCGGCCCAGACGGCCCCCTAGAGAACGGGTAGCTCCATTGGTTCGAAGCGTCAGAAACAAAAAAATTATAAACGCTATAACGAATTTATATTTTTTATATTTTAAATATTCAGGTAATTTAAAAAGCTCTCGTAGAAAGATTCAGATTACTGAATTGAAGTCTGAAAATTAACTTTGTCGTTGATGCTTCGTGAGCAAAATAATTTACTTATGTTACTAAACATTTAAGTTTCATATTTAAAAGGATCAAAACGAGTATCCTGCGTAGTAGCTGGAGTAATGAGCAAAGATTTCGTTTAGGCTTCCGTGAAAGTTTGATAAATTGCATAAGACTTTTACTTTTGAAAACTGAAACTGAACAGCGTATTGTTTTTTTTAATTTAACTTTAGTCTGCTGTTGTTGTATGCTATGCTTATTTTCAAAAATTATTGCTCAATAAAAGTTATTTTTAACAGAACTTACATGGTTGGCTCTTATTTGAAAATAAAACAAAAATGCCTGTTCTTTAAAAATTAGAGTAAAAGTAAAATCTTTACTATCGTTTTAAAAAGAATACCATAAAACTTTAAAAAATGCATACCACCTTTATATGAAACGTTATTTTCGAAACGTTATTTTCGAACTGAGTTTATTTACAACGCTACAATTTCTCTTCATTTCTTGAATACAGCGTACGGCGACACAAACCCACTCACCGTCCTGAGGCATGAAATATTTGTCCTGTTAAGTCATTAATTACGATGCTAACGGCTTTAACCGGAAGATAGAAATTTTTACAAACTAGTTTTTGCAGCAGAAGTAGCGATCGTGGAGGTACAACCCCAGACGGCTTGTTATAAACTTTGACTCATTTACTTTAGCAGTCGTATGTTAGAGACCTCCTATAATCATAATTATCGTGTCTTAATAATGTTTGACTTATGAATGGATTAGTTTCACTTGTTTAAAGACTTAGTTTAAATGGTTTTTGCACCCTCTTTCCACGAAAAAAAAAATATGCATTTTCTGGTATCAGTTCCGTATCTATATACTTTTATTATTATTATTAATGTTAATCTCTAAAAACGTTTGTATACAAGCTGTAGTGTTACCTAGAAAAAGGCTTTAACAATCAAATCAGTTTAAGCTTGTGTTTAAAAAAATCCATAATTGATTTTGACAATTTTTAATTTAATAAAGCTGTTAAAAAGTATAAATAAAATGGGAAAAGGTATTAAACTTTATATTTATTTAAAACAAAACTAATCACTAATATTATTTATTAAATAATTACTAAAATTAAAGCATTATCACGTACTTTGTAATCATATGACAATCTTTCATTAATCATAGGGAAACCAGAAGAAATTAGTGTACAAAATTTTAAATAACATATGCTCTCGGTGAGAGTTTAATAGTGAAATTAGAGAAACCAAAGGGGTTGATACATGTTTATAACAACAGAAGACAACAACGAAAAGTTTTTTATTTAAGTACCGGTTGTAAATCAGAGTGTACTCTTTAACAAATATGTGATTTAAATGTTACATATACACTCTGCAATTTTTCTATAGATATCTAATGAACTTAGTGAGAATTGGCAAGGGTATATGCGTTCATTATATTGTCAGGGTCTTGCATCTATTAATTTCTCCTATTTTATTCTTTTTAGTTCATGAAATAAGTCTCTACATATTCATAAATTATATTTTGTCTAGAACCTTCTATACCGTTATGAGGCTAGCTTATAAGCCAATTATAACAATAACTTCTTCGACAGAGAATGACTGGGGATGGAGTGCATGCGGAAAAAGGATCAGATATCGATATATGAACGGATAAACGGGAAGCTACAGGTTTTATATTTTCATCGTCCTTTGTGGCAATAACAAACATTATAATAAAATATTATATAATTATAGACAAATAAAATATTACAGATAATCATCGCCATAATGGACGGCCGATTCTCTATTAGTCGCTGCCAACTTTCAACGGCTACTGCACGGAGATCGGCATCCTACCTTTTCGGAGTTTGACCAACGCTCCGTCTTTCCAAACATGGCCGCAACAACAGATCCTTAGTAGCCATCGGCCATCCATTCTTCTGACTGTATGACCGGCCCACTGCCACTTCAACGAGTTGATCCTTTGCAATACATTACAGATTATATAAGAATGAAAATATTATTGTATTAGTTTACCTTAGCCTGTGAAGTTATAAAATGAGGCACCTTACGATTCATTTCTTAAGAGCAGGGCCTTACTTGTTCCGGCGCAGTACCTCCCTTTTAAGGTAGCTATATATTTTCAGTCGAGCAAGGATATTTCAGGAAGCGCTAGAAGATAAGGCTTAGTATTCGCAGGTTTATAGAAAACATTTAAATAAAAAGTCCTTAATACGATATTAATATGATATTTAATCAACTACGACTTGCTAGTTGTAGTCAGTAAGTACTGTTGTGTTTAGGACTTTACCTAAGAAGTAGCGACGTTCTGTATATACACAGGTCTCGTTATCTCTTGGTTATCATTGACACAAAAGCAAGTGAAAGAAAGGTTCGATTGCAAGGCATAATTTTCAAAATTCTTAAAGAATAGTCAATTATGTATTTTACATCATAAATTATAAACTACTAATGAACATACCTACGTTTACGGTTCGATAATCAGAAGCAAGAAAAGAATCATTATAAATCGATCAATATTAAACTCGGCGGAGAAGAAAACTGTTTTTCATTAGAATTCCATTAGGAGGAGGGCAAAATCTATTTAAAGCACAATAATCCTCTTACCCTTAAGTTTGTGTCGGCTTTACGAAGTACTTCAATGAGGATTTCTTTTGATTTTATCGTTTTAAATAATCAAATCTGTTAACAGAATTCCCATGCATAGTCGAATATTTATATTATAATTTTTATATTTTACGTACAATTTTTTATTTAATATTTAACATTTACTGGCGCATAATATAATTCGTGACAGTTTTAATTAACTGGTGATATGGTGAAAGGATATTTAAACATATTTTATTTTATTTTAGTCTTCTCATAAAATTTCCAAGGAACTTATGTAAAACTATAAACTTGGTAAAATTTCTGGAAGAAAAAATCTTTAACCAGTGTAATATACATTGTGAATTATAATATGCACTAAATAAATGTAAAAAAATATAAATAAGAAATTCATTTTATAAATACATAGAATTTTCATTCTCAATAATAGCTATAGACACAAAGATTATGTCTATGGATTATTTCATCGTATTAATGTCAACGTCTTCAGAAATTTGAATTTATTATTAATAATATTAAATGTAAAACAAAACTTCTGAAATAAACAACCTTCGTTTATGATTCAAAGATTTTATTCAGTCCATCACTGAATCGACCGCAGATCGAAGGAAACAGTAGCGCATAACAATTTGCCTGACCTGTTTCTTATTGCGTATAGAGCTGGAAATTCTTATTGATCCACTCATTGCGGGAATACATTATTTGTTTTGTGGCGCAATAGTATTGTATAATAGCTCAGCATTGATCTCGCTATGTCTAAAATACTAACCGTTACATTTTTATTGATTAAAGCGAGCAAAACGATAAAACAAAGCGATAAACGCCACAAATATAAAAACCTATTCAGTGGCAGAATAAATTCTTTGCTTTTCAGAACTATGGTGTTAACTTTTACCTTAGTTAAATGATTGACTGATTTTAACTATAGTCTAAATAATATATTTCTAGCGAATTTTGCAATAAAAGTTTGTTCAAGTAACGTAATGCCACATTGCATATTATATTGACGTAACCCGAAATTATTTTAAGTAAATTACAGTCAAGTTAAACAGTATTTTATATAAAGACGGTTGTTATTTAAAGACCAATTTTTAAACTTCTTCCCTTTCAAACATGATTCATAGGAACTCCAGCAAAAGTTTATAACTGTCATTTAGAGAACAGCTACCGAGATGACATCTGTTTAATAATTCATCAGATACACCGAGACTCAATGTCTATGTAGCCAAAGGAACTTTTTACTCTTTTAAAGTTTCCTACAATACAAGAAAACCTTTGATTTTAATTTATATAAATGAAAGTAAATTTTAAATAAATAGTTTAAGTCATAGCCGTCGTAATTTTTTAAATTACTTTAATCATTGTTATATTAATCCCGATTTTTGCAAAAATAAATACAACTTTATCAGTTGGATGTCTTAAATTGTATTAGGAATTTAAAAAAAAACTTACTAACTTTGGTAAATTTATACGATACAAAAATATTCCCAATTTATAAATCAGTATAAATATAATAAACTAACAAATGCGATGCCAGTATTATAAACTGCATATGCCATGAGTAGTAAACTAATCCAGATCTTAAATTAATTAAAGTGATTTCTTCCCAAAATGTATCACCAAGTAAAACATTCACATAAACAAAGCAATTTAACACGATTTAAATATAAATGTTAGTCTATATAAAATATGAAAAAATAGACCAGACTGCGATTAAAAGCTATGTAATAATTGTTACTTCTATCATTGAACGCCTTCCCAAAAGAAGAAGGTACTCAATTCAGAGCGCTTTAAATGATACATATTATCTTCCCATTGGACCCATTTTTTTAAAATTTTGTAAAAAGTAGTTTTATAGATATTTGAAAATTTTAAAATTAGACAAAATCACAACCTCGTGTGATCAAATTACAAACGTTGCCCAAACCGTAAAAGATAGACATATAGTATTTGTACTTCTCAAATTGGTCTATAATAAAGTCCACAGTATGTTTTTAAAATAACGCCCATTAATTATTTTTATTTACTTTTTCGTTGACAATTAGGCATGTTTAAAAGCTCATGTAAGGTAATATATTGTAAGTTCACATAAAAGTTTATACATTTAAAAAAAATCATTCTATTAGCGTAAAACGTGTCATACACCACATTTTGATTAAATTAGCGTTATATAATATTAAAAACCATTATTTATAAAATATAATATTTAGAAGGATTTATACTAAATATGTCGTCGAATTTTGTATCGAAATCTTATAGACTTAAAATAAATAACTAATTATAGCACTGAGTAAATATGAACACGTGTGCAATGATGCCCGTAATGTTTTAGAGATATATTGTGTTTCAATTGTTTAGTTAATAATAGACTTGATGTAACGATTGAAAGAATATAGCTAAAAGCTTTGTGGAATTAAATATTTGCTTTAATTACTTTTAAAATTATAATTCTACAGACGTTATATCTATTTATCTATGCGTAATAAGTTATTTTATTATTGTAACAAAATCAAACGCTTATAGGTCGTTCATAAACGACGCATTGAACCAAAACAATTCAATTAAAACCAGATAATCACTCATGCGAGGTCCAAATATTGGCTGGATTAATTATCATCTGCACAACTTTGAGGCCAAAACATAAAGCCAGTGTTCATTGATAATTAGAGATTAAAACATATTTTGACCGCGCGTTATTCATTTAAATGAAAGATATTTTTTTATAATCACCTATATTTAGCAAATCTTCTTCTTGACCGACTCCCAAAAGAAAAGAAATCGGTTCGGAGCGTACAAATTTTTTATACGTATGTTATCTCGTCGCTCCGCTAATAATTTTACACACAGTATCAGTACATCAAATCTATCTTCGTATTTCTATATATTAAGAAAGACCATATTTAATAAAAATAAAAACAGAAGGAAAGGAAGAGCTAGGTAAAAGTGTTTTTAAGTAAGCCGCTTTATTATACTTTATCAATAAAAATTTCTATACTGCTTATTTTTCAAAAGTTGGTCTCGGAATAAAGAAATTTGTGAAGCTAATTAACTAAAACAAACCACTTTTGCAACTAATTGTACGAATATTCAATCTTCTTAATACGTTTGGTAACTTTCCAAGAGCCGTGTTTTGTTATCGTAGCTATTATATCGGTAGGGCTCATCCATACAATCCATCACAATTCAACCATTTTAGAAATTCAATTTTTGTGCTCTCCCGCAAATTAACGTTGATGACTTTTCTTCATAAACTGTTGGAAAATTAATTATTTTCAGAAAACTTATAAAATATTGGTTTCAAATAAATAATTTATCGTATGCATTTATAAAATATGTTTTTTCATAAAGTGTAAAATAAATTCTAAATAATTTGCGTACCTTTTCTTTTTTCTTGGCATACGAGCAGTCGGGCCACATGATGAAAAATGGTCACCGACACGCATACACTTAGCAATATAAGTGGTATCGCCAACATGCCTACCGTAAGGACATAGGATTCAAGTCCGTTTCCAGTAATTACGCTGCTTCGGTGCCCTTCAAACCGGAACACAGCAGGTTTTTCACACTACTGCTTCGCGAAATAGGCACCGCGGTGTTCCCACCAGACGGTCTCCTATACCTTTATTATATTAAACATTTTAAAACGGTTTTTAATTCATTTAGTTTTATTATGTAATGTACATATCAAAACCAATGAAAGAAATTTAATTAGTATTATTAGTACTAACCTTTGTATTGTAATAATTACTCAAATTGTTAAAAAAGATCGTAGAATCAAATAAGCGTGAGTGATAAAACTTGTGTCGAATTTTCAAACATATCTACAGAAAATCGTTCAATAAACCTTTATAAATCTGTATGATAATTTAAATAAACATGAACGGTGTTATGTTTTCCTCCTTGATCGTTATTGTATTTTGTAAAGCGACAAGGACAATTCGAGGTAATGTTACGGATTTAGGCGGCGTTTCCAGTCCAGGTGCATTCATATATTGGAAACTTCATTGCATGTTTCGTAAGACGACGATAAATATCATTAACTTAACGCCTTTTTATGAACCTTATAAGTATTAAAAATACCATAAATATGGCTTTTAAAAATTAATATTTCTAGTTAGCTAATAAAACTCAGAATAAGACGAAACTGAAAAAGCAAATGTGACTATTCCTATTCTCCTTCCCACTATATATAAATGCGAAAATTTAGAGAACAGATGTTTGATACTCTTACCACAAAAACTACTAAATAGACTTTATTGAACTTTTACCAACATTGCCTATTCATACATTTAAATAAGATATCGGCTATTATTATAATTAATACATTGTGAAAATAAAATAATAAACAAGTGAAATTATAAAAGAAAAATAAAGCGTTTATTTTACCAATATAAGCAGGTAATAACGTGCTCTCCGTAGAAATTGCGTCGTGTTTTCTGCCAATTTCATCAAAATTGTGACATTTCACTTGACACGTTTTGTCTATAGAATGAAGAAATTTTTCAACAATAACTTTATGTGAACTTTCACTTTATTATCTTAAATAGCTTTGAATTCTTGCTGCAATTTTTTAAAAAGTTAACATTAAAATGATTATCGTGCGTTATTCTTGAAAAAGATATACGTCACTATTTAATTGTGGACCAATTCAAGTAGTACAATTATGTAAACATACTTTATGTCTATCTTTTACGGTTTTGGCAGCATTAATTGTTATTTAGTCGCACGAGGTTGTGATTTATGGTGCCGAAATTTTTTTTAAATGGGTCCAAGTGGAAGCTAATATCGACCATTTTTCAAAATTAACGAAATCGGAGCGCTATGACTAGAGCAACGGGGTAACATATATATAAAAACATAAATAGCTTCGAATTGAGTACCTCCTTCCTTTTGGAAGTCTGTGAAATATATTAAAAATCATGTTGGTATAATAATCTGCCATTTATGCGTTACTTGAGCAATGCAAAAACATTAAATATAACGTTGAATAATAGCCCTGAGAGTGAAACCGCGGGGCAAATATAGTCAATAATAATTATAGAAATAATAATGGTAGCCCTAATAGCAGATTCTATGGAACGAAGACGCAAGATTTTGCAATTCAAATTTGGTTGCACAACGTTTGGCAACTCCTGAGAACGTAATGGAATTCTGAATTTGGCTTCCTGTAAAGCTTAAATAACAAAGTTTCATCTAACGAAATGCAACTAGACGAATTTACTAAAAAAATATTTATTATATTTCCTATTTAAGTAAGTCTAAAAACTAGTTTTCTTTCTTTAAAACAATTAAATATTTATAAAAAAGTAAACGATGGGGTCGTTTACTACGTTCACATAAAATTTAGTTATTTTTGTGTACTTGAATATCAGTGAAGTAATAGTCTAATAGTTCGATACAAACCAATTCTTCTGAATAAAAATAAAAACCAATTCTTCTGAACCTTATAACTATTTAATGAAGAGGAGAAGAAGAATGTAAATTATTTAGCTTTATTAGAAATATGTCTAAGAAGATAAGCGGTTTGCACTCAACCCGTTAAGATATAGCCAAGGGCTTGTTTTAAGTTTACATTTTGCTGTGGATTATTTATTTTTATTTATTTCTATTTGTAGTAGCTGCAATAATTATATGCAAAACCGAAGAGGTAAATCAATATTTATATTTTGGTGCAATATATTTTCTGGAAATTTGCTTACCACTGCTGCCAAAATTAATATAGTAACACTCGTATTATACGTAAGACTTGTGTCACAGCCAAGTCTATAATCATATTAACCACTTTGTATTGCTCGTTTTGGCTCTGGATGTAATAACGTGTTGTTCTGTACAAGTTTGGCTCAGCTTTGCCGGCTATGATACATTAATTTTTATACTCTACCCATCCGATTACAATACAAAAAAATATAATAATATTTGTAGCTTATAGCTATTTATTCGAAACAAAACAAGTTTGTATAGCATTGACGAATTGCAGTTAAGATTTACTATTTCAATGAGACATCGTCTCTCTGTATGATAACAGATAACTATTGCTATTTACAACATTGTAAAACTAAATACTCGTCCTTGTTGAGATTCTATCATAGAAATTTAAAGTATAAACCGTAGGAGGAGCACAAACAAAAGAAATAAAAGATCACATCGAACACAGCAACCAACTATTTTATAATTTATTAAAATGATTAACCTGATAAACATATCAAATCCACTAATTTACGGATTTTCCGTTACTTAAATATCCATAATCACGGGCAGACTATATGTCTGTATCTTTATGTTTTCGAATAGCCGTCAGTGTTTATTTAAAATTGACATATCTTTCGATTTCTTAATTTTAATGTTTGTTTGACAAAAGTATTTATGTTGTCCTTCGGTTTTGTAGTTTTTTATACTCTGCGTTTAATTTTGAAATTATTGGATCCCAGGAAGGTGGCAAAGACCAACCATCTTCTCTATTAAAATTTAGATATTTTTAATTTCTATTGCTTCCCGAATCATCCTTAGTATAAATCGATGTTCATTAGCCAGTATTTTGGTTCATCAAATCTAATATAATGATTGGGATTGTCTAGAACATGGTCAAATTGCAGATTTCTTATCGCGTCGGTGCTAACATCAGCTATATGTTTTTACTCTGGTTTTACTGGTATCTTTTTCGTCCAATATAAGAGACCACAATCACAGTCTAGTTTGTACACACCCAGTACCTGTAGAGAATTTTACACTTGACCGATGGTATTAATTGGCAATCTTCTTCGGCGCTTATAATATGTTTTAATAGAAGCTCGCTTTAAAATATAACCGATTTTGTCGGTGACTCCTCTGATGTAAGGTTAGACGCGGCACTCTTTCGACTGTGACTGGCTTCACACGGTGACAGCATATCGATAATTATATATATATATAAATTATATAAAATTTTACAACTCTAGATGTATATACGTGGCGTACTCATGCATATTATGACGATAACAACTTTAAACTTTTTGAATCGTTATATCTCAGAAACGATGGCTCGTGAGAAAAAAGTATTGATACATTTTATAGATAATTTACGATCTACAATTTTTGTCTCAGTACTTTTATGATAAAACTTACGTTTCATGAAAATCGCAAAAACTCATTTTTTGACCTTTGACCTATTATTTTTTTCGTTACAGGAAATGATGGAGAACTTCAGACATTGTTTATAATTATGTTTTGAACAACAAAAAGAACATTCACAAAATTCAGTTTGATGGGACTTTATGTAACTTCAGATGTCTAAATTGATCGGACTAATTATTAAATAAAATGTCACGTTAATGACGTAATAAACACCCCGTCTACCCTTGACCACAGCCGCTTTATAGTGCTCGAAATTTGAAAAAATAATTTTATTTAATAATATGTATAAGTTCTTTGTGTATTTTTTATATCCGTCTGCCGGAAGGTTAACCAATTTTATTTAGTGCGAAACAGAACCAAGTGAGAGTTGACACGAAATAGTTGCGTATTACACCTGTTCTGTTTCTCAAAGCCTACTGTGAATCTGAAATCTTGGGGGAGAACTCGGTCGCGGAATTGTCTTGTTGATTCGAAATTCGAATTGTTTCCTGTAACAATGTTTGTCTTACTGTCTCTGATCATTTGCTAAAACCAGATCGATGCACTCAAATAGCCTAGCCTTGGTTTATAAAACCGTAACCGTTTACACTGCAAATATAATTGTTTTTCTTGCTAAGTGCTGACGCTTACTTTATAAATGTGCTTAATGTTAGTAATTTAATTTTAATTTACTTTAAATAAGTTTTTATCCTTTCGACAAATATACAAATGTATCCAACAAAGTTAATGCAGAAATAAATTCGCTTTATTCCCCGTAAAGTAAATCCGCGAATGTTAGAATCGAGGAAAAGGAATTGGAGAATCTATTGTCTTGTATGAGATATATATATTTGTATATTTTTGTTTGTGTATATACGATATGACGTGTGTGTGTGTATGTGAGTCATTTTGTTTTGAATACTGCTGCAATTTAGTACTCTCCCTAAATTTGCTGTAAATTAACTCTCTAGTACATTTTAGCAAAGAAATCAATCCATAGTATACGAACTGTATTTTATTCCTTTATTATAATTCCTTATTTCCGTTAATTTTAAATTTTATATAAATATAGTACATTTTTACGTAGAATATAATATATTTTAGATGAATATAATCATATTTTAAATATATAATCACTTTTGTTGTTCTCAAACGAAGTAAATTACATAAAGGAACTTTTCGGAATTCATTTTTAGGATGTTTTTTTATTATGAATATACATCTTGATATACTATTCCTTATATTTAAAAGCAAAGTTTAATTTGTTTATTATTATTTCAAAAATATAGCGACAAAATAATAGCTATAGAAGAGACTCTTATGTGTGTTGCCGTTTTAGCAAAGCTGTGTCCTATTTTTTTCAATCTCTCTTATTTTATTTCCGTGTAATTATTAGAAATTATTTAAAACGTTAATTTGAATGTTAGTAATTAATTATCTTTTTAATTAAGTAAATATAAAGCAGTAATAATTGTTTGCCTAACATTATCCTAAATATAAAGCTACAATAATTAAAGAATCTTCAAACTTGTTTTTAAAAGACGATTACATATTGCTAAGTAACAATCCATTCTTTATTGTTTTCTTGGCGGCAAAGTAATTTTCAACTTACTTTACCTGCTAAATAGAGATTATCAAATATAGAACCGGATTTAAATGTAATACGCCTATTCACATATGAATAAAACTTCCCCAAATCAATTACAAAATATTAATACATAGCTTTATAATTCACTAAAGCTAACCCGATTTTATTCGATATATAGCATTCGCAGTAATGGAACGTTACCTTGTTGGGTCAGTTGGCTGAGCTCCAGAACGATTATAATAGCTAGTGGTAAGTGGGTCATTGATACATAAAGAAATTCAGACGGTCCATACACAAAGAAGGAAATTTAGTAAAATATTATTTATAAATTTATTCATTGCCTGGAAATAGGCAAATGTAGTATTTTTTATTTTTCTCGAAGTTTAAACACTTGCACTCATATCATTAAGAACTTAAAAATGAACATTATTATCAATAAACCTTAATCGACTTATACTTAGGTTATTTGACAAGCTTTTTAATTTATTATTAAATGGATGACCCGTCTTAATCACCGCGATGGACAATTACTTGATCTGGTTGTGCACACTAGGGATTCTTCAAATAAAACCACTGTGTACTGATCTAATGGATCGGTATGTCGAATGTGTTTCCTTGGAGCAACGGTAACAATTTCATATAAAATCAGTTGCCCTTAAGTATTACGTCAAAAGATAAACGCTTGTGTGATTTACTAGCTTTACAGTGCCATCTAGTATCAGTGGATGTAATACAAATTATTAAACCGACATCATTTAGGTTGTAAACAACCCGTAAGTCCACAAATAAAACATATTTTTTCTTTTACCTCTGCCATCTTTTCAGATGAATCGGTAACGTCTGCATGATAGATCTTACTTTCTAATAAATTATTTTGAAGATAAAATAAGGTACAAGTAAATAAACAATATCGTACTTATTAGTATTGTTAAGTAATTACAATATTTAAATATTGTTGTTAATTGAAAATATTATATCTTTAATTTAAACTAGAAATAACTTTGATAAGAGGATCTGGAAAATATAAAAGGATAGTCTTTTCTTACATAGAGGTTTCAGACGATGGAATGATATACCAATTAACAGACTAACTCAATATAAAAGTGAACGGCATTTATCTTTTGTCAAATATTTTGTAAAAGTAAACAACCTTTGTTATTGGCGTACAGTAAGAAGTCAGCGGAAGGTATTATTTTCGGAGGGTAGTAATTAACATCATACGGCTATGTGTTCTACAAAAAAAATACGGCATGCTGAAAATATTGTACTCACAAAGTACCGGAAACTCATTTAATTCTATGTTGTTTCATTTCATCCTCACCTATGTATTAATCGGAGATAAGGGTTGCAACCATCTGCTTTCGACTCTAGTGCTGAGAATAAGTACGGCGTCTATGTATCCCACCACGCTGATCGATGATGAGGGTCGGTGGGTGGACCTACTTTTTACATGCCCATCCGGCGTTTGCATCATTTTACGTTCCAGACAATTGGATGATTGGCCCAAATTGACCTAACCAACCAGTATACAACAGAAAACAACGATAACACTAAACTGTTTCCCCGCGGGATTCTAACCCACGACCTCTGGTTTATAAAGATAGGGCCAACACTGCTAGGCCACGGGGGTGAATATTATTAGCGTAATGCAATCAAATTTAACGATGTTTTAATTCATTAGTTCTTACTTTAATCTACTTTTAATAAGTACCCTTAAAAAGTTCATGATTCAATATCCTGTGGATTAAATTAACTGCAATATTTTTTTAGGTTAATAACGAAAAACACGATATGGTATTTATTGATGTCGGCAACTTCAAATATGTATGTGTGGCTTTGCGGCGGGGACATTGCAACGAGTGCTACTTTATTGTTTAATATTCATACGGTAACCAAGTTCCCATTGATTTTACTAATTAAATTTTGCAACCTTTTCATAGACACTGGGAATGCATACACAAATGAATATACTGTAAACATTTGAGTATTTAAACATAATTTTATCATAATGCAAAACTTATTGCTTACAATGCTTTCATCTTTTGTTTCCTAATTTATAAATTGATTATTTAACGAAGGAAATGGATTACTGATTTCATTATTGAATGTTTTCATTTCTTCATACATGTGACATAATAAATGTATAAAACGTTACCAATAATTAAGTTTTTTTTTACGCGAATACTCTCTTTCCAGCGGCCGTGGTTACGGGGTAGACTGAGATGTCATGCGTCTTGTTGCCAGAGTTGTTTTAATTCATTACTATAGTAGATATTTGTTACAACCGACTACCTCTTTAAAAAGCCTAGTTATATCGTTTAATGTTATAAAGTTTAACCATGATTTTCGTGTTCAACTTGACGTCCAATTAATTTTATCTCAGCGTAAACAGCGTTGCTTTCTAACCAGCAGTTTAAGATAACATCCCAAGGCACCTTTGGCGTATATCAAAGTCATTTAAAATGTATACTATTTTTCTATACTGATGCAGTGATTAGCTTATTTCTTAAGCTTAATAATGTATATTTTATCTGAGCGTGTTAACAATGAACTCCCCATAACGGCTGGACCGATTTAATTTTGTTTTGTATGTATTCAAGTGGATTCAGAGATGGATCTAGGTTATTTATCTATCAGCAAGTAAACAGCTGCATAAATTAAATTATTATATTGTAAGTTTTTCATTTTATACTTTATTTAATATACCGATCCCTCGCTGAAATATCATTAGATCTACTAGCCTATTTCGCACTAATGCTGGAAGCATTTATGGTTATGGGCAGATTAAGATGGAATATCTGTAAGCAAATATACTTCGAAAACGTTTGTTTTTTTTTTAATATTGCAAAATATTATACCATAATTACATCATCATAGTATACATACACATAAAGGATATAAATATAAAACCAAATTGTGTGTAGACCCACATAAACATTAACGAAGGGATTGCCGTGTAGACAAATAACGTACTCCTAATAACGACACCGCTATCAAGCTATGCTACAAGCAACTATGATGGGCTGCGTTGGATTGAGAAGAATTCATTCTCTTTTTTATCATTATAAAACTAATGACAAGACGAAATACATAAGAAAAAGTATGTTTAAGCTTGTTAAGTTAAGCAAGAAAGTCTATGTAATTTTATCCTAATATAATTTAGAAATATGCAAAACATTGCCTGTCATATTCATCAAATTGAATGTCAAGTTCAATAGATACAATATGTTTAAAAGCTCACAGTTGTCTGTACAGGAGACTCATGTAAGCTTAGCATGAAGACAAGCCATTTGCAATTGTATACTCAGTTTGCGGAACAGTCGGCCTTTAGAGGCCCTTATACAGTCATTATCAAGGGTTAATTGTGCTATTTGAATGGCCGTTATTGAAATGCGGCAATTAGCTGCAGGGACGCACTCTACCAACTTTGCATTGTCCCAGTGTCTGGGACATTTTATTTAGAAAGTATACTGTTGTAACTATTGACTGTCCTCGGCTGTTTACTGTTAATTCTTACAAACCCTATTATTTTGTTTCTTCTTTGCATTTGCATGTGTAGAATCCATTCAAAATGTAATTTTTGTTAGAACTTTCCGGGTTATCTAAAGTATAAGTATTTTACTTGTCTACAAGAAAAAAGCTAACAAAAATGAATACTAAATTTAAACCAAAAAATTACTATCAACCTCATTCCGTAGCTTTTATGGATGGACATTGTTGCATGAAGGATGAGTGTGACTACCATTACGGAAAAATCATCATAAAACCTGTCCGGGCTAAGGGTAACGCCGTCTTTAAAGGCTGATATTTAAGCAGGCACTAATCGGAATAACCTTAGAGGGCACAGACATAATAGACACAAAATCATTAGTCTCATTATTAATACATTAAGTACAACGTATTTTAGCCAAACATAAATAAGGTTTTATTATAAAAAGACAAGAAGTAAGGTATACATAATAAATAAGTATAACAAAAGTGGGATAAAGTTTGCAGCAATGTGTTTCACCATTAATTGTGTAACATTAAACATTTAACAACGTTTGGTGTTAAAAAGTAAATTAAGTGTATTTAGATATACAAATAAGTTTCCACATTACCTAACACTTTAGCCCAGCTGCTTCTTACATAGTATTAGAAAATCAATCTGCTCTTAATACCTATACTATACATAAATACATAGGACATCGATCCGCGTAAAACCAGGCAGATAGAGAGAGGAAGATATTGGGATAAAACGATTTTGCAAAATTCGTCGTTCATTAAAAATGCAGCCGTTGAGTGGTTTGTAGGGAGGAAAGAACTACCATTTTGCTTTTCTTAATCGGAATTCAATGTATTTGTGGTGATTGAATTTTCTCTAAATTTTAATTCTAATGTCAATGAACAAAGTGGGGTTATCCCTTCTCCCGCGGAAAAAGCCCAAGAACCATCACTCCCTCCGAAGGTGGAAGTGTCGACCGAAGTTCCTGCACAGCCTTGGCAGAAACCATAACCGTATGGGAGGCTAGATGGCAGGTTCCCAATCTCTCCTTTAAAACTAATTCTCTTCTTTTCTTTATGGAACTTTAAAATGAGTTGTACTTCGTCTTGAGTGAGTCCAAGGGATTCAATCTTTGAGCCTTTCCTTTGGCCCAAAACATTGGCATTCCCGCTTTGGTTTGTGCGCCATGGCAAGACCCCCAAACTTGGGGGAGACCTGCCCTGACCTGGCACCTTCGGCTAAAGGCAATTCCATGCCTTGCAGCCGACGTCGGCAAAACCAGCGCTGGTGCTAGGATCTTGACTTAAACAAATCTGCTATGGGTGGGAATAAAACGCATCCCGTCCCAGTCTACTGACCGCAAATTGCCAAACACGTCCTTCTCAAGGGTGGGTGGACGGACTGTGAAAAGAACCCTCCGAACAAGGCAATGGTCGATGACCCATCCGAATGGGTCAAACCATCTCTCCAGACCATTGGCATCAGCAAAACCAGGCCTTCCCGAGGTCGGTACGTGTTGACCCAAGCCGGTCAGGTGGGGGATTGGTCGCCCAATACCCTATTTCTGCAGTGGAAACTGCTCAAAATTCTGTCATGGACACATGCGGGTGCCGAAAACCGGTCCAGTTCCAATTTTCCGCTTGAGACGTAAAGGCGCGCGTAGACGTGATGTGACCCTCACAATCGAAGCGCACCCAAAGGATCGAATCCGCCAACCAAAACTCCCGGCCTATGGTAACAAGTTTTCCCTCCCTGACGCCATACACCATGGCGCTGGCCAAAAAAGGGTGCCCTAAGGCTATGGGCTGGGTCTTTGGGAATAAAATTTTCAAGAATGAAATCCGTCAAGGGAAAAAAGCAATTCCCTTTTCCGTTCAAGATGGTGGTGGAACCCGGCATTTTAAGTTCGAGAGGTCCCTGATGTTTGAAAATCCACTGCTAAAGGGGGGGACTTCCTCTTGATTAATCAGTTTGTGCCCAGCAGCTGTGATAAACAACCTCGATGTCCCTAAATAAGATGACCCTAGGTCCGACGGGAGTTCCCTCCTTGCGCTCAGAGGAGGATTCTCCGGACTATAAAAGACCAGTACCCTTCTTGGGTTTTTTTTGCATCCTTGTCCCATCCAAAAAAGCATAAAGGGGTTGGGGAAAAGGAAAGGAAGAAGGAAGGTCACAGAGGGTGAAGTAGAAAATCTGTTGCGTCGACGGGATGTGGTTAAACTGTTATTTTATTGCTTTAAAAAATATTTCATTAGGGCTTTAACCATATAAAAACGCTTATACAAGTAGGATAATGAAATATAAAAATTAAAACTAGAATGTAAATTTGTCATAAGTATGTAAAGTGTTTTTGCCCTTCAAAACCTTCAAAAAAGGATAAAAATAATGAAGGTCAATATTTTGGGTTTTTTTTTCAGTATAAGTCAAGATCAGGTAAAATAATTCAATTTTATTCAATTAATACCATACATAAATTAGTTTATAAACAATATTAAAAAACTAGATGGCCTCTTTTTAAATCTTAATTTTGCGTCCTCAAGTCCTTCAATTGTATTTATAATTGCGGTAAAGTGCAAAATTAATCCTTTTTTTAACTTAAATAAATCAATTGGACTATATGTAAAAATTACTATTGATAAACTTCTTGCATTAACAAAATCTATGGGTTTTAAACTATCTGCTTTTCTTTGTACTTTAAGTTAAAGTCTTCGTTATAACAAAGTCTTATCTCACACAAGTCCACAAAGCGTGAAGGTTATCATTTACTAACTTATAATTATAAAATAAACAATTTTTAATTTTATTGGCCCTTTAATAATAAAATGAAATTTTAAATTTCCTTCCAACTAACAATAATGGGTCGTGCAACAAGTTTTCATTATAAAACTTTGAAAAAATCCTTTTGTTCAAAAAACAACCCGGAACAATTACAGGACCTATTTAATTAGTCTTTTTTCAAAAATAATGGACTTTTTTGAATATTTTTTCTCCTTTGTTGTTAATTTTCAAAGCTTGTTGGGGTAACAATTTTTAATTTCTTATATCTGCCTTTATCTCTAGGTAGTTGAATGTGACTTTGGGCTTTTGGTGTTTGTTATCTTTCGATTCTTTGTTCAATTAAAAAGAAACTTTTAATGGAAGGTTGATTAATAAAAAAATATTCGGGATAAATAGTGAAAAAAGATTTTGTAAAATTTTACCAAATATGTTTCTTTCAAGGGCATGATATGCATTTTAATAAATTATTATAAATCTTAAAACAATAGTTGACGGTTTTAAATGAAATAAATAAAAAACTCAGTAATTGTCTCTGCAACACCAAAGGGTAAGTGTTATATCCTAAGTGATTCCAAAAATATCACTTGGTTAAAAAAATGAATTTTACTCAATGGGATATTTTTATTTATAATGTATTTATAATTTAACCAAAAATAATAAAAAACCCAATATCTTACTTGAAATTCAGGTACAGATATCTCTTTGGATCGATTTTAATTATAATAAAGCCCAAAATACATTCTTTTTGCATAGCTTCAATTGTAACGTGAAAGGGTTAGGTTTGGCAATGGTTGTGTATGATTTAATTGCTCACCGAGCCGGGTGAAAGGTAACGTTCGGCTTTAAAAACAAAGCCCATTCGGCCTCGAACTTGGTTTAAGTTCCATCGACCCTATTATATTTTGGTGATGGGGTTTGATTAATTCCTCTTAATTGATACCATATGAAAAACGTCTTTAAAAAGTTTTTTATCAATATTTACATCAATGCATATATTGAATACCAAATATTATTCATCCCACTTATTTTTGGGTTAATTATTGGAGAACTTATAAAGTTTAATTTCACATCAATGCATTTAATTTAATACGCCTAACTATTATTCATCATTGAAGTGTTTAATTAATAGTATGGTACTATGCAGAGTACCATATTATTACCATTTACCTGGGACAAGTAGTCCGGTTGGTAAGTCCAACTTCCGCCAAGAGGTCAATCGACGAATCCAACTCGGATTGCCAGCTTTGGGCCAGACATCCTCTTGTCCGATTCCCTCAAACCCAAAACCTTAAAGTCTTCCCGGTCGTGTTGCCAGGTGACCTACGGAACTGAACGTGGTCCCTTCTGCTTTGGCCTAGAGAGCTCAAATCCTCAACGAGCTATGGAGGCGGGCTATGCCTCAATTTATCTGCGTGATGGTTTAAAGGAACATCTGCAGCAAAACGGTGGGGCCCCGGCGCGGCTCGCAAATTGGCAAGGGCTAAAAGTGGCAATGGGCGAAACCATTTAAGCTCGTGAAGGCCGATAACCGATGGGAAAAAAAGGTTCTCCGGTGGCGGCCTCCTCTGGCCATCGCAGGTGGGACGACCCCCCGAGATGGGTGACGATCTGTGCAAGTGTGCGGGAAATCAGTGGATGCAGGTGGCGCAGGATCGTACTTCTGGCGGCTCATAGGGGCCTATGTCCAGCAGTGGACTTTCATGGCTGATATGATGATGCAGGATGAAATAGGGTCACGCTTTGGCGCAAGAACTATATAACGAGAAACTTTCGTCGGTGCCTATTCACTAACCCGTCCTCAAAGACGAAATGGATTTTTTAAATAAATTCCTGTTTCTATATTACCGACCTTTGTAATTTGCGTTCGATACTAATGATTTGTTTTGGTTCTTTTTCAATTGTTTGTAAAGCGTTTTGAACATGAAAATGAAAAGCAGAGCGTAATTAAGTAACTTTTTAATCTGTAACGGAAGCCTCAACCAACATGTACACTAATACAATTACATATACAGGTTACTCAGACTAAAAGAAACATACCAATTCTTATATTTATAATTTAATGCAATATTTTTATTTTTTGTCAAGTAATAATCATTTAAATGAAAATATCGCAATAATATATCCTATTCAGTATAAAAGTTTGAACTTGAATGTTGAGTTAATCAAAGTCCTTTAAGCATTTGAATCCTGACGGAGATAACTGAGGCTGTCATAAATAAAATTGCAAGCGTAAATAATTATTTAAATTTTTTCCAGATTGCCACTTGAGACGCGGTTTTAACGATGAGCTCTGAAGTTACATTAATGAGAGTTCCTATCTATACCTGCACTATCGGATGCTTTGTACAATTATTATTTCGTTTAATGGTATTGTTATCGCGTTTTTAGATGACTTTACTATTTTTTTGCAAAAATATTAAATACGAGGCATGTTTTCTAAGTACCGTTCATGAATTAAAAAAATATGTGCAAATATTCGCAAAAATGTTATTTTTACATGAAAGCCTGTACCTTAATCTACAAATAATCTTCAAAACCGGTGCCATGACATGATAAGTGCCGAAGGTGGATTTGATATTTATATCTAATAGTTTATCTAAAGGATAATACATATAAAAAGGTTTGTAGAGTATGAAGTATATTTTATTTATGTACCATCTGCTGTGTTGAAAACTCTTTCTTCTGTCTAAAAATTTCCCTTGACCTTTTTCATTCAGTTAGCATAAACTATTCACCCACGTTGATGATCAATGGTTTACCAGTTTTAATATCATTTTAATTTTAAGCCAGCCATCATTTTGGCGCGTACAAGAAGATTCTTGTTAACGTTAATTTTATGCAAAAGAAATACGCAAAAAGAGGAAAAAATGTACGCGCCATTAAATATACTAAATATTTAAACTATCAATATTTCTAGTACAGTCGACGTAGATTTTCGTAAACAAAATCACTGCATTCCCACAAATTATATTTTTTCTACGCATTGACAATTCAAAATTTGACTTTAAAATTGCTTTAATTGAATCAGAAGTATTTACTTGTAAAAACTTCTATTGCACAATAGTTAAAAAAATCATTATATATTAATAAGTGTGCGTAAAGTACATCGATATACAAGTACATTATTATTTGGAATGAACCATTTAAAATACAATGTATTTCAAATTTTGTGATCACACATCAAAATCTTAATTTTATGTACCAAAAATTCACACTGAAATTTTTAAAACTTTTTGCAATTTTTAAAAATAAGTTTCCCGCTACAAAAAATTAACAATATTATACGCACAATATAATCTGGGATAATAATTTGTAAATAAAATCATTTATAATAAATGATATACTATTTTTTCCCATTGCTTATTTTTTAAAACAACCTCTCCCACTTCTACTAAACGCGAAATGAGCATCCTCATACTTCTTTTCGTCGAAAATTGGGTTAAGTACATATACGGTCGCTGGCGCGTTTCACGTATTTGATTATTAAGAAAAACTGTCTTTGTATCTTAATTAAAGCTTTCAAATGGTATACATTTGTGACACCAGTTCTGCATCTAACTTTAATAACACATCTAATTAAAAAATGTTTTCTAAAGAAATCGAAGTTTTGAATTAATTCTAAATATTTATTTAGTAACTTTAATGGTCTGTTTGATCCTTAACTGTGTGAAATTTATTGGGAAAATTTAAACACACGAAATTCTACATTCTTTAAAGTATATTGAATATGTAAACATTACTGCAGAATGGATGATTACGTTTTCTTACCTGCAGTTCTTTTCTGTCTGTCAGGTACTTTGATAGTGTTAAAGATGATTAGAAGATACGGGTTTTGAAACGCCACGTCATGTAAATAAGAGGCATCGCCGGAGGAAATTTAATGTCTCGCATGAAGTAATGAAACCTTTGATGATGGCGGATACGGTCCAAACCCCTAATGGATAGGGGTGTATTAGGGAGGCCTATGTCCAGCAGTGGACTAAAACAGGCTGATGATGTATGATGTATGTATGTATGTGAATGTCATTTACAACCCGCGAGTATATCTATGGTTTACAAAAAAAGGTGAAATGAAATAGTAAATGTGAATGGTCAGTCCAAAAACTAAATAATAAGGAAATAATTGTAGTACCCAACCGTACGTATCATTTGTCATTCTAAATTAAAATAATAAAGCCTAAAGTTTGACTTGACTAGTTCTCAGACGCCCATCTGCTGTGTCTGATTAGGTTAACTTTTTCTTAGGGAAATTTTTAAATGTTTTGCAACTAATATCACCCAGATTATAGTAATATACTGTGTAGCTAGCTGTGCCCGCGACTTCGTCCGCGTTGAATGTAATAAAAACAATAGTTTATTTAGTTTTTGACGTTTTTGTTTTAATTATCATTTAAGGCAGGCTTTGTGACATTGATTCGTTGGTGGGAGGCGTCCGACGTGACGGCACAGTGGTGCCAGGCACGTGAGCTGCGTACTGGACAGTACTTAGATATGGCAACATTACATTATTTTTCTAAAATAAAAGAATGTTTCTAAAATAAAAATGGTCTAAATTACTCCTTATTACATAAGCTATCTGCCAGTGAAAGACCCGTCCAAATCGGTCCAACCGTTCCAGAGATTAGCTAGAACAAACAGACAGACAGGCAGACAAAAATTTTAAAAATATGTTTTTTGGTATGTACTATATATACATTTATGTGAAAAACAGTTATTTTAATATTCAAAGACACTCCAATTTTATTAATTTGTATAGATGAGCTGATACTTTTGATAATTTGGTTTCTTTAGGCAATTAATATACATGGTAAATAACTAAATTTTACAGATTTTAATTCTCTTTACAAATATTTAAAACTTCCTCTCTGAATCTCCTGAAGTGACTTTAAATTGTGGACCAGATCGAACTTAGATCCAAGTTCTGCACGTAGGCACCATTAAATTATTAATAAAGATTAATTTTGTTAAGATATGTACAAATTAACAGCAAATCGTAATTTCAAATGCATTAGGTATGCTAAGATTAATATAATAGCAATGATAAGTGTTCATGGACACATACATTTTTCGCTTAAAGCAATTCAAATTTGCAGACTCACATGATTGTTATTTTTTATAATATATAAAAGGAAAATGATTTGAAACCTTTTGACTAGTAAATTAAGACATGTAATAAATATTTTCTCATCTGCAAACGTTTCTTTAATAATCATTAATTACTAAGATAAAGATAAATTATTATGCTAGAAATCGTAGATTTCCCGGAAATTGTTAATTGGTCCGTGCTATTAAGTTTACTATAGATATAACATGTTCTATTAATAAAACTAGTTCTAATAATTATTCATTAAGAATTTATGATTTAATAAAGTAGTTTTGGTAAATTCTCCCTGAATTTTTACCTGTGTTAACGTATAAACTGAAACTGTTAGTTATTATTAAAAATAAACTTAATACAAAATGACTCAGGATGATGATGAGATAATTGAAAGATGTACCATTCCATTAAAAATTTTATAGTATATTTTTTATTCCTTAAATATTTCTGATAACACTTACCGTGTAATTTTTTAAAAAATCTGCGTTTCTAAAGTAATTCTTCGTTGAAAACGCTCTTTACTTTTGAAAAATGGGTCAAACATTTGAACTTGCTGATATGCCAAAAAATATCAACATTCGCTATATATAAATCGATAACAACTAAAATAATTAGTTAAAGCTAAATTCCTTGCAAGCTCCAATTTATAAAAACTGAAATATAACCAGTTTTATAATGCAATTCCACAATTAGGGATGAAGTGGGAGCAACAAGTTTTAATCGCAACTAAACTCGGTGAGGCCCTTTGTTTAATCCGACACCGGAACAATTGCTCCGACCCGTGTAATTAACCCTTAGGAAACGAATAACCTACCCTTTGTTCACTTATTAATAACTCGCTCTGTTTATAATGAATTTAAGAATTTCCTTGGTTTTCAGTGTTTTTGAATTCTGCAGCGAGTGCATGTACAGTTAAAGAAGATCTATAAAACGTAAATATAAACTGTTACATATTTGTACGTAAATTTAAATATGGGAACAATGTAAATAAAAGTTCGTAAAAAGTGTGTTGATTCTCTTTATATTATATTTATTTATAGTAAAAAGTGAATATTTTATCTCATTTTGTCCCACGTTATTAATAATCAAAGCTATATAGCTCTTAGCTATAAAGCTAAGTAACCCTTACCGTATGATAATCCTAAATACTTATTTTTTTAACCAGAAATATGACTACTACGATCAGTTAACCCAAAAGTTGTGACAAAAGCTATCATACATTATGTTTAAACGGTGTTATATATAGAGTTATTAAAAGGATACATTTTTTTCAATAGATTATCACTAAATACTTTTTTGTTCCTGATTTATATTGCACTCAAAAATTGCACTTTAAATTTCATTTAGGCACACCAAGCTCCTGGAACTGGTCCTGGCAAACCAGTCGCTTTAACTAAACTTTTATCAGTAAAACTTAATCACAGTCAGAATATCTCACTCAAATAAAAAAAACTAGAATGTATAATATTGTAAGTGTTATTGTACTTACCAACTTAATTTAATACCATGCGATACCAGATTACTGCAAATATTTTCAAATTACGCTTATAATTTTCATTATGGACACATTTATAAGTAAGATTTAATAATTAACTATTTTTATTTTATTATAACAAGTCTTATTTTAGTTTTCTTTTTTTTTTCATTTCATTGAGATATGCATCCTATGAAACTGGTAAAAGATAAGTATTAACTTCAGTTGCAGAAACTGAAACCAAACTTTCAAAATTCGAAGGGTCCGATGGATAAAATAAATATAAATTCATCTTATCTGTTATTAATACCCCATGTAAATTAGGCAGTAACAAGTATATTATGACCCTTAAATTGTCATCGTCGCCATCATCAGCCTGTGTTAGTCCACTGCTGGATATAGGCCTCCCGTGCCCTTTCTTCATTAAAAGTTTTTAAATTTTCTTAAATTGTAAATTAATCAAATTCTTAACAGTTAAAACGGTGCAAAATATTTACACGAACAGCTAAGTAAAATAATTTTCCTTGTATACAATGTCAAGCTGTACTTTGTCAAGCTGTTTAAATAGATCAAGTAACACAAATTTGTTTTTACAAGACCATGTTACCGACCTTTGTAGAATAAGCCATGGAAAAAGAAAGGTAGAATGTGTCAAAGGAAATAACCGTGTATGGCTTTTGAGGGAGGAAAAGAAGGAATCTCCAATAGAGCCATCCTTTTATATTTGCGCCTGTATATATGAAAATATCCTAATATTGTCGTTTTGAAAATGAATCTGTTAGCTAGCCGTCCTGAAATAGATACATGTTAGAAAAAGTATAAGTATAACAGAATGTAATACTAGAAATCCTAACATTGTATTACTAAGAAGATTTTTTTATTTTATAGAATAATAGAAACGTAGAACAATTATTATATTTGTCGTTTTACTAAACAACACCATCTATTGCTCTCATTAATACTCCATTATTAATATAATATATCAATACACACTAACAAAAATTAAGAAGGGTCATTACAAACTATTAATATTAGTCTTAAAACGCATATTTTTCAAATAACAAAAATGTGTCTTGCCTCCGTAGCCTAGTGGTATGGGCGTGTACTTATAAAACCGAAGGTCGTGGGTTCGACTCTTGCGGGGACTCAAAAAATTTTGATTTGTTTCCTAGTTGGTTAGTTAAAATAAGATGATACATGCGTCGAATGGGCATGTAAAAAGTCGGTCCACCCACCAACCCGCATCGGACCAGCGGTCTAAAACACCCTAATGGATAGGGTATATCCAGCAGCCAGGAAGGCCTATTTCCAGCAGTGTACTATCACAGGCTGATGATGATGATGATGTTGATGTGTCTTAATAGAACTACAATTAGGAAAAAGAGTGTTTGTACTAAATACTCGATCGGCTTCTAACATATTGTACTCTACGAGATTATCCTTATAAAATCTTTCGATATTATGAGATAAATTTTTTACAACTCTTTTAGAAAATAAAAAAATAATAATAGAGTATTAAAAATTTTCATTGAACTCTCGCACAATATTATAACCGCTACAACAATGAAACTACGAAGAAAGAGAAGAAACGACAATAAAGTCATGCATTTTCACTTATTAAGAAATAATTACAATGATCCATTGTAATTATTTCTTTGTTCTATGAATACATTATTAAATAAAATGACCTTACGGATTTTATCTTCTCACCAATCCAATATAACACAGGCCGCAGTCACAATCCAGCTTGTAAACTCCTGGATCTTGTAGAGGAATATTGCACTTGACAGGTGGTAGAAATTGACCAATCTTCTTCAGCGGCTTGAAATAAATTTTGATTGAAGTCTCAGTCATTTTATGGAGCATTGTACAATGTTAATAAGGAAGAGAGAAATCTATTGTTGACATCAGCAGCTAAGAGGTCACAGCAAAAACCAATATCTTGTCGTCGTGAGCAGATTGTTACTGAGTAAAACTCGTGTATAGTTAAAAGATCAATAGCTAATTAAAATGGCAGCTAAACTTTAGCTTTTTAAGTGTTGCACCTTCCAATAGTGTATCCTTTTAAATATTTTGTAGAAACGTGCCAATTTCTGTTCATAAGTATGAGTAATATAGCTAGCTTTTATATATATTTAACTTTATTGCAAAAAAAAAAATTGTAACCTTAATACATTGTTTGATTAAAAACAAATTTCACAAGAATATTAACTTCGCTTAACAAGAGCTCTCAACATAGTTCCAAAATCAACTAAAAGTCTCCGCTTTCGAAAAGTTTCCGCTTTAAAACTTGTGTCTACATCCTTTGTGTCCGGTCACGGTGAGTGTTTTGGTCAAAGCTTTTGAATTAGTTTCACAACTTTTCAGCATAGAGCACAAAATAATGTAAATGGATGACTTAATCAGATGAAATAAATAAATTGTGAACCGTTTTATTTATTTCTATTCGAGTTAATAAATAATGTTACTCTGTAAAAACAGAACATTAACAAATGGAATTTTAACAAAAATATGACCGACTTCAAACAGTTTAAAACCATTTTGTGCAAGACGGTGCCCTTTGCGAGAATGTACCGCGCGATATCCGCCACTGCATTTTAAATCTCTAATAGCTTTCGAAGCATTCATTTCATGTATGACACTTTTTATGCTCATAGAATGATTTTTATTAAATGCAGTAACTTTTATATTAATTAACACTATGTTTCTTTAAATGAGCTTTGTATATGCCTGATTGCAATTTTTAACAATTTTTACATTAAAACGGTTATTGTGGGTTATTCTTAAAACATGAATATATGCGCTCACTGACTTTATTATAGACCATTTAAAGAATTACAATTTTGTAAATTATAATTTATGTTTATATTTTACAATTTTAGCTGCGTTTGCCTTTTTTATCGCACGGGGTTATGATTTTTTTCAAATATGTATTAAACTGCTTAACACAAAGCTATTTTGAAAAAATGAGACCATATTAAACCTATCATTTAAGCCAAGAATGAGCAAAATCGGAGCCCTAGAAGCGAAGCAACTAGGAAACTTCTTAAGCTAACAAATATGTATAAAAAAGAACATACGCTCGAACTAAGTAAAGTCCTTCTTTTGGTAAGTCGTTAAAAAGTGGTGTTAGAAACTATGATTTATACATACCCTAGGAATTCATAACATTTAAACAATTTTAATCTTTCATAACACGTTGTACTAATAATACATTCTACAACCGGCTAAACTCACATGAAATCGGTATTAATGCCGACTAGTTTTACATTTCATGGTGGCTTCTCATGAAGTGATCCCACTTTCCCTGGTGATGGACCACCGATAGGTCCGAAACTAGTCGACTCCAATCCCGTTGTTAAGCCAGTTAAGACGTTTGTAGAATATATTATTAATTCACAACATATTTTTGTATACATCGATTTTAAAATTAATTTGTTACTTAAAACTTATGTTGAATATGTAAAATTTTACGAAATAATGTTAGCGATTCCAAAACAGTATGTTTTTAATTTTAACTCAATTATTATTTGTTTTTTTATATAAATCACTAATATTCGGCAATCTATGCTTGTCTGGCAATTATTTCGTAGTCATATTGTTTAGTGAGTACGTATAAATCATAACACTGTTAAAAATATTTTTACCTAAAATATATTCGGAATATGACTATCTTGGATATCAAACGGCTAATATTTTTTTATTATAAGAATGTTTATTTTGATATAAATTCAACGTAAAAATTAGAGTAGATTTCATTTACGTGATAGATTATTTATTAGTACAAATCCATCAATTACTTATATTTTAGAAGTGAAAATTATTATTCACGTACATAAAGTTTGCGACGTCATATTCATCAATGTTGGCGCCAAAAGAAATTAATTACTACCTAAAAAACTAAATCCGCTGGAATGGAGATAAACATTCATGAAATAACTTCTTTTGTTGTTTCGTTGTTAAATAAGGCGTCGAGGATTTGGAGCGTAAGTTGTCTTGTGGGAAAATTGAATTTGTCTTCATCATGTTATTGCTAGCAAGAACTAACATTTTAAAATAAAAATGTGTTACGTTTTAATATTTAATAGTAAATTCTACAAATTCAATCATTTTAATAAATTAAAATAACCGTGCTAATATAAATAAAAGTGTAACATTTGCCTTATAATTTTTTGTACTACCAGAGTGGCAAAATATGCCGTTGATTTGAAGAACTGGTTAAAAAAATATTAAACTTTTCCCCAACTCTTCGAATATTAAATTTTTTTTTTTCCATATTTTCGTACTGACATATTCATCAGGTAAAAATTCCCACATTTCCGGTAATTTTGACCCGTATGGAAATGTACGCGTATGCGAAATAAATATTAACCAAATCCACTCAGACTGCGCGCAAAAAAAGGGATGTCGCAGAATTATAAGAGCTCCAGAATAATATTCATCATTTTTATTTTGTAAAACGCTTTTGTATCCTATAAAATAATGATATAGTAGTTTGATTAACAGTTTATATTTTTCGCAATAAAGACTCCATGAACTACATGCATTCCATTCTAGCGATGACATATGATATGACAACTTGAATTATTCATCCTCGTTGTTAAACGCAACAAAATTACTTTGCAATTCAAAGTTACAGTCTACTATGCACATCTTTTATCTAAAAGAACTAGAATTATAAAATGAAGCTGAGGAAAACAATGAAGTCAAGCGACAGAAATGTGGACTTGCATTATTCTTGCAATTAATATTATACTTTCTACACTTCATCATCACCATTATCATCGGCCTGTGTTAGTCCACTGCTGGACATAAGCCTCCCCTAATATAAAACTATTTAAATACGCTTACGATTAATGGAATACCAAATTACGGTCTATTACAATTAGGTTACCGTGTGGTTTCATGTCGTATGACCGTTTTCTTTTTTTACTCGATTGGACTAGAAAATAAAAATTAATCATCAAAGAAGTAAATCCAGCAGTAGCCCTTAAACTTATAGTGCATATGATTCGTTACTAGCTTTATTTATGTGCAATGAAATATTAGATTTTGAGTTCAACTTATAATTATTGGTTTATTTCACCACCTTGCGTTTATTTAAAAATCACATTTACGAACGTGCTGATAGGTTTACAGCAACGTAGATTTACACTCATGAAACAAATTATAATAATGAAGTTTCTTCAAAACTAAATAACTTACTATGTTGTTACTATTAAAATAAGAAAAACTATTAATAATATTATTTATTATACTATTAAGATCTGCCTTCTTAGCCTAGTGGTATAGGCGTTTGCTTTAGAAACCGGAGGTCGTGGGTTCGAATCCTGCGGGGACTCAACAAATTTTCATCGTTGTTTCCTAGTTGGTTAGGACAATTTCGGCCGATCACCCAATTGTCTTAAAAGTAAGATGGTCCATGCGTCGGATGGGCATGTAAAAAGTCGGTCCATCCACCAATGCAGGTTGCATTAGGCCAGCGGTGGTATCGGTCTAAAACCCTAATGGATAGGTGTATTAAGGGAGGCCTATGTCCAGCAGTGGACTATCAAAGGCTGATGATGATGATGATGATGATGATACTATTAAGACACAATATACAATATATATAATAAAATACAAATATGTAGATTGTACAAATGGTAGTTGTGTGTAGTAAATTTTAACGAAAAAAAGAAATAATACAAATATGTTATGATTTTTATTAAGTTTAAATTTGTTCTTTTGAAATATGCGCTCTGCAGTCTATCTTAAAAACTTGTCATTCATTTCAGCAGACCACTTCAGCATGTTACCGTCCTCAACCTGAATCGTCCCATTTTTCAACGCTTTAGTTATAATGGCCATGTTAGTGTTTTAAATCATCTTCGTCGTCAGTGTAATTTGCATTGAAATTCTGTTTTAATGGCGCTTAATTAAAAGTTGAATTGTATACCTTTTTAAATACTTGTCTCTTTATTTACGTTCTTAAAAGATCGTAGAAATGTGTATTAAAATATGTTTACTGTATGGAATGATACTAGAGGTAAACTTTCGAAACAGCTTATTTCAAAAATTTTAATGACGGACACATCTATTGTAATAAAAAGAATGGAGGTTTTATATTGACATTCTTTATGTATTATAGTACACAAGTACACGAGAAACGCGTACGCTTACTTAGCCCACGCGACGGAACACAAACATAACTTAATATAGAGATAAAGCATTTTGTATCCAGATAGTCACGCGATCAACCTGCATTGGACCTAAGCAACAATGAGAAGTATTAAGTCTGCTCAGAATAAGAACCCATAACCACCAGGCAAAAAGCGTCCACACCATTAGGCAACGAAGGCAGTTTAATGAAATATTGAAATCTTTAACACGTTTATTCAATTAGAGATTCACAGTTTTTACGAAAATAAGGATTTGACACGACATACTTGTATCAATGTTAGGTTGCTCGTTAAAAATGTATGCGTTAAGAGTGATACACGCGTCTCTGCAAATTCCCTTCTCAGTTAAGCATTCTCTTTTATATTCGCAAATTATAATAAATATGAAGTATATTATCACTCTAATATAAAGGTTTTTCTGACATTAATAACCATTATCATCATTATTAAATAAAACAACTTTTTACAAATTTTATCGCGTTCATTTTACATATTTAAATTCCCGACGTTTCGAACACTTTCAAGCGGCCGTGGTCACGGGGTAGACTGTGTGTAAACAAAAGAAATAATCATCATCATGATCGGCCAGTGTCAGTCAACTGCTGGATATAGGCCTCCCTAATAAACGCCTTCCCCATTAGGAGGTTTTTGGACCATATCCCACCACGCTGGTCCAATGAGGGTTGGTGGGTGGACCGACTTTTTACATGCCCATGCGACGCATGAATCATATTATTTCTTAGACAATAGGGTGATTGGCCCAAATTGACCTAATCAGACAAAAAACAACGATAACACAAAGTTGTTTCTCCACAGGAACCGACGACCTCCAGTTTATAAATCGAAGGCCAATACCACTAGGCCACAAAGGTGGTTGTATTGATAATGCAACTTAGATAAAATAACACAAAACTGAATTTGAAGATGCCAAAACTATTTGGGTATTAATAGATTGTCTTTATATAAAAATAACTTAAAACTCCCTTCTTACAAAGAAAGCAAATAGTAGCTATGAAACAATTTACATACAATCTTGGTAACACTGCAATGACAGTAGTGCAATTATGTATATATTTGTTTTCACATTATTGTACGGACTTGTTTTTCTCATTTTCACCCAATTTTCCAGTCAATGAAGGGGCCCGCTTCTAAACCACAGACTGCTGCTACTGCTACTGTTCTGAAGTGCTACTAATACTGTACAGTTTCCGATCTCGACAATTCAAAGATTGCGTTATTCCCTGGGCCGACCAGAGAATGTAAACTTTAGAATGTAAAGGGTAATATCAGTCAGGAAATAGGATTGAAAACAGTCACTCACTCTGTTTGAACCTTCCTAAGCATTTTTGTAACTAGCGTGGTTGGATACGGCCTTTTCTTTTCTTCTTTGAATTATAATGGGGTCGGCTTTAAATTCATCCAGATTTATCTGAATGACAGTTTTTACGCTAAGCGACAGGCGTCTGACCTCCACAACCCAAAGGATAAACTGCATTCTAAGGAATAATTAGTTGTCAGAAAATTAAAAGACTGACTTTCTATACCGGCTAAAAAAGATGGTCTTGACAACAGGGGCCGACTCTTTACATGCCCATCCGACGCATGAATCATCTTACTTTTCAGACAATTGGGTGATCGCCCTATTTAATAAATTTTATTAGATAATTACAAAGTAATCTAAATTTGTTAACGCTGTTTCCCTGCAGGATTCGAACCCATGACTTCTGGTTTATAAAGTAAGGGCCAATACCAGTAGGCGGAGGAAGCGGTTTAGGTAGAATACTTTTGTATCGATTAAAAATTGCTTACATGATTGAGTTTCCACAAATTTTAATTCAATAGATGCAGGTCATATGCTGATAGACACAGCAGTCATTAAGCTGAAACAATTTACGATTATGCACGCTCTCCCGAAATCTGTTACGAGGATCGTTGCAGCGAGCAACACAAATCGATTACACAAACATGGGAAGTTCGGCTTGAGGTGGTTGCCATTTAAAAACAATTAGAGGTAATTATAAATATTTTTACTAAAGATTAATTATACATTTGGTACGACTACTAAAATTATTTCACAAAAGATAACCATCTTACCATGTTACGACATATTAAAACCAATTATCCATAATCAGCCTGCGTTAGTCCACTGCTGGACGTTGGCCTCCCCTACTCCATTGGAGAGTTATTGGACCGTATGCTGGTTGGTGGGTAGACCAACTTTTTACATGCCCATCCGACGCGTGAATCATCTTACTTTTCAGACAATCGAGTCATCAGCCCCAATTGCCCTAGCCAACTAGGAAACGATAACGAAAAATATATTGAGTCCCCGCAGGATTTGAACCCACGACCTCTGGTTTCTAAGTACACGCCCTTATCATTAGGCTACGGAAGCAGTTAAAAAATATACTGCTTGACTTTGAATCCGGTCTTTTTTTTAATATTTAATCTTACTTAGAATAATATTTGCTTTTTGTTTGGCTTTCCAAAAGAAGGAGGTACACGATAACCACAAGGTATTGTTTTATGGACCGATTTCGATGACACTTTTTCTTAGTTAGGTCATCCATGTGCTCCCCACTCCTTGGTAATTTAAAAACAAATGTTTAACTTGTGCGACAATTTAGGAACGCTAGCTTAACCATAGACTAGACAAAATACTAAAACATTGTACTTCTTTATTAGATTTTAAAGAAAATCATCGCAATTACTTGATAAACGAGAAGTAACATCTAACGTCTCATTGTCCTAAGATGAGATGAAATATGGAAAGGTAGTTAGGGGAGGCCTATGTCCAGCAGTGGACTGACACGGGCTGATGATGATGATGATGACAAGATGACAGGACTAGGAGTGTCTTACGTTATGAACCAGGTGTATTACCTACGTTCAGGTGAACGTGTCACTCTTTTTATTAATAAAAAAGCCAACAAGTCTAGTTACCAAATTTATTAATAAAAGTACTTAGTAGGTCAGTTAGATGACTTCCTAAACATTACTTCTAAGGCTAAGGCTTTCTGTATTTGCTAAAGCTATAAAAATTAATATTAAGCTTGCTGAATAATAACATTACCTTCTATCATTATTACGACTAACTTCCATGGTAAAAGCGCGGGGCGAAGCTAATTTTAAATTTTCTTAAACATATATTTTAAAGTCGATGTCTATACTATATTACAAAATGTTTTAATATCTTCTTAAGTACATATAGCTCATATAGTCAGATTAATGTTATTTGTTTAATTAGGCCCCCTTTGAAAGGAAAATGAATAAACAAACAAACGAAGTTAAGTATTATAATGCATTCGTATAACTTTAATACGAAAAACAAATTTCGGGACTGAAACGAAGCCAGTGTAATTGAATAACTTTTTCTTTGATCCGTATAACAGGATCTCAAAGGACGGGTGAGTAGGTATTCACGCGCGGTGTTGGCTCATCGTTTACTTATTCAGAATCATCTTTTGATGCTAACTTTTTTGAGGATTTTATGGAGTAGTCATTTAAATGATATAATTTATTGATGGAAGCGGTCAATTATCGACATTGTCACTATTTTGTTAATTCACCATTTTTAATAGTACTGAATAAACACCACTTTTAATTACTAAAAAAAATATTATTTGATAAGAGCAAAACCTTGTGCTGTGATAGTGTTGATAAATATCAATGTATTAGAGATAAAAATCGTACGCTTATAAAGTTATAGATAAAAAGAACGAATGTTATATAAAGGGAATCTTAATCTCTCTTATCTTCCTTCCCTTTGTCAATTTTGTAGTTTGTGTCGAAACAATGAAATAGTTAGCACCAGGAAAGAAATAAAATCATACTGAAAGTTTGTAGCACTTTTGTTAGTTTTTATTGCTTGTTAGGGTATATCATTATATAATCATCATCATCTGCCTGTGATAGTCCACTGCTGGACAATAGGCGTCCCCTAGTATACCCCTATCCATTAGAGGGTTTTGGACCACCACCACGCACCACGCTGGTCCAATGTGGGTTGGTGGGTGCACAATTGGGTGACCAGCCTAAATTGCCCTAACCAACTAGGAAAGAACAATATAAATTTATTAAGTCCCCGCAGAATTCAAATCCACGACCTCCGGTTACTAAGGTACTCATACCACTAGGCTACGGAGGCAGTTATATCATTATATAAAATTATTATATGTTAACATAGTCCAATTAATTGAACATAAATGTAATTTTAGTATATCATTTCGTATTTAAATTTTCATGGTAATAATATTCAAAACAAAATTTACCTAGGCAACAAAAGTTCAAGGAAATAGTAAATTTCACATGATTTAAACTTCACCGTTATAGAGTTTTTATAAATTCCTTCCTTATCTATTTTTATGGTAAAACTAAGTCAAAATCCATATTATACATTTTAGTGTGTTTTAGTTAACAGTGCATTTTTTTTTTTCATAAAAAACTTACGAAAATAATTACGATCATAATTTCCCAAAGATTTCTTCGGTTAAACTCTAATCAGCCTTAGTTGTGTACTACTTATTTTTATAAATACTAGTATAAATACGTTAAATATATCTAGAAATATATTCTTTTTACCTTTTTTTTAAGAGATTTAAACAAAACTGTTACCAAAATGCTCCTAAGCTTCAAAAATTACACTTAAAATTCCCGAAAACGAAGACAACTGGGAAGTGGACAACGTGAGATTACTTTAAGAGGACGTCCTCGTCGACATCGCCGAGGAGGTCTTCACTAACAACTCTAACTACTTTAACTAACAACACAAATTAACAGCACACACCAAATGTTTCTAAATTGCTGGAAGCAGAAAAATGGCTGGAAATTTTGTTTACATTTATTAAATTCTTTCAGAAAATACCATGACATATATTCAAATTTTAGTTTGTCTGAATATAAGCATAAACTATCGTTTATTTATTACCTGTGTACAAAATAAATCATGAGAAGTGTCGATAAATATTGGGCGCTCTTTATTTGGGATAAAAAAAAGTCTATGTCTGGACTTTAGGCTGAATCTTATATCATTTAAATGAATAAATGTTAATCTTGGAACGATAACATCATCATCATCAACATCATCATCAGCCTGTGTTAGTCCACTGCTGGACATAGGCCTCCCCTAATGCACGCCACCGCTTCCGATCTTCGGCTATTCTCATCCAGCCCACACCGGCCACTTTGCGAATGTCGTCACTCCATCTTGCCGCAGGGCGTCCTACACTACGTTTGCCGATCCTGGTCTCCACTCCAGAACTCTTCGACTCCAGCGGTCGTCAGTTCTGCGGCTTTATGACCGGCCGCACTGCCACTTCAGCTTACTAATCCGGTGGGCTATGTCGTGTGATTTTGGTTCTCTGTCGGATCCGTCATTTCTGATGCGGTCCTTCAGAGATATTCCGAGCATAGCCTCTCCCATAGCTCGCTGAGCGACTTTAAATTTGTGGACCAGTCGAGACCGTAAGTGTCCAAGTCTCGCACCGTAGGTCAAAACGGGTAGGACGCACGATCGAAGACTTTCGATTTGAGGCTTCGTGGGATGGGTGACGAGAAAACTCGACGAAGCTTATGAAGCTGCCAGCCCAGTCGAATCCTTCTGTTGGCCTCCCCTCAAAGTTGTTTCTACCTAGTTGGAGCGTTTGCCTAGTAAACGTACTCTGAAACCACTTCGAGGAGGTGCCGTCAGTGATGATCGGTCCCGGATCAACGTGCTCGTTAAACATGACCTTGGTTTTACCGCAAGTTCATCCGGAGACCGATGCGTGCAGAAGATTCAGCCAGGCTTTGCACCATTTTCTGTGGTCCTTTGCGGTCTCAGCCATGACGTGACGATATCGTCCGCAAATCGCAGATGTGAGATGTACTCGCCGTTCACATTTATGCCGTGTCCTTCCCAGTTGAGCGTCCTGAACATGTCCTCGAGCGCGGCGGAGAACAATTTCGGAGACATGAACGATAACACAATGGTCTAATTAATTCTTTTGTTTACGCTTTTCTCTGCCTCCGTAGCCTAGTGGTATGGGTGTGTGCTTTAGAAACCGGAGGTCGTGGGTTCGAATCCTGCGGGACGCAATAAATTTTCATTGTTGTTTCCTAGTTGTTAGGGCAATTTGGGCCGATCACCCAATTGTCTGAAAAGTAAGATGATCCATGCGTCGGATGGGCATGTAAAAGTCGGTCCACCCACCAACCGCATTGGACCAGCGTGGTGGGATACGGTCCAAACCCTAATGGATAGGGTGTATTAGGGGAGGCCTATGTCCAGCAGTGGACTAAAAACAGGCTGACGATGTATGTATGATGTATGTATGTTTACGCGAAGTTAACGCGTTCTTTTTACATTTCAAATTGTAATTATAAAATAAGTTCATTTTGCATAGGTAAAAAAGAGTACAGACTAAATATAATCAATTAAGATCTGGAAACCCCGCTTCAGCACTGGCAATAAGACGCACAACATCTCAGTCCACCCCGTGACAACGGCCGCCGGAAAGTGTTCGAAAAAAATGAAAAATAATCGCGATAAAATCCCTAAAAAGTCATTTTATTCCATACAATGGTCTAACTAACTATAAACTGCCTTCGTAACCTACTAACTGCCTCCGTAGCCTAGTGGTATGGGCGTGTGCTTTAGAAACCGATTTGGGCCGATTACCAAATTGTCTGAAAAGTATGATGATCCATGCGTCGGATGGGCATGTAAAAGTTGGGTCCATCCATCAACCCGCATTGGACCAGCGTGGTGGGATACGGTTCAAAAAACCCCTAATGGATAGGGATGTGTTAGGGGAGGCCTACGTGCAACAGAGACTTTCACAGGCTGATGATGGTGGTCTAACATTATATATTTCTGAATAAGCTTTGAAATTCCTTTACCTTTAACCACGTAACACCTATTTCTGTCCTTTTGCCACCTATGTTCGGTCACGGAGACCGGTAGCAAATTTCTGGCCGAACAAGCGCATGTACACACCCGCTGAGCGCTAGTGCGATACTGATTTGTGTGCAGAAAGGGTACATGAATGCGCTTTGACATGCGCCACTCACACGCGGAAATATCTTAAAAATTTTTCAATTTTTCAAATCGAAGCGCCTCATCGTTCCGTCGTAGAAAGTGGCATTCTAATATAATTGATATCAAAAAAAATACATAAAATCAGATTGACTGAACTACATCGCCTAGAGGTAGTTCGGGTACTTTTTAAGAAAAATTATTACAATTTAAAATCATCAAAAATTACTTCCGATAGTTAAGCTCATTTTTGGAAGAATTAATAATATAATATAATAACATAATAACATAATTCGTTATAGAGTGTACGTTATTGAGTTTCATTATGTTACAGATAAAAACAACCTGTAACACAGTAAAACCACTTATTGCCAGCTTCGCTTGTAGGTTTTATGAGCTTATAGCACTTTTACTGCAATGGCTCTGTTAATAACACTCAACTCATCAATATCGTTTTACCATACTTCACAGAGCTCTAGCATTTACACTATTATAAAACACATAACAATGTATTAGATTTAAAGTTACGTTGACCTTTCATTCACCCCTGAATTACCCTTTTATCCAAAGTTTACTATTTCAAACATCTCCAAAGGACAATTATTTAGTCACTCGTAACCGAAATCCAGAATATTTGTACAGAACCGTTACACATCCTCTGTTTGTTTTTCTGTTATTTGTATTCACAACCTTTTACTAGCCCACGATAACTTAGAAAGGATAGCGTTTTCCGCTTTTAAAAAATTTTGGCTTCTAAAGACAAAATGTCAACGCTTATTATTTTTTTTTCAGTCTTTCTTAGAATGTCACAAGTACAAAGAAATGTCCTCCTTGTCGATAATGACTACAACGGAAAATCTATGATAGAGATCAGCGAACTGCGCAATAGATATTATAGTGTACAATTGTAAGCGCAAATACAGGTGCAGTCCCTATTCCACTTACAAACATAATTATGTTGTAAAGGAGAATTTAAAGAATTAATAATTATGTGATATCCTATCTACAGCTCCTAAGCAATACATTTTGATCAATGTTTCTTTAAACTATTAGTTATTCTAGCGAATAAAAAAGAAACAGCGCACTAATGGTTTAGTAAGTAACCCAAATAAATCTTATCCGATCCAAGTACAATTTAGAAGTTGGAATTAAATTGAATTCATTCATTAAGCATATACATATATGGAGATAATGTACGTCTCTGTCTATGTATCCTTGCATCGTTTACTGTCTGGAACTAGGAAATTGATTAACATTTTAAAACTATTACGTTAATTTACTTTTCTGAGTGTCTATTATAAGTTAAAATCTATTGATACAAATACCTAATTACAATTGCTTATGCTTGAGAATAAAATCAGTCCATTATTATAATAATTATTAAAACGCAGTAATTATTTTTTTTTAGAAATTTCATTTTAAAAAATATTTAGGTACCGTGTAAAACAAATGCTATTGCTGATTACAACAAAAATATGAGCAGTAAATTACCTCTTATACGATTAAATAAAAAAGATGGTAATGTGATGCATTAAAACTGGCAGAAAATTTTATTTGTTTTTTTTCACAAATATCAGCATAAGCCTCGTTTATTATGTTTTTTATCCATCTATTACAATGTTTTAAATGTATCTATTGCTTGTTTACTTTGACAACAATCAGCTTCGTCAAAATCCAAAACAGAGACTACATTAGGAACACGGAGTACTAATTAAAACTAGAAGGAATCTATGTTAATTACGAATTTATGTACCTAATACAATTTAATCTTTTTATTTTCTGCTTACTGAAATAATTATTGACTAGGTATAGACATATGAAATTCAAGAAGCAATGCATAACTTAGTTAATGCTTAGGCGACTATTTTTTTATACAAAAAATACAAAATGTATCATTGTAGTTTATAAATACATTACGTTGCAGAAATATAGTTATAGCATAAGTAAAAATTAGCGGCATAGTATATGACAACATCGCAGACCTAATTTAGTTTTGTAGACCAAAATTTAAGAGTGTTATGAGTTGAAAACATAATCTGACAAAAACTAAGCGCTGCAAATTGCGGACTAAAAATTGTATAAGTAAGGAATCTGATAAAAAGGACGGTAATATATAACTTTTATAAAGCTGAACATCTTACTTTTCAGACAATTGGGTGATCGGCCCAAATTGCCCTAACCAACTAGAAAACAACAATGAAAATTTATTGAGTCCCGCAGGATTCAAACCCACGATTTTCGGTTTCTAAAGCACCCGCCCATGCCACTAGGCCACGGAGGCAGTGAGGATCATATCATATCCTTTTAATTATATCACGATCGGAGCCTCTCTAGTTGTCAGACTTTCATTAACAATATTGCGTTGATGAATTTTAAGTTGATTAAAACTACAGTATAGTTTTAACAAAACTAATTGTTTGTATCCAGCTTTTATCGTGGTTCAATAAAGATATTTTGAAAGTTTTGAAATTTCGCAAAAATTACACAGAATGGAGCAAAAAAAAATTAAGAAAACGGGTTACTAATGCAAATTAAAATTGTTTCAATTCAATAGTTGGACTTTGAAATTTTTACTTGTTTATTTATTCATTGAAGCCGCAAGTATTTTATTACCAAGGCCGATAAAGATCGTTAACTATTTCAAACTCTACATTTTTATAATATTGACATGTAAATCCTATAGCAGTTTATGTACTTAGTGCTATCTTGCTTTTTACAAGAAATTTTTAAAAATAGTGTAAGTGACAGGAATAAACTTAAACTTTCAACATACACTCATATAATTTATCGCAATTTCAACTTTAGTAGATCTACAAAATGCCATAGTATTCATATAAGTATCAACTGAACATTGAACATTATGCGCTTTATATGGTTCTTTATGACTATGTCTTTAAAAGCATATTTTTACAAGATAAAACTCCACTTTGCTATTCAAACCGAGCTCCTCAATATAAAAATGGATATACTTGGTAGCTTCCCATGCCGGTCGCGCCAAACACGGAAATGATCCCATACAAACTTAATCTGGCTTTGTTTAGCGCGACATATTACATCCGCCTTCGAAAGCCGATGAATATTAAAAACCCTTCGCTACCTCCTAGCCCTGAAGGGACGACTTCATCACGTGAAAATCCCACCAATGAGTTTCACTTTGATAGTAAAAAACACTGTGAAATTGAGTTCAGTTCACGTGTTTTTTTTTATTTGTATTTCTGGAAGTTTTCGACTAACACCTCTTTATGCGTCGGTAAACATTTTACCATGCATGCATTAAATAGTAAAAATTCTTCGTATGAAGAGAATTTAAGATGGCAAATACAAACACTTGCATTTTTACTGGTGGCTCAAAGTAAGAATTCATTAGTTTAGACAATTAATGGCATTGTTGTGTAGCCTTTTTTATTTAAAGGTGTTTACAATAAAAAATATAGTTTATGGTACATGGTGATGTGATGTGTAGTTCATTTGTAAACTCTGAGCAAATAAAAAGTTGGTTAATTTAATAAAATTGTGCTCCATAAGAAAATGAAATTTTAGTTTGATTCAGCTGGTATTTAGAAAGTTTGAACCATTTAATCAAACCCATTGTCGCTTGCCACGAAACAAACATTCGTGGCAACAGACAAGACATTCATCATTGGTGTTTAATATTTTTCAAGTATCATCTAAAACGGGTCAACTATCATCTTAAGCGAGGATAGCTTCAGACCTCATTAAAATCTGTGAATCAAATTAGTTACAGTGAGCAATGCCTTCGTGATATGAAAGGATCCGTGATTATAGATTCCTTTTTAGAGTGGTTCATGTACCTAAACATTTAATAATAATACGTATGTTTTTGGTTATTATTTCAATGCAGTTAAATTATTTCTTCTTATAATTTGTCTCTCTTCCGATGACATAATTCGTCTCTGTTACAAAAATAATTACTTTAACCTTAAGCACAAAGGCTTTGTATACGTATTGGTTGTTGTATTGTGTCTATAGGTTCACAAACTTGACAGCAGATTCATATAGAAACGAAAAATATTTAAAATAACAATTCATTGACGTTTACGCATGATTTCCCGCGGAAAAAATAACACCATGATTTGTTAAAATGAACAAATAAAATCCACACAGTCTATTCCGCAACAAAAACGACATAGGTACAATCCTTAAGCTGTTAACAATTTAAGCGCCCGTAAAGAGCGTCTGTGACGAATGATAGTAAGATATTATAACGTACTGCATTTTTAGTTAGTCACTTCATGTCGTCAAAGTGAATCTAGAAATAACATCTTGCCACGATTGCAAGTTGTTGAGGACTTTTTCACATGTGACAACTTTTCAGTGTATGAAATATTTTCCTTTGATTTCGCATTCCAGTCGTTGTATACGCTGCAGTTTTATGACCATTATATTTATCACGAGAATCTGTAAAAAGTTTTAACCCCTTTGGCGCAGTGCAACGCAACATATTTATTCTTGTCCACCTCGATAAATACTGTGACGCTTTTTAATTTGTCTGCGTTTTCTCTCCAACACGAATATTAATGACGACTTTAAATATTCATTCGAGTATAAATGTTTAACATGCACATTAAATACAGTGTACTTTAAGCATAATATTAAATAAGAATAATACTGCATCATAAACAGTAACGTTCATCAAAACAATTTGCAATTTAATCCTCCTCCTATGTAAATGCTTATTTATAGACAGATGCAATGGAAACTGCCTGTCAAAGGTTTATATAATACTTTTAAAATACAATAATACTATTTTCTAATCATTGTTTGGAAAAAATATTTTGCAGTAAATAAATTAAGTCCTAGCAAGAATAAATTCAGGTTATTAAGTTATTTAATGTATTTTTAATTATTTACGCTTTAGATTTTAGCGCTTATAAATATCACTTTCTTAGATACTACTATTTTATATTACGTTGTTTAAGAATCCTGGTAATTCCAAAAATATATATATTTTTTTAGATTAAGCCTGACTTTAAATTTTTAGTTTTAAAATTATACAATTATATCTTAGTCCATTAAGGTAAATCATACTGTTATAAATGCACAGGGCCGTATATAAAATAAGTAAGAATGATTATTTTAAGTAAGTGCTGAAGTTAGAGAGAGATGCTCTAAGTTTTTTCTCGAGGCAGCAGAGTTCGTTAAATCACAGCTTAAAAACATCGGAAGGGAAAAACTTATTTGATTTAGAGCTCGGCCTTAATGGAAGATTACGCTAATCGTCTTAGAGTTTGGCCCAATCTTGGAGTATATTACGAATTTGCTTGATTTGATATAATATCTTCATCATCATCATCATCATCAACAGCCCGTGTTAGTCCACTGCTGGACATAGGCCTCCCCAATGCACCACCCTTCGATCTTCGGCTATTCTCATCCAGCCCAACCGGCCACTTTGCGAATGTCGGACTCCATCTTGCCGCAGGGCGTCCTACACACGTTTGCCGAGCGTCGGTCTGTCGTCAGAACGTTTCGACTCCAGCGCTCGTCCGTTCCCGCGGCTTATAACGCCCACTGCCACTCAGTTTACCAATCCGTTGGCTTGTCGGTGATTTTGGTCTCTGACGGATCGATATGCTGCTAGGTTATATTTAAACAAGGTTAAAGTTTAATATTTTTTATTATATGCATGGAATTTTTTGGTCTTATGTTGTTTCAAGGCAATATTATCAAACCCAATTAGTAAAAACGTTTATTATTATTCTATGGTATAACCTTCCTTCTGGTTTTCAGTCATTTGCTTTCCATTAACGATGTTCCCATTCAAATAAATCCATACACCGAAAAAGTAGAAAAGCAATAAAATAAGAAATTCTTCAATCGGTCACCGCGCGCTAAATAGAAAGCGTAAAAAAAAACAAAAGAGTTCGATTAGTTCTGTCTTTTTGAATGAATGCCTTACTATATCTAATATAATTATTACTGTGCCATTCCTACTTGTATAAAATGCTTGTATAATTTATTGACAGTAAGCCCAAGTGACTGCTTTATTCCATAAAGAAACATTTGTACATTGCTGCAACTACTTGCAGAGACAAGTAGGTACAGGTATAGATTCACTGGCCAACAATATTTAATAAAAGGCTTTTATTTATTATTGTTTAATCAAGTGGTTAATTCCGAAATAAAACTGGACAAGCAAATAATGGATTGTGATTTCGATAGTAAAGTTTAAACTGTAAACTTTGTTGCTGTTATGTGCTGTTTGTGCTCGAACTTACATTCCAATATTACATTTTACTAAACTTTGTTGAACATAATTTGTGTATAGTTAGTAATATTATAATTAAAAATATTCCAACAAAATAAAAATGCAAACAAATGCTTATGGCTAACCAATGGCAGAAGTACTCACATTGTAAAAAAAAATGGTAATATAAACACAATTATTTTAAGTAAGAAATTATTGTTATCAAAACCTTTTTGGACCCTCCCTAAACAACTATTGCGTAAACGCTTCGTAATTGCATAAAAATAACCAACTAATATAAATAATAATAAATAACCTTTGGTCTTTCTAAGCAACTGTCAAATTAAAAAGCTTTTGTTAGCCCTAATTATTGTCGGATGGTCAGCGAGTTAACCCGACACTCGTTGGGCTTCAATCCCCTGAGGATCACTCGTTAGGAGGCAAGATCTTATCTAAAGGTGCTTTGTCTGTTACCTCGCTTGACAATTTAAAAATGGAAGCGTTGTTTTTCTATCGCAGCGAATAACGAATGTACTTGCTCTTCTAGACAACATATCGAAAAGTGAATTAGTCATTCAGACGTTGGATGAAAATTAGAATGTTTAGTCATACATGATATTTAGGGCTTAATGTTTGGAGGACTCATTAATCATATGATGATTAGTCTGTTATCATTTAAAAACTTATTTACATTGTAATAGCTGTTGTAATTTTTTTAAAGTTAAATTTTGAACGTTTTCTGGGATTTTCTTGTAAAAGCAAAATACATTGTCCCATAAAATTTTATATATTCTTCGCAGTTTAGTTTCTGAAGTTGTATGCTTGTTCTTAGTATAATACTAAGAACAAGCATGATGTGCATTACAATGCATTAAAATCACTTTAATGTATTGTTCTTTAACGATTTAACGATGTTCTTACATCTTTCTCGCATTTATTTGATAGTTTCTCTTGTTTTACATCACACATTCAAGATATTCATTATTACAATAATCAAATAGAGACAACGAAGCCTAATTTCTCCTCGCCTACATCCGGAAAATGATACAATGTACAAACTCTATCCCGCTCTCTTTTAGCGCCTCATATTACTTCCGCCTAACACTATGTATATAAGTAAATTTTAAAGCCCAAATATTGCTACTTGTTTTGCATCGAAATTGTTATCTTTTTTTTTTATGGCATACGCTGAGCAGACGAGCAGTCAGAGCCACCTTGATGGAAGTGTCACCGACACCCATAGACGTTGACAATACCAGTGGTATCGCCGACGCGCTGCCTACCGTGAGACTAGGGTGTTAAGTCTTGTTTACCCAGTAAATACGCTGGCTACGGTGCCCTTCAAACCGGAACGCAGCAGTGTTTTCACACTACTGCTTCGCGGCAGAAATAGGCACCGTGGTGGTACCCACCCAGACGGTCTCCTGTAAACAGGGGACCTACCACCGGTAAACAGGGGACCTACCACCGGTAAACAGGGACCTACCACCGGTATCTGACTCTTGATGAGTTAGCACACTAAAATCATTGATATTAAAAAGTTATTTACCCCCATATTTCAAAGGTAAGACCTCCTTCTGTTATTTTTATGATACGGGTACGGGGTCGGTCATATCTAAGAAAATATAAAACTAACATCGAACATTGTTGGATGTTAGTCAAAAATAGTAAGAGTTGGCTACGAAGCTAATTAATTAAACACAGTATACATACATTAAACACAGTAAGCAGATAAACTGAAATATCACATTATCCATATTGTACAGACAAAAATTGCATATAACAACGTCAAATAAATACATATTTTATGTATTAATTAAGTAAGACGTAAGAGGACATAAAAAATTTAGGTTACAGCCGTGACAACGGTTAGAGTGTGTCATAAGTTGACTTATCCTTAAGTTAATCATCACCATTAGCCTGTGCTAATCCACTGCTAGACATAGACCACCCTAAAGCACTTGCCTTCTCCATTAAGGGGTTTTTGAACTGCGGCCTGGTGGGTGGACCAAATTTTTACATGCTTACATTGATCATCTTACATTTCAGACAATTGGGTGATCGGCCCAAATTGTCCTAACTAACCAGAAAACCACTATAACACAAAGTTGTTTCCCGCGGGCTTCGAACACACGACTTCTGGCTTATAAAACACATAGGGCCCATACCTCTAAACCACACAGGCATAGTAATAATATAACAAAATACAAAACATGAGAACAAAAGATTATTCATATTATTCTAAATATTATTTGTACACTGATTGTTTTTGTTCAAATATCCCTTGTCAAAAACATTAGGTCACGTTTTTATAAAATTGACATTTGTAATCCTTTTATATTTTTCTACGCATCAAGTTTCTTTTAGTTTTCTGTAAGGCGACTGCGTTTTAGGAAATAAATTACTAAGCATTTTGCCAACCACTCACTTTGCTTCAATTTGCGTAATTTCTCCGTGAATTGCACCGTGATTGAAAACTGACTTTAATTTAATATTGTGGAGGCTCGTCGATCTAGCTTGCAGTTAATATTCAATGTTTATTACTTAAAACGTAATCTCATTTGAATCCGTAATGAGAAAATTTATAGGATCGCATTTCAATAAAGGTATTTTAATTGTTTCTGCCATATTTTTACATATTAAGTTTACTTTTACGGTTATTTATAATTGTGGTATATATTTTCAGTGTCCATGGTCACATGGGAAACATGGAGATTACGAAAATGATGTCTTCTTCCATTGTCCTTTTTCCTTCCTATCCATTGTAAAAATTTTATTGCTAAAACATCTTGTTGCTTTACAGTATTTAAAAGCGTATTTTTCACGACGATATGTTATAGTAATGTTTAAAAAATGAGAGATGTTCAAAATTCAAACTAGAAAAATTCAATGTTTTTTTGCTTTCGTTTTGACTTGGTTAGGGAAGCAACCCGCTTATACCAACGAAGCAAAAGCACTCGTTGCTGTTTTTTTTTTTAATTAATAGATTTAATAAACAAGACCGAAAATTAACAGCGGGAACAACATGGACCCTCATTAAACTCCGTAAATTAAATTACTTTCGGAAAAAGCTTCACTAACGATATCAAGCACGTACACATTTAAGAAATTTCTTACTTTTTTTAAAAGAATCATATATTTTTAATGAAGACTTAATTCTAAACCCTTTTTTTACAAAGTATGATCTTTTATGGTTAAAACAAAATAAAAAAAGTTCTGAAATATAAATCTTAACAATTATTGTCATCATAAGTTTAATGACTATGTTTTCATTCTAAAATAACAAATAAAGTAACTGTTTTCAAATTACAGTTATTTTATTCGTTAAATCTTTGCGTCCGATATTTGTGAGGCGTCTAACGAAATCCGGAACTGGCATCGAACAATAAAAATAAAGACAGTATAAACTTACAACTGGCCTAGGTAGAAAATAGTAGCAAGTCTGAGAAAAATAAAATGTCTACAATTATTGAAATGCTTCGGTTTCGCACATTAAAAAATTAACAATAAATAACCTCCGCACCATAAAACGTTTATTAAATGATTTAAGACGATTAATTTTAATTTGAATGTTTTAAGACAACATTTAACAAACAGCTATTGGAAAATATTTTCTGCAATGTTAATAATTTTATAAGTTCCTTGACATATTAAACCATTTTGTACTTTACACGTTTGTTTTTTTTCATGTCATTTGTTCAAAATTTAACTTTTGAACATTTCGTTTTGCATGCTTTACGTAAACAATCAATCGTGGTTGTTCTCATAATATACCATAATTTTAGGAATTACTTACTATTATATGTATTAATTTTCAACTTGCTTGAACTTTCAACTCGATCTTTTCGATAAACAATATACAACTCTGCCGACGATACACGGTCACTACATAGCTTTATTTTAACAATCTTAGACAGACGTAAATAACACACATATTGCTGGTACAAACTTCCAACAGGAAAGACCAACTCCCCGACCAGAGTCTCACCCCATCGACAAGTAGAATCGCTAATTAAGGTTTACTTAGTACTGGAATGTTTATTGAATTCGAAACATTTTAACAATTCCCATACTTAAAATGTCGTCTTTTCAGTTAATTACGAATTAATATATTTGCTTTTTACGTTTCTCTGTTACTCTTATATTTTGTGCCATTTGTAATTGTTATATCTGTTTTAAAGAAATACTATCATAAGCCCTTTTATGAAAAATAATTCAAAAATGCGTAATCATAAACAAAACTATTCATCATCATCATTACAGCCCTTCTCCGTCCACTGCTGGACATAGGCCTTTTCAATGAACGCCAAGACGAGCCGATCCTGCTACTCGCTCCAATTTGAACCGGCTACTGTGCGGAGATCGGCATCCCACCTGGTCGGGGTCGACTAACACTCCGTCTTCCCAAACGCGGTCCCCACTCTAGAACCTTATAGGTGCATTGGCCATTAGTTCTTCTGACAGCATGACCGACCCTATGCCATTTCAACGGGCTAATCCTTTGCACTGTGTCGGTAACTTTAGTTCTTTGACGGTTAATTTTGTTACTAATTTTATCCGTGAAAGAAACTCAAGCATGGTGCGCTCCCATAGCCCGTTGAGCTAGCAAATTTGTGGACCAGGCCAGCAGTCAGTGCCACGTTTCGGCCCCGTAGGTCATCACGGGGAATACGCATTGGTCAAAGACTTTCGTCTTAAATTCTGCGGTATCGGCGACGTGAGAATATGGCGCAGCTTCCTAAATGCTGCCCAGCCCAACTGAATCTTCCTATCAGCTTCCCTCTCGAAGTTGTGTCTTCCCAACTGCAATATGTGCCCAAGGTAGACATATTCATCGACAACTTCGAGAGTAACACCGTCGACAGTGACTGGCCTCGGAGAACGTGTTCATTGAACATGACTTTCGTCTTGTTCAGAGTTCATCCCTGAGGCCAATGCGTCAGGAGGATTCATTTAAACTGTGCAACATCTCCTGCAAGTCTTCCAAGGTCTCGGCCAATATAACGTATTAAACTGACTTTAATTTAATATTGTGGAGGCTCGTCGATCTGGCTTGCAGTTAATATTCAATGTTTTATTACTAAAACGTAATCTCATTTGAATCCGGTAATGAGAAAAATTTATAGGATCGCATTTCAATAAAGGTATTTTAATTGTTTTCCATATTTTTACATATAAGTTTACTTTTACGGTTATTTACAATTGTGGTATATATTTTCAGGGTCCATGGTCACATGGGAAACATGGAGATTACGAAAATGATGTCTTCTTCCATTGTCCTTTTCTCCTTCCTATCCATTGTAAAAATATTTTTATTGCTAAAATATATGTTGTTGCTTTACAGTATTTAAAGGCGTATTTTTCACGACGATATGTTGTAGTAATGTTTAAAAAATGGAGAGATGTTCAAAAATTTAAACTAGAAAAAAATCAATGTTTTTTTTTGCTTTCGTTTTGACTTGGTGCTTATACTCGATGAAGCAAAGCACTAGTTGCTGTTTTATTTTAAATTAAAAGATTTAATAAAAAGACGAAAACTAAAGCAGACAACATTAACCCTCATTAAACTCCGTAAATTAAATTACTTTCGGAAAAAGCTGAACTAACGATATCAAGCACGTACTCATTTAACAAATTTCGTACTTTTTTTTTGATAACATTCATATATTTTTAATGAGACTTAATTCTAAACACTTTTTACAAATATGATCTTTTATGGTTAAAACAAGAAAAAAAAAAGTTCTGAAATATAAACCTTTACAATTATTGTCATCGAAAGTTTAATGACTAAGTTTTCATTCTGCCTTTACAAATAAAGTAACTATATTTAAATCACAGTTATTTTATTCGCAAAATCTTTGCGTCGGATATTTGTGAGGCGTCTAATGAAATCCTGAACTGGCATTGAACATTAAAAAATAAAGACAGTAAATACTTACAATTGACCTAGGTAGAAAATAGTAGCAAGTCTGAGAAAAATAAAATCTCTACAATTAGTACAAGAAATGTCGTACATTAAAAATTAACAATAAATAACCTCCGCACCATAAAACGTTTATTAAATGATTTAAGACGATTACTTTTGATTTGAATGTTTTAAGACAACATTTAACAAATGGCTATTGGAAAATATTTTCTGCAATGTTAATAATTTTATAAGTTCCTTGACATATTAAACCATTTTATACTTTACACATTTGTTTTTTTTCATATCATTTGTTCAAGAATTTAACTTTTGAACATTTTCGTTTCGCATGCTTTACGTAAACAATCAATCGTGGTTGTTCTCATAATATACCATAATTTTAGGAATTACTTACTTTATTATGTATTAATTTTCAACTTGCTTGAACTTTCAACTCGATCTTTTCGATAAACAATATACAACTCTGCCGACGATACACGGTCACTACATAGCTTTATTTTAACAATCTTAGACAGACGTAAATAACACACAGTATTGCTGGTACAAACTTCCAACAGGAAAGACCAACTCCCCGACCAGAGTCTCACCCGCATGCGACAAGTAGAATCGCTAATTAAGGTTTACTTAGTACTGGAATGTTTATTGAATTCGGAAACATTTTAACAATTCCCATACTTAAATGTCGTCTTTTCAGTTAATTACGAATTAATATATTTTGCTTTTTACGTTTCTCTGTTACTCTTATATTTTGTGCCATTTTGTAATTGTTATATCTGTTTTAAAGAAATACTATCATAAGCCCTTTTACTGAAAAATAATTCAAAAATGCGTAATCATAAACAAAACTATTCATCATCATCATTATAGCCCTTCTCCGTCCACTGCTGGACATAGGCCTTTTCAATGAACGCCAAGACGGCCGATCCCTGCTACTCGCTGCCAATTTGAACCGGCTACTGTGCGGAGATCGGCATCCCACCTGGTCGAGGGTCGACCAACGCTCCGTCTTCCCAAACGCGGCCTCACTCCAGAACCTTATTGGCCCATCGGCCATCGGTTCTTCTTACTACATGGCCGGCCACTGCCACTTCAACGAGCTAATCCTTTTGCACTATGTCGGTAACTTTAGTTCTTTGACGGATGATTTTGTTACGAATTTTATCCGTTAAAGAAACTCCGATCATGGGGCGCTCCACTAGCCCGTTGAGCTACGGCAAGATTTGTGGACCAGGCCAGCAGTCGATGACGTTTCGGCCCTCGATAGGTCATCACGGGGAATACGCATTGGTCAAAGACTTTCGTCTTTAAATTCTGCGGTATCGGCGACGTGAGAATATGGCGCAGCTTCCTAAATGCTGCCAGCCCAACTGAATCTTCCTATCGAGCTTCCCTCTCGAAGTTGTGTCTTCCCAACTGCAATATGTGCCCAAGGTAGACATATTCATCGACAACTTCGAGTAACACCGTCGACAGTGACTGGCCTCGGAGAACGTGTTCATTGAACATGACTTTCGTCTTGTTCAAGTTCATCCTGAGAGCCAATGCGTCAGGAGGATTCATTTAAACTGTGCAACATCTCCTGCAAGTCTTCCAAGGTCTCGCCAATATAACGATATCGTCAGCAAAACGGAGGTATGAAAGGTACTGGCCGTTGATTCTTAAGCCACATCCAGTGCAGTCTAGGGTCTTGAAGACCTGACCTTGGAGGATTCCAAAGCATTAGTGAACAGTTTCGGGGAAAGAACATCCCCCTGTCGCATTCCTCGATGCATTTGGATTGGTCTCGTTTGACCCCCCGGAATCAGGACAGACATAAACGCGCCACTATAGAGACCTCTCAACACCTCGACGTATCGATAATCGACCTGACACCGTTGAAGGGCTTCCAATACAGTCCAGGTTTCTATAGAGTCCAAAGCTTTCTCATAGTCCAAAAAGGCAAGGTAAGGTGGCTGATTGTACTCTAAGGTCTTTTGTACAACTTGCCTTATGGTGAAAATGTGGTCTATGGTGCTAAATCCTCTGCGAAACCCAGCCTGCTCCGGTGGCTGGAATCCATCAAGCTTATTGGTGGGGCGATTCGCCATGACTCTCGAGAAAAGCTTGTATATGTGACTTAAAGCGAGATCGGTCGGTAATTTTGAGGAGAGTATTGTCTCCTTCTTGAAAACAACACGACCTCGCTTTCAAGCCATGCCTTGGGAGAATGCCTCTTTGAAGGACGGAATCGAATACCTTTGAAACGCGCTCAGAACAGGGTCCCCCTGCCCGAAGCAGTTCAGTCGTGATTCCATCCTTCCAGGAGCCTTCCCTCCTTAAGCTGCCTAAGAACCCGACTAACCTCATCAAAGCTGACGTTAGGAAGCTCACTAGAATAATGTCGAGTCAGACTAGCACGGGGATCATTAAACCGGTAATTGAGGTTGAGGGCCTGTGACGCGTATAATTTGCGATAGTCCTCTATCTTCGACAAGATCTCAGGCTTAGTAGAAACAGTCGAGCCAGAGCTGTTCCTGAGCTTCGACAGATCGCTTCTTCCGAGCTTTCCGCAAAACCTTTGACCCTCTATTCTGTTCAATCGCTCTAGTTATTCGTTGCGTATTTGAGCAGCGAAGGTCTCAGCGTATAAGTTTGCGGATCCGCTTTGAAAGAATTTTCACATCTGTCGAAGTGGTCTCCTTATGCTGCCGACGTTCCTCCATAAGATTGAGCGTCTCATCGGAAGTTTGGACTTCTCGCCGGTACGCTTACTCCTACAAAACCTTTGACCAACATCCGTATGCAGTCCACCACGGCATCGAGAGCCTCGTCAACTGCCATTGCGGTTTCCGATATGTTAAGGGCATCGAATCGGTTTTTAATTCCAGTTGGAATTTTCCGAGCCCATGACGGTTTGTCGGAAGTTAGGTCGAGAGTAGACCTCACCAAGCGGAAAGCGAAATCTAAGTTCAGGGTGCCTCTCACTGTCGGTGATCACTTCGGTTTTGAACCGATTGATCACAGAGACATCCCTGAATATGTGTTTCCGGTCCGTCATGATGAAGTCTATCTCGTTCCTTGTCACAGTATCGGGACTCTGCCATGTCCACTTCCTGTGAGGTCTCTTCTTAAAATATGAACTCTTTAAGAAGAGCCCTCTCGAGAAGTTACCAGCATCTGTCCCTGTGATTTCGACTACCGACACCGTGGGGTCCTAAACACGATTCAATGCCCTGTCGTACTCCACTTTGACATTAAAACTCCCCATGACAACGTTATAGTGGGCCTTGTGGGTGTTGTAAGGCCGGAGACATCCTCGTAAGTGGCCTCCACTCTCTCACGCCACTCGTCGTCAAGGCGTGTCGAGGTGGCGCTACACCTGTATCACTTTGAGGGAATACCTCTTAGTGAGTTTAAGAACAATGTACGCTACCCTACTCGACAAAACTATTAGCTTAAATATTATTTAAAACCAATTTTAAACCGACAAAATAGTTTTTTCATCTTGTTTTTAGCATTTTTAATATTTATTAAAACTTAAACTAATATCGGAGAAGAAAAATTACGTAAACCGCATAGTTATATCTATTAAATGAAAGTTTTGTTTTTTTTCCCGCTTAAATTCCAAACGCTGTCTTAAGTTTACAAAATAGTTCATAGAAATCTTTATTGTTAAATATGTTACAAAAATCAGTAAAGAGTTATTGAAATTGCAGATTCAATTAATCCCTTGTATTTATTTTACAATAATCATATATTTTTGTCACATTATATTTAAGTCTCGTACTGAGAATAGCTATTTGCTTTTTTATTCATGCATTACACTGATCGTACTTTGTCGTTTGATTTATATCAATTTCCATTTTGGAATGGATAAGAGATAATTCAAAGCAGAAAAACGCAATTTACATGAACTGTAGAAAAAAATAATAGAAAATGCTGATGGAGAGATTTATTGAGTATTTAATTATTACGCTCTTACCCATAATATACTTTAAATACTAACAATTATTTTTCATTTGTTTTTAGTGTTTCTTTTTCTCTTTTCGTCTTCACGTATTTTATAACTGAGATATCATCAACTAATTTTGAAACGGTAATAAAATTTGTGCAACTTCGACGCCATTTTAGTTATTGACATATTTGTATTTTTATAATTTGCAGCAAACGTATTCTGTAAAATTATATCGTGAAATCATTTAAATAATATTTAAATAACTAGGATTTTGATACCGTATGGAAATAATACGGATGTTCTGATATCTACATCAACTACCCCGGAAAGATTTAATCACCATCATCTTTATTAACCTTTATCAATCCACTGCTGAACAACCTTTGAGAAATTTTTTACTAAGCCCGAGACGGTCTCTCAAAGATTTCTGTCAGTCAACCAACCAATCTCAAAGATTTGGTGAATTACTTTCTGATTCCATATTCAACTATATTTTCATACTATAGCTATTATAGAGTTATGGTGCTATATATTAGCTTTAAATTAATAACTGTTCCCTATATTATATCCTTATATTTATTATTTGTAATCCCATTAGTTTTAGGGCTCCGTTCAATAAAATGTTTAACATACCTGCCCTCTCTCATAATTTGACTACTATTTATTAATTGTTATTGAATTAACCACAATTTTCATTTTTAAAGAAGTCTCGAAGTTCAAAAACTTAAATAGTAGATAAAAAATATAAATATTTTTTTTCGTAAAAGTTCTAAAATTTTAAAAGCGGATCCAACTTTAAAGGTTTCGAAAAACCGTTTCTAAATCAACGTCTTGTGGCCAGATAAATACATTAATTCTATGAGATTACCTCTAAATTTAAAAAACAAAAAGAAAAAGGCTTTCAAGCCATTGCATTTCGCGCTTTAGGATGATATGGTTTTGATAGTTTTTGTTCATCAAATTAATATGTATAAAAATATACTTTAGTTCATTAACTTTCACAAGATATTATGTATTTATGCATTAAAACAATATCGTCATTATTATACGCAATAGATAGAGAATGTTAAAAAAATAAACTAAATGGATACAACAAATCGAAAAAATCTCAAAATAGGAAAAGCTTCATATGTTCAACGGACAGCGTAACAACTTATCAGAGAAATTTTCGTACCCGAACCCAAGTTTTAGAATACATATTGTGCAGTTTATAGATCCTGATGAAGTGTCCTAACACCTTGATAGAAAAGAAATTCTATAAGCCGAATTCTTAATTTCAATTGTTTGATTCCATCTTAAATTAAAGATTCTATTTAAAAGCATATTCTATCGTGTATGCTTTTAAATTTCTCTTAGTACATTCTTTTTTTTATATCTTATATTCTGATTAGTATGTATTTAGCATTGTAACTAGTTTCCTAAAAAGCCCAAATAATGTTGGAAAGTAGTTCTTCTACGATAATTTTATTACATTTGTGTAATGTACTTGTGACGCGAATGTCACAGTTCCCACCGCACAGACACGAATTCATTAATTTAATTAACTTTATTATAACTTCGGCTTCTCAATAATTGCATTTGATTCGTCTTCAATATTCGTAAATACGATCATGTGTCGTCATATCGATCACAACTTCAGTGGTTACCAATTCGTCCAAATTAAACAAAACAATTCACAATCTAACAAAATATTTCCCTGTCATTAATTCTACGGGAAAGATTGAAATCAAAAGTACAATGGTTTCTACAAAGCAATCCTGAAGCGTTGCTATAGCGAAGTGCCTACTAAAACCGGGAAAGAATATGATAATTCATCATCCAAAAAACTACGCTTGTATCGATTTATTAAGTTATTTCGTAAATACCTCTAAACTGTTATCTTTAATCCAGCATTTTGAGCAAGGAGCATCAACTATTCATACAGTGTCCGGACATAATACCCACTCGACAGGCATGTTCTCCGCCCTCAGTCTTGAACGCAGCGACGAGCTACAGCTTCAATTGAGATAGACGTTTACGCTTATGGTATCTCTAAAATAGTTACATCTGGAAATTTTATGCAAGCTAGTAAATTTCAAAAAAGCGTAACTAATAGATATTTCAAAATATTTTCAGGGGCCAAATATTAACATAATAAGAAATTTATTTACAAAAATTAAAACACTAACGACCATGTCAACGTTTATCATTATGTTTTGAGAATGTGAGTAAACAGAAGTACTCATATATATGTTTGTAGCTATTAGTTGTTGCGCACGACTATGCCCGTGCGGTACTATATAAGAAAAAGTCTTTTTTTTTATTAGTAAAGTCCAAAATAACCTGTCGCAAGATTATATCCCAAAACTTGAAAAATTAAAGTTTGAAGTTTTATGTCGTTGTATAAACTATAAATTTTACTAAAATAACTGCTTATGCAAAAATAGTATTGATAAGACAAGCTTCTTTTAAAATACGGTTTGAAATGCGTTTTAAGGTGCAGGTGCAGCTAAAGGCGGAAATTTCGTGAAGCACTGACAAATTGCATAAACGCCTATGATGAATGCGAGGCTATCCATTTATACAAAAGGGAATTATTTTGCAATTAGAACCCACTTTGTTTCAACGACCATTTCTCGGAAGTTATAATTTAATTAAATTCTAATTTTACTTTGATTTCTTTTTATTAAAAAAGGTTTATATTCGGTTGTCTATTTACGTTTAAACTAAACTTTTATTTACGTTTTTTATTATTCTCAGATGAACTTATATTTGAGTTACTGCATTACAATACGACGGTAATAATTATTAGTAGTCTGTGAACTGTTAACTTGTTGCAAATAAATTTCAAATCTAAAAGTTTCGTTGTTGCGTTATTATACTTATTGTAATATTAACCATTATTATATTATTGGAAACAAATAACCTCTCACATTAAAAAATGTACTATTCACATAATAAAATATTATTTAAAAAACAAAAAACTGCTGTCTTCAGCTTGAACCTTATACATTCTGATCAATTATCTTTAATGTGAAAACTCACCTTTAAAGTCATATTATAGGGATACTAAAGACTTGCTTATATTATATTTAACAAATAATTAAAATTTCAAAATTTCTCAGATGGAGATAATTTTAATTTATTCCTGAATATATCGAAAATTTAAAAACAAAATCAGTGCCAGATTTCCCTTTTTAAAGAATTTTAAAACTAGTACTCAAAATCTACTTAATAATAAAGAACTATGCTATTACAAATAATTTGCTATCAATATTTTATTCGCCTTAATAAATGCAATTTGTACATTTATGACATCAATGAGCAGTCAGACGTCAGATATTGACACTAAAAACTGTAAAAACCCGTTCGCTAACTTTATTCTAATTATGCGTAATATTACTAAAAATAAAATAAATAATTACATCAGTATGGTTGAAACAATGTGTATTTATTTAGTGAAAACGTTAACTTGCGCAAATTATTTAAACCCAAATCGAATAAACGTGTCCCAATTTTTAATCGAAGTGGCTTTACGGAAATTGATGTTTCTCGTTGTAAGCACATTTAAATAACGCTTAACTTTCGCAAAGGTTTTACAGTTTCTTTATCAGTACTTGAAGGTGTTGTTAAGACATAAAATCGGTGTGGGTCCCCTTTTACAGGAGACCGTCTGGGGTACCACCGCGTTGCCTATTTCTGTCAGAGGCACCGTAGCCGTATTTACTGGGTAAACGAGACTTAACACCCTATGTCTCACGGTAGGCAGCGCGTAGGCGATACCACTGGCAATACCAGTGGTATTGTCAGTGTCTATGGGCGTCGGTGACCACTTCCTATCAGGTGGCCCGACTGATCGTCTGCCTGCGTATGCCGTAAAAAAAATTGTAATTGCATTGTATGTTATTCTATATATTTTTTTTAATTATTATCCCAAATTTAACATTATTGTTTTCTGTTCAATTTGTTGAAAGTAAAGTAAATCTATTGAGACTTTAACGCTGCTTTAATAAAGTCTGAAGAAATATTACAGACGAGTAATAATACTAGGTACTTCATTTATTCCTATTTTGCGAAACAAGAAGTCGTGGTAGTATTTTCTGTCTTTAAAACCTGTCCTGTAAACAAGTAACTTGCCATATTTAAAAGTAAGCATTGTTTGTTTTTCTATATATTTTTTTTAATAATTGTTTAATTAATATCCAGTGCTAATATGACTTCTTACGCTTCTACATGATTTAAAATTTAGTATATAACCCTTTTTTAAACTTTTTTCCATTACTTTTTATATCTCTACCAAGAACTTACTAATTTATATATACCCTGAGAAGAGCCGGTAGAAAACTGTGGTCTGGTCGTATATTTTTATTTTATTCTTTTTAACAATCATATTTATTACAAAGTTCAAGGGGTTGTCAGGGAATATGCCATAGGATTGATTATTTCTACGCACCCTTTTTTTAAAACAACAATTAATTTCTCTATCATATATACCGTTTTTGCATATATATATTTGTTATATGTCGCAGATCGACCCAATATCGCTTCCAACTTGTTTAGTTAACCTAAGGAAAGTGAAACATAAATTTAATGCACATTATTTTTTTTAGTTTTATTATTAATGCAACATAATTAAAAGAGGACATATTCAGCGTATACCAACTGAATCCATTCATTTATGTCACAAAGCAAAATTAATTATAATTCTTTATTCTGTTTGGCGAAGACAAGCAGAAATTGCTACTTGCAGGAAGAGATTGTTAATACCCAACATTCGTGCAAACATCAAAGCAAATAAATTTATTTGTTTACTTCTTCAACAAATAAGCTTCTATTTTGTAAACTTTCTTACATTTAATTGTGTCTTATATTAAGAATAAATAACTGTAACAATATCAATTGAACAGTTATTAGCTGACATATGTGAACGTACACGAACCTTATTCGTTATCTTGGTTATGCAGGTTTAGCTAAACAAATTTTCTTCTTTCCTTTCTATATATTATTCGTTACTTCAGTGCTTATTCCTTACTTTTTCATATGCCCTCTTACAGAGCCCATCGATCGTTTTTTGGTCGTACCAATATGGCATTGCGTACTGGGAATTAATGCTTGTGCACATCTAGTGCAAGCTTAAGTTCTCTGTAATGACTATGGAGTGATAACTTGTAATATAAAATTTCAGTTTTATTACTTTTCGTGTAAATTTATTGCCTAAACTGAATCCACAATACGTAATAGTTCTATAATAAAATTGCTCTTCCAGAAATCCTACATCTTTTTTTATTTTATACAAATAAGTGACTACACATACCTATCCTCGCGGAACGACTGTGGCGGAAGGTAAGTTGCGGCCTTGCCTTATATTTAAATTTGTTTGTTTCCTGCGGGATTTACGCGACAAGATTTGGGATGGGGAATAGGGGGGAATATACTGCTTGTATACTTTTATGTTTTGTAGTCTTCTGTAATGCCGCCATCTATGGCTGCTGAGCGGACCCGTATACGGTTTACGGTTTAATCTAAAGGGCGCAGAACATTGCACCTATTGTTTTAGCTCCTGTATTTGGACATCAAACTTGCTTACCAAGGGCTATAAGAGCCAGACAATTACGAGATAATTTATGCTGAATCCTGACTCTTAGCCCCCAGCGGCTGGCTTAATAGGGGACAAAAACTTGTAGCGTCGAAATAAAATGTCTGATTCTTGATGCCAATGAAAATGTATAAAAAGAGTAATATTAGAAAAGAGCAGCACATAAGTGCATCCATATTGGAATAATGACCGTACCCAAAAAAGTCAATATTTTGAAAATAGCAAAAAACAGACATTAAACAAAAAAAAACAGACATTTTATATTACTCGAATATTCGGACAAAAACTTAATTTTCAAACTTTAGTAAATAACGGTTTACTATACCTAAATAGTACTTTAGTGTTACCATGAAATCTATATCAAAAATATCTTATGTTCTAAAAGATGTCATTAACAGAAAGTTTTATGTAATTAAAAAAAATCAGTAAACTAACTTAAGAATAAACTTATGAAGATAAAATAAACGTATTTGATAATAACATAACTTGCAACTTACCCTTTAATTTTGTCACAAATTGACCTAACTACGATTGGGGCTTTATTTCGTATGTAATATTTATATTAATAAAATCAGTAAGTATAAATTTAGAATTTTCAAGTTAAGATAATAATTATCAAGTTTGAAAATAACATTTGATTTTTGAGTTTTTTTTTGAATTTGCTTAAAACTTTTATGTAGGGGCCCATATAAAGTTTACATAAACTTTTGTAATATCTCTTTCCTGCCTTCTTTTTGAACTTCTTCTACTGAGAATCGAACTGTAAATTAGTTGAACTACATTATTTTTTATATCTCTTGAGCTTGTCTGTCGAGCGCGTGTCTTTTTTAAATATTTACTCCTTTTATTACTCTCTATACTCTATCCTACTATACAGCTAAGATCCATAAAATAAGAATATTGTTTTATGTAGATGACACAATTTTATTTCAATTATGTGAGCAGAATTTTTCCTTATTCATGTGTTGTATTTTACCTTCTGTGACTGCGACTAACAAAAAATGGAGGTAACATTTAAATTTTGATTGATAGGCATATTTAAACTGAATTTTTATTTTGAGGCTAACCCTCTAACCGCTGAGGTGAAAAAAAATCGAATAAAAACCGAGCATTTGATTGAAATATGATATTCGCAACATGTTGCCGCAGTTCATAACCGCAGGCTTTATTTAAACCATATAATAACATGTAACAGACTGTATGGCGTGAAAATAAACAAATTATCAAAATTGTTCATACATAAAACTTTATTTAAAATACCTTTAAATCTGTGGGTTTGTTATTTTTTTAAATTATATTACACTTTTAGTTGTAAAAAAGTACTGAATCCTTAAACTTATTAAATGCGCTTGGATCCCGGGCTTAATATTGAATCATTTCATGGATAAGAAAACGGTGATTCTAAATGTTAGTAAAGTATTTAACAGTGAATCGAAGTCTATCTACATATTACACGATTAACTGATTTTGTAAAACATCCTTAAAAATACTTCCAAGTCAAGAAATTCTGTAAACAGAAAAACATTTCTAAGAAAAACTTGAGTCAGTTGGTCTAATTAATCCTTTTAATAATAGATGCCAATATAAACATCAGGCTGGAAAGGTCTCATCTGATAACGTCCACGCTTTCTCCGCCTCGTGTCCATATTCAAAATGCCAAAAGGTTTAACTTGAGCTTAACAATCGCTTCCAATGGCTATGTCTGTGGCATTTTCTGCACTGTGTAAGATATTTACACTGAGCTCGTGTAAACTATCCATACTTTAGGTACTATGTTCTATAAAACTAAAACGGCATTACAGCAGAGCTTCTTCAGCGGATGAAGAGCCGATACATGTAGTCCTTTAGAGGCTCCACAACTTCGTCTTACGCTATGGTATTACGCCAGAAACATGGAGTAGAAGTTTGGTGGCGCTGGTGTGTTCTTTAAGAAAAGTGATAAGAATAATAGACTGATTTCCCTTCTACCCCGCTTGTCTCGAGAGTCATCTTGAATCGTCTCGATTCCAGGCTAGACAACTTTCAGCCACCCGTATAGGCTCGATTACGTAAAGGCCGATATTTACGCTGCTGCAGATTATACAGCAGTCTAAGAAGTATAATCTGCCTTTATGTTTGGCGTTTGTAGAGTATAGGGCTTTGTTTCTTTCGAAATTTGGTTCGACATAATCATTCTGGCGGAGTCGCTGGAGGATCTAAATGCGCATTGATCTCAAGGTCTTTTAACACGAGGGCTTAGGCACTGACAAGACGAATTTATTTCTAACACCCAGCAGTAAGCATTGACATACTGAAATGATATTAATGACGAATGTTAAAGTCACGATAAAATACAGAAAAAAGAAGAAAGTACCGAATGTTATATTTTTATTTTTTTTTAATATTAATAAAAGTTTGTGAAGTATAATTGAATAAACAGATATTAAAATATTCATCCTATAAATATTCAAATAATTCTTATGGTAAACACACAAATGCGAAAACAACAAATACTTTTAAATAAACGCATCTATTAGTGGATTTCGTGTTCACTATTGAAACTGGTTAGTTTCGCTCGCTTGTTTAGTTTGCTGAATGTAAGTATTGTATTGTCTCATCCATTTCAATGAGCTGAGACGATTGCTTTCATGAAGAGTATTTTACAGGCTGCAGAAAAAACACGATTTTTATTTTCAGGCAAGAAGCACTAAAATAGGGAATTGTTATTGCAGTTAGTATTATGCGATATTTGGGGGCCTTTTTTAATTATGTTTTGAGAACTGTGAAACATGGATAGCATGAATGTGAAATTTATAACATACCACGAATAATATTTAACTTGCCGAGCTTGGTGCGTTAAATTACCACACAAAACAGTACACGTTTTACATTAAGATTTTACAAAGTACACTTTACATTTGGTTAACTTCTATAGCGCAAGGCTACAGCAATTTTTATTTTTACTTATTTATCTATTAAAATTTAACAATGAAATGCGCTCCAATGTTATCAAATAAAACGTAATTAACTTTCCATTTTAAAAATTGGTTAGTAATAAAACAATTGGTTTTATTAAAAAAGAAATAAATACTTTAAAGAAAATTGGGACAGATTATTTTAAAAATATATCTACCGTTTAAACATTATTACATTGTAACTTGGGTGAAAACTAGAAAAAAAGTAAATAATTTCGTACTTATTGTAATTTAAAAATGTTTCTATTGATTTTTTCTATTTTTCAAAACAACTGACGTTTACCTAGTATTATAACCGTATTTGAGCACGGATTGTTCGATATAACTTAGAAGGTTTCGGCAAGTTAGTTTGCGTTTGCAATCGAGAAATAACAAAACGAGAAAATGGCTCACAATTGCGACAGCATCAACAAAGCAAAGGATTCATTAATTAATTCCCATCGCTTTTCAAACTGAATACAAATTAAAATTTTTACCGCAATGAAAGTGGTATTGTGACTTGTTTTTATTATACGACTCCTACTTTTAACAAATAACATAAATTCTATGATATCTCGTTTTTTTATGGCAATGAAATATACTTCTACTGAGAAAAAGGTACATATGATTTCGATTCTGGCAAAATTTGCCCGAAAAACATTGTTTCGCTATTGGCAATTACGTTTTGGCTGAATTTATTGCACTGAAATTTAATCGTTGATTGTTAAGTTAATTTATGTTGATTATTTCAGTAAATTTAACGTATAGACACGCTACATAAAACTTTACCGTAAATGAGGTCAAATCGCGAAATTATGTAGAAAAAAGAAAACCAAATCTTTGTGAGATTTTACTTTATTTGTCTTAAATAAATTTATGCATCAGATGATAACTAAAATAATCATAATAAAGCAATTATAAGTTAGAAAACACTTAACCAATTTTAGTACTATCAACATCTTTTAAAAGAAATATGTTTTGATAAAAACCGAGAAAAGCAACAATATAGAAACGAAGCCTATGATTGAAAAGCAACATTTTCCTTCCTCACCGGGTTAGCTGTTACCGCCCTTCGTTATCTGTATGTTCATCCGAAACAGACTTAGAACCATTCAAAGTCAAAGTCAAAGTATAATGAAAATAATAATAATAGTTACGTAACTCGTCTCCTAATCGATGGGCTACAATTTATTATTTTTTTAAACTTCATTTTAAAAGTAATTTTATAGATATTCAAGCAAACAAAATATTATGTTATAAAAACTTGTGTATTTCATTGGAAAACGCTAGTTATACCTAATATTATTTTTTTTTTTATAATTGTAAGCCTTCAACTAAAATAAACGCGGGTCTACCAACGGACTTTAAAAATCGAGGAGTATATAACCGTGTGTTAAGTCCTCGGTGCTTTTGGCTCCGCCTCATTTCGTCTTCCTCCGTAACTTTAATTACTTATTACGTCTAAGAATTTCATATTAACCATATAAGCATTTTTGTTTTCTGCGCGAATTTTTTTTATCACCACTTAATTTCGTAAAGTCTGAAACCTGTCTCAATTAATCAGCCATGAAATGATGGATAATTAAAAATAAGAAATTATAACCACATTTAGAATTTAATGTGAGACTTAAGTTTAAAAAACGAAAATTCTGTTGTGTATTCTGATTTATTTTCTTGAGTATTAAAAACGACGAACAAGGTTAAGGAAGAGACATTTCAAATAAAATCGATTTAGTACTCTGGGTCATGTCAATCTGACGTTAGTTTGACGACGGTCTTTCGACGGTATCAATTTGGGGGTGATAAATTAATCCATCTCTTTTTATTGGCGCTGCGCTGTCAGCTGGTACAGTATTAGAGCTTTTTAGTTTGCTGCATTGATTTATTTAACGTTTCACGGCAGCGTTCAATATTCTATCCTATTTTATGCGTTAAATAAATGATTTACGTGTATTTTCTGTTGTTATGACTAATTGTTTGATAAAATGTGATGATTGCTGTTTCTTCTTTAAGAAAGTTTGGGTATATTCAAATATTTAAGTCAAAACTAACAACACAGTTACTTTGTATTTAGTTTATAACTATTTTAAAAATAGTAGTCATATATACGACATTCTACTTTTCATTGAAAATCAGCAGTATAAAATTAGGCTATACGAGTATACGTTACTATTCAACTGTGACATAATCAAAGTTTCTAACATACATTGAAGTTAAACTCCAAATTATATCACCTCGCGTGCGGTCTTAATCGTGTTATTTACACACTACTCTCTTTGCAGTTAGAATATTTTAAACGGTGGTTTAAAGTATCAAACAAAACAGCAAAATCTGTATCAAAGTACTTGCAGTACTTTGACATGATATATCTTTATCATAATATAATGACTACGACCGCTGGTAACGAGCCGCTTAGCGTACCGTTAGTGACTCGACTATTGCACTAGAGGGTGTGGGTTTGATTTCTAGCACGGGAAAAGTTTTTTGTCATTGTAGAATGGCGTTTTCCTTGTTTCTGGGTGTTTCTAGCTTTATTATATGCACTTTTTTATAAAAATAAAGTAAGTTAATGTATATATCAGTCGTCTAGTTGCTAAAACTGAGCAAAACGTGTACTACAAACTTTGCTATGTTACTAGATGATGTTGTTTTATCGTCCTAAGATGTTTAGTATTATAAAAAAATAGTTTGGTCATAAGTTTAAGTCGAAACCTACAAATATAAAAGTAATAAGACGCTTTTTGATTTATATTTGAAAATTAAACAACACGCTCGTACAGTTTTGAACAACTCTTTACTGAAGTATCATTTTGAGATGTAGGCATTAACTAAACGTCTTTTGTATTACAAATAAAAAAATAAAGAAAAATCCAGAAAAGCGTCCCAAATAACTTCCGTTCCGTAATGAAGCATCATTTCTTTATTTCTCTTGGAAATAATGGCAGAACATTTATCAAGTGGGATAATATCATTATTAAAAAGATTTCGTAAAACATTAATTTTGCGCGAATGTCGCCATTATAAAAAAAACATTTTTTTAATGGGTTTGTGCACTTTTATTGTTATTTTAAAAGATTTACTCTAAAACGCAAAAGAACTTAAATAAATGATAGAAGCTATGACACAAATAATCAAGAATTTTGAAAAATTCTTCCATCATCATCATAATCAGCCTCTATCAGTCCACTGCTGGATATAGGCCTTTTTAAATGAATGCCAAGACGGTCGATCTCCTGCTACTCGCTGCCAACTCGAACCGGCTACTGCACCGAGATCGCCAACCCACCTGGTCGGGGGTAGACCAACACTTCGTTTTCGTCGATTTTTTTTTACTTTTTTACACTTTTTTACACTTTAATTTCGTCGACATAGCTCGCAAAGTTAGCAAGCTAAAGTGGCAATGGGCCGGCCGTTTAGCTCGTAAAGCCCATAACCGATGGGGAAAAAAAGTTCTCGAATGGCAGCCTCGTACTGGCCATCGCAGAGTGGGACGACCCCCCACGAGATGGAGTGACGACCTGTGCAAGTGTGCCACCTGCATCAACCGACTTCCCGGTTGATGCAGGTGGCGCAGGATCGTACTTCTTGGCGGCTCATGGGGGAGGCCTATGTCGAGCAGTGGACTTTCATAGGCTGATATGATGATGATACTTTGATGAAAAGCTGTAGATAAAATACGTACTATATGAATATCAGCTCCACTGTAGCCTCAGTAAATGTATGTAGCTCTGTTTATTTTATAAGTGACTAGTGAACTTCCAGCTAAAAAAATATATTAGCTTTGTAAAGTAATGGCATAAGTATACATATTATAATGAGATGAACGTCGTTACATGGTTTAACACCTTAAGTGGTTTATTATAATTTTTTTTAAATTTAGCCTATGACTTATCGTATTACTTAGTGATAAAGAATTTAATAAATTCGATCAGATTGTTTTTGCGTATATTCGTTACACAAGAAAATACAAATCTTTCCTATGTTTCTCATTGGCATAGATAAAACTCAAAGAACTATGATTTGCTCCAAACAATATGAAGATTCTTTAAACTAATATTGAAGAAGAATCATCTTACTTTGCGGGATTTGACTAAGATGAATGCGTAGCGATGGACAGCGTGGATGGAACTTTTAATATTATTGTTGGTATTCATTTTTAGTATCTCCCCTAAAGTATAAATAAATACGTGGCACAATACTATTATAGAACCGAAGACTTTTTGATCTAAAATTGGTGATTATTGCTTTTGTCAAAAGTATTTTATTATTTTACACTACTCAGGATAATAAGGCTAGCCTCTTTGACGATACAGTTTACACGATAAATACTAAATTTATAAATATTTTAGCATGTGGTGGTAATCAACCATTGATCAAGATTTTTTAACTGGTCTTTGATAACAGTAATTTATTTGTGCAAAATTGCTTTTTATGTTAGGGTCCTCAAAAATCTTTAACGAAAACAGAAGTTGCTTGACTACCAACGTGATTTTTAATTACATTTATTTAACGTGGGGCATACATAGTGTTAGCAGGACTGTTGTCATGGTTTTCATTCGCTACTAAGACTTGCTAGGGGAAAAACCTCGTTAGTGTTATCGTGACGCAAACAGTAGTATAAACACTACGTTACACTGATGAATAATGATCGTTCATCAGCCTTTCAGTGTAATTTTTTTTTAATATTATTCCAAAAATAGCAACGATACTTAATATGCTTTCTTAATCTTTTATGTGATTTTAATTATTACTAACATTGAAATAAACTGTGACTTAAGAATAATGCTATACTCTGACCGAGAAATTTATTAGAACATACGTATAGTGAATACAATGCTTGTTCACATATCGTTAAAAAAAAATTTTCTCGTGTAGGGAATTCAAGTTCCGGTCATCTGTTGCTGAGTCGCCAAGAAATTGCTTTAATTTCCCGTCTTCATATTTATCAATCTGGGACATTCACGCAACTGTACAACAAAACTATCAATATATTGAAAAATGTTACAAATTTCAAAAATTTCGAATGTTCATATTGAAACCAATTTAAATTCTATTTATAAAGGACTTGAAAAATATTCTGGCATAAAAAAAATACTTTGATTTTATTTTAATTTCAATAGTTACCTCATATGTACAGTTGCTAAGTTGTGACACAAAAGTAATTTTACAATCAGATATATCGTTGTCTTTTAACTTTACTCAAAAGTTCTTTTAGCTGACTTCTAACAAGTACAAAGGTACTCAATTCAGAACGTACGTTATTTATTCGAATAGATGTTACCTCGTATTCTAATCGTAGGTAGATTGTAGTTTTTAGATATTTTATGTTTAAAATTTAGGACTTTTCTTGTGGTCCAATTCAATACTGGAAAAATTTTATATTGTCAACTGAAGAAATTAAATATTTCATCGGTATTATCCTAACCAGCAAAAATAACACAAAGTTGTTTCAGACCCACAAACCCGTTTTTAAGCAAGGGCTAGCTCTGATTAGTTTTACTAAGCTTTTGAAGCGGTAATGTTATGAAAAGCAAATGGTGGAAATAATTAACGTTATTGCAAATGCAGCAAAGCATAACGTAGGAATGCACTTCAGCGAACAAAATGAGCAATAATTATAGCACTCAATGTCGGGTCAGACAAATATTAACACATAAGTTGTTTATGTATTGTTTTATACTGCATTCGAATTTTGAATTTACCGAATCGTGGTTGTATAATTATTGCATTGTTTAGTTTTTCTCGTTTTACTGGCAGGGCTTATTGTATGCCATCACTTTATGAAAATAATAAATTTGGATCGTTAATTGCACCTCTTACAAAAATAAGTTATTAAATGGTTTCACCTTACAAATAATACGATTAGTTACATTGTATTTCACTACCGAGGGCTTGAAATAAATAAAACGTATACTTATTTTGTTATTTACCGTTGCTGGGATTGGCATCATATTTTTTTTTATCGCAAACGAAGTCAGACTAGCAGTAAAGCCTTCTGATGAAAAGGTGGTACAAACCTCAGACTCTTAATCAATTTTATGATAGGAAAAAAAGAATCAATCATATTTAATTTAATATCAAAATTTGAAGTCACATAAAAAATTGTTTCCGCGCAAGTTTGGTTTTTAATTTCTAATAACTGATCATCATCAGCCTGTGTTAGTCCACTGCTGGATGTAGGCCTCCCCTAATGCAAGCCATAAGATCAATTTGGGCCGTCTGACATTACATGAATTTTTACATGCCCATCCGACGCATGGATCATCTTACTATTCAGACAAATGGGTGATCAGCCCGATTTGCCTCAAACCAATTTTTAAAATTTGTGTTTCCCCAGGATTCAAACCAACGAGCTCCGGTTTCTAAAGCACACGCCCTTACCACTAAGCTACGGATAACATACAAAAAATCTAATTTGTGTTTCGAAGTTTCATTTATTCGTTATGAATGGCAGTTGAGTAGATATGACTCGTTTTGAAATGGACGAAAGGGGTTATTGCAAACTTCACTTCCGGCCTCAATGTGCCATCGCGCAAAAGTTCAATGCATGAAGCTTTTAACCGACCTATTTGGTGATGCTGCGAATTTTTTTGCAAATGTTATAGCTTTATGGTTTTATTTTAAATGCCTTTTTTTAGTACTAAAATTGCGTCAGCTTTAAAAGTATTATATTAATATATTTTTTGTTTTAAATAAAATTTTGCTTTCCTTTAACAAAAGTAAAAAAAGGTTTATTTCATAAAAAAGCTGCTATTTTTGTATTTTCTAAAGTCATTTTACAATTTATAAAAGCTGTCAGAGACGGACTAGTTTGTATTTCTTTAGCCGGAATTAATATTATATTTGAAAGCAGAATGCAAATAATAAAGCCGAAATCATAAATATATCTTAATTTTTGAATATACGTAACTCACTGATGATTAAGTTTTTAAAAAAGCAGACCAACATCGTACAGAATACAAATTGAAATGTTTCTTTTATTTGTAACTTTCAGTTGCATTAAATACGTGATTAACACTACCGCCAAAAGACACCCCGCGGACCAAATTTTGACAACAATATATATAAAGAACGTTTAACATACACTATCAAAGAGCATTAGAATTTTATAACTCTATGCTGTCACTCCATCTCCAAGTACATATTTTAACAGATTTGACAGACAATAGGTCCTTGTCAATATTTTTATAAATCATCATAAAAGTATGTATGTATGACCGCCTTCGTGGCCTAGCGGTATCGGCAATTGCTTATAAACTGGAGGTCGTGGGTTCGGATTCCGCGGGGAAACAACGTTAAAGAGGTTTGAATTATTAATAATAAATATAGTTATAATTTTAAAATAATGCTTGTTACATTGTTTTAACCAACCAGACAATAGGACAATAACGGCCGATCACCCAATTCATGCGTCGGATGAGTGTGTAAAAATTCGGCCCCGGTTGTCAAGACTATTTTGACAGTCGTAATGATAAGTCAGCTTTCGAATTTACTGACAACTAATTCATCCTTAGATGTCATTTTACGGGTTGGTTGAGGCGGTCAGAGGCCAGTCGCTCTACGTAAAAAATGTTATTTAGTTAAATTTGGATGGATTAGAAGCCGACCCTTTTGTAACTTCGGAAAATGGCTATGTGAAAGATGTACGTATGTATAGACCGTCACATTTTCAAAATAATACCGTGATTAATGTTTCTTTGAATTTAAACCTCTGGAATTAAGCATTTTATTATACTAATAATAGTACGATTGTTGTGTTATTCCTTTTTTATTTAAAGCCAACTGCAAATTTTATCACACTTAGTGCACAAATGCAGGCTCAAAATGATTTTCTTCGTCGTCGAGTTTTAATTTAATAATAGCATTAGGCAGCAGGTATGCGCTAAATGGTTTTATAATTCATTAAAGTTAAAGTAAGTAAAAGTTACTTGTAGATTGAAATAATATTTTAACTGTTATTCTTTTTTTTATTCAAATACATATTAAACAGCCTCTTGGTATTGACATGTGCTTTAGAAACTGGAGGTTGTGGGTTCGAATCCTGCAGGGAACTCGTATGTAATGTTCCTTATTTTCATAAAATTATAAAATTAAACGTAAGTTTCTCTAGCTCTTGTGGCAGCACAAAATCAACTCATTAAATTACTAACTAATAATCAATGTCAACTTGAAATTTAGTAAAATATTTTTAAGGATTAAAAAGTAAAACATTGACAGCATCAGAGGGAAAATTAGAACTTTGAACTTCCTTTACAGCAATGATGGCGTTGTTTGTTTAGAGCAGGAACCGCCTTAAGGTACAGACGCTTGATAGGGGCTTTACAAATGGTTTTGTTGACACATCCCTTGAGTGTTCAATAAACAAAACCTACCCGGTAACTTCTATTACTTGATAGTAGTATCCTGATGAACACATCATGAATTGAATTTCAAAGTTGGCTAATAATTACGCAGCAAGAAAATAAAAAAAGTATGCGTATTTTAGTGAGGAAATTGTCTATGTTATAGTGTAAAAACCAATTAAACGAATTGGTTTTTTATCATTTTAAGGCAAAAGCGTAAATATTTGAAAAATTTGAATACGAACGCTATAGTACATGAAAAATAACATAACGATATTTAATATTATTTTTTTACATATTTATACTTAACATATTTTATTAAGACAAGACAAGCGAAACATGTAAAGCCATATTTGTAAGCGCGGGTGGAAAAAAGTGATTCTCTACCATGTCGAAATAAAATTTTAAGTTTTGGAAGTACGAAATTAAATAGATACCGCTAGACCACAAAAGCGATTGATTCATTTTTGTTATTTAAAAAAATGTGCTAACTTGAGTTATTTTCCTAATAAATTAATCTGTATCTCTTTTTGTATTTGTTCATGTTTATGCTTACATTGAAGCGACATAAACACTATAAAAAATTACACTTCTTTAATAACATTCCTATGTAAACCATAAAAATTTAATTTTTTTTTTACATTATCCAGCTCACATTCCGTTCTCATCACAATTACGTTTAGTTAGCTCTAATAATATTTAAATATATGTTTCAATGTGTGCGTACCAAACATTTTACATTATCTGGATGCATCGCACAAAATTAGATAAATTAAAAATCATCGCAACCGCACATTAATGTTTTAGCACAAATTTTGAACATTTTTCTTGACATTATGGTCAAGCTAACAACCCTTTAGTGGTTTTAACCAGTTATAACCTATAATTGCACTGTAAATTGCTAAAACTCATTGATATGGATAAAATTTTTAGTTTAGTCGTCATTTATAATTTAATTAAAACAATATCTGACTACGTTTGTAGTAAATCAGCGAGTGTATGTAAAAAATATATAAAATATTAATGGAGTTTTTTTTTAATTCCTAAAGTGAAGTGTATTATTCTATTTATATAAATATTTTAGCTAAAATATCCTAAAATTTTAGTTATTTTTGCATATTTAAATATAAAAGTCATCCTTTTTAGTTCTGTAGCGAATCAAATAATTTCAACAAATAATATTACAACTAATCTTTCAATTTAGACCGAGTTTTGTAAGCACAAAACAACATACATTGCAAAGTAACCAAACTAAAGCCGAATCGCGCTTAGCTATCGATAGATATAAGGGTACACTAAATATAATCGATGTACAATTTAGTACAAGGTAGTTTTAGCAAATTTTCAGTTACATTGCTTCGTCTAATATTGTGTTGTAGCAATAAGGTAGTATAGACAGTCTTTCTTTCCCTTATTCGTTTAACAGAACAATAATTAGACGATCACATATCAGTAACGATTTATTATTTCAAATAAGTATTTTCTAGGCTTGATTTAAACATTCAGTAAATTATTTCATAATACTGTGTATCTTAAATTTTAAGTTAAATATAAAATGTCATATTTTGTTTTTTACTATTTATTTCGAGATAACTTAAATTTGTAACGAAAACGATGCAAAAAAACGCTAAGTAAACGTAACGAGTAGTGTAAAGTATTTTTATTTCTAATAGTCAATTGACCTTTAACGATAATGCATAATGTTTAAATTTATGTATTACAAGCATCTTATAAAAGACTCTGTATTAGAACAGAGTCTCCTCGTCTTTATTTATTACTGTTAAAACTTTCACACTCTTAAAACTTTGTTATGTTGTTGTTTATTTTAACACTTATCTTTTTTAATCTATTTTTGTAATAAACAGTTATGATGCCTGCAAATATGTCAATTGATAAATTAACATTTAGTATTCCAAAAGAACTACCACAACTAGCTTGTGATTATTTTTGGTAACGTATTAGCACGTGTTTATTTTGTAATTAACTTTATAAGGATAATTATTAGTTTGGGCTTTCAACTGGAAGCTTAATTGATAGTAAATTGTCTGTTAATGTATGCAATGGCCAATTTAAATAAGACATTACTTTGAATATATCACTGAAAAGCTCGTTCAAATTGTACACGCAAAATCGCGCTACTATTCGCTCATTAAAACAAAACCGAAACATCAATTTTTAAGTCACTTTATAATGGATGACATTTTCTAAAATTAGACTATTTATTACTTTTAATCTTATTAGTATGTGACTCTGATAAGTTGAATCAAAAAAGATATATGCATAAAATTATTAATTATTATTTCAAATAGTAAAAAAGTCATTACAGGACAGCTCTAAACAATGTTTTGGTAGCAAAAGTTGAGAAATGATTAAATTTACGTGCAAATTGTTAGATTGCTACTTTTTGTTCCAAATTTTCTGAAAGATTAACTTGACATTTGACAAACTGTCGTAATAGATGACAAAACTTTCGTGGGTTGTAAAGGGGGACCCAAAATATGCGGACACATTCGTAAAATTCTTGCGCTATCACATATGTATATATATTTAGTTTTATTAAAATAATATCGTGAATAAGGAACGCAATTACATTTAAATTTTTTCAATGTCGCCAAGAGAAGGGCTCAATAGGAGGTGCCGTGCTGTTTTGCTGTGGAACGGCAGTTCGAGTGTCCCAAAACACCAGGAAAGAGCCCGCACGCTAGGGTCGTCGAAGACTCCCGCAGCCCCGGCTTCAGCGTCACGAGAAAGGAGCAACCATTAGTTTTTAGTGGGCATACCGATATTTTGTATATCGTGGCCGGAAAGACCAAAATATCCCTGCTGCCCTAACTCTAGCAGCGGGGAATCCGTTAGCTGGGTAATTTATTCTAGGTCAGCTAGGTCATTGAGAATAGCGTTAAGGTCCTCAAATTGAAGGTAGGCTATTTGTTCGTTATTAATGCTTACATCTCGTTCTTACAAACCATAACTTTCAAACTATCTTTTAATGCAGCGGTGAAAAGTTTTGGGGATGTGTCACACTTCCCTCTGCATCTGAATAGGCTTTTCCTTTTTTCCTTTTTCACTTTCTTGCGTTGATATTCTAAAAGCACTATTTATTGACTATTATACAAAGAACGTTTTTAATACTATAGCAGGATGTGTTAAATTAAAATTTTATATTTGTTTATGCTAGTAAAGGAACGTTTATGTGTTAAAGGTTATTATGACATAAATTATGGTAGTCGCCGTCGGAGGACCCAAAAAACTCAAAATTATTGGATATAAATTTAATTAAAATAAAATATGAAAAATTACAATTTAACTTATGCTAAAAGCTAAGCTCTAGTCTGACTCCTTTCGATGCGAAATGGAATGACCGAGCTACATTGAATATCGTAATGTAGTAATTCAACACGATGGAAATTTCCAGTAAAGTGCAGCGTCGGATGGCAGCGCCTCCTTTGGGTTCGTCGAAACCGTTCCGTTGATGAAGCTATATTTGCCTCGTGTCGACTCGTTTGACGCAGCATATTTGTACCGTGTGAATCGATGTTGCAATGAATAGATGACGCTGCATAGTTGCAATTTGCTAAGGGTTGCTACATATAACTACTCCCCTGAGAACAGCAACTACTTCTGAGACTTGAGATGAGGAAGTATTGCTGTCTTATGTGTCCAGGTTTTTTTTTTTTTTTTTTTCTATTGCTTACGCAGGCAGACGAGCAGTCAGGCCACCTGATGGAAAGTCTATTTGCAGGCTGCGAATGACGTCCTCTCGGCTGGCACCTCAGAGGGCTCTTTAGAGCATCGCAACATCCCACAATGTCTTAGTGTTGCTACGAGCAGGATGATGAGTAAGCTTATGGACACAATAGCATACAATGGTATCGTCGTATGGTATAGGAAATTCGACGAGATTTGTTCGACTTGTAGAGCTGGTTGTACCAGAATATGATGTTGAGTTTCCTGCAACCTCTTGAGATCAATTGATTTCAGGTGAACATGAGAAGATGTGCTAACGTAGCTCGTTGTGTCATCTGGTATTCCCATGATCTTCAAAGGCGTTCCTTCAACTTGTTCGTTGCTGTTGGTGATGGTAAATTCCGCCGTATGGGTAACAGTTAGCCGGATGGTGACCAGGTAGGTACCGATGACGTTGTTGTAGTCCTCACGTGAGCATTGCATACGTATCTTCGTCATATTAGGGAATGATATGACGTAATGCTTCTGATCGAGTTCCTCCAAGGCGATCCTTGATAGAGTTACGGTGGTCATCTCGCAGCTTCCGCCAAAAGATTGGTTAATTATGAGCGCGTGGGTACAGTCCGCTTGATGCCGAAGTTGATGGTCCATCTTATCTCCGCAGAGGTACCAGTTACCGTACTTCGGGCATTCAGCCTCCATGTACACATAACCATCCCTGTTTGTTGCTATCAATGGATAAGGAGGGATGAGGGCCTGCCAGTATTTATTGGGAGCGACGGACAGTTTATATAAGTCGAACGTGCCGCGGGAAAATATAGGTATTTTAAAAATTATAACTATTCTGTCTCCCGAAAAATAATACCCTAGGCTTAATGATATTTCGTAATATTCTCTTAGTTCTAAGTCTAACATATGTTGCTTTTTATATATTGATTCTAATTTCTTAACCATGTAACCTAAAACCTCAATACTTATAATAGAATGATGTGTGCTTGATGCACGAATAAACGCTAAAATATTCTCTATTCTTGTTAACTCGGCTAATATATCATCTACATTTTCTGTAATTATACTTAGCTGTTGAGCAAATCTCATGTATTTTATAAGACTTGAATCCCGTTGAGCTTGGGTATTTAGGGATGAGCTGCAAGGTTACATTAATTTTGGATTGATTTTCTACTAATTTAGTTATAATTTTCGAATGCTGAGCCATCCATTCGGTGTTTAGACTTACGCGTGCATTTACTTGATTGGCAATTTTATTGTCATTATTCTGAAGAATTTTGATAGCATTGTCATACATGTACTGCATCTGAATAATCCAGGTTGCCCGTGATAGTCTTAATTAATGAGCCTAAACCATCAATGAGACCTCTTTTGTTCGCATTGGTTCTAATGTTTTAAATGAATATAAACTTTATTTAATTTAGACGATAAATATTCTATTTGGAGTTCATATAGCATGTACGTATGATTATGCAACTGACTTTTGAAATCCGATAATTGAATTTGCAACATATGAGCTTTATCGCGTATATCTTTAAGTTCAATATACTGTAAAAATGCATGGTAGTGAGTAATTAGCCTGGTTGCTCCTAGTCGAAAAGGAAGTATCCCGGGGCCATCACCGAGACTCTCAAGCGTTATCCCTTGATTGATATCCAGAGCCGTTATCGAATGAGCAATCAGGACCAGTACACCCTGCAACAATTGGGCACTTTTAGGGACTCGTTTTAATCGGTTTTTCGCTACGGGGCCACGTTTTTGGATGTATAAATATGTATAGGTAGATTCGCAAGAACTTTATCCTGACTATATCGCGCGCTAATTTTTGACGGTTTGCCAAAGGTTGCTGATAAAGACGCGCTGATCAGGTTGGTATTCGATTTCTGGTTCAGCGTCCTTATTTAAATTTTCTATGATATTAGTGCGATTATGTAACGATGACTCATTAATAGTATTGTATATAATTTTCATACTATCTCGGTGATTTTGCATGTATTGTTGCATTAAATGCTTAGACATATTAATATCAAAGGATCGCGCGGATCAAAGTGGCCGGTTATTATATCGAACGGTCTACACTTGGTAAACGAGTGGATCGAACTATTGTAAGCTAAGATTCCGTATGGGACTAGATTGGAAATATCTTGATCTTTGTGAGTTAATTTTAGGATACGAAGATGTTCCAGCAATGTAGAGTGAAACCTCTCTACGATCCCGTTATCGTTTGGACTATGTGGCAAAATTTTATGATGGTTTATTTTATGCAGAGTTACGAATTCGCTAAACAACTGGTTCGTAAATTCAGTGCCGTTATCTGATACTATTGTTAGCGGTAAACCGTGATGCGTACAAAATTTAAGTAAGGCTTGCAAGGTGCTGATTGCTGTACCGTCGCGAATGTGGTATGCTTGAGCATACTTAGAGAATACGTCGACAATAGTTAAATATTTCTCGTTTTGAATTGAAAGCAAATCCATGTGAACAATTTCGAATGGTTTCGTAGCCGGGGGAACTATGTTGAACTGTTGTCTAATGGGATTACGGTCATATTTTGCTTGACCGCACACCGTACAACTATTAATAAATTTTGTGATATCGTCCTTCATCTTAGGCCAATAATATCGACGGGATAACGCGAGATGACATTCGTTTATTCCGCGGTGGTTGGTTTACCTCATGGTAATGCTTTATTATTTCTTGTTGCCTGAGGTATTCTTTTTTATATTTTCCACTTCGAATTTTGATAACACTAAATTCATAGCGGAGTTTTAAATTTATTTTGAATATAGGTATGATATCGTAAAATGCAAGCGGTGGATTAATAAGCAACGCGGTTTTACCTGATTGACATATTCTTTAATTACATTCACTACATCTGATTCTAGTTGGACTTGGACACCTGTACGGATGTCCTAGTATGCGTATCGAAGGGTTTAGAAGCCGTCGGTCGCTTTTTGATATCGCCGACAACTGTAATACATATCTGCCTATGAAATTTATTTAATGGTTCGGCGACGATTGGGACTTCTAAAATTGGATTTTCTAAACTGGTATGAGCCGAGGCTGTAGACGAATTTTCCCCTGAAGGTGGGCATTCTGACGGGTTTGCAACAACTGAACTGATTTCTTCGTTATTAATTTGGATGCGAGACAAAGCGTCTGCATTACAATTACTACTACCTTTTTTATATACTACAGAGAAATCGTATTCCGAGAGTTTAAGTTTCCAACGAGTTAAACGAGAGTTAGGCTCCTTTAGGTTCATAACCCACTGGAGTGGTTTATGGTCCGTTACGATTTTAAATTTTCGTCCAAATAAATAAGGTCGGAAATATTTAGTCGCCCATACGATAGCAAGAAGTTCCTTTTCGATAGTACTATAGTTGGTTTCGCTATCGTTCAGGTACGCGACGCGTAGCATGCGGGCTTATCCACCTAGAGGCCCTTGTGATAATACTGCCCTATTGCTGCGTTAGATGCGTCAGTTGTAGGATGAAATCTTTAGAAAAATCTGGTATTGAAGAATCGGGTCATTATGGAGCTGCTTGCATTTTCAAAACAACTTGTATACTCGGCGTTAGTTACGATTTTCTTACCTTTCTTTAAACATTGCGTTAAGGGTTTGGTAACGTGTGCGAAATCAGGAATAAATTTTCTGTAATAACCTACTAAACCGAGAAACTGTTTTATTTCTTTGGGTGTAGTAGGTAGCGGATACTTTTGATTGCTGAAATCTTATCCGGGTTAGGTTTAATACCATCTTTACTAATTATATGCCCAAGATAGGTCTGTTTCAAGTTTCAGAAATTCAGACTTATCCATTTGTATCTTAAAGTTTGAATCTCTTAGCTTTTGGAACACTCTTCTCCAGGTTGACCATATGTTCCTGAGAGAAGTACTGAAAACTACAATATCATCTAAATAAACTAGACAAATAGTGTTTTGTAGGTCTTTGAGAACATTGTCCATTACGCGCTGAAAGGTGGACGAGAGTTTTTAATCCCATTGGCATGCGTAAAATTCTAGTGACCATTCTCGACATTGAATGCTGTCTTGGGTATGTCGTCGGATTCATCTCAACCTGATAGAACCCTAGCTAGGTCCAAAGTCGAAAATACTGACAGTTACCAAGTTTATCTAGGACGTCGTTTATGTTGAGGTATCGGATACTTATCGTCATGAAGTTTTCTCGTTTAGTTTGCGAAATCTATGACGACACGCCATTTAGTTTTACCGGATGCGTCGGTTTTTGGAACCACCCATAGGTGAGCTCACGCGGATTCCGATGGTCGGATAATGCCTTGATTCAGCATCTTGCTTATCTGGTCCCTAACTTCATCTCTATGTATATACGGGTACCGATAACTTTTTGTGTATACCGGTATCTCATCAGTTGTCTTAATGCTATGCTTAATTTTGTTAGTGAAGGTTAACTTTTCACCATCGATATAGAATACATCAGCATAATTTGCACATAACGTCTAAGTTGAGCGCGCTCCTCTGCGTTCAAATGATCCGTGCGTAAGCGAGATAGGACATCGGCTGCGCGCACGAGTCTGACGGATTAGAACATTGAACGTTGTAGGACTCGGCATGAATTAGTTGGTCTAGGGAAAATATTAAATCGTGCTGCGTCGGGTTAGTAATTTCTAAAATCCGCGATTTGCATACGGTGGTTAGACACTCCTTATAATACAATTGAAATAGTTTGTTCGTTGATTAAACATTCACCGTCATGTAAATTTATCGAATTCTAACTATTTTAGATGAGTTGGCCGGGATAATTTCTTCGTACCAATTCACGTTGCAGAATTATACATGAAATAGAATTGGTCGGTTACGTGTGATAAGCACTTTGTCCTTTAAGTCGATTTTAGCTTCAAATTTTCTAATAAATCCAACCCGATAAGGCCGTCGAAATAATTATGAAATTTATAAATATATAATTTTATGTCGTCCGTTTCATTGAACTCTGGGAAACAAGGAATATTAATAGAATAATTATTCCTTGAGGTGGCATGAACATTGGTTACTTCGACAGGTCAAAATTAAGCGGCAAATTTGAATAGAACATTTCGATAGCACCAGAGGCAGATAAATGATTGGTTTGCGCCTGTATCTATAAGTAGTTTTAACGGTGGATCAAAATTTGAATGTATGGAAGCTGTCTCTGAGTTTGCAAATTCAATTCTATTTTAAGTTGTTCAATTTGTACGATTCCGAAAATTCGCTCTCTCCCGAACTACTAGAGGCTGAGGTTCACTCGAGTTACCTGAAGGGCACTCGTCAATCACGTCATAACCGGGCTCGATATAATTACTCGAGGTTGCACAATCATAAAATCACTTCTGATGGGATAAACATTGTAAGGATCACAAAAATAACCATGAGGGGTCGTACATATAATAATCAGGTAATGTGGAAATCACTATAGTTATCAACTTCATTAATATTCATTTCTTTCGTTTTAAAATAGTTAGAAGGCGGGGGATTGCCATATTTGTGCCAATCATGACCGGTAAGTTGGTTACCCGCAGGCCTTTCTCGGGTAACGTAGTGGCTGACACCACTCATAGGCTTAGGGCCTTGATTTTGTGGTATATACCTAGGGGCAATTTGGAATTTGTTTTGCAGCGCATTATGTTAGGCGGTGGCACGGAACATTTGTTGCGTGCGCGTAAACTTTATTGTCTAGATGGCAGAGGCTGCTGGAGTTAGGCTTCCACGTCTGTTGAGGGGCTGCCAATTGGGTATGTGGTGGTCGAGCAACGGAATTGAATGGTTTAAACGGGTAAGATATTAGAACTATTGGCACTTGTTTGGGTAATTGAAAACCTTGTGACTTCCTTTCCGAAATTGAATCATTACGGTTTTGTAAAGTACATCACATTCAATTCCTCTTGCACGAACTTCTAAGGCTTTTCAGCACTATCTGGACGCATACATCTGATACGAGAGCCAAGGGCTCTTTAAACCCTCACAAATGCCTGCATTGTTAACTTTTTATACAAAGTACGTTTAGCTTCAATAGTGGTATCGACACTCTCATGTAGGCTGACGTATGTCATAATGGTACTGAATAAATTTAAACATTTATCGTAAAATTCTTGCGGCGAACTATTCCCCTGCGTAGCCAACATAAGGTCGTTATATAAAGCGGTCTCATCTCTCTGGTCCGAAAAATTATTAATTAGAGTATTCTTTATGCTATCCCAACTTTCAGAAATGCCATTTGAGTTAATTATCCGTGCAGCTGACCCAGTAATTTTATTAAGTATACCGTTTACCAGGCATAACTTAGCTAGCTCGTTGCCGGGATTTGCAATTAAATATTCCGCTACTATTTGGTCACATAAGTGGATAAATCTAGGTAATATATGCGGGTTCCCGTCAAAATCGGGTACCAGGCGTAGGGCTTTAAAAATTGCGTCTACGTCGGCCATCTCGAGGGACTGATTTAATATCGAGTCTATCGAGGAATCTACGGTCTTATCTAAATCTACACTAATATTTCTATAGCTATCCAAGTTGAGCCTACGAGCAATTTGTGCACGTGCAGGCCCTTTAGGGGTAGTGTACTTAGGATGAAAAATCTTGGAAACTAAAAAGGACACTTATAAGGATATTGAGAGCAACACACAAGGATAATCTTAAGTGTACTCACATGGATTTCATTCTGGTTCTTCGGGATCGATTTCGGATTTTCCTCCTTGACGGACTCCAGGTTCCAGGATACCAGGCGCGTTGAGTATCTATTCTAGATCCTAAGCTACCCTAGGTATCCTACCGACTGCGCCAATTATGGTAGTCGCCGTCGGAGGACCCAAAAACTCAAAATTATTGGATATAAATTTAATTAAAATAAAATATGAAAATTACAATTTAACTTATGCTAAAGCTAAGCCTAGTCTGACTCCTTTCGATGCAGAAATGGAATGACCGAGCTACATTGAAATTATCGTAATGTAGTAATTCAACACGATGGAAATTTCCAGTAAAGTGCAGGCGTCGGATGGCAGCGGCCTCCTTAGGGTTCGTCGAAACCGTTCCCGTTGATGAAAGCATACTTTGCCTCGTGTCGACTCGTTTGACGCATATTTGATACCGTGTGAATCGATGTTGCAATGAATAGATGACGCTGCATAGTTGCAATTTGCTAAGGGCTTTACATATAACACATAAATGAATATATAAATGATAACACAGGCTGGTAATGGAATGCTCGCTCCAGGCTTTTTCAAGTGTAATATACGTATGATAGTACTGTATGTAGCTCATAAGAAAAGAGAATAATTTACAGCAACGGTTGTAATAATAAGGTATTTTATTATACATATAGTTTCAACTATTTTATATTTATTTATTTTTACAGGGGGCCACCTGGACGGTATTATTACGGTGCTTATTTCTGATACGCAGCAGCATTATTAAACAACATTCACAGTAGCCAGTGCGTTGGTGATTGTGATACCCCTGATACTGCCGATGTTCATGGGCATCGGTAGCCATTTTCCATCAGATGGCCGGACTGCTTTTCTGCCTTAGCATGCAATAAAAAAAAATAACTGCCATTACAAACATTCATATCTAATATGTTTTTTAAAGTAATCGTGCTTACTTGAGCCTTTAATATGAAGCAGAACGTGGGTATAATATAAACAATAGACGATTTTCTTTATTAATCGATGCTGTGTGGCCAATCGCATGAGAGAAGATATTGATAAAAAGTTATTTTAAAAAAAGAATTTTATTTTTATTTAATAACCAATTTACAGTGTTAATCAAGTCGCGGCTGAGAAAACCGTGGTGAGAAATCATTGGTACAAAGTTGAAAATAACAATCTTAGTATATTACAAATAATATGCCGCCGAATATCATATTAATTCTTACACATTTTGCAAAGCGCTTACTTATTAATATATCTATTGCTGACAAAGCTTGCATGCAAACTCATGCGTGCAGCAAAATTATTGCAAACAGATTAAACTGGCAAGAAATAGATGGATGAGTAATAGTGGCAAGCAATGTAACTACATGGTTACTGCGACCGCTTTGTTTATGTGTAGCATGAAATCGTCAGTATAGTTATAAATAAATGATACTGTCGTGGTTGTCCTGTATTATGTTATGGCTTTTTACCTCTATTTCTTGCGATTTTGTTCTGCTTGCATTCATTGTACTGTACGCGTGCAATTTTTCGTACACAGTAAAATTTTTTGGGTCGCTCCCTAGCGTAAATGGTCTACCACGTGACCTGGTACCTTCTACTTTAAATACTGACAATTGTTCATACTATAACCACGCTCTTAAATTAGCAGTTAAATAATTTCATGTTTGTGCTTCTTAATAACATTAAATATTTCCTCATAATTCGCCTTCTTATATTGAGTAATATATCAAGCTCCACCCTGTTCCATATGTCACATAAAGTTTTTACTGACGTAATGACTAATGGCGATTCTAATTAAGCTGTTACATGTAGCAACATTTACGGAAAGGACTTTGCAGTTTAACGCAACCGGAAATTGCTGTCGAAATTTTTCATCCCCGACCCTTTCGAGTAAAAGTAGCGCTTACTAATGAGTCCCTTTTGTATACATACTTAACGGTAACCCTTATGATTCTCCTTACCCTTACGATGTGAAACTATTTTAAACACTACAGAAATATTCCTTACCACCGCATTACATGTTTATTATTTGTGTAACATTTTTAACCTGAAAAACACGAATTATTTTAAACCTCTTCCCTTAAAAGCATACGATTTTATATTTTAACATAGACCTGGAAAGCTTTTAATCAGTACCTCCAATAGTAACTTTCAAAATTCACGTTTCTGAATTCTTTACAGAATTTCTTTATTTCTTATTATGACATCGCAATGTATTTTGGTAGTTACAAAAATACGGACCTATAAGCATGGTTAACTACGAAGTAAATCGATTAAATCAAAGTATCAATTTATTTATTACTTATTTATAAGCCATTGCTGTATTATTTCCCATGAACTATTGTGCGCATTTATAGCGATCTAGCGATTGATGGTGATTCGACTTTTCGCCTTCTGATAATAGACACTATAATAGGTCGCAATTGTATTAAAAGTATCATAAATATCTGTTCTCCGAGAAAAAACGTGTCAGATTGTGAATGATGTTGGGTATTTATAATAAATTGGTAAAGGCGCGTATCACGATTCATAACAGAAGTGTCATAGTAAAGGTAATTGTAGTTGTAGTATAGGTAAGTTGCTGCTATGTATTCTTTGACACATTGTTTAACAGTGCATTGACACATACCATTGAGTCTTCTATCATTGTTTTTGTTGTCATCATTAATTTATTCTGATTTTTTTTCAAAGATAATAATAAGAGATTATAATATAAACCTAAGGCTTGCATTAAGATTTTTTTAAGTTGCTTTATAAAATGAATTATTCACTTCCACACCAACGATAATCGAACAATAGTTGTTAATTTAAGCCAGAGTTTCTCTTATTGCATCCGGACGCAGCCCAGCAGCCTGCAATCTCAGCATTACCAGGGTATCATTTTTTATCAAGAAAACAGGCTGCCTACAATGCCCTTTAAACCGGAACATGAGAGATCTTTCCGGCAGAAATAAGAGTGGTACTACCTCAGACGGCCCCTATAAAAGTGGACCAATGACCTTCGAAATATTTGAGAGCTCTATAATCAATAAACCTTCTGATAACAACATATATCCTAATGACATATGCACACATGACACGACACATACAGACATGACCTCTTCTTTCACGAAAGAAGTCATTATTTCGAGATATCTACGCGGTACAGACTAACGCACCGTTTGAGAGAGTAACCATTCTTACCGAATGAACCACCTGCATACCTATTTGTTCTAGGTAGCCTCCATTTGAATGTGAAAAAACACTTGTTATTTTCACACATGTTACAAAAAATGTCTTTTAAATAAATCTCTTTCCCAAAGTTAATCTTGAAGACATCTAGTAATGTTAATGCCTACACTGTAATGAACATAAATTATTGGTCAAATTAAATTTCCCGTTGTTCCTGAAGATATATGTGTAAACACATTACCTTTGAACTGTAATAATAATAACTTTTTAAAAATTAATTTATCTTACAAACATTGGTAATTTATATGATTCAACAAAATTCAAACTGGAATAAAATACAGTCCATTTTACAACTTTGACGAAGTCTAGACCAACTTTATTGAAAACTTTATTCTCCGAGAGACGCACGAAACGAGCATTGGTAAAAAGTAGTATCTACACGAGGCTGGCTTTTAACTTTTAAGGTTTTCTTTAATCATAGAATCGGAATTAAGTTATTGCAAAAGGAAGTGAAAATTATTCAAATGTTATTGGAAACAACCATTAGAGATATATTAATTTATTCGCTTATATCACAATGCATACCACAGCCTAAATTGCCTCGGGTATACATTGTGTTGATTTATAAAAGTTGATTTATATGCACAATGAAGGAGTCAATAACTAATGTCATATATGTATGTGCTTGCACACTTTAGTGTAGACCGATTGATGAATTAGTTTAAGTCTATCTTTTATGATTTAACCAACGTTTGCTATTTAAACGCACAAGGTTACGATGTTTGTAGCTAAATTTTAGATCAATATTATATATTATGTTTTGTTTTAATTTTCTACATATCTATTGAAGTAATGAGTACCTTTTTTTTTTTTTTTTTACCTTGGGGAAATGCCTACGCATACCCGTCCTCCTTGAGGGCAAGACGGTTATGTCGGACTCGCACCGACTAAAACCACCACGTTGTTCCTTCCTGACGCCTTTAGGATGGGGTCACAGGAACGTTTATCACTCATCTGCAACCCCACCAGCGCTGGCCGCCGAAGCAGCCCCATCTCGGCCCTACGGCCATCTGCCTCCCTCTGGGCGCGTCGGAACTAGCGCGCCCTTCGTCTCGGCCCCTGTAGTTTAGTAACAGATTCCCCCGAATCTGTTACTCGGGGGCCATGGGAGCTAGGAGTTCCCTGACCACGCAAGGACCAAACTCCCAGCCCCCAGCGGCGGTTCAGATGTTACGCTCCGCCGCTAGCTCCATTTCGGCCGCAGAAGGAGGAGAGATCGACGACACCATGCCGAATGTCCCCTCCTCCCACGGCCCCTCCACAACGCATCAGCGGTGCGGCCCCGCCGAGTCGCGGAGTAAGGGAAAACGGCCTACGGAATACCAATACTCCTCTTCCCTCGCGGCTCCACCATGGTTGCGAAGGATAGGAAGGGTGGCACTCCTACCTCCTGCAACTCGTCCCTCACGCCTTCCTTGGCGCATCCAAAGCGGGCTTGTTCAGCCGCATGGAGCAGCCTCCTCCACGGCTGGCCTTGCACCTCAGGCCGGCCAGATTCCTCTTAGCTTCCCTGCGCTGACCCAAGCGCAGGTGCCTGAGCCCCACGCTACGACAAAGCGAGAACCTGTTCGGGGGGAAGTAATGAGTACCTCTTTCAACCTACGGAATAATAAAAATATCAAAACTGTTACGATAAAATGTAACGGTTTTTATAAACCATGAAAAAGTGTTATCAATTGTTTTCTTTTCGTAGAACAAAAATAAATAAATAAATATTATTTTAGAGGCTTTTATTAAAAACATTTAAAAGAAAAAATATTTTATAAATAAAATATTTTGAGAATATAAAAATGACTTTCCTGCCACGTAAGTTCTAAAATTATATACTCTTTTAATTAAAATTTATGTATTATTATATCCATAACAAGTTACTCTGTTTTTAAACGAGTTTTAAAGCTATTATGTGAAATTATTTAAGAAAGTTATAAAAAATATGCTTTTTAGATCCGCATTAAAAACTTACTTAACGTAATAATGACACTATAAACATCATAGTTTAAATTTTTATATACTTTCACAACGTAAATATTACTCTATTTATAAGAATAATAAAAAAGTCAACCAGTAAAGTCTATTTGCAATTAAAAAGAGACACTTAAACCGATATCTAGGGATTCAAGAATACTTGTATGCACTGATGATGTACCAATCAGGAGCTTCAATAACAATAGCACTTATACCGTTAGAGCTGATGCTTTAATAATAGTTACAACTTGGTAAATTAAAAACAAATACTGCTATATTTGTTTAATAAAACTTCAATTTTTAACAAAACTGTAATTACAATTTTTTCAAGATATTTTTAAATCTTATAGTATTATTCTTTCATTGTGCATGAATTTTGATGATGAGCGTAACATGTTTTCTGTTTATGTAAATACAAAGCTATTGTAAAATTCACTGTCATTAAACTTCTTTGAAAAATATATTATAATGTTGTGCTTGTAATATTTCCTGTTCCACCTTGATATCAACTTTTCGAACTTTTGGCAGCTTAAAAGTTCTTTGAAAGACTCAACTGCCAAATGCACAATGAGTTATTTCCGTTTGGTCTGACTTTCACTTTAAAAGTTTAGCGACAAAATGTTTATTAAATGCTTACTTATGTACAGTTCTATTATTTGAATTTTTTTTAATTAGTTAATAAATAAGAAACGCTTTATTTTTTGTATTCTATATAAGGAAAAAATATCTCAGTTTTGACATTACGACTAAAATTGTTATGAAGCATTAGGTAAGTTAGGTAAAATGAATAGGGGGTATTATGGAAGGCCTATGTCCATAGTCTACTGACCAGCACAGGCTGATGATGGATGAATGTATGTATGTATAAAAAATTAAGTCATAATTTTCTTTACAAACTAAGACGTTTCTAATAGATGCCAAAGAATGATTTGAAAAATAAAATATATGGACAAAATATATTGTTGTTACAATTGGTAACCTCAAACATAACATCGTATTTGAGTGGAATAATATTTTGATGCAACTAATTAACGGTATAATTTCAATGCATTCAAGATTCAAAACATTTACGAAATACATTGTACATTATTTGGGAATAACTGTTCTGTACAAGGTAGGCATTGTTTCTTGCGGTAACGTGACGTAACGTCCTAAGCATAGATATCCTGAATTTGACATTAAAGTAGAAGGACTTAGGAAAATACCCATCTTGGTACATGGAAAAACAATTTACATTTAGTTAAAACAGGCGTGACCAATTATTAATCCGTAAAATCAACAATGATTAAGCATGTTTAACAATCTTATACATAATTTTTACTGGGCAGTATTTATAAATCAATTGTTACGATGGTTTGTTATTGCAGATTTTGCTAATGACAAGTATATACTGAAATTGCAATATCGAGCGGGCTAGAACAGGATAGATCTTAGTTATTTATGTTGATGTTGATGTTTTGTACACTGATACGAACTGATGTTCAAATTATACTTTTGAAAAAATATTTACGTTTTTTTTTAGAGACGTTATTGTTTTTGCTGTCAAGTAATATACATCTTTTAAATTTCTGCGAAGTACTAAAACTTTAAAATAATCGACGTGAATAGAATGTTCACTTCTGCGAACTTAGCGTTTTCAGAAATTTCAAATTGTATTTTTAATAATTGTAATTTTATTGTAAATGGTAATAAAAACAGGTCTGACATTATAAAAAACGAATAGCCCTTTAAGAAGAGAAAGAGAATGAGGACTATTAAAAGCCAGCCTTTAGATGCTTCTACTCTCTGTCTGTGATGCGCTATCCAAGTTGTAAATTTTGGTGTAGTAACGCAGACACCATCCCCTAACGAACCCTTTTCTGGAAGGATCTTTAAATCTTCACTTATTTTTCATTACATTGGCGAGACGCTTTGAGATTTTTTTATTTTTTTAATTTTTTTTAGTAGTATATCCAGCGAGAGTGACAAAGAGAGAAAGACAGTAAGTAAAGAAAATAAGAAGTTGTTCATTAAATACAAACAGTTCGCAAATGCGATTGCATAAAAAACACGTATCTATAAATGAAAAGCCAAACATTCAAAAACTGATAAGCACAATTTCATTTGTTCGGATTCCAATCGTCTTACGAGATAATTTACGCTCCAAATCCTAGTGGCTTATTTTACAGAACGACAACAAAAGAAGGCGATATTATCGCAAAGGTTTTCTGTCGATTCGATTCTATCATTTGCGGATTAAGTTTATGAGGACCAAATCTAATTTTCTTTCCTTTTCCCACCATTGTTGGATATACTTTCAGCATATGAGAATAAAATATTTCCCGTTCGTCTTTTTATCTAATGTTTTCTTGAAATTGGATTGATAGGCAATAGTAATTTATTTAATTTAATATTATTAAATATGTTGCATTAATACGTATTTTATGGCGTTCGTATTAATTTTCTCCAGAATGTCTCTTCACTATTAACTGAAAAATAATTAAATTAAGATGTATCGATGCATTGACATATTATAATTTCTTATGTCTAATAATATTTATTTTGGTTATGAAATATAATAGTAATACAAGATTAAAAGAATACCTAGATGACTGTTAGTAATACATGGAAATTTAAAGATTTGATTGAAAATATTATTTGAATATTATTTTGCCTATAATCTTTATATGTATATATCGTTTATAACGCAAAATTTGACCGAAGCATTTTAAATTTTGTGTAATAAAGGTATATATGCCGTGGTAATTGACAAAACAAAAATGTATTTTATTTAATGATAGAAATAAATTAAAATCATTTACAGAAAAAAATATTATCAAACTTTAAAAGGATAACCTTCTGATTTAAAGTCTTTGAATTATTAAAGTAGTTTTTAAAAAGGCAGTTTTTAGATTACCATTTGAAGTGTAAATACAAAATCGACGACACAAAGAGATAAGACAAAAGATATTGAAATAATTTGAACAAAAATTTTACCCTCTGAAAAACGATATTACAAAAGTTTAAGGAACTCGTACCTTTCGCAACCCAAAACCCTCGTGAACTATAACGTAATAATTTATATCTATAAAGGTGCTTCTTAAACAATGGCCTAAACTGCAGAAGAAGTGCGTTGTTATTATTTACAATTGTATGAGTGTTTATATTTTTATATTTTATTATAGATTAATTTACATCAGCCTGTGATAGCCCAGCAGTGAACTATTACAGGCTTAAAATAACATAATGAAATCAAAATGTCAAAATAATATAAACTTTAACATCAGAAGAGGCGGGAATCATGTACTCCATCACAATTGAGTCAATCTTTATGATTGGTTACGAACTTCAAAGTAAGATCGAGAACTAAAAGTATGTAATTTTTACATTATGAATTCTCTCTCATCTATTTACTAAACAAAACGAGTAAAAAAATTTAGTACCTCATCCTTTTGGGAAGTCAGATAAAAATTAGTTTAGAGTTTTTATTGTTTTTGGCACGTTACAAAACAAGCGAAGTAATTACAAAGGGAAATTAGTAAGAAAAGCGCTCACCCAAAGTATATTTGTTTGCCTTTCATCTGCGTGACCTTATTTGAACTGTAACTGGCATTAAAAGTAATAATTAATATTTTGCACAAATATTTAATCTTCTAGTCTGTATCAAAAGTTAAGTAGGTCAAAATGATTTCTGTGAAAAGCTAAACTAAAAATATTGGTACTTATTACAAGGTAATGGATCGTTTATTTTATAATTCTTAGTCTGAGGATAACTGGATATTGTAGTTCCTACGTATTGATATCCGTGTATATAATATTGTAGTTTGATATAGGAAAAAATATTAAGTATATACTTTTTTATAGAAGTTTATGTTTCGATAGTTATATTTATTCTCAAATTTTAGTAATTACTTTTGTGTTGTTAATAAAGCAAAAATAATAAAAACTTATTATCAGAGATTATTATCTTCTTACCTATATGGAAGAATATACTAAAAATAAAAATGTCACTAAAATATCATTTTATCATTTAACTCTTAGTGTCATTTTTAAATAACTAAATAAACATTTATTAAACGTTTTTATGTCATCGTTGATTTAGAATACGATACTTTGTGAAAAGGAGAACAAAATACAATAAACATTTCGCCTTTTATCCCTGCTTCCGTTTCCTGGACAAGGAATGACTTACCACTTCACTTAAGACCAAACTTATTTTGAATTTTTGGGAAAATGATTTCGCAGAAAGAGTCAATGACATATTTGTAGTAGAACAGATCGAGGAGAATTTTTTGGAGCAACATCGAACGTTTAGTATATGATTTTTTTATTTGAAAAAGTAATCAATAGAGTTGCTTGTGCTGCTCTCTGAATAGTATTGAACAATTCTGAATGTCCTGAGTTACTCATTAATCTGATTAGAACTAACATCACGACATGGCTGCTAAAGTCGATCACGAAAACAATTTCTGTGATATTTTGTTTGTAACACGCGGTGTCATGGACGCTTGTGAATGAGTTTCTCCTTTAGTTGACATATATTTTGTTAAGGTTATTAATTATGCTTCCAGCAGACACACTGCATCACTAGGAATATCTTCAAGATTCGACAAGATTGTCATTAGTATATCGCGCTTTCGAGTATAAACGAAGATATTTAAAGCGGATAAAGCTTAAATACTGTACGTCGATGTCATATGATTATGGAAACGCATTCTTTAGTTGTTTCTTGCACAAGATATGATCTTCACATCCGTGTGTCCAAGTAACTCTAATGTAGGCTGCTTAAAAACTTGGATTTTAGAAGTTTTGGTGCAAGTGAAAAGCACCTGGTGAATTAATACTGCATATACCTCTAAAATTTGATTAATTCTTGACACTTTATATGACATATAATAACAATTAAAGCTTATTGTTGTATGTGGAGACTTTAATAAAGACATTCTTACTGATTCACCGCACTCATTGCAGTTTTTAACTCTATTTAAAAGCTTCAATCTTCAATGTGTGTTTATGAACCAACTAGATTAACACTATCTTGTGCCTCTTGTATTGATAATGTGTTTGTAAATTGTAAAGTTATAGATCGGGCTGTCTTAAGCGGTATTTGTTTAGATCATAAAGCCTTAAAAATACCCCTTTAAGTACTCCTATAAGTAACTTTCCTATCTTGTATAGACTTATTACCAAGAACAGAACTAAATAATTTAAGTATAATGTAAAAGCTAAGCGTCCTAACCTAGAATTAACTATGGATCCTTATAAAGACTTTGGAGCATTGTCTAATTTTATTTCCAGTGAATACAATGCTGTTTTTACTAGGAAAGTTATTACAAGTAATAAAAAACTGAATTTCAGTGACTGGGCTTCTATGGGAATTAGGCGTAGCAGGGATTATTTATATATATTGTACGATCCTAAATCATTAACATCTAATGTAAAATTCCATAACTATGTAAGAACATACTACAATACATAAAAATATTTAAACAAATTTGTTTGAGGGCTAAGACAATGTATTTAAATCATAAAATAAAGTTATCCTCTAATACAATCAAGACTTCCTAGCAAGTTATAAATACGGAAACAGGAAGAAACACAAAACAGAGGAATGACCTAGAACTAAATATACAGGGTTAAACTGTTAAGGTAAAGGCTGAGGTAGCTAATGAGTTCCAAAATGACTTTACAAACATAGCTCCTAAAACTACAAAACACTTAAATTCTAGTTCTGATTTAGCCTTATCACACCTAAAACTATTGGATAGACAATGTTTCCCTGATTTTAATTTTTGTAATGTTAGCCTTATAGATATAGTGAAGGCATTTAATACAATAAATAAAAAGAAAACAGAAGACTTGAGGGGTTTATCAACATGGGCAATAAATTTAATAATTCAGCATATATCCCCCATATTGGACATAATATATAGCTATAAGTAACTGTAGATTCCCACAGTTAATGAAATTCAGTAAAATAGTACCAGTCTTTAAATCGGGCTGTACAGTTTAAATGGAAAGTTATAGACCACTCCTATACTGCCAGCACTTAGTAAAATTTTCGAAAAAATCATGTTAGAACAACTTTTAGTACACTTTTCCAAACATGATATTTTAAGTGATCACCAATTTAGCTTTACCAGAGGTAGATCAACAGTAAATGCTGGTATAAAGTTAGTCTCTTATGTTCTATCATCTGACTCCCTTGTACGGATGGGTGTTCCTCAAGGATCAATTTTGGGACCTTTTCTGTTCCTGATCTATATAAATGACTTGCTTCTGGTAGTGGATAGTCTGTCCGAGGTTGTCCTTTTTGCAGATGACACTTCTTTACTGCTAAGGGTAAAAAGAAATGACCATAACGTTTAGATACCAAATAGGGCAATTGATATTGTGTCAAACTGGTTTGCGTCCAATAACTTAGTACTTAACGCGAACAAAACTAAATGCTTACGCTTTACTCTTTGTAAGTTGCCAGATTCTCAAAATATTAAAATTGACAACGAGAACATTCCTTACGTAAGCTCTACTACATTTCTTGGATTTTCTATTGATTCCAAGATGCAGTGGGGAGCACATATTGATAAACTCGCAATCTTTGCCATACGCAAAATTAGGCAGCTGACTGACGAGGCAACTGCAAAACTAGTTTATTACGCGTACTTTCACAGCCTTATATCCTATGGATTATTAGTATGGGGATCTGCAGCCGGTTTGAATACAATATTTATACTTCAAAAACAGGTTGTGTCGTTGTTTCACACAACATTAAGATGACACATGCCTTAGCTGAGCATGCCTAAAACTACAGTAACCAAGACCGGATGCAACACATTATCAGTTAATTGTAAATGAATTAGAAGCGAAATACTTTCTGGACGCAGTTTATAACAATTAACCTAGCTTAGCCTAACTCATTGCTTAACAGATAATTCAGTACTTTTCGTCCTATTGAGATTTAATGATGGCAATATTATATAAGAAAATCTATAACATAAACTATTTGATATATATGTATCAGGGGATCTTGAGTTTTAATATTTAATTTATTTTTACATATGAAAATTTGATTCCTCTCATGAATCAACAACAGACAATGGTTAAAGCAAATAAAACTATAGAATATGACTTTTATGAGATTTTTGCGAGCAGAGTATATAGTATACATTTGAAATTTTAATAAAATTTTATAGTTAAAGATTTTCAGTGTTGCAACTTTACAGACGAAACCCATTTTAAGTCCATTTTACTTTTTAAGGATGTCTCCTCACAGCACATACTCGAAGCAACAGACGAATGTGAAAAGCGCTAAAAGGCTATTAAAAGTTAGCAAAGAAGAAATTCTGAATAAAAATCTTTTAAGCAAACATAAAACAAAAGATTTGCTGTTCCGTTTTGTTCTTTGCGTGATTATTCAATGTAAAAATATATTTTAATAAGTTTTTTATATTTTTTAATTCATTGTATTTTAGATATCTAATATATTTTATTTATTTACTAAATTTTAAAAATCAAATATAATGTTAATAAGTGTGTTGGTTACTTTGTTTTAAGTTAAAATAAAGTGTGTTAAACTTACTTTTTACATTCAATGAGATATATCAACATGGTAGAATAACAAGTCTTCTACAGTATTCTCAATTCATCAGTTATTAAAATTGGCCGATGGATATTAATTTATGATTAAATTATTATGCCGTTAGATACCTTGGTATCTAATATATTGGATTAAACCATCATAAAATTGAAACAAGAAAATACTATGTTACCAAACTTTTGTATACCTTTTGAATTATAGAAAGTTGCAAAAGAATCAATCTTTGCAAAGATTAAAATACTTCGCTCCTGAATGAGATTAAATTCGAAGTTTGCTGAAAATCTTTTTCAAACTTTCAAACTTTTACCAGTGATGATGATACGTTTAGAATTAAATTAAATTTATGTTTAAGTAAATTTTTATTATAATATAAACCACATCATTAGCCTGTGTTAGTCCACTGCTGGACATAGGCATCCCCTAATACACCCCTATCCTATAGAGGAGTTTGAACCGTATCCCACCACGCTAGTTCATTCCGGGTTGGTGGGTAAACCAATTTTTACATGCCCATTCGAGGCATGGATCATCGTACTTTTTAGACAACTGGGTGATCGGCCCAAATTGCCCTGACCAACAAGGAACAACAATGAAAATTTGTTGCGTCCCTGTAGGATTCGAACCCAGGACTTAGGGTTTCTTAAGCACACGCCTATGCCACTAGGCTACAAAGGCAGATATAAAACACAATAGTCTTTTTTGCAAATATTTTAAAACTGGGGACTCATCGATTCTGCTACTCCTCTTTTATTCTCCTCCTCACAAAAGTGCAAATAATTAAGTATAACGTTTCTTTTTTTATATCTAAGGATTCATTTACAATTGTGCAAAACATTGTTTTTTATTTAAAAAAATGGTTACAGGTAATAAAAGAGTTGGACATTTTTTGAAATTATAAACATGGTTTTGTAGTCGTTTTTACGCGTTTTGGCCATAGTCGCGTTTACGCTGAATATCGAATATAACATAGAAAATCACAGTAATATAACGCGTAAAGTCAAACTGCACTTTGTTAACGGTAAAGGGGTAAAGATTAAAGTAAGGGGGAACATGTCTACTACTTACTGCTATAGGTGCTAGTACCTAAAAGCATTTAAACATAAAACATTGTCCTACCCAAATTTTGGGAACTTTCAGATGTACTCCTAAGACATACACACAAGTGCAATTTATTTTCCAGTGACTCTATTTCTTAGGGGAGTTATTTTTATATTCCAGATGACATAATACTATCTTTCGGGTAATCCAAAAATGTTTTAAACCAACACACAATATAGTAAGGCAGTGTTTGTTTGACAGTAAAGACAGATTTGTCTAACCCTAAAAAAATATAAAAAACAATCTCTCTGTTTCAAATATGATACATCATCAGCCTGTAATAGTCCACTGCTTGACATAGGCCTCCCCTAACACACCCCTATCAATTAGGGGGGTTTTGGACCACCACGCTAGTCCCATGCGGGTTGGTTGGTGGACTGACTTTTTACATGCCCATCCGACGCATGGATAATCTTACTTTTCAGACAATTAGGTGATCGGCCCAAATTGCCCTAACCAACTAGGGAACAATAATGAAAATTTGTTGAGTCTCCGCAGGATTCGAACCCACGATCTCCCGTGTCTAAACTAACCGGCGAAACCTTCTTCTCAGGTCAGATGTGTAAATTACTAACAATTATCAGCATACATACAAAGGGCGTACAGAAAATTAGAAATAAATTAGGTTAAAACCACCGCGCGCGTTTTATAGCGTAAACGCAACTTCAAAACATTGCACTCGACATCATGTACTGACCTCGCCCTGGAATCAGACTGGCTAACGAACCGCCTTTGTGAGTTAAACCGGAGGTAAGCTGGAATATGAATGAGTGCGAATAATTTTTTTTTCATAATTTATTATTGAAAAAGTGCAATCAAAATTTTATCATATAAAACAAATACACCATAATTTTGACTTTATACTGGGCAGAACATTTCGAGGCTTTAATTAAATAAAATTCGCAATGGCAAACTTTTATTGCAACTCATAGTTTAGCCAAATTAAGCTTTAGATGAATGTATAAAATAAAACACAAAACTAATGACGTGACAGTTGCCAACTTAGTGATTGACATCTCAGTGAAAATTTATTGACAAGAACTTAGACGTACGGAACTTTCTCGCCATGAGTTTTTTAAATGCAACCGTAAATTATTCATCTAAATCCGAGATTTATTTATCTAAAATATAGAATGTTTACATGGTAACGAAAATTTGGATGTAGAGAATTGACGTCGGTAAGAGATTAAATAAATTTAAAATGGCTAAATGACTGCTCTAAAATCATTTTTACCTTGAGCGGAAAATTTAATTGTTGTGTAATTACTAAATAACAACTTTGGTTATGAGTGCTCTTATGGAGTCACTCAAGGTGATGAAATAGTTGAAAAGTTTTCGAGTATACCGTAGTAAGATTATGTAATCAGACATTTGCGTGATAGCGTTTAAAAAGTCGGTATTTAATTTTCAATAATTTAAAAATAATATTATTTTTATATCTAGAAAAAAAAACATTAAAAGCCCATGGTAGATTAGGTTAGTAGTTACGTATATGTGTTAATCGTAAATAAATTTGTGATTATTTGTATGATAAATGAATTTATAGACGATGGGCACAACCTGGAAATGGAATGCTCGCAACTAAATTACGATATAAATATATACCGATTATTTAAAAAAATTAAAAAAAAGCGATGGGTTTCTTTTACCGGTCCTTCTCGGGTCAGAGGCGTCCTATTGTGAACCAGTGTTAGCGACCATGACAATCGATAAGCGAGTATAATACTTCCGAATTGACTAAAGACATTTGAAATAGAAAAAAAAATATATATTCATCCCCCGAATCCTTCAGAGTACATCTAAATTGAGCTTTTCCAGTCCATTTTGACCAGCCGACAGGTCCTTAAATTTTAGGTTTTTCTTTGTAATCATGCAGCTATACTATGTCATAGATACTAAAATATGTGGAAACATATCGCGAGAAGGTAGACGAAATTTTAAAATCGGGACCAAAACCGATTTTAAAAACTTCTTCTATTAATAAAATATTAAACATATGTTATTAGACTAAACACTTAAACACAATAACGAAAAAAACTCTCTTAAATATCTAGTGGAACGGTTTTACGTGGAGTTACTCAACACCTACTAAAGATTATTGTAATAAATATAATAAAATTACTTTTTACAGATTTTATCGCGTTCATTTTACATTTTATATTATCTGTGACTTTAAAAGCCCCTTGATTATGATTAACATGAGAATTTGTCCAGGAAATGACGCCATCATTGTGTTAAAAATACATTACTCGGCCTCTCACTTCGTACGTGAGCCATCTTAGAGGGTCACATGAATAGAGAAAGGTTCGATAGGTATAGGTATCCCACTACTGCAATCTTTAGGCCTTTTGCGCTTTTTTAATATATGTATACGAATGATCTACCTCATATAATAAACAATAACAATTTGAAGGGGAGAGGTTGCTTTAAAGGGACATTTTTGATCTTGATTATTGATTTTTTCCAGTAACTAAACTAATTAAATCTTGTATAAAATAAATAACACGAAGAAAAATATTTATTAACTTTTATAGAAATTTTTTCCGATTTTCAAAATTAATTAATATTACAATTTAATTTTGTTTATCGGTTCTTCTCGGGTTAGAGGCACCCTTTATAAACTGGTTGTATTATTGTTGACAATCATAAAGATATACATCTATGTTGGATAAAGATTTATGATATTAGATTGACTAGTTTGGTTTATCAAAAACTTATTCCTAAAAAAGTTGAAAATTTGGTTAATAATGCTTCACTCATTTTACTACTTCGAATACCACCAATTTGGTAGGTATGCTGAATTATATTTAAAAAACTAAATATATGATATAAAAACTTGACAATAATATCATTTCGTTGTCGTACTTTATTAACGCAAACAAACGTGGCGTATCTGTTATATCTATTATAACCGGGTTGATTAAATTATTTATTTGGTGAGCTGCTTTTTAAAAATAAACATGACAGACCAGTTTTGTGATACGGTCGCAATCAAATGTTTAAATGTAGGTATCAGAGCGTACTTCGTTTCCGAAAATATTAATTCCCATGGTACGTCTGATTAATTTGTAAACACGATAACAAACTAAAATATTTTAAATTGCAGGTTTTAATTAATATTTTTGTAGAATCATCCAATTGTCTTAAAAGTAAGGTGATCCGTGCGTCGGATTATCGGGCATGTAAAAAAGTCGGTCCAACCACCAAAACGCATTGGACCAGCGTGGTAGGGTAGGGTCCAAAAAACACCCTAATGGAGGAGGTGTGCAGTAGGGGAAGCTTAAGTCCAGCAGTGTACTAACAAAGGCTGATTATAATGATGCTGATGTTGATAATAATGATGATGAAAATGAAGGTTATTTGGTATCTGACATTGAGTAGCCATAGTAGCTTTACTTAGTTTGGGACTTGATAGCGATGTGTTATCGTCTCTTATTTATCGAAATTAATAGTTTATTATGCAGTTTTTATAAATAGTCTCGTCTTTATTTAATTTGTTATGATTATCAAACTGAAACAATCAAACCTTGAAGTCTATTCATTTTTAATCTGTAGATCAAAACGAAATCCTTGTTAAAAACTAATTGTTATTTTATTTTTAAACGATATATCGAAATGCAGGTTCATGTTGCATCATGTTAACCAAAATTTACCTGAGTTCAACCAGTTACAAATGTTCATCTTGAGGTAAGAGGTAATGCGGTTAGAACGTAATGTAACAGAAAAAGTCCTATTTATGTTAGAGAAAACTATTTTACGAATTTTATTATTTCTCACTTCACATCTATATTCACTCGATAGAATCTTCACCGCGAAAATTTTACAAGTTCCGTTAAATAATTTTATATAAAAGAGATAGATATTACTCTGTTCTCCAACTCTTGAACTGCTAACGCGTGAGCAAATGATTTTGTTTTGTACGTAAGTGTTTTTTTTTTTATGAATTTAGATCCTGTTACTTAAGTTTAGTCTTTATAAGTTTAGTATTTTTTTGTGTCTTTTGTTTTATTTTTTCACGAAACATATAGTTATTAGCATAGAAAATAATAAAATATTATAGAATATTACTAGTATACATCAGATTGCCTGTCATTGTATTATAAATAGATTTACAATAAAAAAATAACTAAAAAAATAGGTTATTTATATCTTTTTACTAAATTAATTTACTTATCGCAACAATAATCGTAGATGCATAAAAAATTACAAGTATATCGTATACACGATGCAATACTGAATGCAAAAATGTTAGTACTGCATCGTTAATCAGTAAAATTGTGTGTCACAATCTGTAACGACAGCGTCAACGATAAAATACTGTTATGCATCCCATGTGACATTCATCCCTTTACAATGTACTTTCTCACTGATCCGTATATCATATAATTTTCGGGAGATGGTAAGATTATTTTTGGGTTTATCTGCTTGAACGAGTTATCTCATATTACTTTTTCATTGTAACCTCTTGTGATAGCTTGATAAATTTTGTGTCAAATTACATTGTCCAAAAGGTACAAATCAAAAGATTTAGCAGATAAAATGCAGAATTAGAGAAAACTTTTAACTTTTAAGTAGCTAAATTTCTAGGTTTTAGAATGACTATTTAAAACTTACATCTGACTAACTTAATCTGCTTGATCACTGCTAGTAGATGGAGTTGTAATGGTATCAAATAAATTTCAGATATTTATAAATACCATTGACGTGTATTCTGGGAGGCCTTCGTCCAGCAGTGAACTGATGATAAATGAATGAATGAATGGTTTTTTCTTATTTTCTTTAACAATTCATACATACACAATTGTAGAAATGTTATAACAGTTAAAAATTACAAAGAACACAAGTGTACTTAAACCTATTATTAATTTTTAAGCTATTTACAACAGTTTTGTGTTAAATGTAAAATTTTAAATTACAATCATTGTTTAAACTATGAAAACTATCGTGAACCATAGCACCCAAAACGTCTACTAAAAACGGCTGAACTTGTGTGAAATCGGCATTGGTGCCGACTAGTTTCAAATCTAACGGAGGTCCTTTATCAGGACGAGCGGACACGAACCCCTCCGCGGTGGTAGAGCACACCTTCAACTCGAACATCTCACATAGCGTCAATATCGATAAGGTGAAAGTGTTAGCGCGCGAAAAGAGTTTTCATCATCATCATCAGCTTGTGATAGTCCACTGCTGAACATAGGCCTCCCCTAATACACCCCTATCCATTAGGGGTTTTTTTTGGACCGTATCCCACGCTGGACCATTGCGGGTTGGTGGGTGATTTTAATTTATCATGGATTAAATTGCTGCAATAACTTTCATCTGAGTAATAAATATAACTGAATAAAGCACTTACATATAGAATAAATTTGCTATGCTCTTTAAAGGCAAATAACACTGCGGTTAAATGGAAAAGCGTCTAAATAACTCTATTTAAGCTATGCAAGAAAGATGCCGCGGGGTATAATCTCAAATTGCTGCCTTTGAAAGTGCACCGCTATCGCTGTAATAAAATTAACAACGTACTAACATTGAAATCCAGGGAGAAGTGTAGTTTGTTGATTATAGATTTTTTTAAATGATATTCCCGCTAATAAAACCATTAACGCTGGTTTAAGTATGGAGCTTGTAATATTATGAACTGAAAAAAAAATTCAACGTTTACTTTAGTAATAATGGAAACTTTATTATGTAAAATGTACATGCATGCTCTTATGAACAGTAAATTTATTTTCAACTATTAATTGATGAAGATTTGGGAATAATAATTTTTATTTTTCAGTTTCATCATGACGTGTTAATGATTCTTTCAAGAAAAAAAATAATACATTTACTCCAACATCCATTATAATTTTCTTTGTCCATTTTCAGGTCATGAATAACTTTGTAAATAATATTTTACTAAATTTCCTTCTTAGTGAATTGACCGTCCGAATTTTTTTGTTTCTCATGACCCACTTCCCGTTAACTATTATAATCGTTCTGGAGTTTAGCCAACTGACCCTACAAGTTAACGCTCCATTAGTGCAATTTAAATTTCATTAATAAAATCAGGTTAGCTTTAGTAAATTTGAAAACTGTACATCATGATGGCTAAATTAATTGTAGACCTTTTGATTTTACACGTAGTATAAAAACTGCTATCTTCACAAAATTGTTAAAAGCTCTCCTTAAACTACAGTAACATTACTAGTTATTATTTTAGTATCTATTTTTACCATTACAGGCTATAAAACAGTTTGTCACTCTTCCTACAACGATTTCGATTTCATTTGAATACAATTAAAACTGCTAAAACTACTACTTACTATAAAATAATAATGTATTATAAAGTTGTTATAAAACAATATTATTTTTCTTATTATCTATTGCAGAGCAATATGGTGAATTCTATTGTATTCAGGTTCAAATGGCAACGTACGTAACGTATTCCCAACGTTTAATATCTCAAGGCGGTGAGTAGGATTGTGGCGTATTACGCATTTCTAATGGACTAGTGACTTACCATCAGTTCAACCGTTTCTGCTGCCAATAATGTATTCTATTAAAGGCTAAGCTCACGTGAAATCGGTATTGATGCCAACTAGTTTCGGACCTATCGGAGGTACTTTATCGGGACGAGTGGGATAACTTCACGATCGTCGTTCTTCGCTCAGTGCGAAAGATATCCCACTCGTTCTGATAAAGGACCGATTTCACTTGAGTTTCTCCATTTATAGAATACGTTATTAGTACAATGTCTCACGAAAGTTTCAATTATTTAAATGCTATTTCTGCACCTATAGACCAATCACCTTAAGCTCCCTTTCTTTTTTCCCGTTCCCGCCAAAGTGAGGGGCAGCAGGGATATGTGGGGCTCCCGGGCCAAGATGGAGCGGTTGCTATACCCACTAAAAATCCAACGGTTGCTTCTTTCGCATGTCAGTGTGTCCAGGGCCGCGGGTACTAATGACAGTCTTCGGCGACCCGGTGTGAAGTGACCCTCGCGGGCCTCTTCTCTCCGGGTGTCTTGTGCCACCCGGACCGTCGCTTTAGGTGCCGTGCCGGGAAACAACACCCACACCCTCTTGAACCCTTCTCTGGGCGGCGGACACGCTCTTGTCGACCGCCCAGAGGCTCAGTGTCAGGGTGGAAGGTAGCGCGCGTCCGCTACTCTTCGATGCCCTAGCCTTCTTCTGCTGATTGCCAGGGTCTCTGTTTGTCTGTTTCCGGGGCTTCCTTTTGGCCCATCACATTCTCGCAGAACGCAAGGACGGCGCCCTAGGATCGTTTGCTCTCTAACATCCTGCGCACTACGGCAGGAAGCGAAAGGTCGTGCCCCACGACACTACGCAGGTCTTGGCGTTGCTCAACCCGCTTGAGGAATAAGCGCGTGCTGGGCCGTGTCCTCCACACATACGCCATAGTGGTGGCACTCCTCTGTAGGCTCCATACCGGCCACGCGGCTCAGGTACCTCCCAAAACAGCCGTATCCCGAGAGAACCTGCGTCGCGCGGAATGCTAGGGAGCCGAGTATATTTGCCTGAAAAGTTATATGATCCATTTGTTAAAAAAATCGCTGTAAGTTCTCTTATAATCCTGTTTGACTTAAACCTTCTACTCTTTAGGACTTAGCCGCAAATTTTATAAGATCACTTACATACTACACTGCTACTCACATGTAACAGGCAATACATAGCCTGTTTATAGGACCGTGTTATTATCTCAAAAAGACATATGAAAATATAAATCAAAATCTACATTAAACGGTTAAATTGATTTATTCCGTAAACCTCTTATATAAATTATTTTATATATGTTGAGATTTCAACATACAAAAAAACAACCATATCACGCAAATGTTTTGGGAAAAAGCCAATTAGGATAAACACTCAATTAAGTATACGAACATTTATCATGCCTCTGAAATAACTGTTAACAATGTTCTATCTGTACTTTCAATACACGGAGCAAACGTAGCATGAACTATACGACAACCGCTTAAACCTAAATAAAAGTTGTTGTGGAGGGACACAATAACTATTTACCCTACGATAGCAATCCTGTTCTTCCACTGAGAGACCTTATCCTTATCTACGAAAAACTTTTATACCACGTGATTGGCTTTGTACTTTGGGAAGCATATCCTTTCTTTGAATATAATAAACCTAGACCTTCTTCTGGTTAAATGCTAGTTGGCAGCGACCATTAAATATAAACAAGAGTATAATCCTTTCAAAATGATAATATAAAAACTGATCGAATCATCGTCCACCTTTAAGTAAATTATTTTGCTGAGATAGTTGTATCCTTCCGCTTTCAAGTAGCTTGCCAATATGCAACTATTTGAGTCGATATTGACATTGGCAGAGTCACATCGAGAGATAAGAAGTTTCATGATTATCTGGTTTAATAAGGCTTATTACTTTTAAAATCTACATTTCCTCTCCAATATGAGTCAGTTAAATACTGGTCCATCTTTTCCAGCTTCATAAAGCGCAAATATGACTCCGAATAGGGTATTGATTAGTTTCTAGGGGTGCCTCAAAGACAACATCATTTACTACATCGGACAAACTTACATGTCACAGCATACTTCTTATTAAATTATTTTATGATGTATAATACTGGTAATTTAGTCTATCTCTTAACATTTACTAAGGGCCTATGTAAACTATTTGTATTTAAGGTGGTTTAAATTTCTAAAAAACGTAAGTTTTGGATATTTCTTAAATATCTACTAATCTAATATCAACTAACAATAATAAAAATACTGAACGCAGAAATCATATCCTTAAGAAAAGCTAAATACAGCAAATGTTTGAAAGTAATCCCTACGCTTTTATTGTGAACAAAAAATTTTATATTTTAATATTAATGAAAATCATTACTTTTGTTCGTAACCTCAACTCGCTTATAGTCACACAAAAGTAAAGATATAACTATATTACACTAAATATCAAAACACATTAATATACAGTAAAGTACGTTAAAGGTCATGAATACCATCTTAAAACTATTTTTTATAGCGCCCTAAAATATTTGTATTCAACAATAACGCGTTTTTGCATTTGCATCAGCGTGCAGCATATGAAATGAGATTAAGTTAAAAGCCCTACGGCCGTATTTTTAAGCGTAATCACAAATATTAAACATTGCACTCTACTTCACGCCCTATCCTCGCCACGGAATTGGAGCTGCTAAGGAACGCCTTTTGTAACTCTAAACGAAAGTAACCTGAAAAATTATAGCTTCATCACAATATAGCAAATGTAATTTTGTAACTGTCTCCGTAGCATAGTTAGGGCAATGGGGATGATGACCCCATGGTCTGTAAAGTAAGATGATGCATGCGTAGGACGGGCACGTAAAACGTCTATCCTGCAAAAGTTCTCTCCCTGGTCGTGTTTGTTATCCAACCCATCTGGCTATGAGAATAAAGATCCTATATCCTATCTTAGACTGCACGGATCATGGACACTGAAAAAGTTTCAAAACTTGGGAATAAAATATATTTCACTGATTCATCACGTATATTTTATATTTTATTTCCGAAGTTTTAGAACTTTTTCAGCGTTCAGAGTTTTTTTTATAAAAAATACATGGTTTTTTATACATAATACCTATTTTAGTAATAAATAATTAACGTAGACGGGGTAAAATTATATTAATTACATTGTGTAATTCGAATTTTGACCTAATAATCACTGAAACGACTTCAGCTAAACTTATGCCTTGGCATATTCTGAATTTCAGAAATCATAAAGCAGGCAAGTTCATCATCATTAGCCTTTGCTAATCCACTGCTGAACATAGGCCTCCCCTAATACACCCTTATCCATTGGGGGGCTTGGACCCTACCCCACCACGCTGGTCCAGTGCGGGTTGGTGGGTGGACCGATTTTCACATGCCCATCCGATGCATGGATCGTCTTACATTTCAGACAATTGGGTGATCTGCCCAAATTGCCCTAACCAACTAGGAAACAACAATTAAAATTTGTTGAGTCCCCTGCAGATTCGAACCCACGGCCTCCGGTTACTAAAGTTATTTATTTCTTTTTAGATTTATGACGCTTCGTCTATACGGGCAGGGTTTACCATTATTAACCGGCTCGTTTCATAGCTTTTTTAAAATCATTAAAAAAATGTCACAGCCTGTATTTTAAGGTACAGTGGCAGGTCAACCGATAAGAATTCCCAGCAGTATACGCAATGGAATATAGCTCAAGCGAATTGTAGTGCGCTACTGGCTTACTCCGGTCCACAGTGAATTCAGTGATGCACTGATTGAAATTGTTGAAAGAAACGTTGCTGTTTTTTAAGACAGATCAATGAAGAATAACGTAATATATTGTTTACAATTTTCTGCATCAACAAATTAATAAAGAATGATTGTTAAAAATTCATTTTGAAAAACAATAGGATGACTATAAAGTTCAAATCGGTAATAATATTTAATGAGTTTTGTAAAGAGCTCTTGATATGTAAAATTTTATTGTTATATATCAACATTTGTGGGTATTCTTTTTTCTGGAGAGGTTCCACCAAGATGCCTATTTCCGCCGCAAAGCAGTAGTGTGAAAACACAACCGTGTTTCGGTTCAAAGGGCACCGATGTCAGCGTATTTAACGAGTTAATGAGACTTAACATCCTAGGTCTCACGGTAGGCTGCGCGTTGGTCATATTACTAGTATTGCCAATGTCAATAAGCGTCCGTGACCACTTCCCATTAGATTGCCGGACTGCTCATCTGCCTGCGTAGCCAATTGAATTACGATTCGACTAAGAGGACATGATTATTGTATAGTATCAAAAACAATTCATACATATATAAATATCTCGTGTTTTGTATTGCCGTATATTAAATAAATGTTTCATGTATGAATTGTTTGGGCAATGAATTTAAAATCTAAAACCTAATTTCTATTTGGAAAATATAATCAACATGATATTTTTACGTCGAACATCCAAGTCATATTTTATTTGATTGCAATTAATTTTTTTTATGTAGTATGTAACGTTAAATTTTATTATACAAAACTCAATCAAGCATAGAAATTCAATGCAGACTTTAAAAACGATAAATCAAAACTAAATCCTATCGAAAGAATTCGTAAAGCCGACACAAACTTAAGGGTGAGAGGATTATTGTGCTTCAAAGGGCTTTTGCCCACCCTCATAATGGAACTCGAATAAAAAACAGTTTTTCTTTCCGTCGAGTTTAACATTTATCGATTTATAATGATTCTTTTGCCATATTCAGACGGTATTTTGTAATTTATATTCTATATGTGCATTTAGTATAATATACATATGTCATCATCATGATGATGCAGATTCAAATTCAAGTCAAATTTTCAAATTAAATCAAATTTTTGTATGAGATTTTAAAATATTAACGATTGTTACACCTGACTGTTGTAACTAATGCTAAATCCATCTAAAGTAATAAACAAAAATATTTATATTTTCAGCTGACTTGTACACATAAAAATATATTAATTAATTCACGCCACGTGATTCCTCATTAACATACATAAATAAGAGATCGACGATAAATAGTGTATTTATAGTCTGTCTACACACAATAATTAAATATATATTTTACGTAAAAAATAAATAAATCTACATAAATTGGTTTTAATAAGTTAATTTTGCAAATTTAAAAGCAAATATATGTTAGGACCAAAAAAACAAAAAAATCCATGGAAAGGAAATAGGTGCAACGAATAATAAATATGAAAAATAACATAGGTATAAGCATTAATAAATCGTGAAACCACTAGCAACATATCAAATAGGTCTTCCCAAAAAGCAATTAAAATAAAAGACTTATTGTAAATTACTTTTTTTTAAAACCAAAAAATTTAAATTAACTTTTAGAAAAAGATGTAATGTTTTTCTTTATATTATTCTTTATATCAATAATTTAAAAAAAGAAAAACTTAAATGTAAAAATGTAATTAAAAATGTTTAGAAACTGACAATCCTAAGTAAATTTTGCTTTGATTCAACGAAAAAACAGTAATCGAAGGAAATTATTAATGTCTTATGTAAGCAAAGGAGTTGGTGATGACGCCGGTGTTGTCACCGTCCTGGCATCGGTGACGGTTTTTTATGTTATGCTTTTTAAATGAATACATTTGATAATTACTAAATATTATTAAAAATATACTTTTTAGCCAAATAAAAAGTTTTGAACGTATGTTTAAAACCAAATTTCCTCTTTTTTAAAATTTTCCAAAAAGTTTACTTGGAAAATACTGAGAACTTTCCTCATAATTGTAAATATTTTTTCTCAAAATTCAGAAATTGTACTCTTTAAAACCCTTACTTCTCCTTTAATCCCTTGTGATAGTGCAACTTGTTAAAAGTTTTGAAAGTTGAACCCAACCCAATTGCGAGATGTATATTAGGTAATTTCGAATATAACTCTATTACTTTAAAAACTTTTGTTATAAAAAGTAAAGGTCGGTGGTTACCCCAGTGGTGGTCTCCTTTACATTGGGACCGTCTGGGGTGGTACCACAAAGGGTGCCTATTTCTGTCTGATCTGGATTGTTTGGTGGAAGTTTTACTGGTCTTTCTGTATTATGTTTGAAATTACAATTGATAAGAAAGACAAAATAATGTAATTAAATTATTGATAATTTTTTTATTTAAAAAAATGGTTTATTGGTAGTGATTTTGAAAATATACCCGTTTTTTATAAGGACATTCAGTACGTGTATTAAATTTGGTCAGAATACTATTTTGGGTGGGCCAGAAAAAGTTCTGGTGACGTTTTGTCTATCCAGATCCGCGTATCAGGTTGGGTCTGAAATATGAAAGGACAAAGCTTCGTATAAGGCGCTGTCCAAAACCGGAACTCTCAATTAGGGATAAGTTTTGAGTGGTTTGTTGGTGTTGGAGTTATCTAGGGCAAACAGGGGGTCATGGAGTCATTTCAATGGTTTTATGTATAAGACATGTTAAAGATGTTTTAATTAATTGTACTTATGGAATTCTTTTAGATTTCCAAAATTACAATAATATTTGGATACTTATAATAAAAATATTGTTTTCAAACAAGCCCAAAAGAAGATAGTTTAAAAATTTTAATTCTACGTCATTTTCTTCAAGGTATTAAAAAAAATAAGAAAAGATCTTTTTCAGGTAACAAGTTAATTTTTGAAATATCTACAATCCAATTTATTACACGAAAAGTTTCATTATCATATTTCCAAGGGTTAATTATAAAAGGCATTTGGTTTAAACTCATTGATTTCCCTTAAGGTCTTTGGGTTACAAAAATATTTATAACTAATTATATTTTTTTAAATTTGTATGATTAACAAAACTTTATACAAACTATTCGTTGGTAAAAAACCGTTATTAAGTTTTTGATTGGTTTTTTAAATTTTGAATCAAGTTTTGTCCCAACTTTGTAAAAACAACGTTGTCTGGTCTAGCCTAAATAACGCTGAAAAGAATAATTACATTGTGAGTTTAGTCGCTCAATAAATATTTGCATAAAAGGATCAAAACATCAACTATTGGAAAGAGAACGGGAAACAAACTCTTAATTCTATTAGACGAAAAACCTTTATTAATATAGTCAATATAATTTATATGTCCAAGTAATTTCAAAAACTAAATTAAATAAGTTACCTGGGTAATATTAAGGAAATCGGTAATTAATAATATTTATAAGAAGCAAAATGTATATAGGTAAAAAATTTATGAATAATAACCCTTTATTGGCATTAAACGACCCGCTAGATTTGGGGATAATAAAACCCGACTGTTATCTAATGGTGGGTTGATTTTACGAGAGAAATATTTCTTTCCCGTTACGTTTTTAAATTTTATACAATTCTGTGTCAATATCAGGTCAGTGGAAGATGTTAAAATTGGTTACGCGTCACCGCCCTGAATCCCGTACAGTTAAAGCCCAACCCAAATGTAAAGTTTCATGCCGACCAAGGCTTGGTTAATTTTTATAAAAAAATGTCTGGTGGATTGCCAATGTTGCTTGATTATAATTAAAAGCTGCAATTTATCATAATTTTAATAAATTGCGGTCCGAAATTAAACATTAAAAATTAAAATTATTTAATTAAAAATGATTTTTTTACGGATTTTATCGCGTTTATTTTATATATTTAGCCTCCCCGTGACCCGGCCGCTGATAAGTGTTCGAAACCGTCGGCAATTTAAATAGAAAATAAAAGCCATAAAATCCGTAAAATAATTTTATTTAAAAAGTAATTTTATTTAATTAATTCCTGAAAAAAAATAAATTTAATCAAAAAATTGAAATTTCATCGATGCACATCAATCAATGTTCATTTAAAACTTGTGCAATAAATTAGACGCAACAAAATTTTCGAAGGAAATATAAACCCGGTTGCCAAAATGTTGCCATTTTGTTAAAATTACAGGGCAAGTGCCAATGTCAGGACAAAGATAAGTTACGCGTTCCACGTGACATTAATCCCTTCCCGGCGTTGATTCCTTTACTGAAGCCGTGCATCCTCATCTAGTTGAATGGTTGAATTGGTTATCGCTTTAATTTACTTGTAAAAATTTTATTTCAAAGGGTTTCCAATTTAATTATGATTTTGTATTTTTTTTGATCCCACGAAGGCAGACGAGCAGGTCAAAAAGCGGTGACTGACGCCCTTGTCGGCATTACCGGTGGTATCATCAAAACATAATATTTTAAGTTTGGTTACGTAGTAAATACACCAACTACAATTCCCTTCAAACGGAATACGTTGGTTTTTACGCCACTGCAGAAAAAGATATTACGGTGCAATCCCTGACAACCCCTTAATTGGGACCTAATTCGTCCATCCACGATCTACAAATCCATCTCGTATTTATACCATACATTAAAATTTAATAAATATAACGCTCATTATCTTAAACAAATACGTTTAATGGAAATATTAAATGTTGGGAAAAAAATGTAAGCAGAATCATGTTGTTGAAATAATCCGGTCCTATAAAATATACCGGTAACGAACGGAAATGGCGTCACCGTTTTCCGATGATTCCGGTAATTTAACCGTCTTTTTTTCCCAATGGTGTTGATAAATGTATGTCATAATTCAAACTATTTTTTTCACAAAAAAATAAATTTTTATTTGGCCCAATATTATAAGGGGTTATATTAACCGTTTGCACAAATAGGGAAATAAGGACAAATATACTTTTTTAAGGGTGGTATTATTTATGGGTTAATCTTATTGTTTATTTTAGATAACCTTATTTTTGTTTTTTATCATTATAATTCTGCTAAATTTTTGTTTTTCTTAGCAAAATATTATAATCTTCAGCTACGATGGCTTAGTAACCTTGACTTGCAAAAGAGTCTTGACATTCCCCTTGTTACATGAAATATCAGGAATGCAAAACATTCTGCAAAGTTTTTTAAATATGATGGAAATGAACGTTTGGGTTTTGAAATGTAAACTTTATAGAAGGTGTTTTTTACAAATTTTATTCTTTGGTTGTGCTGAGTTCTTACTTTTTAAATTGTGACAAAGTTCAAATTTTTTTTTTTATTGCAAACCAACAATCTATAACAATATTTAAATAATTTTTGGTTTAACTAAAAATCTCAAATTTTTCAAGATTAAGCATTAGGTTCTCAAAACACAAATTCATATGGTAAAAGGAAAATGGGTTAAGTCACTACGTGTAGTAGTTTACAACCAAGTTTATAGGGAGATATGTTTCAAAGTTCTTTTTTTTTTTCTTTACTTTTTATTACCTGAAATGGCTTCCATTGTTAGTGGGAAACTATGTTTTTTTTTTCAAAAACATAACCGTGTAATTATTATATTATTAAATATAGAAATAATAAATAAATTTTATTTTTGTAAATTGGATTGCAATTTTAATAAACCTTTAAGTTTGGGCCAGTATAAATTGTGACAGATTTAAGCTTTTTCCAATTGGTGGCTAATAACAAAATAATTTGGGGTTTAAAAATTCCTTAATATTCCAATGTAATAAAATACCTATCATTTATTAACGTAAGCTTATAATAATTAAGAAATGGATTTTTTGTGGGGCTACCTTAAGGCTAAAGTATAAGACACAAACCGCGGTCAATTGAGGCCCTAAAGAAAACATCCGCAGAGAAATGACAAGCATTTCAGCAGTGACGTGCGCAGTCATCGACAATTTTAGACGTCGTTTGCAAGAGTGCCGTGATCGCAACGGATTACATTTAGTAAATGTTGTTTTCAAAAAATAATTCCCGGTTTTAAGCTGTTTTTGTAAATAAAAATTTTATTCATAATGTAATTAGTTTTATTTTAATAATTTTTTTTCCTATTAAAGGACTTATGGGCCACCCTGTATATGTGTCGTGTCATGTATGACCTTTTGATTAAATGAATACCTTAAAAGAAATAATACATTAAAAATTCATTGGCGGAAACCGCGAGATAGTTTCTTGCAGAGGACACGTTGTCACCGGCTTAAATTGCGCAAAATGATTATGTACTGTTTGGAAGTCGGTCATATTTTTTTTGTTAAATTGTAATTTGTAAGAGTTAGCACTTATTGAATGAATCCAAACCGACCCCATGGTTAATTTTGTAGACGAACTATGAAGAAGAATGAATATAAATACCTCTTGTATTTGTATTTAAAATGTTTTATTATATGATTATAAAGTAAAATAAATCAAACAGCTTTTACAAGTGAACAAAAAAGAAATCAAAATTTATTACATACTTAATATTTTATTTAAGATTACTCCAGAAGAATGGAACGATCTTATTAAATCACGTAAAATGAAAATAAATTGTGATTCCCCTTACTACAAACGGAAGGCCTCGCTTTTATCATAGTGTGATGCAATTTCTTGTATCCGTAGTATTCCTCCTATTCTATATCTTTTATGCTTAATATGGTTCTTTTATTCTTAAATTAAACTGCAGAATTTTATTTATTCCCATTCTTTTTATTACGAATGCTGGTGAAATAACTGTGTAATGTAGTTAATTTGCCACCTTCAAAATGGTTTTCCGATTACTTTATAGTGTGAGTCATTTATAAGAAGTCTTGTTTTTAATAGCATTTACAATCTTAAATTATATCCCTTACTTGTGGAAGCGCGTTAGCACAATTGTTTAAAGTTTTGTCATGTAAAATTTTTGTAAACCCGTTGTAATGTCTTTTTGTATGTAGAAAATCGTCTTATCAAATTATCAAAAACATAGTTACACATAATAATAACAATTTACGGACAAATTTAATCTGATATAAACTTAAATATTAAATTATGTTAAAACATATGAACTTTAATTGGAAATTTTAGAACTACAATATCCATGATGTTATCATTAGACATGTGATTTTTTATGACAGCGTCATCGGCGCACTCCCTAAATCAGCAATTTGAAATTACGACCCATTACGAGATACATTGAAACCCTCTTCTACCGCCTCTTTTTGGGCATAGTTATTAGTTTAAAACTAGATGTAGATGTCCGGTATTAATCGACCGCATTAAGAGTGATATTTTTTTGTGCCAGTTATACTTTGCCAAATAGATTAATCAGTTTAAAGTAAAGGCAGAGAAGAACATTACTTACGTTATATATGTAACTTTTCTTTGCGGTGGTAGTGGTGGTTTTAATATGAATTTGTATTAAAATATCGATTGTAATTTATTAACTGTAACCACATGTGTTGCTATGTTGTTTTGTTATAAAATTAGGTGTAATGAGTATTGTTCTGTATTTTACGAGATTCTCGTATGAGATTTTAAAATATTAACGATTGTTACACCTGACTGTTGTAACTAATGCTAAATCCATCTTAAGTGATAAACAAAAATATGTATTTTCAGCTCACTTGTAGACATGAAGATAAATTAATTTCAATTAATTCACGCCACGTGATTCCTCATTAACATAAATAAATAAGAGATCGACGATAAATAGTGTATTTACATTCTGTCTCCACACACAATAATTAAATACATATTTTATGTAAAAAATAAATAAATCTACATAAATTGGTTTTAATAAGTTAATTTTGCATACTTAAAAAAGCACAATATATGTTAGACAAAAATGCAAAAAATCCATGTAGTTGAAATAGCGTGCAATGAATAATAAATATGAAAATAACATAATACTGACGACAATCTGTAATAAATCGTGAAACACACTCAGTCAACTTATCAAATAGCTCTTCCATAAAAGCAATTAAAATAAAAGACTCATTGTAGTTAGTACTATTTTTTTAAACCAATACAATTTAAATTAACTTTACTTGAAAAATATGTAATGTTTTTCTTTATATCATTATATATCAGTAATTTAAAAGACAAAGACTTTGTAAATAAATTTAAATTAGCTTTTGATATTTTTATTTTTACGTTAAAAGATAGCAAATATTCGAAGAGTTATTTTTAGCAAAAGCGTAAATTATTTTTAAAGAGCATAAAAGTTCACGAAGTGAAACGATTCACTTTCAGGTGACGCAATTAATTTTTATTCACGAGTTTTAAAAATTGTAGAAGCCGAAGGAATAAAAGACATTATTTAGAATGACATTACCAAGCACTTCTTTAGTAGACATCACTTGTTTATAAAATGTCATATTATGTGTACGAAAAGTGGAACAATACCATATATTTTTTTTTTTACGGATGACTCACGTTGGTGGAGTTAACCGCTACAACCCGTCGGGTTCGAGGGGCTGTGCAACTTTAAGTCTGACAGACTTCACCTCTATTCTGTGGCTTAGCTCGAGGACCCCTGAAGGGGACCTCGCTCGCTCCACTTCTTTATCCCGTAAGCGGGCTTGATCGAGGGTGCCCAAGAGGGCCGAGCCTCGGCTCGATCAGCCGCTGGTCAGGTCCATGCCTATACCCGTTAGCAACATTTATCGAGGGCGCCCCGGTGGGCCGAACCTCGGCTCGATAATTTGCTTTTAGGACTTATTAGTGGAAGATTTTTTACCGCCCTATCTGGTTGGTGAGAATCGGCCTGGTACGTGCCGATATCTGTTGTACGGTGTACTAGTTTGTCCTCGACGGCGAGGACAAGTTGTGTTGCGTAGTGAGTTTAAACGTGCTTGCACGATTGTAGTCTCATCGTCAGGATCCGTTATCGCGTTTCGCGCTCTTCGATGGACGTCGTTTTTAGCGAGTGAAATTGTTGGTTCGTAAGCGGCGGCGCTCCGAACTAGATCGTTTGGGTGTTGCGAAGCCGAGTCGAAATATCGGATAGATGCTTGTTTTAGATATTGTTTGATAGTGGGCAATTTCAGATCCAGGTGCAGGTCAATGTTGCGCAGGTAATACGGCGCACCAGTGGCCCTGCGCATGAATCTGTTTTGCAGGACTTGAAGCTTGTCAATGTGTGATTGTTTTGCATGTGCAAAGACGGGACTGGCATATGTTAAAATTGGACGTATGACTGTCTTGTATAACAACACCTATTGCTCAGAGATAACTTGCTTTTAGGATTTATTAATGGAAATAGTCGACCTAAGACGTAGAGCCACTCTGTTTTTGACCCGCGTTATGTGCGGGCCAAATGTCAAGGATTGTCTAAGATTACCCGAGGTATTTGGTCTGTTTGACCCAGGGATAGGGCAATCTAGGAGTCGGACATTGGAAGGAAGCCACGGATCTCGTCGCGTGAACAAAATGGCCGCGCTTTTGGAAGGATTTATTCTATTCTCCATTTCCGGAACCATTCCCTAGGATATTGGCCGGATTGAGTCTTTGACTAACTAGGATAGGACATCTACTGGTTGAGTATATGCAGGTGTCGTCTGCGAATAAGGCGGTGTCTACAAGACGGTGTTGTGGGATGTCGTTAGTGTATAATGTGAAAAGGATTGGTCCTAATACGGAGCCTTGGGGTACGCCGGCACGGACCGGTCGAGGTAGTGATTTGGTTCCCTCTACGCGGTATCGGAACGTTCGATTCCTGAGGAAGTCTCGTATGATGAGTACGAGACGGTCTGGCACGCCGAGCTTATATAACTTGTATATAAGCCCTTCGTGCCATACTTTATCGAACGCCTTCGCCACGTCGAGGAAAAGCGCTCCCGTGTGATGGCCTCGTATTAAGCTGACTTTAATTTTCTCCGTGATGCGGTGAATTTGGTGAGTGCAAGAGTGTTTGGCTCGAAAGCCGAATTGAATAGGGGTAGGGAGCCCTTTAGATTTCATAAAATCTAATAAGCGGGCTTGGACAAGTCGTTCATATATTTTTCCGAAACCCTTTAGGAGGCTAATGGGACGATAAGAACTGGGAAGTGCGGGTGGTTTGCCGGGTTTGAGGAACCCTATAACTTCAGCGTCCTTCCAAGTGTTTGGGAAAATACCCTTGGAAAGAGCTGCGTTATAAATTAGGACTAGGATGTTCATTATCATATACGATGTAATAATTATTTATGCTAAATCCTTAAAAACTCTTGAGTTGCCTTGTAAGTGACTGATTAATAAATGTAAGTTAGAAACTGCACAATCCTTAATAAATTATTGCATGATTCGATGCAACGATAAAAATACTGGGTAAACGAGAAGGAACATCCTATGTCTTATGTAGGCAGCGAGTTGGTGATGACGCTGGTGTTGCCACTGTTCATGGGCATCGGTGACGGTTTTTTTTGATGTAATGCCAATTTTTTAAATCAATATATTTGGCTAAATACTAAATATTGTATAAAATATACTTTCTTTAGCTAAATATAAAAGTTTGAACGTATAGTTTAAATCGCAATTCTACTCTCAATTTATTTAAAATTTTTCCAAAAGTTTACTTAAGTTAAAATAATGAGATCTTTCCTCATAATTGTGGGGATACTTTTTCTCAAATGTTCAGAAATCGTACTCTGTAAACTCCTTACTTCTCCTTTAAATCGCCTTGTGATAGATGCAACTTGTTAAAAGTTTCGTAGCAAGTTGAACTCAACCGCAACTGCGAGATGTATAATAGGTTATTTCGATTTAGCCTAACTATTACTTTAAAAGAGTTTGTTATAAAAAGTTACAGGTCGGTAAGTTACCGGTGGTAGGTCTCCTTTTAACAGAGGACCGTCTGGGTTGGCACCACAGCGGTGTCTGTTTCTGCCTGGTTGCCTAGTGTGGGGTTCACTGGTCTTTCTGTATTATGTGTACTCAACACATAATATATATAATGTGATAAAATAATGTAATAAATTATGATAATTACTTTTATTTGGAAAAAAAATGGCTTATTGACGTAGTGATTTTGAGAAATATACTACCATTTTTTATAAGGACATTCAGGTACGTATATTAAATTTACAGTCAGAATACTATTTCTATTGCGGGTACTTAGAGAAAAGAAGTCTGGTTACGTTTTGTCTATACGAAATCACGTATCAGGTTGGGTCTGAAATATAGAAAGGACAGCTTCGTATAAGCCGCTGCCTGAAGCCGGAACTCTCAGTGTGTGATAAGTGTTGTGCATCTGTGATAGTGTTATTGTTTAAGTGTTGAGTGGTTTAAGTTGGTGTTACATCGTCTCCGTGCGAGATATCTGGTGGCAGTTGTCGGCGTCATGTGAGTCATTTCAATATTTTTATGTATAAGACATGTTAAGATGTTGTTATCAATTTTACTTCATGGAATTCTCCTTGAGATTTTCAAAATTACGATATAATATTTGGATATTTATATGTAAAAAATATTGAGCTTTAAAACGAGCCCAAAAGAAGACAGTATTAAAATTTTAATCCTATCGTCTGGTTTCTTCAAGGTATTAAAAAAATAGGTAAAAAGTAACTTTTTCAGGTAACAAGTTAAATTTTTGAAATATCTACAATCCACCTAATATACAAAAAGGTTCATTATCATATTCCTAACGGTTAATTATACAAGTCGGGTTGATTGTAAACTTATTGGATTCAATCATAAGGTCGTTGTGATTATAAAAAAAATATTTATTAATTAATTTAATTTTTTTTACATTTGTATGATTAACAAAACTTATATACAAACTATTCGTTGATAAAAACGTTATTAAGCTCTTTTGATTGATATTTTCTCTTGAATTTTGAATCAAGTTATGTGCCAAAGCTTTGTAACAAACAACATGTACTCTGGCCTGTTGCCAAAATAACGCATCGAAAAGTAATAATACGATTATGAGTTTGGTCGCTCAATAAAAGACTTGCATAAACGTGATCAAACATCAACTATGAAAACAAGAACGGGAAACCAGGCTCTAATTCTATTAAACGAAATCCTTTCGCCTAAATATAGTCAATTTAATTTATATGTCAAGTAATAAAAAAACTACATTTCAAATAGCTACCTGGAGTAGTATTAAGGGAGAAATCGGTAATTAATAATATTTATACGAAAGCGAAAATGTAAATAGGCAATTGTTATAAATTATAACGGTTAATTAATATTAAACGACCCGCTAGATGTAGGGATAGTGAACCTGACTGTTACGCTAATGGTAATTCGATTCGTACGAGAGAAATATTATGCTTTCCACGTGTAAGTTTATAACAGACCATTATACTTACCTAGGTTTGTACTTTCTTGTTAATGTTATACAATTCTGTGTCATATATCAGGTCAGTGGAAGATGTCAAAAAATATTAAATATTGCGTTACGCGTCACGCCTGAATCGTACAGTTAAAGCGAACCCAAATGTAAAGTTTCATGCCGTCTAAGGCTTGGTTAATTTTTATAAAAATCCTCTGGAGGATTGGTAATGTTTGCTTGAGTATAATACTGCAATTTATCATAATTTCAATAAATTGTGGTCGAATGAATATTAAAAATCAAAAATTAAAATTAATTAATAAAATTACTTTTTACGGATTTTATCGCGTTTATTTTATATATTTAGTCTACCCCGTGTCCACGGCCGCTGGTAAGTGTACGAAACGTCGGAAATTTAAATAAGTAAAATTTACGCTATAAAATCCGTAAAAACTTATTTTATTCAAAAATGTCTAGTATTCGCGTGAAGAAAATAAATATTTATTAAAAATTGAAATTTTATCGACGCATATCAATCAATGTTCATTTAAAACTATGTGCAATTAATTAGACGCAACAAAATTTTCGATAACGAAATATGTTCAGGTTGCCTAAAATGTTGCCATTTTGTGCCAAATGAGTACAAGGGCATGTGACAATGTCACGGAAAAGAGATAGTTACGCGTTCCACGTGACATTCATCCCTAATACAGCGTTGCATTCCTTTACATCACTCACTGCTAGTTGAATGGTTAGATGGTTATCGCTTAAATTTACTTGTAAGGTATACCATTATTTCAAAGGGTTTGCAATTTATTATGATCTTTGTATGCTATCTTTTTTTATCGTCTACGAGGCAGACGAGCAGTCAATAAGCGGTGACTGACGCCCATGGACATCGGCATTACCGGTGGTATCATCAACGCCGTCAAACATAATATTTTAAGTTTGGTTACGTAGTAAATACGCTAGCTACAATTCCCTTCAAACCGGAATACGTTCGTTTTTCACCCTACTGTAGAAAAAGACATTAAGGTGCAACCCCTGACAGCCCCCTGTAATGTGGGACCTACCTCGTCCTTCCACGATCTACAAATCGTCTCGTATTACATTAAAATTATATAAATATAACGCTCATTATCTTAAACAAATACGTTTAATGGAATATATTAAATGTTGGGAAAAGCGTGGTAGCAGAATTATGTTGTTGAAATCAAACGTGTCCTATAGAAATAAACCGGTAACGATCAGGAAATGTAGCGTCACGCGTTTTTGATGATTCCGTAATTTTGCCGTCTTTTTTCCGCAATGGTGTTGATAAATGTATGTCATAATTCAAACTATTTTTTTCACATAAAGAACAAATATTTTATTTGTGCCCAATATTATAAGGGTTATATTAACCGTTTGCACCAATAGGAAAAATAATGGACAAATATACTTTTTTAAGTGGTATTATTTATGGGTTAATATTATTCGTTTATTTTAGATACCTTCTCTAAGTTGTTTTTATCATTATGTTCTGCTAAAAATTTTTGATTTTCTTAGCAAAATATTATAATATCTCAGCTACGATGACTTATGTAACTTGACTTGCAAAGAGTCTTGACATTCGCCCCGTTACATAAAATATCAGAATGGAAACATTCTGCAAAGTTTTTATTCAAATATGATGGAAATGAACGTTGAGCTTTTGAAATGTAAACTTCATAGAGAGTGATTTCGTTACAAATTTTATTCTTCGGTGTGCTGAGTTCTATATTTTATTTACAATTGTGACAAAGTTACAAATTTTATTTTATTGCAAACCAGCAATCTTTATAACAATATTGAAAATAATTGTTGGTTAAACACAAAAATCACAAATTATTTCAGATTATGCATTAAGTTCTCAAAACACAAATTCATATGGTTAAAAAATAACAATAGCGGTTAAGTGCACTACGTGTTTGCAGTTTGACAACAAGTTTATTAGGGAGATATATGTTTCCAACAGTTCTCTTTTTTTTTCTTTACTTTTTATTACCTTAAATGGCTTCATTATTGTTAGTCAATAATATGTTATTATTGTTTTACATTCAAAAAACTATACACTTGTGTAATATTATATTATTAAATATAGAAGCAATAATTTAATTTTATTTCGTAAATTTCGATTGCGTGATTTTATTAAACCTTTGAAGCCTGGGCTAGCATAAACTGTGTGACAGATTTAAGCTTTTTTCCAATTGGTGGCTAGTAACAAAATAATGTGAGGTTTTAAGAACTACACTTATATAACTTACATGTAATGAATGCACCTATCATTTATTACATGTAAGTTACATAATTAAGACAAACAAAACAAATTTGTAATATATTGCTCGATATTATATTTTTTCTCTCCAAGCTTCAATAACTCTGTCCGAGTGGTTTAGAGTAATAAAAATCGTTTTAAAATGACAAGAGAAATATTTTTATTGTACATTATGAATAACAACTAAATTTTTACATAACACACGTAAATATTTCCGGATGTAAACCGTATTTTAAATACAAAATTTTAAGTCTATGTTATTTATAATATCAACATTCTATCTAAACAAACAGGTCTACTTAATTATTTTTTTACTTAAATACCCTTACAAGGCTTTTGAATCGTCTCTGATTTTTGAATTTCAGAACTCATTAAGAATGATAAAGTGGAGACCAAGCCAAGCTGAGTTAACTGAAACTTAAGTTGTGTAAAAACTGAATTATATCTGTACAGTTAAATATGTAAGTTATATAATTAGGATAAACGTTTATGAATTAAGATTGTAATTTTTTAAATTATTGAAGCGCGAGACGAGCTTGAAGTATTATAATAGTAAGTGGTACGCCCAGCACATAAAAATGCAGCAAAAGGTGCTACATATCCGCTCACCGTCCTGATATATAGGATGTTACGTCTTCTTTACACAATAATTGCGCTGGTTACGTTATCTTTCCAACTGAAATACAGTACTGCTTATATAATACGTTTCTTTGCCATTAATAGGCACCACGGTGATAATTTCTCAAGCGGTCTCCTATAAAACGATACCTTGGTATTGTAATTTGCATATATATTTATGTTTACTTATATTAATAGCTTTAATCCTACTGTACTACTAATATCATAAATACAAAGTTTGAAAGAATGGATGTTTGTTACTCTGTAACTCATAAATTATTTTATGAATTTTTATTACATTATAGCTCATATAACAAAATCACTTAAAGTTAGGCAAACTAAGTAAATGCAAGCTATTTCGGCGGGTACTAGATAGATCTTTAGGCTATATAATGATTATCATCAAAAATTACAATCACTACGAGGGTGAAACCGTGGGGCAAGGCTAGTGAAAGATATATTGTATCAGTACCTTAAAAATGTTTTATTGGTATTTTAATTTTTATTTAGTTATTTTAGTAATTATAGCAACTATAATTATAGTAGATGAGCATACTTGTTCCATAAATTAAGGTTTTTATTGACTTAGAAAACTAATAGCTCTTAAGAAAACCACTACAACTTTAGAAATGCGGGCTGTATGAGAGATAAAGCGAGTAGTTAAAATAGTTTGCGAGCGTAGAATTAGTCCGAGATGAGCAAGTAATTACTTTTAGTTGTAACTATTGCGACGTCTTTACGTTTATCATCATAACAGTAATCGTTTTAGTATAGTAATTCATATAGATTGATTTAACAGTTTTTTTTTTTCAATTCTATTATTTTCATAGACCTTTATACATGGAGATTTTTAGTTTCTAATGAGAAAATGACACGCAACTTATATTGAGAAAATAGCGACAATGTCACTTCTGACGTTATTTTGTCGCAAACCAAGGCAGACGAGCAGTTAGGCAAGCTAATGAAAACCCAGGTAAAACGATGGCTACGGTGTATTTCAAACCGAAACACAATAGTGTGAATATTATTAAAAGTTTGAAAAACATAGCATTGTAACGAAAAGACACTCTAAAAACATATTGAACACTCGATTTTGTTGATAATTTAATTTACGTCCAGGTTTATATTATTCGAGTGTTTTATTATTTTTATACACTAAAAACTGCTTGTCAGGGACCAGGACTAACCAACCTATTCAAGGCGACTGTATCTGAGTGTTTACTGACCTGCAATACTTAAAACGAATCACAGGCAAGATTACCTTTATATTAGAGAAAACTTATTTTAGTAGATATTTTCATTAACCTTAAATTAGGTTAAATTACCTACGACTTACGTATCCGCCATAATTTTCAAACATAGCTTGCTTAAAAGAAAAAATCGACTAAAACCACTATGTTACACACTGAACGTTTTAATAAATCCACTGTGATCGCTATCAATCCCCAATAATTGCACCCAAAATCTCCCACCCAGAAGAATAAGAATCACTTTGGCTGCGTTGTAGGATTTGGGGCCTGTCGACCTTGAGTCAAAAAGACTTTACATCAAATTAAGTCTTATGTACCATATGATTTAATTTGATCCAAAGGCCAATAATTATTTGCTTACCAAATACGCCAATTAAACGTTTTATGAACATACATAATATTTAACAAATACATATAGCAAAACTACATTTTTTTTTTAAATTTTTTCTGTCTATCTTGTTTGGCTAATCCTTGAATGACTGGTCCAATTTTGACGTGACTTCCTCTAGGAAATAGCTGATTTAACAGGAAGCAACTTAGTAAAGCTACAGGTTAGGTAAAAAAAAAAGATTTTTTTCTATATCACAGGTATCAGATTGTTTTTAATTTAATTTCAATACGAAACAGTAATTTTAATACAATCCAAAAACATGTGTTGATAACTCCTATGCTATTTTTATTATATGCCTTGTTGATATATCAAAACGAGAAGAAAATGAAAATCATTTTACAAACTATTTAAAAAACATATAAAGGCAAACATAATAACATGATTTTATTCAACTATTATTTTTGATGTAAACTTGATTAAACTGCTTACTTTCTTTCAATCGGATTTGTAGGATATCGATAACAGTATCCAATTCCTATTATCCTTCCGCTGAACAATTTAATTAAATCGGTTGTTACTGAACCTATGATTTGGCTCTTTTTGCGGATTATTATAGACAGTGTAGAAATCAACCAAATGATATGGACTTAGTTTTAAATAACGATTACCCAAAATACAACAGGGAAGAATCAAGTATGATAATTTTAATGCTGTAATATGTATTCTGCAATCCAAAAAAAATAAATGAATACCTCTTGCCGCCAATTACTATAACGATTTACTAATAATAATGACGCACTATTCTGCCTTATCCTATTCTGCCAAAGGGAATTCAAAAAGCAACTTAACAGTTAAATATAATTTGAATACATTTTATATGATAAGATCCGTAAAATAGTCTATATGGGGTTTGCAGGGCATGTGTTTTACGGACCCACTTTTCACACCCTTTCATGCAACGACGGATCATGTAACTTTTTTTTTACTTACGACATAATAATATGAAGCACCGTTGAAAAGCTAAACATTAAAATTTCAACATGACATAGTTAATATTTATGATAATAATTTGGTAACTCTCAAAAAGAGTTTTTATTTTTTATTCCTTTACTGAATTACTACAAAAATGTTAAATGAGCAATATTTTGCGTAACTGTAACAGAAATAGTCCTTTTGTATGGAGTGTATTTTCGATAACAGCTGATATATTTTGAACTTTATATATTGGACACCAAAGACTGATTAATTTTCAAATCATTTTATCAGAAATGAATGTCACGCCACGCCATTTTGTAATAATTAAAATTAATCGCTACTTTAAGATGTCGCACCATGAGATAAATTGTAGTAGATTAATATTAATCAAGTAATTGATCGAATGAAATTTTATATTTTAGTAATTAAAAGTATGAATAATACCTTACCAAATTATAAAGCAACTGTTATAAATTTAAAGTAACATGCAAAATTCATTTGAATATGTTACATAATAATTCAGAACAAATAACACAATATGTAGAAGCCACGGCTTCAGCTTGTATGTGATGCATGCGACTTCGACTGCGTAATATTATAAAACCTGAAAACTTTTAAGATAGCTTGAGTGTCTTGACCTTTTGACTATTGGCGGAAGGTTTTGACCTAATAATCTTATTCTGTCTATGAAAAATTTAAAATTTTCATTAAGACCACAATGTAAGTAAAGCATTAAAAAAATTGTGCTATTTTTGGCAATAATTTTTATTTGAGTATATTTTGCACTGTTTCGTTTATTTAATGTTACAGACTACATTGTTAGTAAATCATAAACGGTAAAAGAATTATATGTGTGTAAAAGAAAGTGTAATATGTATAAGTAAGCTAATTGTTTTTTCTTACTACTTCCTGTTATAAATTTTACAAGCGGTTGGCATTCTAATCCCATTAATCGGACACCTTTTGTTTTAGCTATTGTAGCACCTTACTGTACTTGTAAACATCAGTACAATTTAAACAACCTTTAGGTGTTTGTAAAGCCAAATAAGAGACATTTTTTTTGTATGTAAACCAAATCAAGCACAAGAGACGCCAAAAAGTCAATATTCTTATAGGTTAAACATTGTCGGGGAGTGAAAAGGGCCATAGTCCAAAAGTAAGAACGCATTCGCTTCTAGCGCTATTAATGTTTCACATCATATTTTTTTCATTTATAGCATAAACTGGCTAAAGTTCTTTAGTCTCTTAGGGTAAAGGGAGATATATTGGTGATATAAGTAATTTGGTGATAGTTTTTAAAACACTTTTGTATGACCGCGTTAGCGAATTGCTTTGTTCGCCAAACGCTGAGACAAATTACCGGAGCGAGTGAAAAGGTTTTATACCGTTTACACTTGTAGCAATTCGTTAACGCGGTCATACAAAAGTGTTTTAAACAATATCACCAAATTACTTATATCACCAATATATCTCCCTTTACCCTATATAAAATGCACGAGAATGTGCAGTTTTTTTTTTCTTTTTAACACATTTAAGTAAATAATCCAGAAGTATGATGGTATTTTTTCACTACGTGATTTACCTCACGCTAGATACGTTATAAAAGGTATTCGATGATAATCTTATCTGAGTTTATCTTTGCGCTTTGAATTTTGGAAAAGGGTCAAATCCTACGAGAGACATATTCCGGAATCAAATCGTCGTTCATCTTCGGGGACCATTCTGTTATTATTATCATTTATTATTACTGTTATCATTTATTCGTTTGAAATGAACACATATAAAAGTGTGAGTCACAACATACATCATTTACTAAGAAAATGTTTTTTTTTTTTCAATCAAAGCACCTTTAGTAAAAACTTGAAACTACTATAGAGCGAATGCCGCAATAAGAAATAAAACATTTTTTGTGAATTTTGACTTTTTTGCGTAATTTCTATCGCTGATTCTTTTAAGACCAGAGACTTACTATTCTGAATCAGAGATAGCGTCTTTGATAATCAAACAGCGAGTGTAAAATTTTTATATTTATAATAAGTAAGCATTTTTTAAGCCCAACGAATTAATTAGTGATCTTAGCACAAGTCCTTATTGCAATCATTTCGCAATAATGTTTCAATTCAAGTAGAAAAAAATTAAATATTACAATGGTTTTACATACAAACGAAGGGAAGATATTGTAAATATGTAATATTTGTTAACATTGACTACACTTGACTGCGATATCAATAAATAGAATATATAAGATAAGTACAGTATATTTGCACAGAGCTATTCAATTTTGTATTTAAATATTTTGCTTAGATTGTTGTTGGTATCTCTTTTAATATTCATTTGAAATCATATGATTATTTTAAAATAACATTTATAGCAGGATACCTTCCATTTACTAAATTTAAAAAGGTCGTGATAAGAACAAGCAGTTTCATTATGTACACTCTAATACACTTTGAAACCCATTCGCATTTATTATAATTGAATGGAAGCACACCACCACGTTTTAAAAAAGATAATGTTTGTGGTTATTAAAATGTAATTGTATGATTAAAAAATATTTTCAATTAATGCCATTCTAATAAAGGCGTTTGTTTACTTTTACTTTTTGCCAAAAATCTTTTATATATCATGCATATAATTTAAATTATGCGTGTAATTTAAAACTGGAATTTAGTATTTATTCACAAATAAAAAAAAATCAGTCTTTCTTTTGTACGACGATGGAGATGAAAACTTTTGCTTTGTTTTTTCTATGAATAGTTCCGGGGTTGCTTTGTTAAAACTTTGCTGTTCAAAACGCGGGCAACCTCTTAATACCATTACATTAGATTAACTTGATTTACATTTACTACACAGTATATAACAAAGGCATAAATGATATGGCCCTTATCAACTTGTACTTTAAGTTAATACTTCCAACGATATTGCAGATTAAATAAGCAGGGACAGAGTAGTGCGAACCTAGCGTGGATGCTAGTTAGTAGTAAAGTGCTATATATAGCTTTCAGTGAAAATTAAAAACTGTTTAATCAGTTATGTTTACTAAGAATTAATGCACCTTAAAATACCACATACTGCTATTAGCTAAAGTTTTGATGCATACATTTATTGTAAGAAATATATATTATGAATACAGTAAAGAAATATAGTTTTAATTATCAATACTGTTATTGCAAAAAAGGTAACGGTATCGATCACATGTTACAGAATAATCCATCATCTATTATTTATATAATAAACATGAATAATAAACGCGAAAACTCTGCAAAAAGTGGATTTGATATGTACCTATAATAAATGTTATTTTTTATTTTTATCTCATAATTATGAAGATGGTAAGTCCCCTTTTACAGGGACCGTCTGAGGCGGTACCTCTGCGGTGCCTATTTCTGCCACAAAGCAGTAGTTTGTAAAATACGACTGCATTCCGGTTTGAAATGCACTGTAGCTACCGTATTTACTGGGACTAGGACTTAACTAAAAGTGACGAATGATCCTATGTCTCATGTAGGCAGCGCATTTTTGATACTATAGTATTGCCGATGTCCATAGGTGTCGATGACCACATTCCAGGTGGCCCGACAGCTCGTCTCTTTTCGGTAGCAATAGAATAATAAACTAACAGTTATTGTAAAAAAGATTTTACTACTAATTATGGTTATTGCAAAAAATGAATAAAGGACTTAAAATAATATTTGGGTGCCTATGAAACAAGCAATAATCACCAATGACGGATTAAACAAATATTAACACAAATGCGGTGAATGGGGAATATGAATGTCCCATCTCGAGTTCGAGATTTAGCTTATCATATAAATATGCATTACAGTGCAGTCTCATTGTATCCAATCGCTGTTTTTTTTATAGGAATTGCAATGGCTAAAAGAACCATGGCTAAAAAACGTTGTTTCGTCTCGGTGTCTGGCGAAGCTAGGGAAATTTTTACGCTTCCTTGACTTGCCCAGGTTAGGAACAGAAACATCAGACCGTAGCTGGAACAGCATTTAAGTAGTTTGTTTTATTCCTGATCATTAAAAAAAACGCTTGTATTTTTACATCTTCTGTATTATTAAAAAGATAAAAGTGCAGAGTTACTCATTGTTACTATTGTCTAGAATTATATGTAATTTGTATTTTATTATTTATTTACTTAGAACGCTAACGCAGTAAGCATATAATTAACAGCGTTAACAGTAAGCATAGTATAGTACTATAGTATAGTACTATTTGCTGATTTCATTACTACATTATCTTTTTTATTTAGATCTTAACTTAAATTAAAATACTATTATTAAATATCTGGAAAATAAAAGAAATTTTATGTTACATTTAATATTTTGACCGTGTTAAAGTGCTACCAAAATACCATTGGTTTTTTGTAGCTAAATATTTAGCAAGTGGTCAAATTCTAATTCAAATTCAGTAAGGGTGACTTTAAAATACACACAAGCACTAGATGAAAATATGCCCATCTCATGGCTTATAAACTATTCGTGTTTCCTTTTTGTCCATTATTTTGCAAAGGGCATCATCCACCTCCGGGGTCTAGCAATATTGGCCCTCGCTTTATAAACCGGAGATCGTGGGTTTAAATCCCAGGGGTAACATCTATATTTATTTTTTCTGGTTGGTTAGGGCAATTTGGGCCGATCACCCATTTGTCTGAAAAGTAAGATGATCCATGCGTCGGATGGGCAGTAGAAAAAGTCAGTCCACCCACCAACCCGCATTGGACCAGCGTGGTGGCATACGGTCCAAAACCCTCTAATAGATAGGGTGTATTAGGGGAGGCCTATGTCGAGCAGTGGACTATCACAGGTTGATAATGATGATAATTATTATTTTTTTGAACTTAAAATGAATATGATCTGAATATATTATGCTTTATTTTAGCTTATAACATGAATTGTCATCAATAAATCAACGGTACATGTACTCGACATATCGAAGTACGCAATTCTCCTTCCTATAAACAATCACTGAAATGCTTGCATGCTTCTTAGTTATTACATATTCATTATTCGGCTATGATTATTCTACATTTCAACCACTCCAAGAAGAACTCTGGAATGATGCAAGAGGCAGGAAACAACAGGCAATCTTACAATCGGCTTCTTTAAATAGCTAGTTTAGATTCCATAGTAGGGGATGTATCCGACAAGAAGTTAATAATTAAATTTATACCAAACATAAACAGTTTGGTAACTAATATTAACCTATAATTTTACCCGTAGTGAAAAATAAGATAGTTTGTGTTACTGTTAAAGTATTTTACCATGAAACTATTTGAATAATTGATTTTGTTGCGGTGAGTAGTTTTATGTACCCATTTATAGAAAAAGAATATAAGTAAGAAACATATAATAAGTTTAATGAAAGATAAAATTGCATTTTAAATAAGGATGTATAAAATTGCTGTTAAAGGAATAGGAAGAACAATAAATTGTGACACAATATTAAATTTGTAGAAAATCTTTCTATGATGCACGTCCGTAATTGTGTTGCATTTATCTCACGTATTAACTTTTGTTTGTATAAGTAGAATAAAGGTAGGATTATTGAGAAAAAAAATTATTGACTGGTAAGCCTCAAAGGATCGAAGATGAAACGCCCTCAGGTAGACTTGTAACAGGAGGGTTTTGCCTGATAACACACGTCTCATAAGTTGATATATGTATATTTATTCATATATATGTTTGAGTTGAGATAATTTTTTAAGGTTTTACCTCGACTTAATTTTTAATTCAATGCTTTGTATTTTTGATTTAAGTTATAAAAGAATATCATTTCTGAAAGGTAAAATAGAAAACATTTTAAAGTATTTTAACCTCTTTAACCTCTTCTTCCTACTTATTAAACACCGTAGGTTCTGAAAAAAATTATGAATACAACAGTTTTTATTTTAAAATTTAATACCAAAAGTTTAATATTTTACCAAAAGTTACAGATATTTGAAAAATTTAAATGCCATTAACTATATTTGGGGTCTTGAACATTGGGTTAATTTGACTAATAAATTTTTTTTTCCTGTTTGAAGGAAATTGTGATCGCCCAATTGTTGTAATAAATATCATTATATTAAATTGGAAAATAAACCAAACTGGAAAAGGGGGATAATCCAAATGATAGTTATTATCCTATTCAAGGTGGCCTCTTTAGATGGTTGAGGAGACCTTAGGAAAGTTTTTTCCCAGAATTTTTGTAAAAACCCTTATTCCGGTTTTTGAAATGATGAACAGTTGGGATAGTTTCAATGGAGAATATCTTTAAATGTAAAGCGCATTTAAATTTATTATTGCCTTAAATGTTCATGAAACCAATTTAAAAAATTTCTTTATTAAAATTTAATTAAATTAAAGTTATTAAAAAGTTATAACTAATTATGGTTATTAAACTTTTTAAGGATCAAAATATTTCAAAAATAACAATTTGGATAAAAATTAAAAATGTAAAAATAGGAACGGCAAAGGTGGAATTTGGTTTTAGAAATAAATCGCCGAAATTATTTGACTCTTCGACATTCTTTGTGGAGCCTGTCTTTGACTGTTATTATTATTCTAAATAGCTTTATGCAATTCTATGCAACTTGACCTGCCTTCCTGATTAACAATTGTTAATTCAATTACGGGGTAATTTCACTTCATTGAAATAATGTTAAGCGCAGAATATAAATAATTTATCTATTTATTTAGTGACAAACGGCCTACTAACTTAGAACTTATAAAAGCATTTACATTATGAACCTAAGTTTAACAAAACGCTATTTATATATATGTACTTAAATTATAGGTATACACAGCAGTTTAAAAAATTAACTTAAATTCTAAGTATACACGCATACAGACACGTACCTATTAAAAATAAGTTTAGATAAAGTTTATGCGATACATAAAATATGTTTAAAAATTAAATTAAACACTATAAAAATATTAAGTATTTAAATTGTCCGTTAAAAAAAAATTAAGTAACGGTAAACAAGGAAGCAGTAAGCTGCATTCTATGGATGAATTATTAAGCTTTTTATTTTAAAGTCAAGGACTTCTACTAACGACTGTCTAAGATGCTTTTGACATCCAGGGCCGAGTTCTTACATGCCCACCAGACGGGTGGATCACCTCACTTTTTCGACAATGCGTTAGCGGCCCATATCATTCTAACCAACCAGAATACTAAGATAACACTAAGTTCTTTCCGCGCCAGATCCGAACCTACTACCTACGGTTTGTAAAGGAAGGGCCAATACAGCTTGGCCACCTAGGTGACAGTGTGTTTGTGTAATTAGCGTAGTAGTAGCCATTAACCTATGATAATAACTCTGAAAGTCAATGAGTGAGCCGCAAGCAGTCGGTACAAGGCCGTAAATGTTTTCTCTTTATAATTTGCCCACCCTTATATTTCCATAAATATTATAGTACAATAAATTTAAAAGCTTGTTTTCATTTTTTATATTTCATATTAAGTAGTGACCATAGTAAAATAGTAGACATTTTATAGTTATATACCAAAAATAAGCCGCCGTGGCCTAGAGCTATTGGCCCTTGCTTTATAAATCGTAGGTTATTGTTTCGAATCCCGCGGGGAAATAACTTTGTGTTATCGTTGTTTTCTGGTTGGTTAGGACAATTTGGGCTAACCAAGCAATCGTCTTAAAAGTTCGATGATCCATGCGTCAAATGGGCATGCAAAATATCGGTCCACGCACCATCCTACACTGGACCAGTATATTGGGATACGGTCTAAAAACCCCCAGAAAGCGTGCACGACGGGTGGCTTTTGTCCAGGAGTTGACTAACATAAACTAATTAGTACCATAAATTGACATAAACAAAAGAGACTCTAAGCAGTCTTCCTGTATGGAAATATCAGCACATATATTTGTAACAATGATTTACGTGAAAAGGGTTTATATTCTACCTAAATGTATTTTAATTGGATATTATTTAAATCATTTTAAATAGAGATAACGAGAACGAGAAAGGGATGCACATTAAATAAGTGTACAGTGTTAAGCTGCAGTTTTATATAAGCTTTCATTAAGCGTTTCAAAGTGGATTTTCAATGCAAACTACACCAACGTCGAAGACTTTTTAATAAACATTGGCTTTAAAGTAAGGTGTTAAAAAGTGTAACGATTCAGGTTAAGGATAGTGACGCGCTGAAGTAGTCTGTGGTAATGAATGAGATGCGGCAGGAATTAAATATAATTAAAAAGGGCGCATTTAAACTTGTAAGCTTTCAACTTTACTTTATAATTAATTACATAATAGTTAAATTATACATAAAACATGAAAAAATTATCTAATATCTACCCATTATGGAAAATTTAATTGCATGTCAATAATTATTACTTAGTTCAGATGTGAACGAATAAACTTGTAAACTTTAGTAAATGATAAATATCTTATAGTAACGTTGTTAGGGAAAAAGAATAATAATACCGAAATTAAATCATAATGTTTTCGTAAAATTTCACTCGTTTCTACCATATGTTTAGTAACATGTACATAAAAAGACTATAGGGGAATTTTTATTTTGAAATACGTAAAATAAAAGGATAGCTTTTATTAAAGATTCCTTCATTGTGTGTGTCAAAAGCCACACCGGGTTATTTCCTTTGACACATTCTACCTTTCGTTATCCGTGGCTTATTTTACAAAGACTGACTAGGTTATGGTTTTGTAAAAACAAACGTGTTTTGCTTATTAGTATCGTACGACCCCAACAAAGTTAAAAGACAAGTAACATTTTTTAAACTATAAATTATATATTACAAATAATTTGTCTCTAATGCATAATACCTTTCCCCAAAAACTACGCTCATGCTAGACAAGGACAGTAGTCACCGCCAATTACCACTGTTTTCTTGAAAAAATTCAAATCGGATATAATCTAATGAAATAATACTATCATCGAAACAGCAGGCAGCATTTGAGAAACTGGACCACGTTTTTACGTCGCCGCCGGTACCGCAGTGTCTGAAGACGAAATTCATCAACTAATGCGTACGCCTCGTGTTAACGTACTTAGTTGAAACGTGGCCTTTGACTATAGTACTGGTCCACAAGTTTGTCGTTGCTCAACGCGCTATGGAATGCGCTATGTCTATATTTTCTTTGTCGGATAAAATTCGTAATGAATTATTCCGGCAAAGAACTAAATTTACTGGCATAATGCAGGGGATTAGCTCGTTGAAATAGCAGTGGCTAGTCATGTGGTGAGAATAAGGAGCTTCGATGGCTCAATAAAGTTCTAGAGTGAGGATCTGGCCTCGAGAAGACACTATTAGTTGGTCATCCTACCAAGTGGGACTGCTTCCCCAACAGTAGCGTATCAACCTGAAAGCTTTATTTGGCTTTTAATCGCATACAGATAAGGTTTTGAAAGGTACTTGAAAAATTGCTTATCATTATACTAGGTTTAGGCCAAAGCATTACTTTAGATAATCATAAATAAATTTTACATTGGATGCAGCCGATCCCTGAGCCTGAACCCTAATATTTTTAAGGTAATAACTACAATAGATAACTGTTAAACAACAATTTAAGTAAAACTATTTTCTTTTAAGATGCAAGACACAGGATCCAGACTAAATAACTTTGAAAAAACCTATGAAAAAATTAAAAAAGCTTAGTTTTGAAACTATTTTATACAAAAATGTCAGTAAACATATTACCGAATCTGATTAATTCATACAGATTTAGTATTTATGGAGGTTTGGTTTTATTATAATTGGGTTGTATCGAGTATAGCTTAGTTAATACAAAAGCGAGTCGTTAGAAAACTCCAGCTCCGGAAGCTTGATTCGCACATGCGAATTGTAGAGTGCAATGTTTGAGGGTCAAAGTAGCGCCCGGAAATGCCGTGGAGAGGCTTTTAGGTCAAACGAATTTTCGCCGCACGTGGCGTACTTTTCAATGTTTCTGTTTCCCCATTTCATAGTCATATGGTTTTTCAATAATATAGACCTGAATGTTAATATTACTAGAAAAAGGATATTCACTTCTAAGGGCAATGTGTTACCGTGTCATTGCCCTTAGAAGTGGCCTCACTGTGTCGATGTGGTGCTGTAACCTCCGAAACCCGGCCTGTTCTCTGAGACTGCGTTTCGTCGAGTTTTCTTGCAAGACAATTCGAGATGTCCCTCGAAAACTATTTATAGACATGACTCAAAAGCGATATTGGCCGATAGTTCTTCCAAAGGGTTTGATCACCTTTTTCGAAACAAGACGACCAAACCCCATGCCATGCCTCAGGAGCCTCCCGGAGAGAAGGGCAGAGTTAAATGACGACGGAGTCCTTTCAGCACCTGTTATCCGGCGGCCTTCAGAAGCTCCGTCGTGACTCCGTCCTCTCCGGGGCTTCCCTCGATTTCGACTCAGCCGATTTCTGGAAGATCCTTCGACACGTGCGGGTAAGAGTGGGCAAGAATCCGTCTTATTCGGACCTGAGTGCGACGCGTATAACTGACTGTAAAAATTTCAACCTCCAAGAGGACTCCTGGTCTCGAAGCGACAACATCTCTGTTCTCTCGGTCAACTTCGTTAAATGGCTTTTCTAAGCTGTTGTAGAAAGACTTTTGGACCTTCGGTTTTGCTCAATAGCTTCTGTATTGAGAGGTATTGAGTGATGGAGGTCGCCTACCAGCTTGGAGATGGTCTTGTTAAGAACCCGCTATTCTACCGAATTGATGGTTGGATCATTTCGTCGTTTCTCCATGAGATCCAGTGTTTCTCCCAAAAGTTTAGACTTTTTGCCGTACTTCGGCAGACCGCAGAGTTTTGCACCCTCGTCGCGTAAATTTCCACCAGTGATCGAGTTCCTCGTCAACGTCCACGTCGATTTCATTTTCCAAAGCAGTAAATCGATTTTCCACATTCATCGGAAATGTGTCAGGATCAATAATAGGCGGAGCGTAGACTTTATCAATCGGGACCGTTTAGGCCTCAAATCTGATTTTCAGGTGCCTCTCAGAATTCGATGATCACTTCCGGTCTTAAACCTTGTGATCACTAAGACATCCCTGAATATGCGCTTTTGTCCGATATAATGAAGTCTCTCTCATTTTTGGTCATAGTATCGGAACTCTGCCACGTCCATTTCTTTGGGGCTGTTTCTTAAAGAACGATTTCATTAAGAACAGCCCTCTTGCTCGAGGAAATTGACGAGCATTTTCCCCTTATGATTTCTGCACCGTAGCCATATGATCCTAGCATCGATTCGCTGCATGCCTGTACTCCTACTTTCGCGTTGAAATCCCCATGACGACGTTGAAGTGAGCCTTGGTGGTGTTATGTAAGGCTCTTAAAATGTCCTCGTACATGTCTTCGATATCATCGTCCAGGTATGTCGACATTGATGCGTACACTTGGATAACTTTTAGGCTGTATCTATTGGTCAGCTTTATCACAAGGTACGCAACCTCGCTGATACACTGGATACTTCAATAACATTATAAGTGAGGGTATTTATTGACAAGGAACCTGACTCCGCCCTGATGGATTTCCTCCGTGCCTGAAATACAGAAAATGGCCCGATTCTAGAGTTAGAGTATCCTCGCCTCTCTACAGACTTCACCCAATTCCAAAACGTGCCATCTTATGCACCTCAGCTCCTCTTCCAGTTAGGCTAAATGAGAATCTAGCCATAGCGGCCTACGTACTCCTGAGGATTCTTACATGCAAACAACAAACAACAAAGCATAGTTACACGAAATTATCCGCATTGCGAAAACAACAAGTTAAACTGTCGTTTATTTATTTAATAGGTTCACTAACGTATGTTTACATAAGTTATCTTACACGTCTAATATGATAAATATCACGTAAATATTAGACGTGATGCAGTGATATTTTCATTCAAACCCCTATTTTTGCTAAATGGTGGCAAATGGACTGCCTGCCCCTTTCCGTGATTATCTTCAAGATAATCTGCAATTCATAAAAGATGTACTAAATACAAACTGGTTACGAATTTGTTGCAAGATATTATTTTCTTCAATACTTACATACATCATCAGCCTTTGATAGTCCACTGCTGGACATAGGCCTCCCTAATATACCCTATCCATTTAGGGTTTTTGGACCGTATCCCACCACGCTGGTCCCATGTGGGTTGGTGGGTGAACCGACTTTTTACATAACCATCCGACGCATGCATCATCTTACTTTTCAGACACTTAGGTGATCGGCCAAAATTGCACTAACCAACTAGGAAACAACAATGAAAATTGGTTGAGCCCGCAGGATTCGGAACCCATGACGTCCGGTTTCTAAAGCACACGCCTATACCGAGACGTCCTATTCCGAACCGGTAGTAGCGTGTATGACAATCAATAAGCGACTGTAATACTTCCATGTTGAATAAAGATATTTTAATTTGAACAGGAACTCTTATAATTTTTGTAAAGTGATAAAATAAAAATTTTATATCTTATATTAAAAAAACACCTTAAAATGACGGCAGTCTTATCCGTGATACTTTCTTTGCATAGAAAAATTTCAATTATTTTTTAAAGTATCAAAAGATAAGAATTATGGTTAAAGAATAAGAACACGTATTGATTTAATATTAATGATAATTTCTTATGATATTAACATAGAGAAGATATTTTTTATTAATTTTTAATTACAGAAGTATTAGGATTTGTGAAAAAGTAATGCATTTTGACTTTAATGTCTTAGAGTTTCTTATGAGATCAACATTTAGGAGCGATTTTTTTTTTACTACAAATGTAGGCAGACAAGCAGTTGGGCCACCTGATGAAAAGTGCCAACCGACATATACGATCATCGGTAAAATCGAGGCATCACTAAGACGCTGCCAATCGTGAGACGTAGGATGTTACGTCCCCTCTAACCAGTAAATACGCTGGCCACGGTGTCCTTTAAATCAGAATTTTATAAATTTTTGCAATACCGCTTTACGGCAGAAATAGGCACTGAGGTACCACCCCAGACGCCCTCCTGTAATAAGGGGACCTACAATCTTTTAGAAATACTTACTTACATACTTACATGATTTTTGTGGAACATTTTAATATCACATTTTAACTATCCATTATGGATTCAACAAACCTACATAAACATTACAGTATGCCTAGGGTTATTTACTATTACCTTTATTCACAACTACGCCGACCATTTTGGCGGATTGATTGACGGACCTGACTATTGGGACTAAAGGTGTGGGTTCAATTCCAACGGAAAAATATTGTGTGTTCTGGATATTTATCTCTATATAATATGTATTTACAAAAGATAAGTATGTCTATGTATTTGTCAATCATCTAGATTTATAGTAAAAGCTTTGCTTAGATTGGACTGAAGTTTTGTACTTCATTGATGTTGTGTTATTCGTTCAGAAATAGTATTATATTATTTGTTACATTATTTTACGTACAGCTTATGTTACATTATTTTAATATCAATATAGCGTTAGTTGTTTTTACGACTTAACACCTCATAGTTATCCAACCAAAGGCACATACCATGTAATAATAAAGTACGTCTTATTTCTATACACTCTCAAAGGCGTCTGTAGAAAACAAATATCTTGTGTTAGCTATTTTGACTTAAAAACGTATCTCGATGCACAACAAATTATTGGATATTTTAACAGTTATTTTTGTATCAAAATGCTCAGATGGTGATGGTAATGAATTGGTAATAACTTAGTAATTCAAGCTACAGATAAAAAAAACTTTAGCGATTGTCAGTTCATTCTTTCGCGTTGCCTGTTTTATGTCTTTCATGTTAAGCTATAAAGCTTTAATGACTTTTGCAAAAGCTATAAAACCATGGCTCTGTTTAATATCAAAAATAGTGAGAAAACCGCAGTGCTAGTTTTATAAAGGTGCCACAATATGTAAACGATGCAACATAGCTTAAAATTATATGTCCTTAAGGATAAATTTAAAATAAATGGTTTATCCCTTGGTTTCAAATAAATAAATTAATAGTTGTATTTTTTTACTGTATTTTCCAGATAAACAGAATTTATGTCATTTCTTGGCATTGCGTGTTACTTTTTATTTTTGGAATGGATATCTTTAGGTTAAAAAGTAATTCTTTTTTTATTAGAAAATACATATTTCTATTAGTGAAACGATATAAAAATTGGCCCAATAGTTTCAAAGAACAATCAAATATCGGCTCTTTATAATATTAGTATAGATGAGAGGTTGTTACTTTAGTTTTTTCATTTAACGTTAGGACGTTCAAAATAAACGTTAGAAACGTCGCACCAAATTTTATTTATTTGTCAAGTAATTTAACGCGATAAGGCTATATTACATATCATGTATGGTATTCATATTCACAAAAAGTATTAGTTAGTAACGATAATATTTGTACAAAAATAAAAATTGTTTGCAAATTATCCGAGGCCTTAAAATAAGCGAGAGCAATTGCTAAGAAAGATTTCGATATAAGAAATTGTTTCAATAAAGACTTGATCCCTCTCAAAAAATGTGCTACGATTATTACCAGAGGAAGAAAAGAAATGGTACGTCATTATTGTATATTGTAGAGATTATTATTTATTGTTTGTTTCAGTATAATTACCCTTTTTTAAAATGGTTTTTATTTTTACAATGTGTTGTAATTCTTAGCATTTGCTAAAAAAATAAAAGATCTGGTTTTTCTAGCATTTAATCACTTAAATATTAAAAAAAAAATTTAAAATTTTGCAGCATATTTTATGAAAGCGAACAGTTTCAACTGTGTGCCTAGCTAGTTGAAGAGTAAATTATGACTTTTAATAATAACGATAATAATCTCATACGATGTAGTGATACAATTGTGGTTGACAAATCTTTATAATATGGAAAAAAGCATTATTTGTTATGCGAGAAATCCATGGAGGCGTTTATAATTAATTATGCCTTAAAAATATATTAAGTGGGACTGCTAACCTATAAGACTGTAAAGAGTTTCAGCGCGGAACATACGTTCTAACATATCCATCTGACGCATTGATAATCTTACTTCAAAAGCACATACGTATGCGTTGTTGCTGAGGGTCGTGACCTACATGAGTTATCTTGTAGGTGATCGTATTCCACTTGTCGCGGTCTTTGGCTGCGTCTAACGCTTCATGTTCTAATGAAGTTGCAGATCTAGTTTGTTTAACGCATAGGAATTCTTCCTCATGATCGCTTTATTTCTATTTTCCCTATGATCAGGAGAGCTTTTAAGGTATCGCTAACCTTCTTAGCTAAATGATTGAAGAATTCGGAAACATTACTGTCTGTACATCTGTGCTTTGTCCAAGGTATTCGTAACAATTTCCTCCAGCACCACATTTGAAATAGTTAAAGCGAAATCTGTCTGGCTTCTTCAGACTCCTAGTTACTGCACCGTTTGAAAAAGTCAAAGAACGAAAACACCCAAGTCTTTACCAGCCTCAAATTATTTATCTATCCAAATCCTGTTTAATCTCGTCATCGCATTTTATTCTTTATTTTTATGACCCAAGCAAATTGTATAGCAATTCCTATTCCCCTGCGTTTTAGTATCTCATAAGGATTAAGTTATTATCAAGTTTCCAACGAGCTGCTGTGGAGTTATAGCGAACAGCAAACAGCTTGAAAAGCCTATAATCGGCTTTGTACAACAACTCATTTGGGTCGCAGACCATAGCCGCAGCGGAAGTGTACTTCGCGAAGTAAACAATTGAACTTGTATGAATTGCTCATAACAATGTAAAGGTTGCAATGAGCGACTACAAGAATGTTCGTAAGTTGTTAATGTGCCTCTAACATGGAGGATTAATTAATGTTAGTTTCATATTGTAGTACGAATGCTGCTTGTAATAGGGATGCTGAAAAGCTCTTGCATCTCTATTAATTTGTGTTAATGTACTTGCACCACAGAAAGGAATTCGAATCCTATACAACAGTAGAAGTATAAATTAAAATAAGGCTACCAACAGGCCAGGAGCTTGTTAAAAATGTATTTTATATATTATTGTTTTTGTTTTTCTGTATACTTCAAACAGAGAAAAACATAGGCTATTTTATTTTATGCATACATGTATGTCAAGGTATATATATATAAGGCATGAGCATATATTAGCAACCGTACGCACGATTAATCAAACATTTATCATGCGTACGTTTAACTTACTAAAAATATTTCGTCTGTTTTTATTTCTGACAGAAACGATTGTTATATTATTTGACGACCTGCTTGGCTTAGTGGTTAGTGACCCTGACTGTTGCGGCAAAGGGTGTGTAATATTTTTACTTTCCTACCAAAGTAAAAATATTATGTGATGAGCATTGTGTTTTTCTCGTGACTGTATCTTTATTTTATTTATTTATCTATTAAAGAAAGTAAGTCTACGGATTTATCAGTTTCCTACTTTCCATAGTACACGCTTTGCTTAGTTAGGGACTAGATGATGTAGTGTTAATCATCTAGAACTATTGTTATTACTACTATACTTATATAGCTAGCAAACTGAACAAGTATGCTACTGGAAAAATAAGACATGGCAGGAAAAATGTATCGATTTGCAAGTCAGGTAATAAATTTATTCCAATGAAGCGTTTGTGGAGATCTGCTCCTTATTTCATTGATATACTATTTATGTATTTGTTAGCTTTCTGTTGTGTCCGTTTTTAATAATTATTTTAATATTGCTATCAGAATGATATTCTACATAAATATCATTGTGTCAACGAATCCTTTTTATTGTGTTTAATTTAACCCCAACGAATTATTTAAGACGATAAATTAATTGCCAACGCTTAAGACCACTTCTATATTTTATTTTTATGATTTTTGTTTGGAAAGTATTTTTTGAGCGTTAACATGCACGTAAATACTTATCAATGGTATTTACCTGATCACTAAATTTGGCTAAATTTTGTGCTTACTTTTTTTTAAATTAAATGCTCCATCATCTTTGAGTCACTTTACGTTTTGTACTATAGCAAATATTACGATGAGTCACATGAAATTCTTAACGATTAAATGACTTGTAACTTGTAATAATGCGGCACGTATCCTACACGAACGACTTTGAAGCATAACACAACCGGAAAATGCTGTCGACATTTTTCATACTCGACCCTCGGGAGCAAAAATACCGCTCGCTAACGACCCCTTTGTTCACATCTTCACTGTATATTTATTAGAGCTGGTAAGTTAGTTCACGGATTATTTGTTTTTTGTTAAATGCAACTACATGTTTTTATAAAATTTTCTTGCTTTCTTAGATGCAGATACTTGGGCATATTTCATCATCATCGTCACCCTGTGTCATTCCACTACTGGACATAGGCCTAATTCACGCCACCGCTTTCGATCCTCGGCTATTCTCTCACAGGTCACACAAGCTACTTTGCAAAATGTCCTCACTCCATCTTGCCAAAATACGTTTACCGAGCCTCGGTCTTCACTTCAAAGGCCATCCGTTTTGTGGCTTATGTGACTGGCCCATTGCCCCTTTAGTTTACTAATTCGGTAGTTTTGGAGTACGTTTACCTAGGGCCAAAGGTTCCAACTAGGTAGAAATTACTTTGAGGGAAAGGCCAACAGAAGATTCGGCGGCTGGCAGCTTTATAAGTCCTGTCGAGTTTTCTCATCACCCATCCCACAGTGACGAGACTTGGACAATTACGATTCGACTGGTTGACAAATTTAATGTCCTGAGTGACATTAAATTTGTTGACCTAAGAAGAAGGAAGAAGAGCTAAAGGCTATGCTTGGAGTGTCACATTTTTATTATATAATTATTACACGATACGAGATAGGTTTAAACATTTAGTTACCAGTCGTTACGCGCGACTTCGTCCGTATAGAATAGCGAAGTGTACCAATGTTACTGTTTATTAGTATAAATGAGGTGTAATAATTGTACGCGTCTATAATTAAACAATAACATTCATAGTTTTATATTTATCGATAATGCATTGCCATATAAACTTTCATGCACCATTTCAATACTTACAACCGCTCTTTTGCAATAATTGGAAGCCTATTTCCTTTCTTATAATCTCTTCAATATTTGTATAAAATTTATTGACTAACGGACAGAGTTACTTTAGCATCTATAATATTAGTATAAAGAACAAAAAGGGTAAAGCAACATCAAACCCAACAATAACTAACTTACACTTTTACTTAGGTACACCCTTGAAACTTTATAAAATTAAGTTCAAAACTGTATTTATTACAAATAGATAAGTCAAATAATATTTTCGCGGTTTTTATCTATGCGTTTCAGTGTCACACTAATTATAAGTTTAATTTCAGACCACTTTAAGGTAGTCGTTGACTCCCTTTTTTGGAACAGCTTTTCGTCTTATAGGCGTTTTCAAATTGTGATTCTGAACCGTTGTCTCTTATGTGGTAGATTTAGAGCCAGACTTTGGCCAAGCAGCCGTGGATTCAGCAAGCTAATGGGTATTATAAAGTGAAGGCATATAGATATTTTTGCCCGACTAAAATACGCTATAGCGGTAGCAATCCTTCATTCATTACCCTTAAAGTATATGCGGCAAATTCTAGAAAGAACTTTGAATTGAGAAACTTTCAAATATCCTAATTTTATATAAACCCTTGAAAAGCAATAAGTTTATTCATCCATAGAGATAGAGAAACATTTATTTATCCTCGTTGTTTTTATTGTCGTTATTTGATTTATTACAACTGTCAATATAATATGTTCTTGCAGGTCACACAAGTCTTTCTAAAAATTTTCAGGTAAATTTGTTAACATATAGAAACAGGTTCTACAACAAATTTTCTGTTTAAATTCTATATACAATTACGTGGAAAATGTTTCAACCATCACTTTTTTTTTCAACACCTACTACAAACTAGTACTATTTCTTAAGCGATAAGTCGGTTACCGTCAGCGAAATGGAAACAGAGGCAAAGGCCGTCAGTACGTTTGTACTATTGTTATTTCAGTGCGCTTGTAGCCTCGGATTGACCGACAAGCCGCTCGATCCTCCCTGCTACCTGCGCCGTCCGCTTGGCCCACCTGTGGCTACGCCTCCCGACGCCGTCAAGTGGCAAGAAGAAGGAAGACCGCCGTGCAGCGTGAGTATTCATCGTGCGCAGTGTTAGTGTCAGTGTGTGCCGGAAGTGCCAGTGTCGACGCGTTAGGCGTACGCGCCTGTGCGCAGATAGCTGTGTAGCCGTCCGGTGAGTCGCTCCGATTTTGTCTTACCAATCAATTTTCCCCTTTACAGCGTCCAGATTTATTTATTTCTTTCTGTTGAGATGTAGGGAACCTTTTTATGTTAGTTTACCTTGCCATTTAAATTCATCTGCCACGTTACACCGCGAACGTAGATAACTTTAAAATCAACACGCACACCATCCACGTGGTATTATATTTTATCATTTAATCGCTAGTTTGCTGCACTAGGCAGCAACTTAGGTATTCACCTAGCGCCCTAAAGCGCTTGTTTTCCTTTTAGCGTTAGTTTTACACCTCCTGCTCACTGGAGCGGAGGGTAGACACAACCCCGGCTTCACCGGGGTGCTTCACGCGCGTTATAAATTCATCACGTGATTTGGCAACATCGCCAACGATGTTGCATTTAATGTAAGAAGCCCAGAGGGCATAGGCCTCAACTTAGAGGAATTAGAAGACAAGACCCCAGAAGCATTAAGATAGCTTTCATCCGTATGGCTAATAAATGCTAACGATAGCACATCGGACTCATCAACATCAACGTCATCAGCCCAAGGCAAATCGCGCGCCGCAGCTAGGCCACGTCGGAAAAACGAAACTCATCCTCAGAATCCACACGATCCACATCCGACTCGAAATGGAGGTCGAGGTCGAGGCGACTCGATGCCAGGGAACCGAGGAGCTAGGCGCAGGAGGCTTCCTGCCAATACAATCGCGCAAAAGAAGCGCAAGAATAGATCGTCGCCGGCGTCGTCGCCGTACCCCAGACCCACTGGTTATGGCGCGAAATCGTCGGCCGCCGAACTATCGGCCCCGAGGCCATTAGAGTCAACCCCTGCCGCCTCACGGCAACCACCATCCGCTGCCACAGCCGGCCGCATCACGGCCCTCAACTTCGGCTGCTCTCAGCAACCCACCCCGCTGCCTCACAGCAAGTACCCGTCTCTACTTAGAGACAAAAGCCACCGCCTCATCTACATTAGGTCAAAGGAAAGAGGGCCGAACTACGATCTGCTTTATCCAACCGTGTTAAGTTCACGGCCAATGATTCCGCCAGTGGATCAAAATCAGTTAGAGACGGTCAAGCGCACCGCGATGTCACTAAATATCTGCTCGAGAAGCAGTATTATTATCATACATTCGCGCTCCTGAAGAGCGCGTCCTTCGGACAGTGGTCAAGGGCTGCTCGAAAGAACTACCACGCAAGAAATCTTCGACTTCATCAGTCGGAGAATATCCCTATTTATTCCGCTCAAAGGCTTTTCCATCCGTGGACAAAAAGGCCTTATAATGTCGTCCTTCTGACGCTCGAACGCTCTGTAGAGGGCAAAAGTTTACGATCTTAGCACATTTGCGACATTGGTCGCATCTCTTTAACGCGCCGCATTCAAACGGCCTCCCAGGCAGTGCCACAACGCAATTATTCGGACACACGGCCTGGATGTCACGCACGACCCTGTTGCGTAAGTGCCTCGGAGACCATGGCACCCTGAGACTGTCCTTGACCTCGGGACCGCGAAGTATTAGCAACATACGAACCGCCGGCAGCGTCAACTGCCAAAGTCCTGGCCACACGGCTAATTACCTAGGTGCCCTGGCGCCAAGCGGAGACCACTCCACCATCCACCATCCCAGGCGCCCACCGGTGCCATCCTCACCTCCTTCCCGCCCTCCGGCCTGCTCCGGCGTGGTGCAATACCCAGCGCCCGCGTAACGCCCCCATGCCAGCGTGGCAACAACCGGCCCCGCAACCTGCGCCGAGCGCTCCACGCAGCGCCGCACCTCACGCCGCACCTAGCTAGCGCTTCGCGAAGCGCCTCAGTAAGCCAGCCCAGCAATGGCAACTCTGGGACTAACACTGACGGGTTAGTTAATACAGTAGACTTCGCAGAAGTCGATAGGCTCACCGCCGAACTAGATGCCACCGTTGGCACTTCACCGCCGCTTAGCTGTACCCGCAAGTACAGAAACTTGATCGAACTTATTCGTGGGAACTAAATGGATTATACTACACAACTTTTGCAAACAACGGCCTGGGCCGCGTAAAGCCACGCGCATTCAACTTAGTCTTTTATAACGCAAACGGTCTCATGAAACAAACGACCGAAGTCAAAGAATTCTTCGCGAAAACGACGTAGACATTCTACTGGTGCAGGAGACATTCTAAGCCCGGAAGAGGAGATCCGAAGATTGTAATTTTAATATCATAAGAAATGACAGGACCGGCGCTTCACACGGCGGCACTCTCATATTATTATAAAGTCACTGCACTGCGTAGCACCGACACGCCGTCGAATCCAAAGCATTTAGAAGCCTCGATCTGCAGGTTAGCCGTGTCAGGTCACTTTGCTTTGATATTGCTATCGTAAAAACGTCAATCTCGCTCTTAGAGCATAGAGGTCATCGATGACCCAACCTCAGACCACCGTCCCGTGCTCTTAAAGCTAGGACCCTCAAATCACCAAAACACAGTTCTTAGAACTAAAGTCGACTGGCATAAGCTGTCACAGCCTAGACCTACTAGCTCACCTCACTTAGACACCATTTCAATACCTTAAACACCGTTCACGACGTGAATCCTGCCGCTCATGCGTCTGCGTCATGTCCAAAGTGTCGTCGAGGTTCCTCGAGGCAAATCCCGGTGGAGGAAAACCCCGCTGGGCCTCTGCCAAACGACATCAAGGACCTCTTGCGACGCAAGAGGCCGCGGATTCGCGCCCACGATTGGTATCCAACCGAGCGAAACTGAAGGCAGCTACGTGCCCTTGAACATCAGTCCAAGATGCGCATAGCTGAATTCAGGAACGATCGGTGGATAACGATCTGAGCAACCTACATCCCTCATGTGCCTTCTGGCGCATTCCTAAAGCCTCAGCGCGGCGGCAGCCATCCACCCATGCCGTCACTCATCCAACCCGACAAGCCCGCAGCGTTTCTCGATGAGGAAAGCTGAATGTCTGGGCCGACAGTCTCGAGGCCAATGCTCGCCCAGCTCACAACCGGTGAGCGCGCTCATCTCCGCAAGGTAGAGAGCGAGGTAGACCGTTGACGCATCTACCCCCACGCGACGTACTCACACCCGTAACGGAAAGCGAAGTCAAATCGATAATCAAAAGTTTAAACCACGGAAAGCCCTGGCACCGATGGCATATCAAACCGCGTCATAAAGATTCTTCCGACTCATCTCATCAACCTCCTAGTCCTAATCTATAACGCAGCTCTTTCCAAGGGTATTTTTCCAAACACTTGAAGGATGCCGAAGCAGTAGGCTTCCTCAAACCGGGAAAACCTCCCAACCAACCAACCTCCTATCGCCCATTAGCCTGCTTACAGGCTTCGGAAAATCTACGAAAGACTAGTTTTGACCCGCCTACAGGACTTATGCAGGCTAATCGGCTTCCTAATCCAGTCCAGTTCGGCTTTCAGGCCAAAACATTCCGAACATCAGGTGCACCGCATCACGGAGCAATCAATCCCGCATGACACGGGGCCAACACAGGAGCGCTCGACGTGGCAAAGGCGTTCGAACAGATGGCACGACGGGCTTAATAAAGTTATAAGCTCGCGTGCCTGACCGTCTCGTACTCATCATACGAGACTTTCTGGAAGCGAACGTTCAGATACCGCGTCGAGGGAACAAAATCCCAACCTCACCTCTACATAGCCGGAGTACCACAAGGCCTCAGTGTTAGGCCCCGTCCTATTCACCCTCATACCGATGACATCCTCGAACTATAAAGTTAGCACGCCTGTCGCAGACGACACATGCATTTTTACATCCGGCATATGTCCTATCACCATCCAACGACGTCTCCAAGTCGCAGCCAGGCGCTTCGGTGACTGGTTTCGACGTTGGAGAATCGAAAAAACCCATCCAAAGCGCGGCAGTCTTGTTTACACAGAATGCCGACGATCCCATCCATGATCCGACTCTAGACCACCCAATTCCATGGGTAAAAAGTCAAACCTCGGGTAACCCTCGATAAAACCCTCAGCTCGGCCCGCACATCAAGCAGGTCAAAACAGAGCGGCCTCGTCCTAGGTCGCTATTCTTTAATTAATCCCAAAAGCAAGCTGTCTCTGCGCAAAAGGTGTTGCTCTACAAAACAGTTATCCGTCCAATCATGACTTACGCCAGTCCGGTGCTCGCACATGCATCCCCTTCCAATATCCACAAACTCCAAGCCCTGCAAAACAGGTTCATGCGCAGGCCACGGGTGTCACTGGTGCGTGCGCAACCTGACCTGCATGTGGACCTGGAATTGCCCTCCATTCATCATTTTTGAAACAAGCATCAATCAAATTTTCGACTCGCTTCGCAACATCGAATGAGCTGGTACGTCAACGCCGCCGATTACGTACCACGCAAATTAGTTCATCCTAAACATAGGAAGCACGTTAGATATAGGCGACCGCGCCATATACTTACAGATCCGGACGACGATATAACGATCGTGCAAGCACGTGTTAAATCGTAACTATCAAAACACCCATTGCCCTCGCCGCCGAGGGCAAACGCATACCCTGTACAACAGATTTCGGCACGTACCAGGCCGATTCTCACCAATTAGATAGAGCGGTTTTAGCTTAAAATGTCAGTCCTAAAGCAACTGATCGAGCCGAGGTTCGGCACCGGGGCGCCCTCGATACATGTTGCTAACGGGTTAGAAAGGATCAAAAGCGACTCAACTGAGCCGAGGTTCGGCCCTCTGGGCACCCTCGATTAGATCGCTGACGGTTTAAAAATAGTGGCAGCCTGAGCAGAGGTCTCCCTCTGGGGACCCTCGGAGCTAAGTCAACAAATTAAGAGGTGAAGCCTGTGCACGCTTAAAGTTGCACAGCCCTCGACTCCGCCGGGTTGTAATGGTTAACTCCACCAACGAAGCCATCAAATAAACGATAAACGATTGTTATTTCGTTCATCATTCTCAACGCTTGTTTTACTTTATCTACATATTGTTTCTCAATATTCTCTTTTCAAATGGCAAGTTATTGTGTTAATTCATATTTAACTGCAATTTACAGCAAATTTGCAAAAATTTAGTCTTTTGTATTCTAAAATTATGAATCACTACTACTTGTTTACGTTCTAAATAAGAATTGTTCTATGCCATAATTATGGAGATGGTTGATCCCGAAGTTCAAATTGTATATATCGGTTCTTCTCAGGTCTGAGGCGTCCTTTTCCGAATCGATGGTAGTGTGTTTGACAATCAATAAGCAAGTGTAAACTTCTAAATTGAATAAAGATATATGAATTGGAATATATGCTTAAGTAGTGCAACTAACACGTGTTTTCACATACATCTTTTTTACTTTAGAAATTTTATAGGTTTATATGAACTCGGAGGCACATACGTCTTGTAAACAAAGTTTACGAAGTTAAATTAAAGTTGTTACAATGTAATATTAGTTTGAGATATACCCACATATTTACGAGTCTCACGAATATTTTTGCTATAGCCACAATATTATTTCTAATGCGGGTTAGTGGAGAAAAAGAGTCTCGATATTGACGTTTTGTCTCTATTGTATTGTGTATAAAAGTCGGGTGTGAAATATAGCGATAGCAATTTTTGTGAATCCGCTATCCAAAACGGAACTCTCCTTGTGTGTGATAAGTGTTGTGCATCGGTTATAGTGTTACTGTGTTGAGTGGTTTAAGGCGTGTTGCGCATCGACTCGTTCGTTCTGGACATCTGGTGGCTGTGGTCGGGGTCACGTGAGCCATTTCAGTGTTTTTAAATATAAGAGACGTTCAGTTATCATCATTTTAACTTTTTGGAGTTCGTTTTGAGATTTTTAAAAATTTACAAAAGTTTTAGAACTATTTATTTTATTCTTAGTTTTCACCCTAATGAACCCACCCAACCCAACACAAAGGCCCAAGTGATGGGCGGTTTTGAAAATAACCAAAGAACCCGTTAGTTTAGTTAAGCAAGTTCTGGTTGCTAATACTTTTATTGGAATGTAGATTGTTTGTTGGGAATAATCCAAAACTTTTCTTTTAGAAAAAAGTTATTTAATACAATTGAAAAACGCTACAGTCTACCTTTTTTTATATACCTTTTAAAACCGAAGGTCGTGTAGGTAAATAAAGATTCTTTTACAAACCTAACCTTGATTTTATTTTTTTGGTTTGCATACTTTAATAAGAAACATACCTTTTAAATTTTTAAAATAAAAACTGCTTTTAAGACCCGAAGGCAAATAAATTTAATGGGACTAGAAACAAATTTAATACTGCTATTCTTTGTTATATAAACATATTATTTTTATATATTATTCTTATTTGGACCGAGTTTTTTTTTAGATATTTTTTTATATTTAACCATTTGTAAAGGACTTTTAAGGAACTCATTGGTTTCATTTGTTTTTAACACTAATTTAACCGACTTTTGACTGGTTTTTGTAAGAAATTCGTTTGCAAAAAACTGGTTATCTAGTGTAAATTAGACGTTTCGAAACTCCAAGGTCCAAGACAATATTCCTTGGAAAAACAAAAGTTTTTATTTACCTGTTAGTATTTGCAAAACCCAAGAATGAATATTAATATATAAAGGTCACCAGACAAGTTAGTGACTGAAAAAATTTTTAAAAAGAATCCCCATTGGAGGGGTTTCTGCTTTTCGGTAAAATCAATTCTACAAAAGATTTCTTAAAGTTCCGCTTTTACAGTGGCTCTAATTTATTTTTATATTAATGACCCACTTTCCCCTGCTTGTAATCGTTCTGGAGTTCAGCCAACACCAACAATAACGCAACATTAGTGGTCTGTATTCATCGAGGAGTTTACGTTCATTTTAAAAATATTAGGCTTTTAATAATAAAGACGATAATAGTTTTGGCCTTGTTTTACACGGAGCTCGTGGCGATTTCCCCGGGCAAACAGTTTGTGATATTTTCTGGTCGTTGTTTTATTGGTTAGGACTTTTGTCCGATGAAACTATTCAAGTTAATTTAATTATTGTGTTAAAAATGGATTAACCCAAAGCTTAAAAAAGGGTTATAACTAAAAACGGAATTGAACTGTTTCTTTTGGTTTTTAAAAAACAAATTAAAAGAAAAAGCGTTTAAACCACTGTGTATCCCATTACTTTCAGGACACTCCCTTTAGGAAAATATTGTTTTTTTTCAAAAAACACGTAAATTTAGTACGCTAAACTAAACCTGGGAAACAAACATAGCGCGTTTAAAATTCCTTTTAATCCATCAACGTCAAAAGATACGATATGAGCGTGATTTGTTCAAATTATGACCCAAACAAATTTATCTGCGGATGTTTCGATACCAAGTTTTTCCACACTATAGTGGTCCTTAAACAAGGGAAATATCGCATTGAAATGCCCCGTTTATAAATTAATACTAGATCGCGATCACGAACGATCAAATCAAAGTGATTTGATGGAAAACCCAGGGGGGGTTAAAACATTCATTGTAAAAACGAATGTTTTCCAATCCGAAACCCACCCCCATCAAACAAAAAAGTAACCTTTATGCAGTTGAAATAACCGAAAGTATCAGCCTCAACTTTTTCTTTTTTGCTGGAAAGAAGTATGTGGCAGACCCAAACGCCCCTTGGGCGCGCCGAGTTGCGCGTTCTTGGGGTTGCACTTTATAAATTTTTTGGGGTTTGAACCAAAATCAACATTATTAATTACGATATATATTTTGTTATTAGTGGTTTTTTCTTTTAATTTGGCTTAAGTAATTATTTAAAACTTGTATAAATTTCCGCTATACCACAAAATTTTTTGTAGGGGGGCTGACACCCTTTTTTACCTGAATAATCCAGATTACGGATTTTCCCCGCCGAGTTGGGGGCAGAAGGATATGGAGCCCCTCCCAATTGGACTTTTTGCCACATGACCATTAAAACCAGTCTCGGCCGACCCGGGTGATCGTCTCCTGGGTCGTCCGCAAGCTCCGGATCATAAAAAAGGCCCGATTTTCCAGGCCCAACCCTCACCTTTGTCCGGCTGGATTCCCAATGACGACTTTGGCAGTGGCGGAATGCAGCCCCGCGAAAACTGAAGGTCGGTGACGGGGGTTGTCGCAGCAAGTGACGTCGACCCTCGATAGGCGCCTTGGCTCCCATTTAAACCAACGTTCCAGGAGGTCCCACGACCCCCTGTGGAACTCCACCCCAATGGTCTGGAACCCATCTCGGTGAAACTTTAACACGGTTCAGGTAGTTCAATATTTGGATGGAAGGCCCCAGGAAAGGGCGCCTTGCAGGCCCAGGACATGGTCGGCACGTGCGGCCTGGTTCAGCCAGGGGGTAGTCAAGAGCTAGTCAGACTGCCGTGAAGATTGGGTTTAGTTAGCTGAAGAAAGTTTAGGGAGTAGCTGTGAAGGAGTACCATACCGTGATAGTAAAAATATTACATATATAAGAATTGCACCACAATTTACACCAATCAAAATTATTAACATTAACATGCAATTTATTGTAATAAATATTTGTTAGTTACAAGGGCATGAAAGCAAGCTTTAACATATTGGATTTCTAACTCGTAAGAAATTAAACTATATTAGGGTATGAACTAGTTCAAATGTAAGACATTGTCATTATTAATAAATTATTTAATTTACGATATAATTTTGTATCGAAATTTTCATATTAAGTTACTAATGCAAATCTTTAAAATTGTAACAAAATGTTAACTTTTTGAGGCATATTATTTCAGTTATTATTCCCCTGATAAATATATTAGTTCATAATCTTCTATTTAATCTATAAGAATGTATGGAAAAATCATATAAATTGCTTAAAAGAAGTAAAGTTTATGTAATAATAATAATTAATGACGATAACACAACCCCATCTAGTCTCAAACTAAGCACAGCTAGTTTTATGGCAACTATATAAACATGAACTAACTTTTTCTTTGTAAAAAAATACATATTAAATTAATACAAATACTCAAACACGAGAAAAACACTTCATTCAACACACAATATAAGTGTCCCGTGGAGGGAATTGACCTTACACCCTCTGACGTAACAGTCTTTTTATATTTTACTTATCAACTATTCAATGTAAACAATTGATGTTGAATTAAAAGAATACCGTTTCGTCACTACGTTTTAAATAAGAATAAAGATAGAAGCAAACAATGTAATGTTTTTTTATGTACTGTACACGACGAATTTTATATTTGTTATTAAGCGCAAATTCCGAGACGAGAACTGTTAAGTAATTCAACAGCAGATGTAGCAATACGCCTTGGGCTGTAGACACTGCCCATGCAGCCAACAAAATGATCCTGTTATTAGAGTACCGTGGAACAGAAAACGAAATATTATAACAACTTCCCAGAAATGTTTTCCTATCTGTTTTTGATATTTTCTTACTTTCACTTTATTGTTTTGATCAGACAACAAATAGACTATTTTCTATTGGCTGAATATTGATACAGTCTTGCCCTTCTAAAAAGGCTGGTTCTCTAGTGGCCTCGACATGAGCTTCAAATTTTTAAAACATATTTATGGTACTTTCATGATTAAATGAAAAAGCGAAGCTGCACCTGAAGCTACAAGAAGTTAAGTGATTTTTACTACCTAAACTGTCACTTTGGCCATACAAAGAGACATATTGTTGTTTAAAATGGTGGTTAGGCTGTAGGTGTGGCTTTCAAAGTAAACTCTGATAAGTTAATCTTTCTAAAAACAATAAAAGCTTTAAAATCAATATACGTAAGTGTATAAATTATATATACAAAATCAATAAGTACAGTAACAGTAAACTAATTAGTTATTAAATTACTGTTTAAATCAATTCATCATTCACATCACATATTTTTAATTATTTACATAGTATTTACTAAAAATAATTGTAATAGTTAAATAAAATAAATTAATGATCGTATTTTATTAATCTGAAAGAAAAACCAAACATGCCATGTAAAAGCGTGTCTTCGTATGACAAAGTGAAGTTATCTGGTGTATCAAACATTATTTAGTCTATAAAATTACTATAAGTGTTTAATTCTTAGATCTAAAACATTTACACTACATAATAACTCTTCTAAAAAGATAATTGCCCAAAACGATAGCGAAATAATACAAATATATATTATATTTAATTAATCTAATGTTTTCATCGTCTGAGTGATCAATCATCTGAGATAAATTTAACTTTAACGATTCTGTCGTCGTAGCGAAAGTCATATTCCATTATTAATTAAAATCAGTATTTTTCATTTTAAATACACAATTTTAATAAATTATTTATTTTATGTAGCTTTAATGAATAAAAGGAAATTTTACGGATTTTATCTTGTTTATATAACCTATTTAAATTCAAATTAAATTCCCGACGTTCCGTACACTTTCCATCGGCCGTGGTCACGGGTAGACTTCGCCCAAAGTTATAGCTACTCTCACCTGCAAAAGTCTTTACGCTTGTCATGTCAATTTACATACTAGTTATTGGAGTTTTTTCTATCTATGTTATATTGATTGTATAAGTTATAGTTGCTCCTAGAAGACTTTTTAGTGTTATTTTATAAAATTTACAAAGATTGAAGATTCCCGCAGTTTTTTCCATTTTCTATTTAGTTTTCACAACCTACGTAACTATATTCTGTCTTTGGTATTCAAGTTACTACACGGATTCGTTTCATGGCAGCGATTTCCTACCTCCGAATACAGAAACGATCTTCCATTTCCGATCAAGGACTAAGTCTCGATTGAAACGCTTAAATTTCAGTTAAAACTAAATTTGAATGTAGAACCCACACTATATAATTGAATTTATAAATTAATATAGATAACTAACGGGTACTATATATCTATGTTATGATTTCATTATATTAATCTTATGTTGTTGTTAGTGATAATTTTTTATTGCGAGACGAGCAGTGGGCCCAACAGATGGAAAGTGGTCACCGTCGCCCATAAAAATTGGCAACACTAGCGGTATTGCCTACGCGCTACCTACCATGAGGTATAGGACGTTACGTCTCGTTTACCCAGTAAATAAGCTGGCTACGATGCCCTTCAAACGATAATGTTAGTGTTTCAATGATAATGTTATGTGTCGTCAAACGATAGTGTTTTCATACTACCACTTTGCGGCATTAATAAGTAATGCGGTGGTGACCTACCACCTCCCAAATATTATTATTTAGTATTGGTAGTATTTATAAATTTATCGCCGGTTTATGATATAGGTAATACATTATTCAAGCATTACGTCTTAACATTTTTTAAACGTAACGAAATGTAATATTTATCAAATGTGCCGTTTGGGTTAAATTGTAAATAAAGAAACAAATTGCGCCAACCTTCTCTCGGGAAATCCCTCGTCTACTGGAGCATATTTTTGGGATACCCTCAGTTTAAATAATGCGGTAAATATTTACAGAGAAATGTAAAATTATCAGGATACAAACAAGTATGTTAATGATAAATACATTTTTATTAACATTGTTCTTTTAATAATCATTATTTCTTGTTACATATTCGTTTTTATTTAAGCACCTTTTGGAAATCATCAAATAAATATATATTTTATTTATGAATTAGTGTAATAAAATACAATACTACCATAACGATAAATGAGACGGTAAAATTTATGCTAAAAATAAATAACTTATGGCAAGAAAATGTCAAGAAATGTGTCTATTTACGTGCAAATTGTTATTTTATTCCTGTCTGGTCCAAATATTGACCCTCGCTTCGGTGGCATTCGACAATCAGTACCTGATAGAAATCGTTTTGCAGGTAATAAAATCAGCCTGTAATAATATATACGATGTGCATTCGTTATTTTTATGACCACATTGAAAAAATAGTTTAATTTCCTATTAGGTTATCCTTGCCCCTTAATGATCATCTATTAAATAGTGTAGTCACCCTATATTAAAAATCGAATAATTTACTAATTCGGAGAGTGCTTCAAGTTCAAGTTCTTTTTTTTCGTAAGACGTGTTATAGGTGACATTTGGATAAATTAAATATTTTAAAAGATATCAGAGATTTGAAACGTCGTCGCAGAAAACGAGAGGCAGTTTCGTACAAGGAGCACGTTGTTACGTTGTTAAATTGCGTAATTTTTTTTATACACTGCTTGAAGTCGGTCACGTTTTTTTGATAAAATATTTTTGATGTATGTTGTTTGAGAAGGTACAATATTCTTATATGCTGCGTTAACCTTTAGTTTCAAGCTTATTAGGAAATTTACATTAGTAATAAAAAATTATGTTTGTGTAAACATTTTTATAATCGGTAGTAGCATCATCGGCCTGCATTTACCCACTGCTGAACTCTCCAATAGCACGCAATCGATCGCTGTCCTCGGCAACTCACATACAGTTTCGGCAGTAACAACCAAAATGTAACTTTTATATTTGTACGTAGGAAAATGCTTGCCTCGTGAGAAAGGGTATGCCCCTTCCTCACGAGCGCAAAGGCGGGTTATTTGAGATTCCAACCACCATGAGGTAACACATGGTGGTTGGAATCTCATATAAGATAAAATCAGGCACCTAAAAGGTCACAGAAATGCTTTCGCAATTCAGCTACCACGCCAGAGTATGTCGCGCGAAAAATACTTTTAACTTTTAGGCGCGGTAAAGCATGCGTCGTCTAAGCCTCTTTCTTTTGTCAGCAGACTTCCTCAGAGGTAAAGCAATACACCTGCAACTTATTTCCTCTCTTCTACACCATCCAGAGCAGCTTAAGAAATAAACCCAAATGGTTTTCTTCAAATTCGGCGACTCAACCTGGCTACAGGTGGTGAGCCTTTACATAAATATGTCATAAATATGTGTATTAATAAGTTCACATATTTTCGTAGGCTAGGGGGGCTATTACGTCAATAGCTCGAAACTGATCAGTAACTCACCAGCAAATCGTCAACCTTTTGATTTAGGGACACGTGGTTCCACTTCAGGAACTAGTTACGGAGTATTTCCATTTTCTATTAGTAGTATTAGTAAAAGTATTTGTCTCTAAAAACCTTTAAAGTAGACAACGATTGCAATAACCTCATTTTAGTCGTATAACCCATATTCCATCCTAAAGAAATATCTATGATATATATTTCTTAAGAGCTTTATGCATCATCAGCCTTTGATAGTCCACTGCTGGACATAAGCCTCCCCTAATACACCCCTTTCCATTGGGGGGTTTGGACCGTATCCCACCACGCTGGTCCAATTCGGGTTGGTGGGTGGACCGACTTTTTACATGCCCATCCGACGCATGGATCATATACCTTTTCAGACAAATGGGTGATCGGCCCAAATTGCTAAAAGCTAAAGCTTAAAAATCCGTTTTTGCTCTTATTAACTATATCTGCTCAACATTTCCTGACTCTAAGACCATCACACATGTTAGTAATCAACTTTCTTTACAATCAACATTTCGTCAAAGCATATAAAAATTAACCAACACTGTTAAAACTAAAGTCCTCATAGCAAACCTTACAGCGAACGTACAGTGCGTATAAAATATTCTTATAAAATAGTCCAAGATAACAAGGTTTTTAATTAAATTATTCCTCATAGGACACGGGTTACAGGACAGTATTATGGTTTGTTTAACAAAGCCGATTATAATCTTTGCATAACTTCACTTTTACACAAATTTTCACTGTTAACTCTTACTGAAATTATTTTTGTTAATAGTATATCAAGAGATCATTTTTTTAAATAATTAAAGTAAAGTTATTAAGATTACATCTAAATCACAGACTTCGTCGCGCTTTCTTTTTTGGAAAATAACACGAGAAAGCATATTATAGTCACAGTGTTATCATCGCACCACATTTTAGGTGGAAATTAATGTTTCGTATCAGCTGCGTAACATGCGTATTGGTATTGGTTTTAAACATCGTGAAATAGTGAAACATGAAATCGTTGGCAAATATAAGTATTAATTTTAAAATTAAGATCCATAGAAAACAACTAAATTTCTACAAAAAATTAACGATTTATATTGCTTCTTTATTTTAACGTCACTTTGATCATCATTTTTATAAATTGAAAGTTTTTATTTTTTTAGAAACGCCTCTTTGTATGGAATGTTTAGAGTTAAACATTAACATTCATAAGCATGACAGCAGAAACAAAGGTATTATTTCTATTTTTATTAAACAACAACAAGCTTTGTCCAAAATATAACTGTAAATGTTCGTCACAGATACTTATGCAACTTATCAAACTTTCACAAAGGCTTGAACAAAATTTTCGCTTTTGCTGCAGCTGCTACGCAGGACGCTGTTTATATTCTGTCGAATTCATTAAATAAAATTTTAAGGAACTCAATTTGCAGTATGCAGTTAATTTTAATTACGAAACCTCTCGTTGTCAAAGTATTATGATATATATTTTCCATACAAATATTAGATAATAGTTATTTATTTTTTTTACAAAAGTTATTTCCAGCATTTTAAATGATTACATTGTGTTATATAACCGACATATACAACAAAACAAATTTTCTTAAGTTATGTATGTCTGTTAGTTCAGGCTGATGTCAGAATGGCTAGAGTCGATTTTGACGGGAGTTTCTCTAAAAGATTTCTTATATAATTGGTAGAAACTTAGATTTTCTATCAGTTATATAACACCAGCTAGTGAACACTAGTATAATAAAAAAGAATCTGTATTTTTGCGTATGTTTGTGATGTGTGTGTTTAAAAATAAACACAAACGGTGCCTATTTTTAAAAATTCTTTTACCGTCAGAAAGCTACATTCATCTTCAATACAAAGGTAATTTTTTGTCCCAGGAAAATCACTTTCAAAAACCTAAATTAAACACGGGCAAAGTTGGATGGACTATCAAATCAAATCCCTTCTCGTTTCATTTTTTAAAGTATGTTTCATTAGAAAATTTTTGTTTATGTTACTTTTTTGGATATTTTGTACTATAAATAGCTCATACTAGAAGTACTAGTACTCACCTAAAGAATAAATTGATTTAAACAAATGTTACAGAAATAGAGCATTGCAAACTTCTTTCGAAAGTTTGTTCATTACTGGAAAGAAGCACGAAATTGATATATGATGGCAAATATATGTCGGTTATAAACAGTTATTCATATAACATGATGAGTAGAGTACTGTTTTCTTTATGAAATCAAGTAAAACCGGTTAAATCGGTACCTGTATCTGTATTTAAAAATATTACGTAACTGTAATTTAAGATCAAAGAGATGGATGTCTCGCTTCATCAAAACTAGCTTTTTACCTATACCTATAAATTAATGTTCTTACAAAAATGCAGATTAAAATACGAATGGCTTATTTTAACTAGGTCAAAATAATTAAACTTTTTTACTCAGTAAATCAGTAACATAGAAGAAGTAAGGTCAATGGTAAACTACGACCATTAAACACGCTCTTTTCAAATGTCGGACACATCGTCAAGTCGCGCATTTCTGCCTTATCGTCCATCATTTCAAGTTAGAGGGCAACTGATGACTCACTTCCGACGATGACAAATACTGTTACAACGGCTTTTTGTGCGGTAATGTGTAAATAAGTCGTTATAATGACATGTCGCTTTCATAACCGTATTTCTTTTTCGCTTAGATTATACCAATATTATCGTTTACAGATTTTTTTGTGGGTTAATAATGTAGAAATTTGCCTTGTTTACTTTAGTCCTTTAAATGTTTTAAAACTCCTTAGATATTCATTATAGCAGATATAACAAAGAATAACTTAGGCTACTTGTGTTTTAAGAAATTATAAATATAGGCAATATAAAATAAAAGCAAATATGTTAAAAATCCAAGCAAAGTGATATTTTAATTGGCAACCCAATGGTTTAATGGGGTTCCCTGTCGAAAACAGCTTAAAACCTTTTTCATAAATATTTTTTTCGTTTTTACAAACCTTATAAATTAAAAGTAACAATAATTGTGTTTTGTATATATTCAAATGGGTTTACCGTCTTTAATTTTGAGTGGTACTCGGACACATATTTTAATGCTTCACTACACATGCTTTAAATCAATTAAAAATAAATATATCAAAGACTTAACAAAGTTATTCTAATAAGGAAATATGTATTTAATCATTACAGTCAGAATTTTAAAAATTAATAAAGATACGTTTGATTATTGAACTGTAACTACTACGTGTTATTATACTGCCCGGAAGTAATGCACGATGGAGAGAGATAAGGGAAAGGAACAACTTTTTACATGACGCATAGGCCCTCTTCTTTTGCAAACAAACGGGTCATAAGCCTGCATTGCCTCAACTAAATAGAAAACAACAATGAAAATTTGTTGACTCCCCGCACAAATTCAGTCTACGCCTTCCGGTTTCTAAAGCACAAGCCTTTGCCGCTAGACCTCGGAAGCAGTTAATAACAATCTAACGCAACATTCATATTTCGGCATAGTGGTAGTAAAATCACAAAACAATCAATTCATTGAGTAAAAACACGCAGTTATCAATATTAATATAACCAGTTAAATCCAAACCTCGACCGCGGTAATTAAAACACCCTTTAACCGCAGATGTGCTGATATTTGTTTGATCGTACGTCAGCATTATGGCTTATTTTGTGGGATTCAGAATGTTATTTTACATAATTTCAGTAGCATTTGCAAACACTATATATATTAACGTCAGTTCTCTTTTATAGCCATGACTCACTTGGCCTAGTAGTTAGTGATCGTGACTATAACGTTAAAGGTTTTTGCTTCGAATTCCTCCACGGAAAAAGTTTTTTGAGTTGAACATAGTGTTTTTCTCGTGTCTGGGTGTTTAAATCTCAGGTCAAAGTCAAATTTCTTGATCTAATATGAAAGCATTACACTTTCTTATTTATTGTCACATAAACTACCACCAGTTCGGAAATGGAAGCCTCTGATCTGAGAAGAACCGGCGTAAGAAACTCAGCGGGACCTGTCTTTTCCTTTATTCAATAAGTTTTACAAAATTAAAAAAAATCTCATCTTAATAGTTTGAAATAGCCTGGAGCGAACAGTCCTATATAGTATGTATTTTTTTTGCAAAAGAAATAAAAGCCTATGTATGTATTAGACTAGACAACACAAATGTCACGTCGAATAATATGATATATATATATATATATATATATATATATATATATATATATATATATAATAGAAGCACTTTATAACACATACAAATGTATTTTTTTAATTTTGAACTGAACGATTGCTTAATGCGGTTCTTGGTTTTGAAATTCATTGAGATTGTCGAATGACCCACGCTAAATTCCTTTGCGAGACATGAGTTAGATTCTCCATTTTCTAATCTGCATATTATTGCACCTTTCTCCTCAATTATAAATGCTTTACGTCGTTGAGATATCATTTTTTTTCATTGTTATGACAAAAACAATGCGTGACCTTTAAGCGTCAATCATTCACGGAGGTACATAACAAAACCGAGCCTAAGTACCGAACGTCGTCGGGAATCAACGAACATTACCAGAGCTGTAACGAATCATGTCGGTCATTATAACCGGACGTAATTGATTAAGAATGGGTTATATAACATGTCACTGTAAGGGAAGTCATTTTATCCGGCTTTATATAAAGAATTTTATATGAAAACCAAACTTCGTAGTGTTGGTAAAAATAGGCGGAGTCAAAATAAATGGATTCCACTGTATATATGAATTTATTTCTAAATTTAAAAAAGTTAATTGAACAATTTTAACAATGTTTGCTTTTACATAGTGAAAATTCTCTCAAAAACTCTTCCTTGGAATTTTCCGAAGTTACCATGTCGGATCCAATACGCCCAGGTCAAAAATTATAAATAATGGTTAGTCGCATATCACAGGTAGGACTAAATGCAGCCATTTATATCATGTTTATTATAATTATATTACCAACCAAATTACAATGTATATTTCTCAGTATAATTGTTGCTTTGTTGGTTTTACAGCAAAGTTCTTACAAAGCAATTTCAAAATTATTCATGAACAAACAAGAAACCGAAAGTTTGTGAGTCTACATCTTCGTATAGAAGAGAAATTGAAAATTTACAATTGAATAAAATACCAATTTGTAGTTTATGCTATAGCACCCCCACTTTGCATTCCAGAAAGGAAATTTCAGTTCAAACTGCTTATGAGGTTGCATAACTGTTTGGCATTAAATTACTGTACTATGTATACCGATGTATTAAATACAGCAAATCGAACAAACAAAATAATAAATTTCTTTAGAGGGAATAAGAACAATGGCAAACAATAAATATTGAATACGTTCTTTTCAGCTGTCAGATACGCTGTCGAGCCAACAAGGAAACTTTTGACTTATCATCGATCATTTCGCGTTGGAGGAAAACTAATAACTTAATTCTGACGTTTTGTTAAGTTTTTAAGGTTTTTCATGCACTTTTCTTTATTCATTAACAAGTATTTATGAATCCCAACTCTTTTTGGTATTTCTCATAGGTAAAATAAATAATCATCAAGAATATAAGAACAAATTTTTAAATATGAGTGAGTTAAAACTATTTTACACTACGTTTATATTGTCAGTTACATCAAATAAATAAAATTAGAGAATCTGTTTCTTACATAAAAATAACCGTTTTTGAATGATTTCATTAATGTAATAATTTTAATTTTCGTTAGCTTTGTCTGTCCGTTTGTTCTGGCCAATCTCTGGAAAATCCAACATTCTTGTATATACTAGCACTCGGAGAAAGTCGCGGGCAACACTTAGTTAAGTAATATAATAATCATTTTAAAGTCATCTTTGCCATCTATGAATGAAACATTTTGATAGGCGAGGTTCTTTATGTTATTAAAGCAACTATAATCTTCAACACAGTTAATACTAGTTAAATGACGACAAAATATATTTACTGAAGTAACTTTTATTTAAAGAAACAATTAACATGAAGACGTATTTCTTAGATAAAAAATTACTATATATAAGACCTACATACTATATACTATATAAGTAGTACCTGCCTCCGTAGCCTAGTGGTATGGGCGTGTGCTTTAGAAACCGGAGGTCGTGAGTTCGAATCCTGCGTCCTCCAGAGATTCGACAGGCAGCAGAACTCACGACCTCCGGTTTCTGTCATTGTTGTTTCCTAGTTGGTTAGGGCAATTTGGGCCGATCACCCAATTGTCTGAAAAGTAAGATGATCCATGCGTCGGATGAGCATGTAAAAAGTCGGTCCACCCACCAACCCGCATTGGACCAGCGTGGTGGGATACGGTCCAAAACCGCCTAATGGATAGGGGTGTATTAGGGGAGGCTATGTCCAGCCGTGGACAATCAAAGGCTGATGATGACATAAGTAGTAGTATATACTATATAAGACCTCAAAATACTGTACCTAACCTAACCTATTTAATTTTTTTATTACAGTAGGCCTAATAAAACGTTATGATATAAACATCCTTGTTATAATGGAAGGTTTGTTGTTGTTGAAAAGAAAAAAAATTACGAATAAGTGTTAGAATATCGCTGCAAAATAGCTGAATGCTATTTTAAGCTAAGTTTTATATCAGAACTTAGACCAAAGACGCTACAACGAAAAAACAAACTTTGTTGTTGTATATTGGTTTTAAACATTATAAATATGTAATATAGTTTTATATTCATAATTAATAGCGCTATGGTAAGAGCAAAAATAATCTTTGATATATATAGAAATAGGAGAACGATGATTGGATTTTGGAATATGTCTTTCGTAAGATTTAACCTTTTTCAAATACAAATCCCTTAGATAAGATAGGATTATGTTCGAAGAACCGTTACTGCATACCTTTTATAACTTTCCAAGTATGAAAGAAATTATATAATGACAAAATACTCGTATTTCTTAACTACTTTTATGTGTTGAAATGATAAATATACGCATTTGATTCGTTAATATGAAGAAGTTATGATGTTTGAATGGAGACGGAACTGCTGTAATGATCAAATAAGTTCTTTTTGCATATGTCGGTAGTCATATGAGATCTTGCAATCCCACTTCAGCAATGACAATAAGACAAATAAAACGAAATAACTTTGTTTATAAATTTAATATTAACAAAAGAGCATAGGATAAACTATCCCATACTATAGTGTTTGTCTACCTGCTCAATTTAATATTAAATATATGTAGAGTTTTACTTAAATTGTTTCATTTACAAATTCAATTCTCAGAAAGAATAAATTTAACAAATCAAAGCGATGCAATTAATTAAAAGTAACAGATTTTTACTATCGAACTTTAATTTTATTTAAAAGTAGATAACTCTGTTTCATTTTTCAACTAAGTGTTTTAGCAGTTAGATATTTGAAAAGTAATAATTTATCCGGGAATAAAAACTACCCAGCCATAAAAATTGCGCGGAGGTCGAAGAGAAGTTGGTTTAAAAGCCTCGTGAATTGAAAGTTAGCGAAGTGGCACAATGAGGCCGGAAGTGATAGCGCGTTTCCGGTTGCAACGCAGAAGCTGCCGTTTGCTATAATATCTCTATCCTATTTTATCCATTGCTATAGTATGTATGGGGAATAAAGAAATATTTTATACATGTTAACTAAAACCGAAGAACATGTTTAACACTTTTTGATTTTAATTTTTGTAATGGCATTTACCAAGTGATCCTTAAAAAGTTAACTACAATAATTGTACCACCTGTAGTAATAGTTTTTGTGTTGAGCAGTTTGCCTCAAAGAAATTTTCAGCGAAATTATGTGTAATGATGGCTTAATTTCTTCATTCATCATCATCATCAGCCTGTGATAGTCCACTGCTGGACATAAGCCTTCCCTGATACACCCCTATCAATTAGAGGATTTAGGACCGTATCCCATCGTTTGGGCTTAATTTCTTAGCCTTGAAATATTGCGTACACACTTCGTTTATGAAGTATTTTTAATTTAAATAGCAATTAAATGTGTTTCTTATCGTTTGTTGATATAGGTCTCACGCCAAATGATATTTTCCTACTTATTTTAAAAGGCAAATGGATATGTCGTTAGGAGACACGTTTGAAATTTTGTTTCAAATATTTCACCAACCAATATTTTTAAAGACAAGATAATTTAAACCCGTTTATGACATTTGTATTACGGAAGGAGCAAATGGATAAAAAACGACGGGACTCGTATATGTTAAATATATTGTTATTAATTGGAACGGCAGCAAGAAACTCTGCGGTAATCCCACTAAAAGCCATCCGACAATGTCATTATATAAATACTCGCGAGGATTCACGCCCACCGAGTGGAGAGCTCATCTCTCTTTGGAGCCATGTTTTAATTTCGAAATAACTCGAACATGAGTGTATTAAATGCTTACTTTATCTGTTAGTCAACTGCCTCCGTAGCCTAGTGGTATTGGCATTTGCTTTAGAAACCGGAGGTCGTGGGTTCGAATCCTGCGGGGACTCAACAAAATTTTCGTTGTTGTTTCCTAGTTGGTTAGGACAGTTTGGGCCGATCACCCAATTGTCTGAAAAGTAAGATGATCCATGCGTCGGATGGGCATGTAAAAAGGCGGTCCACCCACCAACCCGCATTGGACCAGCGTGGTGGGATACGGTCCATAACCCCCTAATGGATAGGGGTGTATTAGGGGAGGCCTATGTCCAGCAGTGGAATATCAAAGGCTGATAATGATGATGAAAAAAAATGATATCTGTAGTCTAACATCACTAAGCGAAAAAGGCAGATAAAGTAAAACAACATGTGAATATAAAAATCAAAGGGTTAGTTCGTTTTTTTTGTGGAATAATATGCGTAATTTGTCTTCTGACAAATAAAATATTCTATTTCCCGCAAAAGCATAACGCAACAATGTAACTGCTCTTAATCAGGAAATTCGTTGTTCTAATTATTTTAACCAGAATATTACCAATATGTGAAATTATCGCTTCGTTGTTGGAAAGGATTATAGTAAGCAACACCTTTGCAAGCTTAATCTGTGAAGCTTAAGCTGTTCCCCGTGACATTGGTAAGCTTAGCAATTAGATAGGAGACTTAGCTCGTAGACAATTAATTACTTTGCTGTCCCATTTATAACATTAAGTTTCCTGTATACTCGAATATGTGGTATAGCATACAGTTACCTGCTTCCGTAGCCTAGTGGCATGGGCTTGCTCTTCTGAAAGTCACTGAATAAATTTAAAAGTTGTTTCGTAGTTTGTAAGGAAAATGCATCGGATAGGCAAGTAAAATATCGGTCCTGCGTCTTATTTCTCCCCGGTTTTTACTACCATCGGATTATGAGAGTAGATTAGTAGGGTAATAAAAGAAAGGTGCGGCAACTGTGTTTTCGTGCACACTTGTGCACTGTGAATTTAGATCAGCAATATAAATTGTCTACCGTAGTTGAAATCACTTACTTGATTTAAAAAAACAAATTTGGTTGGCTCAATGTGAACCCTTAATGAAAATATTTGTTTGGGAAAAGGAAGCCCGCGGAAGTCATGTTCCGGGCTCAAATTGCCACACTTTGGGTCGACGAGCTTTCAAGTGTGCATTGTTGCGAGGAATCTTTGAATTCGATGAATGGTTTATATTTTTATAAATACAATTTACTACCGTGCTTACCGTATGTTATTTTACATAGGAATAAATAAACTTTGTGATTTTTAATTAAGTAAGACAAAAGTACTAAAATTAGTGTTTTTTTTTCTATTTCTAACCACCATCGCAAGCGTATTTCTACAACAAAGCATAAAATTAAGTATATTTAAATCCCGTTATATACAATTAATTTTTATTTACTTTTGATCAAAATATATTAATTTTTATTAATTGGCAATAAATATTTACGAATAAGGTGGTTCTAATGTATGTGGGACTAGCAAATTTATATAAGAACCATTATTGTATTTTACTTTAGAGAGCTTAGCCTAGCTTTTTAGCGTACACAAAATGCTGTTACCAGATTATTCTAAAATTCTTTATATTATTATTTTGTAAAGAAGAAGTGTTACATAAATGTAACATAACTTTTATTATTATGTTTTGTTTTCTTCTAAATACCTCGATGTAGGGCTTGTACGTGCACTTAAATGCGTTTCTTTGACCTCACATATGAGGCGCTAGGAAGAATCGACGTAGAGTCGTTTAACGGTTATGAGTCCGCCATAACGCGTATTTGTCCTCGCAAAAGATACCTTCAAACCGTTGGTACATTTACGTTCATTTATCAGAGATAGCCAAAATTTAGTAAAAAAATTTCGGATATGACTATGAAGGCCTTTTTCTCCTATGTTCTCTCAAATATAACTTTAATATGTATTTGTTACTTGCTACTACTATCTTACTGTACTTATATCATAATAAAAAAACTTAAAAATATTGAGGAATAATGAGGTAAAAATAAATTATACTTTAACACAACTGATACAACAGAAAAACCAAATTGCTTTTGACATCTAATTAACCAATATATGAACTATACAACTGTTTTTATGATATTTAAGGTTTAGTTAATGGAATTAACATTTCCTAGGATCATCTAAAATCGTAACTCTTCAATGTCATCATCATCAGCCTTTGATAGTCCACTGCTGTACATAGGCCTCCCCTAATACCCCTATCCATTAGGGGTTTTTGGACCGTATTCCACCACGCTGGTCCAATGCGGTTGGTGGGTGGACCGACTTTTACATGCCCATCTGACGCATGGATCATCTTACTTTCAGACAAATGGGTGATCGGCCCAATTGCCCTAACCAAATAGGAAACAACAATGAAAAATTTGTTTGAATCCCGCAGGATTCAGAACCACGACCTCCGGATTCTGAAAGCCACGCCTATACCACTAGGGCTACGAGGCGTTATACATTAAATGTACACTTTCTGCGTACATTTAATGTATTTTAAATTCAACTCTTATATCTGTCGCAACGCAGTAGCATTCAAACTCTGCTATCTTTCAGTTTATTATTCACCATAGCCAACGATAGGTAATACTGTATTACAAGGCTTAACATCTAATGTCTAAAGGTGGCAAGAGTATTCGTGGTTTTTACGCAGTGATTGTTTCAGGATTATTACAGGACATATCACTTACCATCAGGTAAACTTCCTGCTCGTTTTGATATGTAAAGTAAGAAAAAAATTATAACAGTATTTTTCATAAATATGCATAAAAGCGTTTTTAATTATGTTAACGCTGTAAAATGCTGCTACTTTTTAATAATAAGTATAATTCTAATAATAATATCCTCCAAATCGACTTCAACGCCGGAGATCAGCCTACTGCCCAGGAGATATAATAGTGCACGAGTGTACGTTGCGTGTACACACATGCAATTCCTATTCTTTGACCTCTCAAAGCCTGATGGGACGGATAGCAGAGCCGACTTTTATATTACTTTATATCTTACTTTATAGACAATCGTGTGATTGCCTTAACCAACTAGAAAACAATACTAAAAAGTTGTTTAGTCTCCGGAGGATCGAACCCACGACCTCCATTTTGTAAAGTGCAAGTACCCACTACTGGGCTACGGCGGCAGTTAAAATTGTAATAATTGTGCGTCAAATGCATCTGCTCATCCTATTAATGGACTAAATTAGAGAAAAGACAGATTTAAAATGAGTCCACAGAGCTAAATTTCAAGTTAAGACAGTCCGCGTTTTAATTTCGTAATAGCGGTGGAAAGCAGGTGGGCGAAAATAAGTTATGTAAAGTTTGAATCGCACAATCGAAATATTAAAAAAAATTTAATAAAAATAGATAAGCCTATCTAATTTATTATTTCATCAAATACTTGATTAATATTAATCCGCTTTAATTTATCCTATTGTGCGACATCTTAAATTAACGATCAATTTAAATTATTACAAAATAGGATGGCGTGATATTCACTTCCCAAAATTATTGGAAAATTAATCATTCTTAGCTGTCTGATATTTTCAGAGAGCTTTTAGCGCGAATCCATTTTAGACAAGAAGACTTTTTCTGTACCAACAGCGCACAATTTTTTTTATAGTATTTTTTTAGTTTATAAACAGTGGATGGATAGTAACTCTATTCAAATAAATTAAATTGTCTGTCTGTCCCTCTGTCAGTCTGTTTGTTCTGGCTAATCTATAGAATGGCTGGTCTAGATTTGACAGGACCTTTATTGGAAGAATGCTGATGTAACTGGGAGTAACTTAGGTTATTTGTTACAGATTTTCTTTTCTTTTTTTCTACGCGGGCGAAGTCGTGGACAACAGCTAACACTAGAAAGTGCAAAAACTTTTTAATGACAGTAAAAGTCCGGCTATTGTCAAATTTAAACCAGAAAATATCGACTTATAGTAAAATTAAACATATGAAATAAAAATTACTGGCTCCGTGGCCCAGAAGTACTGGGCCACTATTTACAATTTGGAAGTTGTAGCTTTGAATAGCCGCAGGGAAATAACTTTGTGTTATCGAAGTTTTACGAATCACTACGATAATATGGGCCGATCACCCATTTGTCTGAAAATGTGAAAAAGTAAGAATGTAAAAGTCAGGTCCACCCACCAACCACAATGGTCCAATGCGACCACCGTGGTGGGATACGGTCCAAAAAACCCCTTAATAGATAGGGGTGTATTAAGGGAGGCTTATGTCCCGCAGTGGACTATCACAGGCTGAGTGTGATGATGTTGATGATATAAAGTAAAGATAAAACTGCTTATCGAAAAATATATTGCTTTGTATTAGTTTCAGATTCTACAAATATGCAATAAAAACCTGACGCAGATTAAAATAAAATATTTCAATTTGAAAAATAAATAAAAAAATAATGCCCTAAAATCTCATCCGAAAATATTTATATTCCCCGTTATTGCGACCTTTACAACTTTTTTTCATATGTTAGAAATTCAAATTCTTTTTATAGTTATCTAAACATCGTAACAAATAAATAAAATAATAGGTATATAAATACCAGATACAACTATTTTTTTGTATATTCCTGATATGCCGCCAGTTCGTCTGTTCCGCATGGATTTACTTTATTAGATATCAAAAGGGGGTAACGAGTCATATCCTACTGTGGAAAGCATATGGTTTTTTTTTTTATTTTTATTAGAACCATTGTTTTAAAATAGTGGAATTCATTTTTGACAAGTAGGCACCTTAAAGATATTTAAAAGTATGTAAATATGTCTCCAACGCTTATACTCGTAAATAGTTAGATAACAAAAAGGAAAAATTTATTGTATCTTTACCGATATTGAATCATTACGTTTTTCAGTTTCAGTCGTAGCTACTTTTAATTGCTATTGTTAACAAACTTAAATATTATTATTCATTTTCTAAGAGGTAAATCATTAATAAAAACAAAAATGAATACTTGAAGCGCATAAATCATTTTCTTAAAAGTGACAAAATGATTATTGGTTAAGACGGTCATCGCCGCATGGGTGCAATCTATTTGCATATTTATTTTATCAAAAGTATTTTAGGCAATAAATACAAAATTTAAAAGTGATAATATACATTCATAATTTTAATGTACAATAAAACATCAAAAAGAGAAAATTATACTATTATTTTTCATTGTCAAACTTGTCAACTTCTCAAAAAATATAATGATGAATATGTTATTTAAAAGTATTCCCACTCGAAAACTACGGTTTTTGTCCTAATAGTCCTAATGATCCTAAATATATATAAGTTGACCGCTTGAAGTTTGGGTTAACTTATTCTTAGCTATATCACTTAAGTATAAGTTAAGCCAAACTTCATAAGTTACGCAATTCAAAGGCCAAAAGTCGACCAAGCAATTGCGGAACTTAGTCTCTACTTTTTCATTCTAAATGAGTTCTGAAATTTAGAAATGATAGACAGATTCCAGTTCGAGTTTCATAAAGTTAGTTTCAGAAGCGTGGTTCCGTTATATTTATGGACATTATCTTTCCTTTTTGTTTTATTGCTTTTCTATTTAATTTAATTTTCACATAATAAAGGGAATAGATTTTTAAATTAAACTTTAAAATTTTTACCATACTTGATTGCAAACAACATGTCCATTATAATTAATAATTCTATTCGAGTTACAAAACATAAGGTTGCCTATTACACACTTTAATTTCGAATACTTTATGGAAGATTTGACAAATTGTTGTTTCCCCTCTACATTTAAAATTTGCGATGGAGAAGATTTGCAATCGTAAAATAAAACATGCTGTTCAGAAATAATTTACAGCAAAATTTAATCGTACATTTCAAACTTTTTTATTTGCCCGTTCGACTCATATTACATCTAACAGTTTATTTTAGGAAATAAAAGCTGTATGTACTAGGATATTGTTGTTAATAAACTTACCTTGTTCCATAAAATATTTCGTTGCTCTTCCAGTGTTATTGGTGGAAGAACAGGTATTTTTCCAAATGCCAGTATTTACATTAGAATATTATGACGCGATTTTAACAAAAAGGGTTTTGCATTGTATCCTTCAGCTTGAAATATCATTGGTTTTACAGTTTTTAATGAAGATATTTTAAAAAATCTGCATACAATGAACGTTACAGTTAGAGTATGCTAATAGAAAAAAGACATGGTAACAATTTTTTTAAAGTATAACTATATTGGTGTCACCTTTTATCTCTTATTGTCACGCATAAAAATCTAATTATATCAAATTTACGTACAAATTTTCAATAACATAAACCGCTAGAATTACTAACTAAACAACTAACAAAGCCTAGCCTTTAGTCTTTTGTTCAGTAGTGGATAGCATATGCATCAGGCACGTAGTCATCAATATATCCTTGTTCAATATCTGTTAAGTCAATCTTCTCAAGAGCAGCTTAGCTTATGAATGATTAGATTGTAAATCATAATGTAATTGTGCATTGAGTATTCACGTGGGTTATACTAATACACATTCTATTGGTAACCTATTCTGGCTTATTAGCGCTGTAATTAAGGAGGAAAAACTACTCATCATGAAAAAATTAAAACTGTTTTGACATTAATTCAATTTAATTCATTTAAAAAGAATATTTTAATACAAAGGTTTTATCACAATTGAGAAAAAAAATCATTTCGTATTTTTTTAACTACACGTGCAGTAAATCTTATTGAAATCGAAAATCTAAAGAAATATCTCGTTTGGCAATTATAGTTTCATATTGGACATCATATCTTCAAGTCATAATAATATAAGTCGCCAAGAAGTACGACCTAAGGCCACTTCCTGTACATTTGGACAGCGGGTCTTACTCTATTTTATGGGGGGCGTCCCACACAGCGCTACGTGCTTCCTAGCTAATATCCTACTTTATCCAGCCAGTCGATAACCTGTCGGTCCTACGAGACATACGGACAGCTTATCGGCTATGTTCAGCTGTTAATGTCTGCATTACGCAATTTATCTAACAGAGATGTACCGCCACCCGCTCCAAAGGATGATTTAAAAATAAATAAAAAGTTGTATGAAAATTATGATGTAGGTTCGGTTCGGAAATTTTTAAGTTAAAGTTGGTTCAATAAGTGCAACAATTATATGCTGGCAAAAGATGGTCGAGATTTTACGTACTAAACGTCACTACAAACGTCGCTACGTAAACGTCAGTATTTATCATTGTGAATGTGTAAACATTCTATAGAGGCTTAGCGGCGCGGCATTGGAATACAACGAAAAATTATTTATTGTTTAATATTCATATAAAATCTGGTGGCGGGAGTACGCAAGTTCACACATGGAAATTGTCAGAATTTTATATAGATGCTGAATTATACAAGAGATGTCATTTCAGCATTTCATCTGCTAGAACAAAATTAGGAATTTAGATACCATTATTCTTTATTAATAAAAAAATGTATTGATTTAAGTGTTGAATTTTAAAAAAGGTTGATAAATTTCCGTGTGTTATTTATAAATCATAATATTGTATTATTTACGCCAGTAGGACGCGTGCTTTAGAAACCGAAGGTCATTGGTCGAATCGGGACTCAACAAATTTTCGTAGTGGTTTTCTAGTTGGTTAAGACAATGCGGGCTGATCACCCGATTGTCTGTAAAGTAAGGCGATCCATGCATAGGATAGGCATAAAAAATTCGGTACTGCACCTGATCGTTCTACGGTCGTGTCGGTTATACGACCCATTGGACTATGAAGTAAAGGAAAACGGAGTGCACCTGTGTTTGCGCGTACTTTTGTTGCACTATATCTCCTACGCAGTTGACTGATCACTCATATAGATCGGACGCCGTAGTCGGATTCGACGTTATCGTTATATGAATTTATTTACAAAAAATAAAATAAGTCTATGTATTTATCGATCATGTGGTTTCCATGGTACAAGCTTTGCTTAGTTTTGGACTAGATGATGTTGTGTCCATTGTCCGGAAAAATATTATTATTATAATAAAACTACAGAGAATATTATAAAAAGCTACAAACTTAAACATAAAAAATTCAAAAGACATCTATTACTCAGTCAGTTCTAGTTTAAGCTTTCCGCATTAGTATTCTTACCGCAAGAAGAGACGCCGGAATAGATTCAAATCTTCGTGCGATTGAAATAACGCCCGACTAAAAGCGAAGTTACTGCCGCAACAAAATCGATGCAAAGGACTTTCTAAGTAAATATTCAAATAAGATTAAATATTTTTTATTTACAGAGCTAACAGACAATAAAAATAAGCATTAGATACTTACACATTACGCGTTTGTTATTTTTTTAAATAATATTTTTACCAAACATATCAGTAGTTCTACACAAACAAATCTGTTTTTATAAAACTGATGTTGTAAATAACACTTTTGATCTTTCTATAATAAAGTTTATCATATTAACTTTATGTTGGATTGTGCTTTCATGTAGATATATTGAAACGTAGCATTATCAAATATCTAAAATAAAGATAAGCTTTCAATGACAATATCAAAACTTTTACAAAACTTTCATTACAGTATACATAAGTAATGGTAAGAAGAATCTTTCCCGTTTCCATACAACGCACAGAAAATCTATCTTAGAAAAACTTGTGTGATAACCATAATATTTTTTTATTATTTATTTCATACGAAGATACTCTTTTAATTGTTTTTTTTAACCTATGCCATCTGATGTTTCATAAAATGTATCTAGTTTTAAGTTATCCAGTGCAGTCCGACGGCTTACATATTTGTATTATAATAGTTTACAAGCTATTGGTATAACCCGATCACAAAACTGCCTTAAAAATATTCGTCTAATGGCATGTCTGTGTTTGTAGGAACATTTGTTGCATTAATATGATTTGCGAATTAAATTGCTATCGTGAACGACGAATAAAAGTGGTTATAATCATGTTTTTGATAGTTTTTTTTTTGTTCAATAAACATAAATTGGAACAGCTAAGGTTTGGTAACTTTATCTAATTGATAATGAAGTTTTGCGACTCGATCATTCCGGTTGTATCTAATTAAGACTTTAACACTAAAATTAACAATTGCAATAAGATAATTATAAGTACATTAAAATAAGTACTTCTTGAAGTAGACGGGTAAAATAAAGACTGTGCGTAAGTACCTGAAAAGCATTAACAAGAAATTTCGTTACCGGTACATTTTTGTACGACACGTCTCATTTCCAGAAAATATTTGCTACCACGACTTTCCAAACGCTGTAGGTTGAATAGTTATTCATATCAAGTATTCAATTGGACAATATTTTTAACAGTGTTAAGTGTACTTATTTATAACTCCAATATACGCCACTAGCTTATACCACTAAGCTATTAAGGCAGTTGAACACATAACTGCCTCCGTTGACTAGTGGTATTACTTGCGTATTAGAAATCGGAGGTCGTAGCTCATTCATACATCGGATGGGCATAAAAAAGTCAGTTCTGCGCCTTTTATCTTTTCGTTAGTGTCGGTTTATTACAATAGAGAGAGTGAGTAAAAAGTAAGAGAGCAATTAAACAATTGAAACTGTCACATCCCTTTACACATTTTCGTCAGTCTTGGAATAATGATTAAAATGCGCTCGCACGTTGCTACATACATACAAAAAATTCGCATTTCTATAGTTTTATTGCCAAATTCTTTGATCTATTATTAATCGAAATAACTTGTTCCCAAAAAAAATTTAAATGAAACGTGTTATAATTAGGTAATCGTTATGTTCACGTCAACTCAAAAATTTAGAGGACCCGGCATTGAGGCGTTGGAACACCAACTATACTAATATTGTAAATGCTAATTTAACTCCCTCTGTTTCTATGTCTGTCTTTTTGTCTGTAATCTATTTATTATAGCAAAAAGTGGTTGAAAGATTTAAGATTGGTAATGAGAGTCTATATGGAAATAGGTACAACTGCCTCCGTAGCTTAGTGGTATTGGCGTGCGCTTTAGAATCCGGAGGTCGTGAATTCAAATCCTGCGGGGACTCACAAATTTTCATTGTTGTTTCCTAGTTGGTAAGGCAATTTGGCCTGATCACCCATTTGTCTGAAAAGTAAGATGATCCATGCGTCGGATGGGCATGTAAAAGTCGGTCCACCCACCAACCCGCATTGGACCAGCGTGGTGGGATAGGTCCAAAACCCCTATGGATAGGGGCGTTAGGGAGGCCTATGTCCAAGCTGTGGACTATCAAAGGCTGATGATGATGATGATGATGATGGAAATAGGTCATTACTACAGATAAAACCATTAATCTTTGTTTTTAATGATACAAATATACAATTATATCACCTTAATTATGCATAGTATTCGAATACACCTCGCTATTTCACGCTTATATAGTCGCAGGTACCATTTAATAAACTAATTTATTAATAAACATAAAAACAAATGCACGTATACACTAGATCTGAAGCTATTTAAAGTTAAGTTTATGTAAATTGGACCAAGGATCTAAAAGTCAGTTGTGCCATGGATAGAATTGTAACGTGAACAACTCTATAGAATGTCAAACAACCAATGTTAAGAGTCTGAATGCAATTTACTAATCCTTAAAAACGTTTTTGTCAAAGAAATACCAACTAATTTACTCAGTTTTTTCTTTACCGACATTATTAATTTAACGGCAAGTTAGCTTTACTAAACCGGCGAGAATTATTACAACTCATTTAGACATTAGCACACGAAAAACAGGGCAAGCGTATTTGTCAACGTCGGAAGGAGTCATTAGTTCCCCTCCAACTTGAAATGATGGACGATAAGTTGACGTTTGGCTAGTCGACGCGACGATGTGTCCACAGTTCAGGAGCTTGTAGTTAATGGTTGTAGTTTTCCATTGTTCTCGTTTATAATAAATCTTAAATATGTCCAAGTGCTAAAAACTCATTAAATTTTAAAATAATTAATGATTATACAAGATTACGCAATAGAAAAATCATAAATGTACCAGTACAAAGTATCAAAACATGTATCAGTTTTCATTAAAACATAAATGCTTCAAAATGTATTAGAAATATTAAACCGTATAATAATTTACTTTAAAAGTGGTTTCAAATTGCTTTAAAATAAATTTTAAGGCTTAAAATAAGTTTAAGCTAAGGCTAGTTTTACAAACGAAAATAAGTAAGCAAATATGAAATAACTATGACTATTAACTACACTCTATTTAACTGTCAGACACATCGTCGAGTCGACTACTGAGGTCTTTACAACTTGTCATCTGTCATTTTGGGTTGGAGGTTACTCTAATGACTAACGTGTGACATTAACAGATATATTTAGCTGAGATTTTCCTACTTATATTTTCCTATAACAGAAAAAATCTGCCATTTTTAATATGATTTCATAAATAATATTTCTATATGATAACTATTTAATTATGGTGTGATATTGAAGAATTTTGTACTTTGAAATTGAATATCGACCTCACATAATTTTGGTACGTCCGATGGTTATACTGGAATTCTATTTAATTTAGCAAGGTATCGTGATTGCTGTGTAAATAATTAATTTACTACGATACGAATTAAGAGGAAATTTGAAAATTCGTTGAATACTTTCTAGTCTGTAGTTACGGCAGAGTAACAATTTTGTGGTGGTGTAATTCAAAACGATACATTATTCAGAGAGTATTACAAATAAATGCATAAAAAAAGTTATATTATATTTTAAAAGAGTATCTAAGCATTAAATGGCATTTTATGAAAGTAAATCATAATATATATCAGCGGTACGATGATGCAATAGTAAATCGGCAGGTTATGTCCTAAAAGAAAAGCAAAATAGATGAAAATGTATATGGTATACAAAAATGATCATTTCAAAAAATCCACAGTATACGTACTACAAAAATATAATAAATCGCTTACAAAGCTAATAAAAAAAGAAATATAATATACTGCTTATTTAATCAGCTTTGCAATAACATTCAATTCAAGTAGTTCTTGCATATTATACAAGAAATATCTAAGAAAATTAAAAACTTTGAATTGTGAATTTATTCTTAATAGTAATTGCTTAAATACAAAGAATAATTACTATCTTCTATCGATATTATATCTTTAATTCTTAAGTAGTAAGTAGATTTGTTGTGTCTTCAGCTACTTGTTTACTACTACTTACTACTACTTCAGCTTTTGTTAATGTAACTTATTAGCAATACAAAATAAAATTTAAAGGATAGTAAGTCAGCCATTTCCACTAGTGACAGAATTCGCAGACCAAACTACGTAATAACCCCATTAGTTAACGTCAATCGGGTTTAACGGTTTATTTTACAATTTTCCTGACGTTTCGGATAAAAGTCTCTGTCTTAGTCTTCTATTAAGTTCAATACTTATTCTTTAATATCCAAATAAACATATGTCATCATTATCATCATCATCATCATCATCATCATCAGCCTGTGTCAGTCCACTGCAGCAAATAGGCCTCCCCTTATGCATGCCACCGCTTCCGATCTTCGGCTATTCTCATCCAGCCCACACAGGGCACTTTGCGAATATCGTCACTCCATCTTGGTTCAGGGCGCCCTACACTACGTCTGCCGAGCCTCGGTCCCCACTCCAGAACTTTTCGACTCCACCGGTCGTCGTTCTGCGGCTTATATGACCGGCCCTCTGCTAATTCAGCTTACTAATCCGGTGGCTATGTCGGTGATTTTGGTTCTCTGACGGATCACGGTATCACGGGGTGTAAGGGATCCTAACAACATCTTCGAAACCCAAGCCGACCTCACCTGCACGTGGTGCACCTGCCAAACAACGAACGAGGCTCTGGCAAACCACCCACAAACCCGCATTGGACTAACGTGGTGGATACGGTCCAAAACCCCTAAGGTTAGACGAAAAAAACATATGTCATATCTGATAGAAATTATGTATAATTTTTATACTAAAAAATCAAGTCCCTCAGAATCTTCAGCTCTTAATCGATGTAACAAAGCATGGCTCTTCATGGATAGTATATGTCAAACTTTGACATTTAATTTGTTTCAACTAAACAGGGACTGAACTTAGCGTAAGGCGTGAAGCGTGTCTTAATGTCAAAATTGTGACAAGGGGCCCACCGCAGCCTACAACTTTATAAAGACATTCTTGTCATACAAAAACAGTATTTGCTGATTCGCAATTGAAGGCTTTTAAATTAAATATTATGACTAATTTCTAGTTACATGAGCTGAATACAAGTTACTGTGCATTTCATGAACATGTCATGAAAGTATATTTATTTGTTCTAAGACAGAGTTAGAAATCATATGGGATGTTTGTGATCGGATCGCCGAATAAAAATGAAACTAAAGGAACTTATGATTATATGATGTCTTCCAATTTCGATTTTGTCAACGGTGGCCGATCTACATCAATGCGTGAGATATTACAGTACACAAGTCTACGCGCAAATACAAGGGTGATGGGACGAAAAACCGACACGACCTGAGAAAGATAAGGCATGACAATAAGACATGACTGACTTCTGCCCGGATAAATCACAACTGAATCGTCAATCAATCAATCAATTTAGAAAACATTGAACTTAGGTATGTCAACCCAAGTTCAAATGTTTTCTCTACTGTTGGTCAATTGGCTGAACTCCAGTACTATTATAATAGCTAATGGTAAGTGGATCGTTAATATACAGAGAAATTTCGAGAAAAACAGAATAAATGCGGTTGGAAGAAATGGCGACAGATCTCGGCAACTTGTTGTGTAATGAAATTGACGTATGAAAGAAGAGAGCATGCAGTGGAGATAAGAATGTTGAGATGGATGAGTGGAGTAACACATAAAGATAAAATTAGAAATGAACGTACAAGGGAAGTTTGAAAGTGGCATCTGTCACTGAAAAACTTAAGAGTAGGAGGCTAGCGTAGTACGGGCATGTTACGATAAGGAATAAATATCATATACATAAAAGAATGCTAGAAATTAATCTTGATGGATAAAGGGCGACAGGCTGACCTAAAAAGCAATGGATGGACTCTATGATAGAGGATATGAGAAAGAACGGAGTAAGTACTGAAAGGTGAATAATAGAGAGGAGTGGAAGAGGAGTTTCAGCGGGTGTTTCGTAAATACAAGTACAAAGGATAAGGAAAGATTCATGTTCTCTAAATATATTACTACATGTATTAACACTGTAATACATTAAATGTCTTTTTTACCAAAATAATTTACATACATGTTTTCTCTAATTAGTTAGGACACCAATCGAGCTTTTCATTTATTAAAACGAACAAGAAGTTCACCTAACGTTAAGTGGTACGCCTATAAGGCGCCACAAATCTACTAACACAAGACGTTACGTCTTGTTCACCCAATAATGTATCCTTTGGTGCCATTTAACAGCATAGACAGTATTGTTTTTTAAATAGTTGATTTGCAATAGAAATGGAACCGGTTGTTCTTAAATTTCTATACATACAGTAACTTTAAACTGCTGATTATAGCCAAAATCAGAACAAAGATGACAACAACCAATTTTTATCGCCTAGAATTTCACAAAGGCATTTTATTTAATTTATCGATGGTCAGTCAATCTGACTTATGTAATTTACCCTTATAAAATGTGTTATAGAACCTTTCGTTGGTTTTTAAACGTTTTCTTGTATTATACGAATTATAGGTAAAAAATAAGCTTTATTTGTAGTAAGAGGCACCCATCTTTGAGAAAACGAATTATCGAAAATTAAACAAAATATCGTGGAGCAAGGCGATATTTTGTATATGAAAATAACAATATTCCTTTATAATTTAATACTTCTAAGTATGGAAATTTGCCCAATGTTCAATTTTTATTTTGTATATCAATCAAAGCAAAATTATCACTTATTAATCAACATTTTAATTTAATTGTAAATGATTGGCCGATAAATACATTAACTCGATTTAATATATAAAACATGATTTCCGTTTTGGAAATCGTTTGGTGTCCTTTGCGCAGAAGCCTCGAAATTTTTTGTAAAAAGGCCCTCTTGATTTATGTCTAAGTTGCAGCAGAGTTTTAACTGTTGCCAGTCTGTCTGCCACGTATCTTGCTGAAATTTCGCAAAGGATGCTACTACTATAAGATATGTGCTTACGGGTCAGCTTAACATGCGCTATTCGGGTGACAAGCCTAATTTGATTAATAAATTGTAATTACGTTTTCGTTGACACCTGATCAGCGAAAGCTGAATACTGGCCATTCTATTTTGACCGGTAAGTCCTCTGTTCCTTTTATTAGGTGTTACATTGGTGTGAAGCTGTTCCAATTCTCTGTTTAAAAAAAGTATACTGCCCGATTGGTTTCCGTTATCAAGAAAGAAACATCATACTGAGATACTCAAAAAAATATTTTCGTTGATATTGTACGCTACACTTATACTGGTAGCTAGGTAGGGAGTAGGTTACTACAATTACAAAATGAAATTTAAAGGATAAGTTATAAGCCAGCCATTTCCACCACTGACAGAATTCGCAGACCGAACTACGTAATAAGCCCATTAGGCTTCGTGCTCCAGAACTTTGGCACATCAATTGCTCTTCTAATTGTTTTAACTTACAGCCAAGAACTGCAATTAAAAAAATATATTTTAATTGCATGCAGTCTAAGAATTTTTACATATCGTTACTTATTTTCTGGTCAGAAAAAAATCCTATAAGTGGTTCCGTGATTAAAGAAAAAGGTTTTTATATATGATACATGTATATTGTTGTAGGGAAACTCTGATAAATTGTGAAGTTGTTAATATGATGTCATTTTTAAACATATTTATAGGGCATATATTGCAAATGCTAGCTAGATCACACGAAATTAATCAAAATATGTAAAATTCTTAGACGATATATGTTTATCTCTTCCAATAACCCACATTAACCATGATTTCTACTTTATATTTTACGGAAAGATGGCTTATTAAATTATTTCTCTCGTGTCCAATTCGAACACCAATATTGACAAACGCGATTTATTGAACGTGTGCATTGCCTCCGGATGTTATGGAAGATTGAAAATTATTTCTGTAATACGGTTATACGAAAAATTAATAGAAGTTAAGACATGTTAATTTAAAAATAATCATCATCATCATGATCAGCCTGTGATAGTCCACTGCTGGACATAGGCCTCCCCTAATACACCCCTATCCATTTGGGGTTTCTTTGGACCGTAGCCCACCACGCTGGCTCAATATGGGTTGGTGGGTGGACCGACTTTTTACATGCCCGTCCGACGCCAAAATTGCCCTAACTAGAAAACAACAATTAAAATTTGTTGAGTCCCCGCAGGATTCGAACCCACGACCTTCGGTTGCTAAAGCACACGCCTATACCACTAGGCTACGGAGGCAGTTATAAATAATAATTAATGTTATTTTAAAAAATACTTAAGTTTCTGTAATTTTTTACTTGCACTTTAAATTTTTTTACTTGTATTTTGAATACGTTACGGTTTGGAAAACATGTAGCAAAAAAAATGTATTGAATTTCACGCATCCGTTTGCATATATAACGAACATAGATCACACACGTGACAAAAAGACATTAAAACTAAATTGGCTGACAACGCAAGATTTACAGTTGTGGTACTGTAAATCTTGGGTTGTTGAGCAGAAAAAATAAAAATAAATAGTTAAAAGTTGTCATTACTTTGTTTACATATGTATTTAATTTTCGCGACTGCTATTTCCACCCAAATACAATTTTTATCAATTTTCGCGTTTGTTCCCATATATTTTGAAAAATGTCAGATATGTAGGATTTATTCAGCGTTGTAATGTAGGACACCTCAAGGTATAACTAAAATTTTCTAATTCATATGCTACTTCAAAAACTGAACAGACTGTCAGTTTCATAGCAATGGACTCTGGGAATGGTTTGAAACGTCGGTATATATAGTAAGCAAATGCGGTAAAATCCGTATATTTGCATTATTTTTCACATGAGATAATTGTTATCGATGAACCCTATTGATTCGCAGATATGTGTTAAAATTTGTAACTTGAACGGATATTATGTTAACACTATTTATACAGATTTAAATTCTTAACCGTAATGTAAACCATGCCAGGGATGGGATATAAGAATAGCACAATTATAATTTCACACATAAAGAAGGATGCAAGAAAATATACATTTCCTATTTGCAGAAGACTGACATAAGTAATAACAACGCAACGTTAATTACTGTAGCCGAGTAATAAGTAGAAGTAAACATTGCTTTGTGCCGGTTTGCGAGGAGCACCGTTTCTATTTTAATTAGGAGGTAAACAAGACTTTAGATATCGTCGTATGTCTCTGCGTGGTAAAAAGAAATGCGGCTTTTCCATTGCAATATATGCATTCTACGGTGTTTTATTGTAACACTTTGCGTAAGTCATCATAATAATGATCAATGTCTGGCAATGAATAACGTGATTTTTTGTATTTTTTATGTGAATAATATTAAAAAATCACTTTATACATTGGCAGACGCTGCATCGTGGCAACACCTTCCCAGGCACCCTTTACACTTATAAAACTAAAGTTGTACTTCGGTACAAAAGCAGATTTTACTACAAAATGCTTTGATACTAAATAAATGATTTTTCGTCATTAGCCAGAAGTTTTTGATGGTTCTTATTAGTCAATATCTTAAAGCACAATACAAAAGTATATGTACTTTTCATAGCATATAATAATTTATCCCTTAGTTCTAGCGAAACAGGGCCTTAAACTAAAAACTCATATACGAAGCTATATAAAATAAAAAAAAGCATTTGAAGTGCCATTCCATAAAAATTAAATAAGTAAAGCTTTGTAACATCATCAATTTAACCAAACTATGGCATTCGAAACATTTAATTTTACTTTTAACACTTATTTAAATTTGTCAAACAACAGACTAACTGTACAGTACAGTATTTTTAAGGGCAAAAGTGAAATGTGTTGTAGTGAAGAACCCTTCTTTGTCATTAGGGTTTTTCACTATTCTATTGATATAAAACTGCAATATTATGCGTTGTTTACGATCCACCCGAAACTAAATCGTTCAGCGACCTCATAAAGCCCCTGTCCCTAGAAGTCGCTTTCTCTGTCTGATTGATTGAAGAGTAAGGTTTAAATATTTTCTATCGCTATTAATATATATTAAAATACAATATTTAAAAATAAGACTCTCTAGAGAAAAAAATTAAAGGCAAATACGATTGAATCAAACAATTTAAAATAAGAATAAATAATTTAAGATTTTCTTCTTTTTTAACGTTTAAAGACTTGCCATCAAAACCTATAAGTACGGCTGTACTATCGGCATTGAAAAGATTCGGGTTCGAGTCGCCGAACTGTACGAAAATCTCAGTGCTAATTTGTTACGCTATCCATTAAATATATGCAGCTTTTCCTATCTGTACGTTTTATTTCAAGACTTTGATCGAACATTAAAGAAGCAAACAAGAGTTGCGTCTGCAATACGCATGTCAAGCTTGATAAAAATGTTAAGAAGACTATTACTCCAATACATATAACAACAAGAAAAAAATTACAGGCTCTTTGTATTTCGAATTAGGTATCATATTCACTGTCACTATGACAAAGAAAGATGGCTCAGTGGAACGCGACAGTGGTGTCTGACGGATATATCTTACGTGGAAAGTAGAACGTTTTACCCGTAACAATGATGTTACAAATCGTGACACGCATTTCTACTGATTTACTATAAAGACGCAACATTGTTGACATCTCGTTCATCATTCATCATGTTTAAGCCCACGTAATAATAGATATTTCGAGCTTATGTATGTCATAAATTTTGTTAACGCTTCAAAATTATCATTTCGATTCTCATAAGATCAATTTTAAAAGGTTCAGTTTTTGTTTCAGCAAATAAAATTATAAATCAATTTCGTTAAATTATCGTTGTTATGATTGTTAACTCAAAACTTATAGTAATACATTTTAATGATATATAATTTGTATCCAAGGATTTGTTCATCATTAATGGTTTTTACGGTAACGTGTCATGTTACCTACTCAACATAAACAAAATAATAGAATACCGTAAGTATACGTTTAAGTGTAGACATATGATCTTTATAAGATACTCTTTCTAATACTTGTATTTTTTATTTAATAAGTCTTTATTCCTTAAACATTGTTATTTTTCTTCTACATAAGTTTAAGCATGCTGTATTTGATTAGCGTAGTTTCAACGTGCTGTAGATTGCATTTAAGCATGCAACTTTTTAAGCATATTTGTGTAAATTAAGCATTGATAATATAATAAAAATTGCTATTAAATCACTTTAAACAAATAAATAATAATATTTTAAATAAATACCCGATTTAATAAAATATATTAAAATTTTCATGTAAGTTACTTACGGTTAGTTAACTAAAAATAAGCATTTTCCTGCAAATTGCCTCTTCGTTATTATTTGCAATATCGACGAACAGCGAAAACCTTTTCCTGATTTACTGCTTGGGGTAAAGTATTGACGTATCCAATGTTCTACGATTACTCTGTTCAATATTATGGTTTGAATTTTTATGCTTGTGCCAAATGATTTTATTTTTTTTTCTAAAAATTAAGCGAAGTCTCACGCTGAGATCCTGCCAATCAACTAGTAATATAACTAAAATCAATAAGCATGTATCATAATTATTGTGTAAACTGTTGAAATTAAGTATACATATCAAAACGAAACAAACACTACATTTTACTGTCCATTTAATTTTTGGATTTTTTTTGATGGATCTCGTGCTCTGGGGAATAAACCTATTAGAACATAACCGGTTTGGGGAGCCCGTTGTCAGGCGCGTCTTTCCATAAGTGACTTAACTTCACCAAGGGCCGCCAGAAGGGGAGCCAGGCTTGGCTGTCACTTTCTGGTACCGTTAGCATCCTGAATCGAGGGCTGCCCGTGGGCCGACGCTTCGGCTCGATTCAGACGCTTTGCAAAGATCATTTAATAGCTGAAGAGCTCTATCTAAATTTTTACTACCACTTCTTAAAGCGTTGGCGCTGGGAGAGAAGTGCGCAAGAAACTCAGCAACGCTCCTATCTATATGACGTTAATCTACAGTGTCATATAGCAAAGGGTATGTAAATTGACCTCACCGGTGGGGCCTGATGTCAGAATGTGTGTATGTCCTACACTCAAGTGTAGGGTGTCTGGCTACTGCTAGGGTGTCGCCTACCAAGCCTTAGCGGCGAAGTAAATACTTCTAGTTTAAAAGAAGGAAAATCAGCCATTGCTTGGCTGGTGGCGGCGGCGAAATCATCTGCCTGCCTGGTTGAACTCATCTACATTAAACATATCTAGTGACTTTAAAAATGACACGGCGTTATTGCCAGTGCTGCATCGCTAGCTAGCATACTGGTTCTTGGCCGTGGCGCGAGTGCGGACGCTTTACGCACGCGGAGGTTCGAATGTGGCGAGGACTTCTTTGTCCTTGGGTCTCCGGACAGGATGCGGCGGATCCCGAGGGCATTTGACGCAACGGGGCGTGCAAAACAGTTCTGCGCAGCGACCGAATATTTGGCAGTTTGTGACACTGCCCTGGCAAACCGTTAGAATGAGGCCGCTCAGGGAGGACAGCCGATCCCACCAGTTGCTCGACTTTATATATGCGCTTACCTTCCTTGAGCGCTCGAGCGTGACCTAGCACCATGCCGTAAGGGTTTGGTGCGTGGGTGGCATACGTTGTACCCTAGGACTGGAATCTCTAATTCTTAAGGCCTGAAGTTATCTCCGAGCATGGGATCTCCTTAGGCAGCCCTTTGACCACTGTCCTAAGTACGCGCTCATCCGGGAGCGCGAATGTGTGATATTGGTGTTCCTTTTCCCGGAGGAAAGAGGTCACCTTCCTAAAATCATCGGAATTCTCGTGTTGTAATCTGATCCTGATTGCTATCAGAGCCTCAAATTTGAATCTATTGGATAGGCCGAGAGAATGTCGACCATTTTGATCCGCGGAGGAATCGGTGGTGGGCGCTTCCTCACGGGTAGCCGTGCCTGGGAAGGCTGGGACAGTGGCGGGGCGAGGGGCCGGGCGCCTAGGATCGGCGGGATGGATGGAAGGGGGCTTGCTCGCCTGGGAGGACGACGGTTTGGGAACCGCTGAGGGGCAGGTGGTGAGGATGTCAGCTTGACGGGAAGGACGGGAGCGGGTGATGAGGTGCGTACCTTGCGCTTCCTTTTCGAATTTGACGGTTTTGAAGCGTCGTCTGGTTGGGATCTGGAGCGTGGGATAGCCTCGACCTCCATGTCCGATTTCGAGCGGATGCTAACGTCGACATAGTTGTCGACGCTATCATCCGCTGGGAATGGTCGGACGGTCCAGTGGATGCGGGAGTCATTGGTATCGGGCATGTACTGGGATAGGGAGCTGGCACGGCGTCGGTGAGCTTCGTGTACAGCTTGCGACCGAGCTTCCCTAATCTCTTTGGTGTCGAGACCAAAGCGACTAGAGACTCCCGGTCGACCATTAAGGCGATAGGTCGCGTCTAGCTAAGGCGAGACATTTGTTGCGTCATCCAACGCATCCTGTAAGTCCCGGCGGTTGCCGGGCGAGATCTTACCTCCCTGCCGGCTGCGGCAGGGAGGTGTCTCGACTGGTTTCTGGAACAAGAAAGCAGAATATTAAAACGTTCTAGGGCCTGAATATAGTTGTGAAAACAACTAGTTCGCCGAGAAACAAGATAATTAACCCTAGAAACAAGATTTGAGGCTTAGCTCGAGCGAGCAACAGCATTGTGTTATGCAAACGAGTTGCAAAACACAGCTGCGTACAAACCGACCGCTTGATGTAGCGCAATAAATTCCACCGCGATGACGTCAGCGGTGCGACAAAAGCTATGAGCGCAGGTGCCTCATAAAACTCAGATGGCGCAGCGAGACGGTTTCACGGCGGCGGATCGATGAATACTGGTGGCGAGCTTGAGACTTGGGCGAACACGTGCGGTCGGGACCGCTGCGGAGGCGCTCTCTGTTCTTGATTTTTGGGACGAATGACATTATTTATCACGCAATAAAATGCATTTAATTACTTTATTATGAAAACTAACTATGTTAGGAATAGCTAAGGAATAAGAACTTATGTTTTAATTAAAATAATTGATAAAATAATGTGGATTGAAATGTTTCTTGTTTCAGTCACGTAATTTTAACATATTAAAAAGTTTAGATTTAAAAACAATAAATAATGTAGCAAAAATCTTAAGTTACAACTTTTACATAGGGTAGAACAGCAGCTACTCGCTGGCTTCGAACAGGTTATAAATTATGATATAAGCATAAAGTATCGTTATACCATTGTTTTAGCAATTAATTATGATTTTACTTAATAATGTAATAAATAAAAATATATATGAAAAAAAGACTAGTAATAATAAGATTAATTGACCTCAACAGTGCTATAAAGCTATGAAATATAATATTTGAAAGAAATAAGTCGATGTAGTCACCCGTAGGTGAATTTATCTCATTGTTAGTATTTCGGAATGATAGCTGCATCATGTAACAGTTCAGTAATATGCTCCTGACTTACTCCAAATCAGATCAATTTGCTACGAAACTGAAGCTAGGAATCAATAACTACAGCAAAATTACAAGCGTTTGAACTATTTCGAAAGTAAATTCAGATTTCGTTACTATATTATTCCATCTCAGACCAATGACGAATAAACTATTTTAATGGTTTGGTTCCCTTAACAAATTCAAAAGAAAGAAAACGTAAAAATTGAATGTTCGCTTTCTAATCCTTAGTGACCCGAATAAAATACAAATGTGCATAAATTCATTTACAGATTCTGAAGGTGTTAACGTAATAGTTGTATAATTAGTACTCACCATCATCAGCCTGTGTTAGTATACTGTTGGACATAGGCCTTCACCAATGCACGCCTTCTCCATTAGAGGGTTTTAAGACTGTATCCCACCACACTGGTCCAATGCTGTTTGTTTGAACTGCTACCGTAGAAGAGCCACATTAAAGGTTCCACTAAAGAGCTCCGTAGCCACATAAAAAGTTTAGATATTCTTCGCAGTCCAGTTGCTGGAAGAATTAATCTATGCTAGTTCCTAGTATTTATAGGGCGTGTGCTTTAGAAACCGGAGATCGTGGGTCCAAATCCTGCGGGGACTCAACAAATTTGCATTGTTGTTTCCTAGTTGGTTTCGGGCAATTTGGGCCAATCACCCAATTGTCTGAAAAGTAAGATGATCCATGCGTCGGATAGGCATATGAAAAGTCGGCCCACCCACCAACCCGCATTGGACCATCGTGTTGGGATACCGTCCAAAAACCCCCTAACAGAGGAGGCGTGCGTTAAGAGATGCCTATATCCAGCAGTGGACTAACACAGGCTTATGATGATGTGTGTGTGTGTTACTAAAACTTAAAAAAAGACGAGAAAGTATAACGTAATTTGAAAAACATATATTGATAGATTCAGTAAAAAGTAACATGTTATTGTTTCAAAAAGCTAAAATAAGTCAAGCACATAACAGGCCACAATATAACATAACACAAAATGTGAATAAATTACGGATTCTGATGGTACAAATTTTTTCTTTTTTTTTTTTTGTATCCTGCATAGGCACAGAAGATCTGTGTTATCACATTTAGCTGCTCATTTTTCCTCGTTGGAGTCCGAATCTGTCATTAAAGTGTAAGGAGTGTCCATCAACCTTCCTTACTATATTGGTGTACATCGGTTTTTGAGAATTGGAATACTATTCTTTTCAATCTAGGTGTAGAACACTGCCAGAGCCAGTCAGGCATGATGCTAGGGCATTGATATGTTTTGATAGCTTATGTTGGTATTTTGACTTCTTTGGATATTTCTTCTTTTACAGATGGCAGCTTTAAATCCTGTGTATGTATTTATTATTGATACATTTAGGGATGTTGAACATGGACCTCATGGTTTTGTTTGAAACCTTTCTAAAATTTCAATATTGCTGTTCGAAGCTGTGCCCCCAGAGTTCAATTCCTAGGTCCATATTGGTTTGAGTATTGATTTATAGATCGTCATTTTGCTTTCATTGATAATTGTGATTTCCTCCCAATCAGCCAATGTAGACTTCTACTTTTGTATCAAGTTGTTTCCGCTTGTTCCATATGTGTTTTAGCCACGTCATGTCTTCTATCTAAGTGCATGCCCAGATATTTGGCGCTGTCGGATTGGGGAATTTGAGCACCATTTAGAATGACAGGTGGGCATTCACCTTTCCTTAAGTGAAAGTGACATGTATGGATTTTGGTGTTGTTTGCTTTTATCCTCCATGATCCTAACCACAGTTCAATATCAATAAGGTGTTTTGAAGATAAGCCGATGCTGTGCTGCCCTGCTATCAATTGACATTATAGCTGTATCGTCAGCGTAATGAGCATTTATTGTGTGGTTGTTTTTAGGATATCAGCTGTGAAGATGAGGTATAATACCGGCCTAGTATGCTGCCTTGTGGTACACCTGAGTGGATTTGATATAGGTTGGATGTTGTCTTGTTAAGTTTTACTTCATAGCACTCTTTTGTCAAGATAGCTGTTTAAGGGTGGTAAAAGAGTGTGCAGATACTTTTTTTTTAAATAGAAGCAGTGTGCCATACCCTGTCAAACGCCTGGCTTACATCTAGAAGACAGCTGAACAGTATTGCTTATTTTCTAGTGTTTGTCCTATTGAGTTAGTGAGTCTATGAATTTGTTCAATGGTGCCATGTTTTTGTCTAAGCCGAATTGATGTTCAGAAATGATTTCTTCAAGGTGAGGTAGCATTCTGTTAGCTTTGACAATGAGTGTAGGAGACTGATAGGCCTGTAGGATGAGGGATCTTCTGGAGCTTTCCCTGGTTTCAGGATCATGATGACTTGTGCAATCTTCCATTGGCAGGGTAGCAACTTAGTCTGATACGCGCTTTTTGGTGGAATCGCTTTTATTTCTCTAACTAACTCTTTAGGTGTTACTGCTCGTAGTGGAAAGCATAATTGGTGCGGTGATTGAAGGAATTCCGTAACATGTTCCTCTTTTTCTGGGTTGGAGCAAGGAAGGGGTGTGAAAACATTTTGCAGATGTTCAGCAAATGTGGTAGTTTTCTCTATATCTGTTTTAGCCCAGGTACGATCTTGTTTCCGTATTGGCGGAATGTGCTCTTTGGGTCGCTTTAGACTTTTCGTTGCACGCCAAAGTGAGTAGTTTGAATCCTTGTGGGGAGTTAGGCGCGCCAAATTACTTTGCAGGGCTGAATTCTCATACTCACTGATCATAAGTTTTAGCTCCTCACTTATTTTGTTGAATCTGGTTTTGTCAGAAGGGTACCTGGTCTTGTGCCATTCTTTTCTAAGTTTACCGTTCCCAGACTTTTTCTAACACATTTTTGGTAATGCTAAGCAAATTTAGATGTTTTTCGTGTGGTGTTGATTCCTTAACAGCTAAGTGAATTATTGCATTAAATTGCTCTATTGACTTTTCTATGTCCTCTTCTGTCTTCAGTTTTATGTTTAAACTTAGCTTGGATGAAACCATATCCTTGTAGGTGTCCCAGTTATATTGTTGTATATTCTAGTGGGTGGATCAGTAGAGAAAGCTAGTTTGCTAATATTAAGTATGACCGGGAGTGATCGGATGACAGATCCACACATTCTTCTATTTTCGTATAGTTACGACCTAAATTCATGATATAGAAATCCAATAAATCGGGTATTTATTTTGATCTAGTGGGCCAATATGTTGGTTTCCATGAGAAATACACTCAAGATTGAGCTCTTATGTCGCCCTGTAAAGTTGCTTCCCTTTTGGGTTAACTCAGTCTCGAGCCCCAGTAAGTATGTTTGGAGTTCCAGTCACTCCACAGATAAAAGTAGGGCCAAGTTTACTAAAGAATACTTTAAATTCATCTGAGCTAATTGAGTATCGAGGAGGACAATATACTGCAACCACAGTTATTTCAGAGTTTTGTTGTGGATTCTAATTGCAGTTGCTTGATTTTGTCTGTTTTAACTACACTGTGGACATAATGATTAATGTTCTTTCTAGTATGACTGCAGTCCTCCGTGGGATCTGCCTGAAGGGTGATCAGTTCGGTAGATTGTGTGTTGTGGAATACTATGTGAGAGCGCTTGAGTGAGTCTGGTTTCAGATATAAGTGCTACGTCAATTTTCTCCATTGTCATGAATAGTTCGAGTTCTTGACGCCTGTCAGTTAATCCGTTGGCATTCCAGGTAACTATTCGCGGATATTTAGGGTTTCTGTGAAAGTAGACTTGTTACTAGTTGGACTATCCGATCCATCATGCTGTTCATCATGCTTGTCATGATTGTTTGAAATTATTAAACATGTTATCCAAGAGCTTAGTTAGACTTTGTCCCTGTTCTATTGTGATTTCAGGTGATTGATTAGCTAGATTAATATTATGAGATCACCTCTGTGATTGTGATTGTTTTGTTTTAATGCTTCTGAGTAGCTTTTTAGATGGTTAGCTGGTTTAAAGTTATTAACGCTTTTATGTGGTAGATTTCTCGTGTCAAACGTGGATTTTGCCTGTTCATTATCAATATTTGGTTTAATTTTTAGAATTCTTTCCTTATACTCTTTATATTTCAAGCATCCCCTGTAGCTTGCTGGATGTCTGCCTTGCAGTTTGCAGAAGAGCATCCGTGTCGGGTGATTTGGTACATGAAGCAGTAGGGTGGTCATTCCCGCATTTAACACATCTAAAAGGGCGGAAGCATTGGTTTTTGGAATGTCCAAATCTTTGGCACCTCTTGCATTGCATCACTTCTTTTTTCTTGTATGGTGCCTCTATAGTGACCTTCATGTGGCCGATATATTTGATATTGAATATCTCTTTATTATTAGCTTGTTGCTCTAGGTCAACAAAGTACAGTGGAAGTTTTTCTTTTGTTAGTCGATGAAGCACATTAATAATTTGTCTTACTTCATGGCCTTTCGATTGAAGCTCAGATTTTATCAGGTGTGATGTCTCCGATGCATGCAGGCCTCTGATGACAACTCTATAAGCTCTCTCACTTTTTAGTTTGTAGGTGTAATGACTAATGTTCTTCTCAATAAAGGTGTCTCTTAATGTTTTGTACGTATCTATGTCGATTGGCATTAGTTTGATGATGTGTCCTGATCTTAGGGTGGTAAGTGTATATTGTTGTCAGGGCTTACAGTTTTATTGAGGATATCTCTTAGAGGAGTTATATCTACTCGCCTGTCACAAAAATCAGGCTCTGGTTTAGGAATGTATTCTTTGGTGTCATGTCCATTAGGATGGTCTTCAATGTCAAGATTCAAAACTATTATGGACTGGCACAGAATAATTAGCACGTTTCGTTGTATGCTGTTGTTTGCTTGTGTGTCATTGGTACATTCAAGTCTTTTTCTCTTTCCATATAGGATGTCGTCCTTCTGCCACGCATGTTCTTTACCGAGTTTTGTTGAAGAGTTGTTTTGGCTATCTGTAGCAAGTGCTTTATCTTGAGCAGATGGCTTTTGTTGCATAGAGGCAACACTAGTTTCTTGTGTAGAGCACACATTGGATTCTGGAAATTTGCTGCTACTTGTGCTTCCGCTAAAAGATGAAGATCTAGGTCTTGTTTCAAAAATGCTTTGTGTAAAACTTGTTGAGTGAGGTTTGTTTTTGGTATTTGATTTTGATTCATATTGTTCCCACAGAGTATGGACGATCGAGGTGGTCGCTCATGGGGTGACGCCTTTCCCATGAGAAGGCTATTTACAATGGTGTTCGCCAGGTTCACCAGGTTGCCAGCTAACGACTGACAACCCACAGCCATGCATCCTCTAGGCGCGGTCTCACCGTAGGATTGGTGGGATATTATTGAGGCTTTCTACCTCTTGACACGGACAATCAAGTCAATGCCCTGATTCCGTATTGCACAGAGTAGCGGGTTGAGGAGATCATTTTCTAAATCCTCATGGATTGGTCTATTGGGTTATTTAACCGCCGCCCGAGGCTCGGCGTTGACCTTTACGGCTGGTTTGGTCTGCTCGCAGCCAACCCTCCTTCTTTCTCATACGGGCTTGGGACCGTCAAAGGCGAAGTGATGGTACTAATGTAATAGTTTTGTAATCATTACTAATTTGGTTTCATTGCATTTCAAGATTTTTTAATAAATGTTGCGTTTATTCCATTTACTTACATATAATTTTACGAAAACTTAAACAAGAAGTAAAAGTTTTATTTGAAATCATTCAACAATTTAATCATCATCATCATCAGCCTTGATAGTCCACAACGGGACATGGCCTCCCTAACATACCTCTATCCATTAGGGGCTTTGAACCGTACCCCACCACGCAGGTCCAATGCGGGTTGGTGGGTGGACCGGCTTTTACATGCCCATCCGACGCATGGATCATCTTACTTTTCAGACAATTGGGTGATCGGCCCAAATTGCCTAACCAACTAGGAAACAACAATGAAAATTTGTTGAGTCCTCGCAGAAACCAAGTCCTCCGGTTTCTAAAGCACACGCCTATACCACTAGGCTACGGAGGCAGTCAACAATTTAATGCTTTATTCATTTAAAAATTATTGTAGTAGTCTGTACTGAAAGTTATTTAAATATAACATAATTTATTTCATAAAAAAAAGCATTCTTACAGTTAAAATTCGCGTGTTATTATTTCACATAGCAAAAAATATCACGAACACACAAAGCAAAGCACAATTGTATACTATCAGGAAAAAATAATTTTCCGTTTATAAGGTAATTGCTACGGATTATTCTTAAGCAAAGTAAAACACAGATCGGAATAAATCCTTCTTTTGGAATAAATTTTTAGGCAGTCTATTTATATGTAAGATGTTATATTATCCCAGCCTTGCCCATTTTCTTATGGTAAGATACGTAGACATATGACAAACTATATTCAATATCAATCGTCTCTGACGGCGGTAAGACCGTGGATATATTTTTCTGCGCATGAATACTCTACGAATCGTCAACATTTGATTTCTTTGAGATTATTTGATGTTTGTGTTGTTATATGTTGCATATTGATATATGGATATAAGATGGGACATATCACTTTCCGTTTGAGCTATAACACGTACATAAATAATGTATCGAGTTTGTTAGTTTTTGTATTTGTATAAGAACTACTACATTTTCAGTTTAACGATTTTTTAAATAATTACGTTGTTCTTTTTTACAAATATTGTAGTAGTAAATACAATGACCACGAGAGTTCTCTCAATACGATGACATTCAAGAAAATACTACAATAAGACGAATTATACCTTACGTGTCGGTTTTCGATAATATGTTACTTTGTATTATTTATCATCCAAAGTTATATATTATACATAGATTTGAATTATGCTTGTAACATTTAAAAGTAAATATACTGTTAACATTCATCATCATCATCATCATCAGCCTTTGATAGTCCACTGCTGGACATAGACCTCCCCCAATACACCCCTAGACCGTATTCCATTTAGACCGTATCCCACCATTCTTGTCCAATGCGGGTTGGTGGGTGGACTGACTTTTTACATCTGACGCATGGATCATCTTACTTTTCAGACAATTGGGTAATCGGCCCAAATTGCCCTAACTGTTAATATTATTTGCACACGTTTTGTTTAATATTATTTACAAGGAGATAAATTTTGTCAATAAAGGAAGGGCCAAGGGTAAGGCAATAATTATTTATGATTTACCATTACCGGTGAAACTGCAAAGACCCCTGAGACGTTTTGTTTGACACGCACCGTATCCATAGCCCGAGGTCATTGGGTCTAGCTGATGAATTGTTAAACAGCTATCGTCATTTGCCTTCTGTTCGCCTTATACGACTTTATTTTATTGCTTGTTTAGATAAATATATTAAATTTAAATCAAACCTAATGTTTTTTTAAACTATCTTTATCAAAATTACATCTCAGCTCACGCAGCTACAAGACTCAACCCTAGCGGCGCCATCGACTTAATATTACCTGCTTATGACTGGTATTCCACAGGGCCGTTGTGCAGATATCTTATTTGTTTTTAATAAAAATAGTAACTGTAAGACAAAACAAAATAATTTGGTACAAAATGTAACGGGTATACTGTACAATATTTAATATTGTATAAACATAAACACAAGGTTACCTATAGCCTAAGTTTTAGTATTGTTGCCACGGTTTTAAATATTTCATTTGCAAACATTATTCTGTATGTTAATTTTCTATACCTCATTTTACGTAGTCTCAGGAAAATTTTAATTATCTCAATGCAAATAAAATATTCAGCAGTATTCTTAAAAATGTGTTAAAAATAATTGTTTTACATTACGTAAAATAGTTAAAGAGATAAAATATAATGAAACTATACTCTTAGCCAGAATATTTTAATAAAAGTGAAAGATTACGCCCTTTTAATAATAGACCATCAATAAATTATGTGCAGTTAAAAATTAAGGCTTACTCATTCGGTTATTTTCAATATTTTAAGTAGAAAATGCTATACATTTTACTGTTAATAAAAGAAATAAAAAGTATATTTTAGTAAATAACCGAGATTATGTCTTATATCTATCAATACCGTAAATCTTAAAAGTAAAATAAGTTCTATTTATCGATTTCTGATACAAAACTGGATAATTTACATATCGTGAAGAATTTGTTTTGATTTATTTTGTGAAGTTATGATAAAACTAACACATTTTTTCAATAATTTTGATGCATTTTTAAGACCGAACGCCAATGGCAATGGTTGCAGCATCCTATATTAATAAATAAATAACGAAATAAGTATAAATTATTTTGTATAAGGCCTTTTTTAAAACAAGAATTAAACAAAATAACTCTGCTATGAAAAACCGTAAAATATTTTTAAGATTAAGTCAGAGTTAAACAGTATGAACTAAAAATATAACTTGGATATGCTCAGTAAATTGTAGGATCACTTTAGCGAATATTTACGATGAAAAAGAGCTTAGATTTCTTGCTTCTTTAAAATGGTATAAAGTAAGGGTGGAGTTCAGCCTTGAGAGCTATGTATTCAGCCATTGCTTGATATATACGAGAGGACCTTTCAAAATGTTTGCCTGAGATCAAATGATAAGTTTTAGCTTAGGAAACAAACTATGTGTGAAGAACTGCGATCTACTTGCCAATAGCAAGTAGAATGGTACCATGTTCTGGACCCACGCGTCTCTATCTATATAATCTTCTTGTCTTGCCTTTTAAATTATGTTTGTGGTACTTGTTTTAATTGCATTTTTTTTTCTGAGAAGTGCAAAGATTTTTCTAACATTGATAGTTAATTAGTATATAGTAATTAACAATAAATCAGCTTAAACTTTTTTCCAGTGGGCTCTTTTAACTACTTATTCACTAATGGACTTTTTTAATAACTAATTTTAGCATTATAATATTTTGAATATTTGTCTTCTTATATTTTGTGATTATACGTATATTGATTTTATGATAATATGGATAACCCATATTATAATTAGAACCCACTCGGCATTATATCCAGCACGCTATAATAAACCAAAGTAGAGACTATAATTTTTAAGTTTGTTGATGACGACCCACTTAGCATGGCTTGGTTTCTGACCCTTACGGTTACGCCAAAGGGTGTGGATTTGACTATAAAAAACACCGTAAAAATTCATGAATATAGCGTTTTTCTCGCGTCTGGGTTTTTGTATATATAAAATCTGTTTTTATTTATTAAAATAGTCAATTTATTTATTGTAATATTAAAACTAGTTTTGTTTAGTTTGAGGCTAGATAATAATGTGTTTTCGTCCAGAAATATTATATATTATTATTATATTCATTTCCGAACCGAGATTAACTAACCGTAAATAAGGGAGTATAATACTTCAATTCAACTTTGACGTTGACATTTATTAAGTTCACGTTTGTACAAATTAAATTAAAAAATACAAAGAACTTTCTGCTTTTATATAAAAATGATATAAAGAAATTTAAGAACATATTTCATTATAAACTGCGTGCAGAATTCCGAATAATTTTACCAATGGTCGAGATTCCTCTTAAGAGAACTGTCGACATTAAAATATTGGTCTCTCAATTGGCGGTATCTTATGCTATGTGCTATTAATCGTAGAACAATGGACCGATTTTTTTTTAAATAAATAATATTATTAAGCTGTACAAAAATCCACCTATGTAGCTATGGAAGTTGGACATATAACTATAGGCTTTTTAAACACTAAAACAAATATATTTAACTGTCGAGTGCATTTCACAAAAATACAGAATCAACCATTAACCCCTTTACTACTCTTATCTGTTATGGAAGATTGTTGGTTTGCGTGAAAAAATATAAATATTTTATACATAAATAATATATTTAATACATCATTTTTAATGTTCAATTCTGAAACATAATACATAAAGAAATATAACTTAATAGCTTGGAAAAATTTTTAAAACTTGTCTTTTTACTATAGGTAAAAACTTTAGAGAGTGTCAAGGAAAAACTTAAGTACAACAAAAAGAGTGCATTTTTGTGATAAAACGCTTTCTTTAAAATTTACATGTTTTCAAATTGTTTTCTAGAATCTCAAAATATGACTTGAGCCTTATAGGGATTTCACACAAGTTCCGTCGACTTAATGTCGGATTATTGTCACATACTTCCGTTATTCGATGAACAAAATGTGTTCAATAATTGTTACACATTTATTCTAAATATAATACAATGTATAGTTAGTTATATATATATCCTTTGATATATGTATAACTAACTAAAATGGTAATGCAACATTAAGATAATTAAATACGTTATAAAAATTTTTTGTAAATGTAAGGATCGAAGCCTCATAAAATGTTTTCTAATTTGACAACAAGAACTATTACGTAAACCACCTAATAATTTGCTTGCACTCAGTGTATACCGTTATGACGTCGTTGGCTTCAAATGACGATTTTTCATCAGTTTTTCCAGCAACTCATATACATAGCGTGCCGCTGTTAGTGACCCATTCTCCTTGGCGCAAATTTCCGTATGTATATAATATACCCATATCATTACAGACCCTTCACCATAAGCCTTTTTTCAAATAATGTAACATTGATCATATCTGGCTAGGGCATCTCTACACCACAGGCTAAATCTGGACTCATTAGTGAATAAAACTTGACTTCTAGCGTCGTTATTCCAGTAGTAGTGATTGCGAGCGAAATTGACTTGAGCTACTCGATGCTTTTGTGGCAGAACTGGCTTTGAAGGGCAGAGCTTGACTGATACATTTGCCTATTGTTCTTACAGTTTTTGTACCTGTCAAAATTCCCATAGCCTCTGAGCTTGCTTCTCACCTCAGAAGATGTTAAGATTCGATTTCTAAGCACACTGATAATGATTAACCGGTCATCTCTGGCCACATATTTTTTTTCCGTCCTTGTCCCTTGTCCTCCGAGTCTTGTATACTGTCCGGTCCGCCGGTACCTCTTGACAGCTCGGTGCATCACAGCATTTGCTTTGGTACAGATACCACTCGTGAGATATTGGAGACTCGACATAAATAAACATTACTACGTACATCACTACGCGTGATTCTACCTTTTAATAACAAGAGAAGAGAAGAAGAGACACAAAATCATGTGATAATTACAGCACCATAAAACAATGCGCTGTAACAGCCTTACAGAATACAAACTCTCTCTAATTAATGCCGTTTCCCTCCTCCGGTGTCTACTAATTTTAAAAAGTGAATCGTTCCACTTTGTGAACTTTTATGCTCAATAAAAATGTTTTAGGCTCTTTCTAAAATAAATGCAGTCGGGGCCAAATGATGGAAAGTGGTCACCGACGCCCATAGACATTGGCAATACAGGTATCACCAACGCACTGCCTACCGTGAGACATAGGATGTTAAGTCTCGTTTACCCAGTAATATGCTGGCTACGGTGCCCTTCAAACCAAAACACGGTAGTGTTTTCTCACCACTGTTTTGCGGTTGAAATAGGCACATATATAGAGAATTTTGTTCCTTGACAATACAAAATAGACATACGTATGCAAAATAAATATGAAATCATTTTTTTAATGATACTTTACACAAGAAAAATGGTTTAACAAAAATGCTTCAAAAAATATTAAAAATTCAAAGCGTCGATTAATTACATTTGGAGACTTATTAATTTTTATTTCTAATGAATTGATTAATACTGAATGACATAAAGCAAGTTTTTAGAAAAACTAATAGCCGATAATTTAATTTTACCAGGCTAATGCTTTACTGATGATAAAAGAAAAATGGACGACAGTCTTGCAAAAGTAAAATAGCATTAAATTATTCTAAAAAATGCCAATACCGGATATATAATCTATTTTAATTGTAATAACTATGCAAGATAATTGAAAATGTTCTGAATAATTTAAATAGTTTAAATGAAGCCGCCGGCTTTAATCTCAAATTGCTGGTTGAGAGACTGTGCTGTTGACGCTAAGAGATAATTAATTGCACGTCTAGTAATAATGGATGCGGATATCGTAAAACGGACTTTTTGAAAAGATTAACTTTAAATATAAACTCTATTAATTATTTCTATTGTTTACCTGAATATTATACATTATTAAATATAATGACTTTACGGATTTTATCGCGTTTATTTTACATTTTTAAGTTCCCGACGGTCCTAGCTCTAATGATAAAACCAGTTCATTTTGCATAGGTCGGAGTACAGACTAAAAATAATTAAATACATTAAGATCTGGACACCCCGCTTCAGAACTGGCAACGAGACGCATGACATCTCAGTCTACCCCATGACCACGGCCGCTGGAAGGTAATGGAAACGTCAGAAATTTAAAAACGTAAAATAAACTAATTAAATCTGTAAAGTCATTATATTTAATAATAAACTCTATTACTTAAAATATTGAAAATTAAACTAATGACACTATTGTAATCCATATTATAATTTTGTATTTTTTCTCATGTAAGGCCTTTTATGTAAGAACCGCCTTTTATGCGTGACAACTCTTCTCTCTTTGCTTTAATCCCTCCTCGGACTTATCTTAAATAGTTTAAGACAAAGTTTTTGTGCACCGTAAGCGGTTATTAAATTTCTTTTTCGTCAATTTACTAAGAAGTGATTTCTATTAAGGCTAAAAACATATATTCACAATTAAGTTGTGAATTTATCTTATTATGTAGACTCATAACTTTAGTTGAAATGATATTTTTTACCTGAATCAAATCTGCAAATAGTGCAAAACGGTTTTAGATTGAATATATAATAACACTTTTAAAATTCAATAAATTTGGTTGCGCGGGCGCGTGGTCACTCAAGTTTCGTCAGCCAAGTTTGATTGGACCAACTAGCTCGAGTGACGGCAATATGGTAGATTCTATTTAAGGACCAGAAGCGAGGATGCCGTTCGAAGGACATGATGCGTAATCCGGCTTGTACAACGTGGTTATGAAGCCGGATTGGAAATGCGATAAAATGAAAGATAAATACCTCGTATGATGGCGGCACAGCTGCAGGTGTCTGCGTTGATGCGGTTGGGGTTCACGGTAAACTTAAAACTATTAGAACGGAGTGTTGGCTATTTGCGTCGCGTGACTTTAAAATTTGATGCGCTGCAGAAACTCTCGAAGGCAATTGGTCGACTGCGGTGGCGATGGCCGTAGACCGCGAAAATTTTACCTTTTACCTACTTTCTCGAGGTGAGGAAAAATTAAAAGTAAAAAGGAGGGCAGGGGAAAGGAAAGGTATAGTAAGAGAGGGAAGGAAGATAATTGAGTAACCGATCTGCGGCTGTGTTAGGCGACATAGATATGCGCGCGAACATTACTAGTATGTGTAGTTTACGCGGTATTTTCAAAGCGGGTACCAATTTTGTTTTGTTTTTTATACAGCTCTATAGATTTTGCAGATTAAACCTAAATCGGTTGGATGGGAGAGAATACCAAGGGAATTAAGCTGCCTCCAGTAAAACGGGATTTTAAAAATATGTTACTAAATATCAAAATAAGTTTATTATAATAAAACCTGAACATCCAAAAGAATAGTATAACATAGAATTCATAGTTTACTACGAGTTTTGCCAAAATTTGTATCTGCCTATATATTTTTATTGCCATGTCGCACTTCACCCTCGCACTAATTGTATAAATTACCTATAACTTTATTTAGTATAAATAACCTATGTAGTTTCTGTTTCTAAAAAAACTGTAAAGACACACAGATAAACAGAAAATAGGAAGCTGTTTTAGCAGGTTATTTGTCTTTCAGCATTAAGACAACAATTCTTTAGTGTCCGAAACATGAATTCAAAAAACCTAATCACCAAACTACCACTTATCACAACCCAAAATAGCTTGCTAAACAATTGAATTGATTGGATTGTTGTTGATTGGGTGAAATTTTAATATTTATATTGAATTGTTAATATTTATGCTTAGCACTATAGTAAGAAGAAACCTCCCTTCCTCCATTCCTTACTTTAATTATATACCAATTCATTAGCTAAACCCAACCGTAGCCGTTTCGGGTCTACGGCGTTGGTCATTGATGATACTCCATTTAACTTCATTGTAGTGCCGGTAATCCATTTGATGTATTTACAATTCACAGGATTTAGTTTGTATATGATATAGTACATACAGATAGTATAGTGAGGAAACAAAAAATAGTATTTTTGTAAACGTTGTCGTATGATGAACGATTACCAATGATGATTCAATAAAAATTCTATAAAAACGCTAGATGTGTGAAATTACTTCGTCTGCCTGAGTAACTTTGTGAACAGGTACTACTAGTTTAATTGGACATAGGCCTCCTCTAATGCACGCCTCCTCCATTAGGGGGTTTTTGGACCGCATCCCACCACGCTGGTCCAATGCGGGTTGGTGACTGGACCGACCCACATGTTCATCCGACGCATGAAGCATCTTACTTTTTAGACAGTTGGGTGCTTGGCCCAAGTTGGCCTAACCAACTAAAAAATAGCGATGAAAATTTTTTGAGTCCCCGCAGGATTAAAACCCACGACCTCTGTTTAATGTAGCTACTCTATATAGCAATTGTCCGAATTTTTTTAATAAAATATAAATTTCAATGCTAGTAGTTTATAAAATAAACAAGAAGTAACCTAATTTATTAAGGAATCATTATAAGAAGCGAAAATTTGTGAAAGAAGCACATTTCTATATTATGCACGCGACCCATCCAAACAATACACGGGGAGTTAATGTGTTAGACAAATCACGAGAAAGTCTATAAATCCTGTGGTACAGTAACTACCTTGCTTCTTTTGGGAAATACAGTATCAATTCATCATTCTGTTATATTTTATTGCGATACAATGAATCAATTTGTAGATAAATTTTAAACTTAGTGCTCTAAATGACAATTTTTTAGTATTTGTTTACATAAAACTAGACTTTAACTACATTCTAACTTTTTGTGACTAAACTGTCACGTATCTATTTAAAAAACTTTATTATATCTCTTACAGCTATTAAAATACCTCCCACGATATTTCTTGTATCCCAGAAATCAATATTTATTATAGCGTAATTATGTTTAGGTTGATATTAATTTATGCTGTTGTCATAAAAATACGACTTTATTCGTTCTGTAAACACCTAAAATGTGTCGCTTGTAACATTTAACTTATATTAAGTACGAAAATGGTAACCCCATTTACGTAAACTCATCACTCAGTAAAAAGAAGAAAAGCGACACTTGAATTTTGATGATTTAAACATGCATGTTACATGGGAAATGTAATTATCATTAATTTAGAAGCATCTGTGGTGTTGTGATTTCGCATTGTGGCAAAACATTGTGTATTTACTGCCTTCATTTAATAAATGAATCTTTTGATGGCACTTTTCTCTGATTTCTGAATTCTAGATTTCATTAAAGATGATAAAGTGTAGACTAAGTTTGGGAATTGGATGCCCGTTTCTCGGTCTGAGGGTCTGCTCAGATCTTAAATTCATACAGTTTGTGCTAGCAGATTTATTGACTTCACTAAGGGCGAATGTAATTTTGAATAAACTTTAATTTACCTTCATTTTTAACTTCATTTGGGATGTCATACAAATTTCTCCATAGATTTGTCGTGTTAAATAAAATACGGCCTTTTAAACGAAAACAAAATATGATTGTAAAATGTAGATGAAATGTTTATTTCCTCAGTGTTCTATATTTATTAAAATAGTCACATTTTACTTGATAAGTTAAAATTTTAGCGGTGTAAGGTGGGAAAGTTGTTAATAAAACAAACCAAACCGTATATTTCTTTATAACAAAGTTTTTAGCATCCAAGGAAAAAAAAGCAAGAAAATGAAATAAACAATATTTGTTCAGAAAATGATGGGAACCACGTAATTTGAAACAAGGCTTATGATTGTAATACAACATCATTTGCTCCCCGCGACGGGTGTGAGCCCTGAACATCCCTTGCCATCCGCGCACTCGTGCGAAACAGACTGCGTGACGGCGGATCGCGGAAATGAGAAGATGTTATGTTTCATAGCCGCTAACGTTTGGTTAAGCGATAATCTATGATGAATACGTGATTAGTATAATATAAAATTTTGATATGAAGGTAAGCAAGTAAAATGCTATTAAGAAATTAATTGATAAAGCTGAGAGAGTTTTATATTTAATGTGTCAAAGGGATATTTTCTGTTTTTTTTTTTCATTTACGCGATTACTTAACATTAAGGCCACTTTTAATGGATTAACAACTATTTAAAAAAGGAGAAAAATCAGTATAAAAGTAGATTTAATTCAATTTCTTTCGATACTGCATTAGAGGAGAATATTGATTCGGTAGTAAGTCAAACCTCACCGCCAATAAATATTATCAAACACGCCAAAATCACAGAACAAAAAGCAGCCAAAGCAGCTTGCTAACAAGAAAATTGCGATGTAAAGTATCGTTTGTTCATTATTTACATTAGCTACAGAACCTCCCTACCGCAACGTTTGCGCGCTTGGCAGAAATAAGCACCTAGATTTTCTTGTTTATAAGCATATGTTGATGCAAAGTAATGATATGCAAACAATTTAGTGTAGCTTGTTATTATATACGAACATTGCGTTTCAGTTATAATTAATTAAACATATTGATTTTCTCGCAACTTTCACAAATAATAAGCGAATTAAAAGTCGCAATGTCGTAAAACGATTGTTACATTACATTTCCCCATTTTCATGGTTGTTAATAACGAAGATTATCTTGCTTACATGAACTGGTACCATCATGCTTTTAATTTCTGCAGAAAAACACTGTTTGATTTAAAAAGTACCATGTTACTAGGTTGAATCTTTAGGTTTTCTTCAGAGTTAAAGATTGAGCTTAGTTTAATTATTTTATAAAAAAAATATTAAGTTGAAAACATAATACAAGTACAGAATTGTCAAGATGTTCAAAACGATAAACTTATTTACCATAAGACTCAAGAAATTAAGTGTAAGAAGTTATATGACTTTCAAATTACTTTTCTCTATCCATTTAAAATAAAAAGATTGATTTCAATGTCATGTTCAAAAAGGCTTTAAAATAATGTTAAATATATTTAAGTTTTTAACTACGACTTTTTCATAATAGATATTTGGTTAGCTAGGTCTATATGAGCCGATCAAATGTATGAAAAGAATTATGACCTAGCTATAGTCGTTCCCGGTTTTGAAAACGATCTTCAGTAGTCGTTATAGAACGTCAGTACCTATTCATATTAGTAGCACACGACCCACCAGTATAGGTGTGAGGTGCATTTTTTTTTAAATGCAGAAAATATACCTTACTTTTTACCATCTTAAACATTTATTCGTTGACTGTTGTTGTTATAATAACGTGTGCTCAAATACAAAACTAGAAATAAAAAGTATTCATACATTTATATACGTATTATATTTTAAAAAAAGATGTCTTAGACAACATGTATTTCTTCAAAATTGGCAGCTTCACTAAATAGATCGCATTTCGCCAATTTACATTAACATATAAGCGAGAAATCTGGGCGCTTATTTCTGCCAAGCGCGCAAACGTTACAGTTGGATGGTACATCGTATATTTCCTGTTAGCAAGCTGTTTTGGTTGCTTTGGTTTTTGTTATTTTGGTGTGTTTCATAATATTTACAAACAGTGCGTTTCAAGTACTAACAGAAGAATCTTAAATTATAAAAATTATGGTTTGACAGTTGTAAAAAAAAAGGAAATGACCACCGTAGTTTCTTTTCGGTTATTTGCAGAAAAGTTCATATCCTGGCCATATCCGAACCGGTGGTCTAAATTTAAAAAATAATCAAATTTATATTTAATTATTCTCCTCTCGTGTCTTTGCTTTGTATTTGTTTTGAATTTGTTTTGAAATGTTAATAAAATTATGGCTTTTAATACCTATCTATAAATAAATAATATCAATGCTAGCCAAATGTTTTTTTTATTAATTTTGCAATTTGTGTTTTAAAATACAATTCTAAAAAACAATAAGTGAATACCAGCAAAAATTTTAGATCAGCTAAATTTATCCTTGCATCAAATCCACTAAAAGCAAGCAAGCGGATTCAAATTTTATTGTAAAATATCAGATAGAAGCTTGCGGAGTTGCTTGAATGCGGATTTGTCTCGCTGTTAACAATCTGGATTGCAGTATCGTATAACAATGTGTTTCAGTTCAGTGCACCTGACTCAATTCGAACCAAATCAGTTTACTGTAAAACAAGCGTGGAACTTTATAACATCTGTTTCAGCTTGCATATTGAATGAGGTGTGAAATTTATTGATTATTGCAAAATAATATATTGAAAAAGCGATGGGAAAGCAAAAAAGAAAGAAAGAAAATTTTTTCCTTAGTACGATTAGACCTAATAGCGTATGGGCTCGTACTTTTTACCTTTATCTAATCCATTTTTTCTATTATTCATAAGAATTGGGTACTAATCAAGTAATATGTAGATGCCTTCTAATTAATTCCTTACTACTGAACTTTTAATTAAACTATAGGTTTCTATATGCTGCAAGCAACAAAAAGTATACCATAATTATTTACAACTCACTTACTCAAATTCAAATAATTTTTTTATATTAAACTTTTTTTTAATTGTAAATGGATAAATAATAAAAATGAATATAATTATACATATTGCATGATGACATTCTGTTAAACATGTATGCGCGCTCAATAAAAAAAATATTTAAAAGAGTTGTAATAAATATATGTTTGCAAAATTTTTGAACTTATAGTTTACAAAAACACATTTATTGTTTTTGTTATTCTTACTTATTTGTTATCTCTCGTACTCTTAATTTGTACTTCTAGAAAAGCATTTTATATTAGATTTTATTTATTTATAATAGAAGGATTTAAGTTAAAACCTTAGCTTTAATTACATTCTTTAAATGTTTAAATCGACCGGTTCTACATTCATAGCTGTATAAAAATGGCATAAATCTAATCACCCAAAGTGTTATTTAACTGATAAATTGCTAATAAGCTTTTTAAATAAAGTTTTTTTTCAATTCGGAGCTTTTTATGTATGGTATCTCGTTATCCTAGTCTTGGCAGACCGATTCCAATCATTCTTTTTTATTTTTAAACAACGTTTCTTTAATAATGATACCACGACATGCGGTATCAGTATTAAAAAAAGATTAATATGAGATAATTCCTATGCTAGTTAGTCATAAAATAATTGGCGACTAAAATTTGCTAAACACTGAAAGATAAGTTAAAATAGTGTTTTATTTAATATTTTCTATAAACTCGTATCGTCGTAAAAACCCTGATCTGTTCTCGAATATGCGGTGACTCATCATCATCATCATCATAATCCTGCCTGTATTATGCTGGTCCAATGCGGGTTGATGGGGGGTAGGACCGACATTTTACATACCCAACTGACGCGTGGATCATCTTACTTTTCAGACTGGGTGGGCGGTGTCTAACATATTGCAAATCTTTATGCAATTATAGCAATTATTATACTGCACATTATATGTAGATCAAAAGTATAATTTACAACATTCATCCGATCCGCAGTACAGGTGCAATCAGCCAATCCGCCTGCTCAGCGTGGCAATTATGAGCATTTCTTTTAATGGGCGTCAACGAAAGGCAACGGCCACTAGTTCCCGGTAGTCCCACTATTCCTGGTCACGATAGCGGCCATGGTGTCGTTGGTGCTAAGAATCCCCGGGCTACAGATCGCTACCAAAAACTTGACCTGGCTACGTATAACGGACGAACGCTGAGACTTAGCGAACTAGAACTAGAGGTGAAACTGGGTAAGATTCGATGGCACGTTATAGAAAGAGGACACTGTAACCTTGCCATCGGGTCATCTTTTCTACTTCCGAGAGGGCGACCATCCGTAACAAGGCGGCGTGGGATTCCTCGTCAACAAACCCCTTGCTAACAACATAATCGCAATCTCGAGTGTGTCGACTAGGGTGGCATACCTTGTACTTAGGCTTACACCGATACTGTGACAAGGAACGAAATAGATTTCATCATGACGGACCGGAAACAAATATTCAAGGATGTCTCTGTGATCAATAGGTTAAAACCGGTAACGATCACCGATTGTTGAGAGGCACCGTGAATATGGAATTCCAGCGCGAACAGGCCCACCTAATGAAGTCTACTCTCCGACCTAACTTCCGACAAAACGTGATGGGGTCTGAAAAATTCCAACTGGAATTAAAAAACCGATTCGATGCCCATTACACATCGGAAACCAGAATGGCAGATGACGAGGCACTCGATGCCGTAGTGGACTGCATACGTGAAGTGGGTAAAGGGTTTTGCAGGAGTAAGCGTACTGGCACGAAATCCAAACTCTCCGATGAGACGCTTGGCCTTATGGGGGAACGTTGAAACTATGAAGACCCCACTTCGACAGATGTGAAACTTCTTTCGAAGCAAATCCGCAAGCTAATACGTCGAGATCTTCGCTGCTCAAATACGCAACGGATAACTGAAGAGATTGAGCAGAATAGAGGGTCCAAGGTTTCTGTGGAGAAGCTCGGGAGAAGCCATCTGTCGATGCTTAGGAACTGTTCTGGTTCAATTGTTTCTTCTAAGTCTGAGGGATCGAGTGAGTCTGACTCAGCATCTCTCTGGTGAGTTTCCTACAGTCAGCATTGATGAGGTTATTCTGGCTTTTAGGCAGCTCAAGGGGGGAAGAGCTCCTGGAAATTATGGAGTTACTACCGAGCCTCTTAAAGCAGGGGGTAACCTCGTTTTAGGTGAGTTACGGAAGTTATTCGACTCCGTTTTTGACGATACCCTGCTTAAAAATTACTGACCAATCTCGCTTTTGAGCCACATATACGAGCTGTTCTCGAGAGTTATTACGAATCGCCTCACCAACAAGCTTGATGGATTCCAGCCACCGGAGCCGGCTGGGTTTCGTAGAGGATTTAGCACCATAGACCACATCTTTACCATAAGGCAAGTTGTACAAAAGATCTGATTGAGTTATGAGTACAATCAGCCACTGTGCCTTGCCTTTGTGGACTATGAGAAAGCTTTTGACTCTGTAGAAGCCTGGGCTGTTCTGGAAGCTCTTCAATGATCTCAGGTTAATTATCGTTTTTTTACGACGTACCTTTCACACCTCCGTTTTGCTGACGATATCTTCAATTGGCCGAGTCGTTGGAGTGCTTGCAGGAAATGTTGCACGGCTTAAAAGAATCGTCACGACGCATCGGACTAAGGATGACCTTGGGCAAGACGAAAGTCATGATCAACGAACACGTTCTCCCAAGTCCGGTTAATGTCGATGGTGTTACTCTCGAATTTGTCGATGAACAGGTCTACCTCGGGCACATATTGCAGTTGGGAAGACACAGCTTCGAGAGGCAAGCCGATAGGAGGACTGGGCAGCATTCAGGAAGCTACACCACATTCTCACGTCGCCGATACCGACGCGTTTAAAGACAAAAGTCTTTAACCAATGCGTAATCCCCGTGATGACCTACGGGGCAGAAACGTGGCCTCTGACTATTGGACTGGTCCACAAGTTTACCGTAGTTCAACGTGCGATAGAACGCGCTATGCTCGGAGTCTCTGTGTTGGATAAGATTCGTAATGAATTCATCGGATAGAGAACGAAAGTTACCGACATATCGCAATGGATTAGCTCGTTGAAGTGGCAGTGGGCCGGTCACGTGGTCAGAAGAACGGATGGCCGATGGGCCGTCTTGGCGTTCATTTAAAGAGGCCTATGTCCAGCAGTGGACTGATAGACGCTGAATATGATGATGATGATGAACCAATATTTCTTATAAATTTATTTCCTAAAACGTTATTTCTTCATCACGGAGTGTCAAGATAATTTAATTTATCGTAAACGGGGTTTCGACATTTACTTCAGATAATTAATAGAAAATTAATGACCGTATTTATTATACAAAAACCTTGTACCTTCCTTTTTGAATAATAAATAAGGTTTTTGTTTAAGATTATTTGATGTGATCAAATTTTATTAGCAAAATTTTCGTTTCTAATATAGGATATGATAAATATAGGATATGCGGTAAAATATAAATTCTAGCGCGTTCAATTAATCAAAACACCTTCTGTTGTTTTTTAATCTTATTATGCCTTGCTCTTTATTTTCGGCCAGCATGTAATTATTCCAACAATTATGTATATCGGTGTGTAGTGTGTGTCACGTTTCTTAACGAGATTGTCGCGGGTTACAATGTTGTTTCGCGTACCATGGGACATCCACCCCTCGGAGTACAATTTCGCTGAGCCGTGCAACGTTCTTTATTAGTTGCAGATTATTATTACGCCACTGTTCTTTTAAAGGGTAAGATTACAATGGATAATAAACACGTGTTATAAATATCAAGTAAAAAACATTCTTATAATTTTTTAATGAAGAATATTGTAAATATATCTTTATTAGTAATAATAATAATATTTAATTGATGCTTTACGTTTATGGCATTAATTATGGTATCCCAATCTTGTCAGCCATCAAGTCTTCTGTATACATAAAATTTACATTAACTTAAACTTATTTGATTAAAACAATATAAAAACTTTTATGAACATATTTTATTTTTATTCAATATGGATTAAGCACTGATTTTTTGTGAAACATCCATGTTTTATGTAGCTTAGAAATTCTTCTGATACACTTTTTAAACCAGCCAATATAATATGCTCGTTAACTGTACATAGATGCTGAATCAGAGTGAGGGTGAGTAGAAAATAGGACCTACTTGTTTTAGTCGAACCGTCTGGGTCGTTACCAAAGCGGTGTCTATTCTGCCGCTAAGCAGTAAATGAGAAAATACTCCGTGTTCCGGTGTAAAAGGCGCAGCCAGCGTATTTACTAGGTAGTTGAGACGTATCTCTCAAGGTAGCGAATGGACTTGTACACTTGTAAGACATACAGTACATTTCTGCAGATACGATATGATATTAATATATTATAAGTTGTCGTAATTTTTTCCTGAACTGTAAAGTTAATATAAGAACAACGTTATACAGATTAAGGAACAATTCCATAGACAATATATTTTTTTTATTCCGAAAAATAATTTAAAAACATTTTATCTTTTATTTAAAAAATCCTCGTTTAAAAAAAGTAATTATAAAACTAACGAATTGGGAAAAATTATAATAGTAAACACTGTTGCTACATATTACACCGCAAATACATTGGAAGTTGACAACGTAGTATAAAACAATAATACGTTGACATACATTAAAAGACACTAACATAGTAAAAATTAATATATGTGTGAAAGGAACTCAAAATCAATATAATTGGATTAAAATTCTTCTACTACTTCTGTCAAGTGATTTGTAATTTGAACTGTTGAGTATACATACATTAAAAATAAATATTTAGATGCTAAAATAAAACAACATAAGAAGAGTTGAATCACACTTCTTTTTTATTGAATATTTTCATGAACTTATATCGAAAAAGCATAAACAGTTCATAATTTCATAATTAAATAAATAAAAGATATAAAAGACATAATATTGGTGTACGTCTGTGCATCAACGCTTGATTTTTATATTGTAGTCATGAGCTTTTATTTGTAGTATTTATACAATTTAAGATTATACAAATATATAAATTCCAGTGTAGAATCATAAACATATAACCCAAATTAATTATTTATAAATACCACAAGATTGCCCTGACAATACCCACTCGAAAACCTCTCCGACACAAAGCATGCCAATCTGACTCCGGAATAAAGCTCTCCGTGGGCTTTTAGTTTTCGAGAAAAAAATATTTCAACGAGAGGTTTACTTAAACCTGTTCTTTGTTGCTCTTTCATACTGAATATTATATTTGTACGTTTTATTTATACGGATCAGTATATATTTAACTTACGAGAAATTTAGGGACTATGTCAAAGTGTAAAAAAAATTGAGTTGTAAACTTTTGGTGTATAATTATATGTTCAAAAATATGTTATGGTAATTATAAAATTTATTCTTATTTTTTTTCATTTTCATGAAACATTCTACTAATGTATTTTCTGAATTGGAGTGTAAAAAATTTATTAAAACGCACTCTTAAGTAATCGTGTATGAAAGAATCAAGTCTAATTTTATGTAACCATTTAAGACAAAATGAGGTTATCGTAATAAATAATATTTAATTTTTATTTGTCGTGATATCATATTGAAATTTTAGGGCATTATTTAGTTAAGTTAGTTTTTATCTATAATCATATCGACCGATATTATTCGGTCTACATTTATGACAGTGTGTCATCATCATCATCATCATCAGCCTGTGATAGTCCACTGCTGGACATAGTCCTCCCATAATACACCCCTATTCATTAGGGGGCTTTGGACCGTATCCCACCACGCTGATCCAATGCAGTTTGGTGGGTGGTCTGACTTTTTACATGCCCATCTAACGCATGGATCATCTCACTTTTCAGACAATTAGGTGATCGGCCCAAATTGCCCTAACCAACTAGGAAACAACTACCTCCGTAGTCTAGTGGTATGGGCGTGTGCTTTAGAAACCGTAGGTCGTGGGTTCGAATCCTGCGGGGACTCAACAAATTTTCATTGTTGTTTTATAAGTCCTGTTTGTACTTCTTGTTACATTCATTTTATTTATCAATTATTAAATATATAGATATAATGTATTATAAGTCCTGTTTGGCAACTAACATTACATTCATTTGTTATTTATCAATTAATAAATATATTTTACTTCTCGTGTGTAAAATATTGAATCATAAGTCTCTTCCGTATTAATGATTTAAACAAAAATAAAAGATAAAATTTTTTGGCCTATTTAAACGAAACCAATTCTAATTATCATCTCTCAACCTGTTTACCACTGCGGGTTTGGCCTCCCCAAACCCACCGTTGTTTGGGCTATTCTCATCCAGCCCAAAAGGCCTTTGAATTCGTCCTATTTTGCCCACTTACAACTTGGACCTATCTTAAACTTTTCATCCAGGGTCGCAATTTGCGGCTTATTATTTATTTTCCAACTTTTCTAAATTGTCGGTAATTTTTTTTTACATATTTTTTTCTCCTTAAAATTTGACATAGCCCTTCCATGTCCTGACACTTTAAAAATTGGGAAACCAATTAACCGTAATTATAATTTTTAAACCCGTGGTCAAAATAGCCACATAATTTTCAATTTGAGGGCCCACTGTGGGTGGTGACGAAAAATTTGAAGAACTTTGAAAACCGAGCCTCCTGGGTTTCTCCCCAAAAAGTTGTTTTACCTGGGGACGTTTGCCTGGGTAAAGTCTGGGCAACTTAAAATCCTCAATTTTGATCTCCCATAACGTTTTAAAGGGCCCCGGTTTAAAAATTTCCTAACCGATGGGCAAAGACTACCAGGTTTACCATTTTTTTGATAGCTTAATAGAATAACCCGCTAGTTGGTTCTCGCCGTTAATTTATGGTTTTAAAGTTGAACGTCCCGAAAGTCCTAAACCCGAAAATTTCAAAAAATTTCCCTTGTCCAAATGAAATTATTCCATTTAAATTGATTGCTTCCAATAATTTTTAACTTTGGGACAAAACCGGGGAAATGTTTTAAAACCTTCGGTCCACAAGCCATCCGGGGCTGGTTTGTCAAGGTCTTTTAAACCCCATCAATTTTGGATTGGTTTAAATTTAATGACCCCTTTTCGACCTGGCTTGCGGGTTTGATATCAGGTATTCCTTTCTTGAGGGTTTTATACCTTTTTTGAAAACAACAAAATATAATTGGGGTTCCCAAAAAGGAAAGGTTAAATAACGGCCGGAATTTCAAAATTCCTCTTCTTTTCGGGCTTTTTTTTAAAGTTCTCAAAGCCCCCTCAATTTCGTAAGCGGATTTCTAAAACCTGAACATGCGGGTAATTTCATCATTTTCATGGTCGGGTCAATCACCTTATTGGCTTAAATTTTTCAGAGAACCTCTGGTTAAACAATTTTAACTTATTAAATTAAAAAAAAATTTCAAAAATACAAAATTTGCCTTAATAATTTTCCTAAAATTAATATAAAAATTTATGTAAAACAAAAGGTTGAATACCAATTTTAACAACCCCCTAATCCCCAAAATTTAAAAACCCTTGTCCTTTAGAAATAATTTTAATTAAAAACCCAAATTCGGTTTGACCCTTCTTATCCCCACCTTGCTCGGAAATTTCCAGTTACCTTTGCTTCCAAATTAAAAATTTTTAATTATTTGGAATAATTTAAAAAATTTTTTGGAGTCATAATTTCGTTTTTGTATAAAATAATTATATTTTTTTCAAAAATTTTTTAATCCAAATTTTTAAAAATTTTTTCAAAATAAAAATTAAATTTCCCGGATTTTTGCAAAATTTTTTTGAACAATATTCTTTTGAAACAAAAACTTCCAAAAAACTTCTAAACCAACGTTTTTTTAAAATTTTATATTCAATTTTTAAAATAAATGTTTGTTTTGGGATACCATTTGAACTTAATGGCTTTGCAACCCCAGATTAAAAAATTTGGGTTTAATATTTTTTTTTTTAAAAACTTTAAATGTAATAAGGGTTTATTTTTTTATTATTTCACTCAAATGTTTTTTTTAAGAATTCATTATAATGTATTTGTTTAGTAATTCCCTATTATTAAATTTTTAAAATTAAAATAAGGTTTTTATTTTTTTAAACCCTAAATTATCACTCCACTTTATTAAAAAATTTAAAAAACATTCCGTTCAAAACTTTTTTAAATAAAAGGGAAAATTATTCTTAGGACCAAACTGAAGATTTTTATTTTTAGGGGGCCCTTTCGTTTTGCTACCTTCCTATAAAAAAATATTCCCAATAAATGTTTTTACTCTGAATATTTTATTCAAGTTTATGAAATATAAAATAAAAAGTTTTCGATTGAAAAAATATTTAATAACAATATTTAGCCGTTTATATTTTTGTAATCGGATTTAAAAATAAGAGTTGTTTGGCATAATTTCTTTGTTACTTTCACCCAGGGTAAACGAAAAGGTATTGCGTTAATTAAAAAATATTAAAACATCTCTTTATTTTTATTCAAACCAAAGAAATTTATAAATGATCAATATTAAACTTTAAAAACCCTTTTTTTCATTTACTTCCATTAAGGAGGGGTATTTTAACAAATAATCCCCTTACCCTTTTTTCGGTTTAAAATTTTCATAGTTACATTTTATTTTTTAATTAAAAATTTAACAATTCTTAACCAAAAATTTTAATTTTTGGATTAATTTTTCTTTTATTTCCGATTAACATATCAATCAAAGGTTTTTGCGTTATAAATTTTATTCCCACGTTTAGTTTTTTAAAATCCTGATGGGAAAAGTTGGTATATTCTGTTCCTTTGTTTTTCGATAATCAGTTTTTTAAAAAAAATTTGATATCCATTTCTAATTTTGAATTTGGGAAAAAAAAAAGGATTTATTTTTGTTTTCTTTTGTAGTTTTTTATACTCTGCGTTTTTTTTGAAATTAGGACAAGGAATTTAAAACCATCTTTAAAATTTGGAATTTTTTAATTATTAAAGGAGCTTCAAAAACAATAAAACTTTATTAAAAATAAAAAAAATTTTTAAAATTTTATTTTTTAAGTAAATGAAAATCCGTAAAAATATTTATTTATATTAAAATTTGCTTTTAAAAATTAATTAATATTTTAAATTTACCGTCCATACATTAATACTAAGTTTAATTATATTTTGTAAAAAATATTTAAAAAATTAAAGAATTTAAAAAGATTTTATATATAAATACATACTCAGTAACATAATTATGAAAAAAAATAAACAAGTTTTATTAAAGATTATAAAGAGTTATCTTTAGACAACTTTTAAATAAATAAAGTTCATGAAGGTGATATACGAGCGTTTCTCTTTTAACACTTTTTTCGTGGATAATTTGTAAAGCCAAAAGATATAAGGGTTTGGGCGAAATAAATTTAATATTATTTATTGGGCCTTATTGGATCACATAACAAACGAAAAAAATTCCACCATCGTATGGTATTTTTTAATTTTAAAAAAACAAAAACCACTGCATCGAACTTATGAAAACTATGATTTAAACTTTGACCTACTAAAAATTAAAAAAATAAAAAAAATTGATTCTATAAAAAAAATTGTTCTCTTCATTCTCAATAATAGTTTTAACTTACAAAAATTGTAATGTATTTTTTATCTATTAATATAAACGCCTTTGAAATTTGAATAATTTTTTAAAATGTCTCATAAAACTCAAATTTAAAACATTATTATTAAAAGATTCAAAGTATGTATTATTCAATGTATCACTGAATCTACCGAGACGAAAGGAACCAATGGCCATTAAATCTCCGGATTTTCCCATCGCTTATTGTAAATTCTTATTGATTCCTCGTGCGGGGCACACTTTGTTTTTTTGATGCTTTGTTTGTATAACACAGTTGACGACCCCTTTTTTTAAAAATACTCGTCGTTATATTTTTATTTTTAAAGATGACGAGCACGTTAATAACGGGGTTACGCGACAAATAATCAATTAATTAGAACACGTACTTTTCTTTCGAAACGCGGTGTTAACACTTTTGTCGTTAAAAGATTTGGATAATATGTTTTACTGGGGAATTTTATGACAAAATTGGTTGTTGAAGGGTATTCCTAATTAATTAAAACCCAAAATTATTTTGAGTAAATTGCAGTCAAGCCAAACAGTTTTTTTATATAAAGATGGTTGTAATTTAATGACCAATTTGTAAATCTCTTCCAATCTTGCAACATAATTCGGAACTCCGATCACTGCCATTGACATTTTCCACCAATAGAGGATCAATACGCATGTATGTGACAAATATATTTTAGTACAGCTGTTTGGCCATGATAACTGATAAGATTAGTTATGCTTGGTTGGAATTTGAAACGTAACTCTTGGTCATTTTCCCCTTTTTCAAATAATATCAGATGCGAAGATAATTAAAGATGTATTGTTTATTCATCAAATTATCATACTTTCAGAAGGTTGTTTAGTTAAAGTGTCTTTGTGTATAAAACCATGTGTAAAACCCCTATTCTTTGAGAAAGATTAAAAACGTACATATTAAAAACGGGATAATCTCTTAATAAAAAGCGATACGCCCTGCCCCTACAAAAAGTGTATAAGTGTCAACAAGTCCACTGAAAGCGGAGGAGAATCATCTACCGAATATCATATATAATCGATACAGCAGTGTTTTCAATGTACTTCATTTGTACGACGAAAATGGTACTATGGTGATACTTCTAGTTAGTAATTCTTAAAAAAAAGTTATTTTTTAATTATTTTCAAGTTATATTAAATTTTTATATAAGATAAATAAAATAATAAATACGTTATTTATTGTATTCTAATTCCTTGTTATAAAATAAATAGCAAAGCCGGAAAACGTTGGTTTTTAACTAATTTTATATTAATATTTACCAACCTGTTTATTTACTTATTAATAAATTATGTCGGTTATTTTTATGACGCAAAAATTCAATGACACAGAAAAGCTTAGGGACCTCAAACGGTTAGACAACAAACGAGGAAAGTATTTTTTTGCATATTGTTATCTTCTTTAATATATATAATTCTTGTGTCACAATGTTCGTTCGACTGGACCAATTCTTTATAAATTTTTTATTAATATTCAATTAGCCTCACAATCGCCTATTATCTATTTTTCGAAAAACCCACACTGATGATTTGTTTTGCCCCGCTTAATAACATAAATTATTATCACTAGATAAGTGAACCCCTCCTTGTCTCTACTGGTTTAAAGAGCTTTTTAATATACATATTTATATATATAATTTAGTTAACAAAAAACGGCTTTTTTTATACTTTTTTTTATAACAAGGAATTAGAATACAATAAATAACGTATTTATTATTTCTTAAAAAATCTCCAGTTCGTGATTATTTTCCTCAAAGTTAGCTCGATTATTTCTTTTTAACACCGTAACACACTAATTTAACTTCATCTGGTTCGTTACTGAAAGATTCAAAAAAAACCATCAAATTTCATTTTTTTAGAAATAAAGCGTTAACTAAGTTTTTTTAATTCTGAAAAAAGTGATACCAAGTACGTTTTAACTTTTTTTACTTTAAACTATATATTTTTCTGACTTTCGGACTCTTTTTTGATTTAGAATGGATACGATATGACATATGGTAATAATCTAAAATAAAACCGTTAAATAGAACAAACTGTATTCGATCTGTTTGCCATCAAAATAACAGGTTTTATATGATTAAACTGTGTAACAATTTTATTAAGTATTATTCACCACCTGGTGAACGTCCTACGCGTCTTATTGCTTCTATAGATACTAAAAATATAGAAGTTTTGGATTTACATAAAATAGACAAGGATTATTGTAAATAAAGTACAAGGAACCATAAAGTACTTTTACTAGCTCTTCAGGAAACTTGGGACACATATTTAATCAATATGACCACTTTTCGACATGCCCACAATAGTTTTGTTCTATAAAAATAAATAAACTTATCTGAAACATATAAAGTTATATATATCTTTATTAATTCTTTATGAAACATTCCCAGAAAATACATTTTCCCACATGGTTATTCAAGGTTCTTCCAGAGTTGCAAAGGCGTTTTGTTAACCTCCTATTAAATATACATAAAAATAAATTAAATTTTCTGTTTTAACATCAAAATAATTAATAAATGACCTTTTGATCTACAACCACACAACCGAAAAAAAAACAATGCATTCTATAAAATCAGGTGGCGGGTCGTTTCGGACATTCACTGGAAGACAGCTGATGTCACTTGGAGTAACAGACAACTAATCTTTTTTACAAATAAACTTACAGTTTCTTTTAATCTTACAACGCCAAGTCCGCGCAACACTGGTTTTAATATTTGTGCTAACGGTTTAAAATACGCCCGCTGGTCTTTTAACCTAATCCTTTCATATTCCCAAAAGTAAATGTTTTATATTTACTGAATGGAAATCATTTTAAGTCACACCGTAAACAAATATTTAGGTCGTCCTTAGAAAACAAATTGTAAGACATATTTATATTTAAAAAGTAAAAAAGTTAGAAATGGTGTATAATATATAAAATCTTTTGCTTGTAAACTCAATTATAAAATTATTGGACTAAGATTTCACATACATTCTGTTACATCAGTTTGTTTCCGAATTATAACGTAATTCTTGTTCCGTTGGTAATAATTTTTTAAATAATAATATACTAGGGACCCTGCCACCGTTTGCAGCTAGGTTTTACTTATTTTACATTTAATTCATTGAAGGGCTTAAGTAAAGGAAAATATCAATTTTTATTAAAAATTCATTTGAAAAAAAAAGGAACCATGATCAATACAATGTAAAATACGGGGTTAAAATCACGGATTAATAAAACTTCCTTATTTGATATCTTAAAATTTCACAAAAGGTTTTAAAAAATTTTGTTTATTCAATTCTTACTTTCTATTAAAATTTATTTTTGGAATGAGGACTACCCCAAAACATAATTTTAATGTTTTGGTATGTTTTAAAAAACAAAGAACAAAAGTTGTTACAATGAATTGATAAATAATAAAATAATAAACGAATATATAGTACCTTAATCATCCCCGGTTGAATAGTCATAAAAATTTTCCTTTATATGGATAAAACATAACTTTTATTAAATTTGGTCTGTAAAAATTAATTTCCAATTTTTACATTTTATTTTACGCATGTTGAACGCTACTATTATTATATTATTCCATTACTTTTAAGGCTTTAAAATGCATTTTGTTTTAACAATAGATAAAAACTTTTATAAAATTAATGACAAAATTAATTCACAATTACTTTTTGTACCAATTCTCCTATTATCAACAAAAAGTTTTAATATTAAAGCCCAAACTATTAAAAACCAATCAATAGATATCGCTAACTGGACTTTTTTTAATTTTACCTTTTTATTAAAGGGAAATTAAAATTACAAAAAAATTAATTTAAATTTACTGTAAACCTACTATTTTTTTTGATGTAAGCTTGATAAAATAAAATTTATATTTTTTGTTTAAATAATATTTTATATTGTTTTTTTTGGGAAACAAAAAAATAAATTTTTTCATTATTTGTTCTTTTTGTTTTGAAAAAGTAAAAGAAAAAGTAAATTTCTATTTATTTTCGATTCAATTTAAAATTTTAGTAAAATATTTTAAAAATAAAAATTTTTAAAATTAATTTTTCGGGACGTTAAATTTTGAAAAACCTTTTTTTTTTTTAAATTTTTAAATTTTAAAATATTTTTTAAATGTAGTAATAAAAGCGTATTAAAATAAATAAATTATCTTAATCATATTGTTTCCTAAAATTTCCTTAAAAAAAATTTTTTTTATTTTTTCTGTTTCCAAACCTTCTTTAGTTTAATTTATTGGAATTCTTTTTTTTTATTTTTAGTGTTTATAACAGCTTTCCTAAAGTAAATTGAAACTTAATTAATTATAAATTTTTTATTATGTTTTAATTTTTTGAACTGTTTTGGGTAAGCAGCCTTTATTTAAATGTTGTTTTTTACATGAACAACGATATAATATAGATTTGTAGAACCAATGAAATGGTTTTATAATGCCGAATGGATGCTAATTCTAAATTTTGTTTTGGTTTGTGCCTAAATATGTGAAAGATATCCTATAATTTTGAGCTAAAGTTTAAAATTTCTTAATTAATATTTATATATATTTTACAATTTTAAAAATATTGTAGAAATCATTTGCGTTTTTTTTGATTTTTTTTTAAAATGGGTGTGTTATTATATGTTAAATTTTTTTTAAAATTTTCTTTGAAAAATTCAAATACATAAAATTTTTAAAGTTTAAAATTTATTTAAAGCCGGTTTTAAACCCTTTTAAATTCCGGATCTTTTTGAATATATTGAGGGTCAATTTTTGTGATTATTATATGAATTAAAAAAAAGCAAAAATTATTAAATATTTCCTTTCTTTTTTTTTAAATAAAAAATTTATTTAATGAAGAATTTTTAAATAGAACCAACCTGTTTTTATAAATGAACCCAAAAGACAATTAATTAAAAAAATAATACTAGGGGTAAAATTGGTGGATAATTTTCCCAAACGGGGCCAAAATAAGTTGTGATATTGATAATTAGAGATTAAAAATCTTAATAATTTTTTAAATAAGACAAAAAGTTAAAAGTAAAGTGTTCATTTTTAACAAGTTTTTTAAAATAAAAAACAATTTAGTTAAAAAAATAAAAATGTTTAACCCAAAAAAAAAATGTTTTTAATTTAAAATTAAAAAAAAGTATTTTAAATTTTAAGGGCTTTATTAAAATTTTTTTAAAGATGATTTTTAGTTTTGCACTTCTCATTTTATTAATTGTTTTAAATTTATTTAAAAAATTAAAAATAAAATTCAATTTTAAATTTTAAAACATCAAAATTTAAAATTCCACAATAAAAAAACCCAAAATTTTATTTGATTTGGCAAAATTGCCATATTTAAAAATACTTCTAAATTATTTCTTTTATTAAATTATTCATTAAAAAGGAAATGTTTTCATTTCATTTTTTCACTTTAAAATCTAAATTTTCGATGGTTGGTAATTGATTTAATATTTTTTTAAAAACAATTATAAACTAAAAAAGCCTTAAAAACCCAAAAAAAAACAAAATTTGGGAATTTCTTTAAAAAACCTTTTTTTTTTAAACAACAAAATTGATATTTCAGTATATATATGCTAATAATGTCTTCAAATAAAATCCTGGGTTATTAAAAAATTTTACAAAACCATGTTTTTTTTATAATGAACAAAAAAAAAAGAAAACATTCTAGCTAAAAATTTTCCTAAAAAACATAGAGTACCAAGTTTTCATCATTACTTTTTTTAAAAAACTTTTTTTCGTTTTTTTGTTTTTCATCCGGGTAACAAAAAGTGAATATTAAATTTGTTATGTTTAAAAAAACCCTGTTATTTTTCTCATCAAAATATAATTTTTGTCTTTTTAAATCTCTAATTATAAGCCTCCAGTTATGATCTTTCCATAGGGGAAAATTATTTCTTGGGATTGAAACTTTAAAAGGAATTAAATAATACCATTATTTGTTTTTTAAAAAATTCCTAATAATGAAAAAAAATACCACAAATGGTTTCTTTGGTAACAAAATCTTCAAAGGAGTGATGGACTAACCTCGCGGAAACAGTCCCCTTCCTTCAAAAAAAAATTTTTTTTTCGGGGTTTGTAAATTTTAGCTTTAAGGGGTGCTATTTTAAAATAAAAAATAAGATTTTGGGTATAAAATATTTAAAATATATAAGTAATTTCTTTATTTTAGCCAATAATAATTTTTTTTTAATTTTTTTACCCTAATGGGAAAAAACATTTCTTTGCCTTAATCGGTAAAAATATTGCCCTCTTTGTTTTCCCCAAGTTGGAACAGACTTGGGATTTGGCCCTTAAAAAATTCCCTGAAATCTAACCAAAGAAATAACACCCAAAAATAAGCATGGATTGCTCCCCTTTACCCTAGCTTTTCGCCTTTAATGGATATTAAACATCCCAAAATCCTTCCCGCCTAAAGTTTGGGCCCCTAATGGGCAAAACAGACTAACTCATTTTCCATCTCATTTTGGAATCGTTTCAAACCTTTAACCAAAAAAGGGCTTTTTGGGGGGAAAATATGAAAAACTAACAATAATGGGCTCTAAAACCTTGATAAAACCTTTGGGAAACTCCCATTTAATCGGTTTAAAAAACTTACATTTTTCTTTTAATAAAGCAAACCTTAAAAATTTTTAAACTTTCTCTCCAGTACCTTTTGAGGTGAAAACCACCGTTCTTCGGGTTTAAAGGGTACAAAAATTTTACGGAAATGGGGTATAAGGGAAACCGGCCTTTTCCGAAATCCCCTCTCGGTTTATGGCCATCGAAATTCCCTTAGATCCTGTTCTTGGGGCCTAGGTCCAAATTCACATGCCGCCAGGGACTGACTTACACGGGGTTTTGTTGGGTGTCCCAAAATTTTCCCCCGGTGGATGGTTGGACACCATCCTTCCTTTTAGGTCCTTTGGATCACCGGGCCTGGTTGGGAGGGGACGGGAAATTTAACCCTTTTTAACCTTTCAGGTTTAAGAACGCCTCCCACCTTTTCTCCCGGCCGGCTTTTTTTTTGCCGTTGGTAAAATCCGCCGATTCCCGAAGTACAAAAATAAATGGGGTCAAAAACCAACTGTTTTTTTTATGTCCGTCCCCGCGGGCCGTGATTTGGGTGGTTTACCCCTCCCTTGGGTTTTTGGGTTTTGGGACACCCACCCTTTTAGGGCCCCGGGCAAAAACCGTCCTCTTTAGCCCTTTTTGGGCGGGCACCCCTTTGGGCCACGGGGGCCTATTTAAAAAGGTTCCAATTTCCGGGTTGGTTCTTTGGGTAAGGGTTGGCCCCTCCCCTTTGGGGCCCCAAAGTAAAATCCTCCGGGAAGCAAAGGCGGTCCCCCCCCGCTCCTTTTGCCCACGGGGGGGGTTATTAAACCTAGCGGCTGGTTTCAGAGGCTGGGATTTTAGGGTTTGGGGTTCTTCCCATACCGCCAGGAAACCCACCTCCTCGGAAAAACACCAACCACTGGCACAGGTTGAAAGCCTGCCCAAAAACGGGTTGGGGAAATTTTTTTAATTTGTCCTCTTTCAGCAATTTTGGGCGATAATTCAATTCGCCCCCAAAATTTTCTAATCCCATTTTATTAAATAAAAGCCAATTGTTTATTACTCTTTTGGCCTTTTGGGGCTAACCTCTCCCCAGAAATGACCTTTCTTCCCGGTCCCAAGGGCCCAAACCAAAAAGGACGCTTTTAATGGTTTTAAGGGCCCGGAAAGCCAAACCCTCTGGGTTCTCCTTACCGGGGTACTTCCCGGGGTTCAAATTGCCCTGGGAATGGAAACCTCCCCGGCCCCGACTAGGGAGTTAAATTTTTTTAAAAGTTCCGACTCCGGTTCCCCTAGGGTGGGCTTCAAAACCAAAACCCCACGGTTTGGGAAAGATATTCATCCCCCTTTTTATCTAAAATTCCCGTTTCCCCGTAATGGCCCCAGTAAAAAAAAAACTTCGGGGGAATTCGAACTTCTTAACCCTTTTTTTTTTTTAATTTTTTTAAAAGGTCCTTAAAGGAAAATTTTAATTGTTTTTTTAACTAATTTTTAAATAAAAAGAAAAATTGTAATAATTTTTGGGTACTTTTACAAAGTTTGGAATGTTTTTTCCAACCAAATTCTAAGGGGGTGTCCTCTGGGTATTTAACAACCCTTTTGAATTTGTGTCAATCGCATAAAACCTCCTTTAAAATGTTGAAAGGAATTTTTTTTTTAAAAACTAATTTTAAAAAAATCCTTTTTAAATTTTTTGATTTAAAAATAGGAAAATTTAAATTTTTATAAATGATTTTGTTTTATATACTTTTGGACTTTCTTTGCTTTAAAAAACAAAAGACAAAAAATTTTAATCCAATTTTTAAAACTTTGGTTTTTTAAAACCCCAAATTCTAATTTAAGAAACGCTTCCGAATTTTTCCAAATTCAAATTTTCATTGTTGTTTCCTTTGTTGGGCAATTTGGGCCAATCCCCAAAAGTTTAAAAAAAAATATCCATTGGATAGGCATTAAATGGTATCCCCACGGGGACCGCTGGGGATACGGTCAAACCATTAAAAATAAAAATTTTAAGGGAGGCTTTCCGATGGGTATAACTGGGTGACTTTCATTGTTTCAATTAAACGTTTTTCCTTAAGCCCGTTTGGGTTTCAGGCCCATTTCCATGGCAGGTGTTGTGTTGCAATAAAAAAAAAAAAACGTTTTGTTTTTTTAAAAATTTAAATTTTAAAATCATATCAACTTCGTAAAATTTTAAAAAATTTATTCTTTTTTAATAAACATTAAATTTTTTTTACTAAAAAAAATAATGTTTATTTTTACTAAATTTATAAAAAGGACCCAATTTGGCAACTGCAGATATAAAACTTCAATAAAAGCTTTTAAAAACAGCAGGGTAGCCATAAACATTTTCAATACTTTAAAGCGTAGTATTTTAGAATCTGTTTGTGTTTTTTGGAACCCTCACTACACTCTGATAGAAAAGACCGCATTCAGGAACTCTATAACATAACTTACAGAGAAAATAAATGCCGTTGTCTTACATCTAATCACAAACGATTAGTGCATTTTGGGATAAAATCCTTAAAGGTTCGCAGAAAAGTTAGTGATATAACTTTTATTTCTAAAATTTTTATAACCATATAGATTCAGCTGAATTTAACGGTGGTAGGTCCCTTTACAGGGACTGTCTGGGTGCAAACTCAAACGTCTATAATCTACCAAAGTAGTAGTTGAAAACAACTATTTTGATTCTGTGTTTTAGGCCCTACGCTATACTGGTAAAAAGACTTATACATCCTATGACTACTTCAGGAAGAAGCGTTGTTTAATACCACGTAGGCATTGGGTAATCATAGGTCGGTGACCACTTTCCATCAGGTGGCCCTGACTGTCTCGTCTGTTCTTGCGTATCTATTAATTAAAATACATCTTTGACCTTTTCGTTTTTACATATCACACTTTGCTTGTCGTCTTCAAAATCCGTAACATTTCAAACTTCCTTTGTGTAAAACTGTTCACGAAAAGAACTTTACTATCTTCCGTATTTGCGCATCCACTAATGCGATTCGTAGTAGTGTAGATATTTTTATTGGTTCTCTGATCTCCACCAGAAAAAAATATATGATTTATTTTCATCTTGAAAGTTATAAAAATAGACTTAAGTTAAATGTTGTATGACAAATCCCTCCTGTAAATTGCATGTTGTGTCTACGTTAAGTACAATATTCTCTTATTTATTTAAGCAATGTTAGCTTTATGTATATGTATAAAGATGTAGTCGGTAGAAAAAAAAATATAAAAATAAGATCGCAGTTTTAAAATTTGTTTATTATTAGATTTTTAAGGATTTTCATAGAAAATCGTTAAACAAAATCTGTCAGTGATTACTCAAATAAACATGAACGATATCCTCATTTATCCGTATTGTATTTTGTAAGGCGACCATGATAACTCAAGATAATGTTACGGATTTAGGCGAGCATTTCTGGTCACAGGAGCATTCATATAACAGGAAATCTCATTGCATGTTTCGCAACACAGCGATGAGTGTCATTAATGTAATGCCTTTATATAAACCTTATAAATATAGAAAATATCATTATTACGGCTTAAAATAATTGATGTTTTATTAGCCAAGTAGGCTAATAAATTAAAACTCATGATAAGAAAGAAACTGAAAAAGAAACAAATACGATTACTTGTAGAGGACCAACTTCCTACTAATATTATAAATGAGGAAGGTTGTAAGTATAGTTTTTAACTTTATCACACAAAAACTACAGAATATATTTTATTGCTTATATATACCTATATATAAGCTATGTTATTGAAAACTTTTTATATTCATAGCATCCAAATAACGTATAGGCTACTATTTATAAAAGACGATGTGAACTATTCAGCATAAAATAAAAAGTTTCTTTATGTAAATAGACAAAATCTGCCTTGAGGGCCTTTAGAAATATAACGTTGATTGAAACTAAACGCGGGCAAAGCTAGTCAGAAATGAATACATAATTAATAATAGTACCGTAATATTAGATTATATGAAATGATGACGCTAGATTTTACAATCCAAATTTTGTTGCACAACGTTTGGCAACACCTGAGAACGGACTGGAATTCTGAATTTGGCTTTCGGTAAAGTTTAAATAACAAAGTTTCACCTAACTAAATGCTGATAGACAAATGTATTAAAAAAAATATTTCCAGCGCCAACAATTTTATGATCCTAATGTTTATTACTATGCACTTTGAAAGTTAAAATGTTTTTATATGCAAAAGCGGGATCCTACAGTATTGAATAAATTTTTATGTTTGTTAAGTACAGTATATTTAATAGGTCATATTTTACTACCAGAGGGAATATCGTCTAGACTGCCACTGTTTTCAGAATTAATGTAGTAACACTCGTATTAGACAAAGGACTTGTGTCGCAGCCAAGTGTATAATCGTATTTACCACTTTGCACTGTTAATTTTTTGCATCGGATATAATAACTTGTTGTTCTGTACAAGTTTGGCTAAGCTCTTGTCGGTTACGATACATAAATTTTTATTTGCACCCATTCGATTACAATACAAAAAAATATTATAATATTTGTAGCTAATAGCTACTTATTCGAAATCAAGATGTTTGACAGTTAAGATTTACCATTTTAATGAGACACCGTCTCTCTGAATGATGACAGATCTCATCATCAGCCTGTGATAGTCGACTGCTGGACATAGGCCCCCTAAATACACCCCTATCCATTAGAGGGTCTTTTGGACCGTATCCCACCGCGCTGGTCCAATGCGGGTTGGTGGGTGTTTGCTATTTGCAACATTGTAAGTCTAACTAATACTCGTCCTTATCGAGACTCTATCATAAAAAAAAGTTGTTTTATGCCTGTATCCGTATAAACCGTAGGAGGAGCACAAACAAAAGAATAAGAAAAACAGAATCCCAACTATTTTATAATTAAATGTAATTATTAACTTAATACACATTAAATCCTTGATATAGAACATCGACTCTTGTAAACGATTGCATGAAACGAAGACGCCTTATGGATTTAATATCTTTTGAAAGTTAAAGGACAACATTTGGCAAACAAAAGGGCAAAGACCTAACGTTATAGTTCAGCTAAGATCTGTTAATGTTTAGTCTGCATTAGCAACTAACTAAAAAAATTAACATTATTATCAATAAATCTTATAATACTTGGCTTACTTGACAAGCTTTTTAATTTATTATTAATTGGATGACCCGTGTAAATCACCGCGACGGGCAATTACTTGATTTAGTTGTGCAAACTAGGGATTTTTGAAATATAACCACTGTGTACTGATCTAATGGATCGGTATGTCAAATGTGTTTACTAGGAGCAAGGGTAACGATTTCATGCAAAAACAGTTGCCCATAAGTATTACGTCAAAGGACAAACGCTTGGGTGACTTAATAGCTTAATACTGCCATCTAGTATCAGTGCATATTATACAAATTATTAAACTGATATTTAGGTTGTAAACAACTCGTAAGTCCACCAATAAAACATATTTTTTCTTATACTTCTGTCATCTTTTCAGACGAATCGGTAACGTCCGCATGATCGTAGATCTTACTTTCTAATGAAATTAATTTGAAGATAAAAAAGTTACAAATAAATACACAATATCGTACTTATGTGTATTGTTAAGTATTTACAATATTTAAATATGGTTTTTAATTGAAAATATTAATCTTGAATTTAAACCAGAAATCACTTTGCAAAGAAGATAGAATAAAAATTTGAAAAATATCAAAAGGGTAGTCTTTAGTGGTTCAAGTATCTGTATACAAAAATAATGACATAAATGCCGTACAGTAATAAATGACCTATATTGCTCCAGCAATTACCGACGAAACAAAAACTTTCCCTCACTTCCGGCACCACTACTTTTGTACAGCACTAGGTTTTTAAGGCATTTCATTTTCATCATTATCATCATCATCAGCCTGTGATAGTCCACTGCAGGATATAAGCCTCACCTAATACACCCCTATACATTACGGGGTTTTGGACCGCTCCACCACGCTGGTCCAATGCGAGTTGGTGGGTGGACCGACTTTTTACATGCCCATCCGACGCATGGATCACCTAACTTTTTAGACAATTAGGTGATCGACCCAAATTGCCTTAACCAACTAGGAAACAACAATGAAACTTTGTTGAGTCCCCATAGGACCCGAACCCACGGCCTCCGGTTTCTAAAGCACACGCCCATACCACTTGGCTATGTAGGCAGACATTTTAGTCGTCTATATAATACAAAATAGCCTTACGTTAATAATTGGTCGTAATTCATCACTTGTGCTTAAGAAATACTTACGTATTCACCTTTACCGCACATAAATGACGGCATTGCATTCAGAGTTATTTTATGATATAGTTACAGTCGTCTTTGTAAATTTGACGTTGGGTCATTTCACATGTATTTTTCATTCATTGACCTGAAGCTTATTAGTAGTTTTGATTTTTCTCGTAAAGATTACTTCGATCACCGGGTTTAAAATGATAACTATATAGAAAGTTTTTTAGTTTTCTCTTATGCCAGAGTGTTATGGAATTTAAAATGAGAAGTCATAAAAATGTACTTTAAATATTACTTAAAATATCTCTCTCTTCCTTTCATTCCCATTTTATAAGCTCTTAAAATTGCAACACTATAATTTAAACTTTTAGTTTTTAACTTCTCGCGCGAAATGTTATTGAATAGATTGCCCAGCTTAAAAGAGTGTCGTCATCAACACTGGTGCCAACACACTTAGATAATAAGGAGATAATTGAGACACAATCAAATTTTATCACAAATAAGAACTGTCAGTTTTCTTGAGACTACAGCCCGCGACATCTTTCTTTCACACCTTAAATGCAATTATTTAGACGCTCATCTTTTTTGTCTTCAAAGAACATGCCTAATTTTTAATAGAGAATACTTAATAATTAGTAAGTAATTGCGTTAGTTACCAATTCTTACTTGGTTCACAGGTAATCAAAAATATTTTATACGTTTTTTCATAAAGCATTGTTGCATTAACTACTGTATGTTATGTAAAACAAATGAAATTTAAAGTTGATTCAAACCATGCCTTTTATGACGAAAGATATGTTTTTGTTGTAATTAATAAAAAGTCTTTCAAGTATTAAAACTTTGCAAAATGTATTTTAAGATAAACGTAAACAATTACAATAAATGTTAATGAATGCTTGATGAGCACTTATTAACATTTGTATAATATTGAAAAATTCTACATTAAGTAATGCAAAAAAATTAAAAAAAAAAAACATTTTAATTTGCAAAATATTTCACAAAGTGAAGCAGGTTAATGGCATAGCAGGTAATTAACTTCATCTCTCGAGTTTTTACAGAAATATTGAGGTCAACATTAATAAAAATGAAATCCTCGAATGTCATTATTATACTTTGTTACATCATTTGTAACATTGCATTATGTATACGCGTTCATTACATGTTCTATCTTATTTATTCAAACACAAGGCTAAAGGTCACTAGTGTTTTACGTGTAAATCCAAATGTGTCGGAAATCATGGTATTGTGAATAAGTCCAGTTTTTTTTTAAATAGAATAAGACTACAAAATGTAGATATAAAAGTAATGAAAAACGGATATTGATAGATAGATACAGACTACTAGGGATATCTGGTTTACGCGACAACAATTCAATATTAAAACTAAGTCGAAAATGATTATAATTTAGTGCTAAAATTTTGTTGTCAAATAATACAAATTGGGCTACAAATGTTTACCAAGTAAACGTTTATACTTAAAGAATTATTAGTATAACTTATAATAAATTTTTCTGAACTACACAACATAAGGCGGTTATCAAATGTTTAACTTGCTTTCTGTTTTAACACAAAGTTACAATAAAGATGGCATAAATTACAAAAGAACTCTCACAAAAATATTTAAAGTAAATATGAAACATACAGTTCAAAAAGACATAATAATTCCAAAAAAATTAAGAAAAACAAAATAGACACAAGCCTTACAAGTTTCAAGTTTTTACCCTTACAGAATAGTTATATGCAATGACTGTTGTATACCGATAAGACTTTTGACAACACTAAATCTGTATTTATTTTTATTACTGAAAACATATCATTGAATAGAAACACTTGATTGTAGGTGTTGCAAAGTTCGATATATCAGGAGCTCTTTGACAGGTGGATTCGTGAGGTTTGTACATAAAACAATTTACAAATGCGGCAGGCATTGCTCTGCTAGGAACCTGGTAGTAATTTCACACTCGTTAAGTCAGAACAATCGTAGTGGTTGTTTGCATATGTTATAAAAGCACGATGATCTGCTAAAAATTCTTCTAGATTTCAATGAAAGTAATTTCCATCGGTAAAAATTACTGTAGGACAATTTGTTCATTACATATATAAGTGCAATACTTTTAAGGCCTTCTTTTGGATTGTTCAGTCTGTTTTGTATTCAATTGCAGACGAACCAGTAACTGCTGTATAATAATTTTTTGGTTTCAATTTCCTAAAATCTGCCTACGAAGGATAAAACCGACATTTGATAGGTCTTCTACTATATATTTTGTTAATAGGGTCTTTAGATATTAGTTGTCAAATACTCTCTATCTGTTTAGTTTCTCTCTTATCATTTCTTCTTTTAATTGTTGTTTTACAATATTTTAAATTAAAGAGCATACATTTTTCACACAGGACGGTAAACAATAAAACATTACCTAAACTTTTCCTCTCCCAATCCAGTACTTCTGTTAGGTACTCACAGCTACAAACTCTAGGACGTTGTATCGTACATCTCTGGACCTGCCGTTGCCAAGGCTTAACTGTATAAATCAAGTTTTCCTTTGAGGTCTTCTTAATGGCGATTCAGGGGAATGTGGTTGTCGGCGGATAAAATTCCTTTAACGGTTTCCCGCTTTGGATTGTAATTCAGTTACATAATCATCATAATCGCAAAATGCTCGAAATACTTTAATTCGATAAATACATATATTTATTGATAGTCAAAAGGCTATAATCTAAGAACTCATCGAATCATTTTTCATCATCCTTAACAATAAGATCGTGACCAATAGTATAAATCTTACTAATATCCTACAAAGACTAGAAATTCAACAGTTTGTTGTTTGTAAGTATGGATGTTTGTTACACTTTCACTCAAAAACTTCTGGGAGGATTTCTATGAAATTGGTGTAATGACATAACCTTCATCTATAGACTGTAATATTTAATGATATAGTACCTTTTATTGAAGATTTGAAAAATCTGCCATTGGCAAGCTATCCTACTGATATAAATTTATTCCGATGTAAGAGAATTTAGACGTATAAAAATATAATCATCATCATCATTAGCAACCTTTATCCGTCTGTCCGTACATTATATTAGCTGAAATCGAAATTCACATCTGCATTCACTTAGTTTTAAATAAATAAATAATAAAATATTCGTGTACATAGCAGATCCGTGATGTTCTTCAATATTTTAGTGCTTGTATTAATATCAATACTTTAATGGTAAAGTCTAAAAAACAATGCAGTATTTATTGATGTTGTGGCAATATTAAATGTGCGTGTGACTTAGGCAGTGATACTTTGCAACGAGTACATTATTGTTTATTATTCATACGTTCAGTGGGAACATGGTCTTACGGAATTTTGCAGTCTTTATAGACACAGGAAATGATACGCAATTGAACATACTGTAAACATTTGAGTATTCAAAGTAATAACATCATATTGAAACTTATTGTTAAAAATGCTTTCTTCATTTATTTCCTAATTATAAAGATATTTTAAACATATTTAAAGTATTACTGATTATTGATTGTTGATTTGAGCTTTCTCTTTATTTCATTACACTGCACTTTTTACGGATTAATTGCGTATGTTTTTTTATATATGTATGTACGCTTTCTTTAAGCATAAGTTAACAGTGAACTCTACCGAGAGTAGCTGGACCGATTTAATTTATTGTTATTTTGTAGTAGCTGCATTCAAAAACATGACATGGGATGGATTAGATTTACAAATAAGCCGCTGAAGTCTGTATCTAGGTAATTTATCTACTCAGCAACTAAACGGCTGCATTAATTTAATTATTATATTATAATTCTTTCATTTAATACTTTATTTAATATTAAGTATATCAAATAAAGCCACTTTAGTTATAATGCAAGAACTAACGTCCTGTTAGGTCACCCTTTCGCGCTAATTGAGCATTCATGTTTATGGGCTTGATTAGATGAAATATGTCTAATGTAGTATAATTTGAAAACATTTGGTTTTTAATATTTAATCATAGTACATTATAATTACACTATGATATTATAGGTACTTATAAAGAATATAAATAGAAAAAAGTTGTGTTTAATCCCACATGAATATTAACGATGGGGTTGCCAAGTGAACAAAACAGCACCTCCTTAATCATACCACTACCAAGCTATGCTACAAACAAAAGCTTGATTTGTGGTCTCACAAGCTGTGCTGCTGATAATTTGTTTGTTTGCCATCTCAGCGTGACAGATATTGTCTTATGCACTACTTAAATAGTCCTTAATGATAACATGACTGCCGCCTTCCTTTCTCCAATGAACAGTCCTTGAATTGATCTGTTGCATTTATGTTAAAATAATTTTGTACCATAATATAATAGCAATAACAATTTAACAATACATGCTATCACTAAACAGAGCTTAGCGTTACACATTAGAAATCGGCATGTCATTAAATTAGTATGATGAATTTATGTTGGACTTAAGAATTGTAATCCATTCTTAATCATTCCATTAAACTACACACTAATTTGAAACAACCTGCAAAAATTGAGAAAAATTTTGGTACTTAGCTTATCCGTTCACTAATTTACGGATTTTTGCGTTACTTAAATATATTTATTCAAACGTTTCGGATTCTTTCCAGCATCCAGAGTCTGCGGACGAATTCTGCGGTTGAATATGAATAATAAATTAAGTAACAATCCATCATCAGATTTATTCTTAATAATCAAGTAAATAAAGAAAAATTATGTTTAGCTTGTTCAATTTTATACTAAGATCTGTCGTTTATCGTTTGTTTGATGGCTTCCGTTGGTGAGTTAACCATTACAACCTTGGCGAGTCAGGGGCTGTGCGACTTTAAGCGTGCACAGAGCTTCTCCTCTTAATTTGTTAAACAGCTCCGAAATTCCCCGGAGAAGGACCTCAGCTCAGGCATACCACACTAGGCGTCAGCGATCCATCCGAGAATTTTGGGAGGCCAGACCTCGCTCAATTGATCCTTTTTTGATCCTTCTAACCGTTAGCAACATGTATCGAGCTTCCCCGGTGTTTAATTCTCGGCTCAATCAATTCACTTTCGGACATATTAAGCCACCAGCGTAAAAACGCTCTATCTAATTGGTGAAAATCGGCCTGGTACGTGCCGATATCCGCAACTGTACCAGAATTGTATGCGTTTGCCCTCTGGCAACGAGGGCAATAGATTATTTGATGAGTACGATTTAACACATGCTTGCACGATCGTTATATCGTCGTCCGGATCTACTAGTATATGGCGCGGTCGCCTATATCTAACGTGCTTCTATGTTTAGGATATGAACTAATTTGCGTGGTACGTGTCGGCGGCGTTGTAAACTCGATCTCAGATATTACGAAGCCGAGGAGTCAAATCAGATAGATATTTGTTGTTTAATAGTTGATGTGTAGGAGGGCAATTCCGGTCCCACATGCGGAGGATCAAGGTTGCCTTGCCAGGCATACCGTGGCCCTGCGCATTGTGAACCCTGTTTTGCAGGGCCGGGTTGGATCATGTGGAAGGAGATGCATGAGCGAACACCGGACGCGTAGATAAAATTGGGTTGGATAACAAACCTTACCTTGGCTGCGAAGACGCTTCGCACGGGTTAATTAAAGAATAGGCGACCTACAGGACAAATGCGCTCTGCTTTGTCCTGCCCGATGTGCGGGCGAGCGAAGGTTTGTCGAGGTTACGGTGTTGACTTTATTTACCCATAGATTGGTGGTCTAAGTCGGATCATGGGTGGGATCGTCGGCATTCTGTGTGTAAACAAAACTGCCGCTTTTGGATACGGGTTTATTTCAATTCTCCAACGTCGAAACCAGTCACCGAAGCGCCTGGCTGCGACGGAACGTCGTTGGATGGTATTGATTATACCGGATGTAAAAATGCATGTATCGTCTGCGGTACTCGAGCGGTGCTAACCCATAGTTACGAGGGATATCGTTGATGTACTGAAAGTGAATAGGACGGGGCTATTTGAGCCTTATGGAACTCCGGCTGAAGTAGCGGAGTGTGGTTGGGATTCGTTCCTCATTGCATTATCTGAACGCGTTCGCTTCAGAAGAAAGTCTCGTATGATGAGTAGGAGACGGTCTGGCATGCCGAGCTTATATAGCAGCATATAGCCCGTCGTGCATACTTTGTCCGAACGCCTTCATACGTCGAGGCGCTCCCAGTGTGTTGGCTCCATGTTGTGGGTTGATGTGCTCTGTGATGCGGTGCACAGTGTAATACAGGAATGTTTGGCCCGAAAGCCGAATTGGACTGGATTGGGAAGCCCATTAGCCACCTGCATAAAGTCCTGTAGGCGGATCCAAAAACCTTCAATCTTTCGTAGATTTCCAATACAACTAAGCAGGCTAATGGGGCAAATGGAAGGAATTGGTTGGTTGGGAGTTTTCCCGGTTTGAGAAGCCCTATAACCCAGCATCCTTCAAGTACTGAAAAAAATACTCTTGAAGGCTACGTTATAGATTAGGTTCGAGTTGATGAGATACGATCAGGAAGAATCTATGGCTTGCTGATAGTTTGATATCATCGGTGCCCAGGAGACTCGTGGTCTAGCTTTTGATTATCGATTCGACTTCGCTTTCGTTACGGGTGCTTAGTACGTCGCATGCGGGTAAATGCATCAACAGTCGCTCACTCTCTACACTTGCAGAATGAAGCGGCGCTCACCGAAGTTATGAAACTGCGGGCGATGCATTGAACCTCAGGGCAATCAACCAGACATTCGGCTTTTCCTCACATCGAAACCTTTGTAGGCTTGTCAGGTTGAATGAGTGCAACTACGATGGATAACTGCCGCCGCCAGCCCGAAGCTTTAGAATGCGCCAAAATACCTTGAGGATGTAAAATTTGCTCAGATCATTATCCCTGCCGATCGATCTGAATTCAGCTATGCGCATCTGGACCCATATTCCAAGGGCGCGTAGCTATAACTTCAATTCAACTCGGTTGGACCTGCAATCAATGAGCGCATAATCCACGGCTCTCTTGCGTCACGCAAGAGGTCGCGATGTCGTTTTGCAGGGGCCAGCGGGGTTTTCCTCCACTGGGATTTACCTCGAGAACCTCGACGACACTGGACGCAACATGAACATGAGCGGCGAGATTCACGTCGTGAGCGGTGTTTAAAAGTGTTGGAATGATGTCTAAGTGAGGGTGACTGAAACAGAGTCTAGCTCATGACAGCTTATGCCAGTCGACTTTAGTTCTAAGAACTGTATTTGGGTGATTGAGGAATTCTAGCTTTAAGGCACGGTGATCTGAAGTTGGAGTCGTCGATGACTCACTATATCTCAGAGCGATTCGACGTTTACGATAGCAATATCAAGCACATCCGGTCACGTTGTCCACCATGGCCAAGTGTGTTTGCATCAAAGGCGCAACCACTGAAGTGAGTTTGTCTGATAATTCGTCTAATGCTAGACCCGCAGTTTGTGGTATATGAGTTCCATCAATTGTGTTTGCTATTGAAATCGCCGGCGAGATGACGGCGTCTCTAGAATAATAGCGTCTCGAAGTCGGATTGAATGATGCATGAGGTGCTTCTCTGCATATGCAAATATACCGAAACTGTGTAATCGGCGCGTGACATAAACGTGCTGCAGATCGGACTTCTAAATGCTTTAGATTCGACGGCGTGTCGGTGCTACGCGGTGATGACTTTTATAATACGTGAGTGCCGCCGTGTGAAGCGCCGGTCCTGTATTCTTATGATAAGAATGGCAATCTTCGGATCTCTCCTCTTCGAAAACTTTAGGAATCTCTACCAGTAGAATCTACGTCGTTTCAGCGAAGAATTCTTTGACTTCGGTCGTTGCTCGCGAGACCGTTTGGGTTAAAGAGACTGGATTAAATGCGCGTGGCTACGCGGCCAGGCCGTTGTTTATAAAAGTTGTGGGTGTGTTATTGGCTGGTTCCACGAATGAGTTCGATCAAGTTTCTGACGCGCGGGTGCAGCTAAGCGGGCGGTAAAATTCCCCAACGGTGGCATCTAACTCGGTGGTGAGCCTATCGACTTCACCGCGAAGTCAACGGTGTTAACTAACATCGGTATTAGTCCCAGTGCTACCATTGCTACTTGACTGGCTTGCTGGGGGCGCTACGCGGGCTCAGCGCAGGTTGCAAGGGCGGTTAATTTACCACGCTGGCACGCGGGCGCTACTGCCCAGGCCTTTCGGTGTTGCCGCCAGGAGCAGGCTGGAGGGCAGGAAGGAGGTTGGGGATGGCACCGGTACGGCGCGCGGGATGGTGGATGGTGGAGGTGGTCTCCGTTTAGGCGCCTTAGGGCACCCTAGGTAGTTAGCCGTGTGGCCTGGGCACAGCAGTTACGCTTGCCCGGCGGTTCGTACGTGGCTAGGACTTCTCGGTCCCGGGTCGTGGGCAGTCTGGGGTGCCATGGTCCCGAGGCACTTTACGCAACAGGGTCGTGCGTGAGCAATTGCGGGCCGTGTGGCCGAGATAATTGGCAGTTGTGGCACTGCCCTGGGAGGCCATTCGAATGCGGCGCGTTAAATGAAATACGACCGATGTCGCATGTGTTGTTTTAAATCATATATTTTGCCCTCTGGGCGTTCAGCGTCAGAAGGACGACGATGCTGTGGCTTTTGTGCTGGATGGAACAACCTTTCGGCGGAATATATTGGTATCTTCTCGACTTGATAAAATTAAAGTTTCCTGTTGGTAGTTCCTTCCGGCAGCCTATGACCTGTCGAGATGCGCTCTTCCGAGCACAATATGTCAGTAATTACTGCGCCGAGCAGATGCTGATGACGTCACGGTGCGCTTACACCGTCTCTAACTGCTGTTACGAGTTCCACTGCGGAATCATTGGCCGTAATTTGACACGGTTTGATAAAAGCTGACCGTAGTTCGTACCTTTTTGACCTAATGTAAATGAGCGGTGGCTTTTTGTCTAAGTAGAGACTGGTACTTGCTGTGAGCGGCGGGGGTTGGCTCTGGCCTCAGGGGCCGATAATTCAACAGCCGACGATTTTAATGACGCATTGATTGGCAGGTCCGGTGTCGACAGTGAGCTGGTAGCCTCCGGTGTCTTGTTGTAACTCCTCAATGTTGAGGCCCTGCTCCCTCGAGGCTTCTTTCATTAAGTGCAACATCATTGGGCGATGTTGCAAATCTACGCGATGAACGCAATAAATAACGCGTTAAAGCACCCTGGTGTGAAGCCGAGGTTGTGTGCCTACCTCCCACCCGGTGAGCGGGAGGTGAAACCTAACGTTAAAGGAAAAGGCAAGCGCTTTAGGGCGCTAAGGTGAACATCCTAAAGATTTGCCCTAATGCACCAGCAAACTTCATGATCGTGATAAAATATAATACCTCTCTAGTGGGTGGTGTGCATTGTCGATTTAAATTAACTTCGTTCCGCGGTGAAACGTGGCAGATGAGTTTAATTGGCAAGGGTAAACTAATATACAAAGGTTCCCTACATCTCATAAAAGAAATCTGAACGCTGTAAGGAAAATTAGACCATACGAGACAAAATCGGGCGACTCACCGGACGGCTACACAGCTATCACGCACAGGCGCGTACGCCTAGCGCGACCGACACTGGCACTTCCAAGCTGCACTGACACCGCACCTGGCCGTGGTGCACTGATGCACGGCGGCACGATGACTCGACGTCTGCTCTTCTTGCCAGTTGTAGGCGTCAGGGGCGTGGCACGGGTGGGCCAAAGCGGGCGCGGGTAGCGGGCGGATCGAGCGGGCTTGTCGGTCGATCGAGAGCTAGATGCGCACAATTTCATTTGACTAAGATCGTTTTCGGCATGCCATATATATAATGTATCGACGGTCATATTCATCAAATTGGATGTCAAGTTCACTAGATACAATATGTTTAAAATTTTAATTGTCTGCGGGAGACTCATGTCAACAGCGTGGATACAAGCCATTTTTTTTTTTTTTTTTTTATAGCATACCACGCAGGCTGGAGCGACAGTCAGGCCACCTGATGAAAGTGGTCACCGACACCCATAGACGTTGACAATACTAAAGTGGTATCGCCAAACGTAACGCCTACCGTGGGACATAAGGGTGTTAGTCTTGTTTGCAATGAAATACGCTGGCTACGGTGCCCTTCAAACCGGAACGCAGCAGTGTTTTCACACTACTACTTCATGGCAGAAATAAAACACCGCAGTGGTACCAGACGGTCTCATAAACAGGGGACCTACCACCACCCAGTAGTCAATACATTTTCAGTTGTATACTGAAACAGTTTGCGACGCAGTCGGCTTTTAGAAGCGTTTATGCAGTCATTATCAAGGGTTAATTGTGCTATTTGAATGGCCGTAATTTAAATGCGCAATTAGCTGAAGGGACGCATTCTATTAACTTTGTATTGGAATGTTCCCAGTGTCTGGGATATTTTATTTAGGAAGCAAACTGTATAACTTTACTGATAATGCTTAGGAACCCTATTATTTTTTTTTTTGCATTTTGCATGGTATTGTGTAATTTTAGTTAGAATTTTAATGGTTACCTAAATTACAACTATTTTACTTGTTATCTATAAATAAAATGCTAACAAAAATTAAAACTTAATTTTAAACCAAGCAGTGTCTTTGTTCTAACGTTAATTACATTCAACCAGATTCCGTAGCTTTTATGGACCCTTTAAGGATGTAGTGTGATTTCCATTACGGAAAAATCATTAAACCCTGTCAGAGACCAGGGTAACTATGTCTTTAAATGCTGATCAAGCAGGCTATAGAGGACAAATCAGGAGGTACTAAGAAGGCACAGACATAATAGAGACCAAATCAGCAGTTCTATTATTCATATATTTAGTACAACGTATTTGAGCCGAAAAAAGAGACGAGTTTTGCAACAATGTTTTTACTTTTAATTGTTTAATATTAAACCTTTAACAAGGTTTGGTTTTAAAAAGTAAATCTCGTGTATTGAGATATATAAAAAAAGTTAAAACGTTAACCCAACACTTTAGCTCAGGGCTTTTTAGGTAATATAAGAAAAAAATCTGCTTTAAATGCCTATACTAGATATAAGTACATAGGACATCGATTAGCGTGAAACTCCGCCGATTGGTACAGGAAAACGACATGTTTATTCAATCAGAGTTTAAATATTTTGCGGAAGATATCGGGATTAAACGATTTTGTAGAATTCGTCGTTCGTTAAAAATGTAGCCGTTGATTGATTTGTAGGGAGTAAAGCGGAGGTAGGTCCCCTTTTTATAGGAGACCGTCTGACCGTGGGAAGCACCGCGGTGAATATTTTAACCGCAAAGCAGTAGTGTAAAAATACTATTGTGTTTCGGTTTGTAGAGCACCGTAGCCAGCGTATTTACTGGGTAAACGAGACTTAACATCCAATGTCTCACGAAAGGCAACGCGTTGGTGATACCTATATTGCCAATGTCTATATGGTCATCGGTGGCCGTTTTCCATCAGGTGGCGACGACTGCTTGTCTGCCTTCGTATGCAATAAAAAAAAAAGTTTTGCTTTTATTAATCGGATTTAAATACTCCTGTGGTGACTGAATTTTCTAAAGTAATTAATAACAAACTGTGTATAATTATTGTTTTTAATCATATTATAATGCACAATTATAATATTGTTAGTAACATTAAAAACACAACTTTGAGAATTTTATTGAATAGAATAACCTGAGCTCAATTAGATAGGCAAGCAATAAAACAAATAAAAGTATATAAAAATGTCATGGATGTATGTATAATAATTACAACGGCACTGGGACGTAAAATAAGCCATTATAATAGTACTTTTTAAATTATTTCATAAGACAGGCAGACACACACGCTTATGCAAAGCAGAATCTGAAAACTTAAAATATTTAGTGGAATGTAAATTTGTCATTAGCATGCAAAGCGGCCCCCTTCCCTGAGCACGGTATCCGTCAAGAGGATAAAATAATGGAAGAAAATTATGTGCGTTTATATTTCAGTATGAGACTGATTAGGTAAATAATTTAATTAAAGAGATTCCGCACACGGTGTTGATTAAAAATATATTAAAATGAGATAGTCATCATCGGCAAACCAATTGGGTATTTCTTGACGATTTACTGTACCAGTAAAATGCCAATACATCAGATTAATACCTCAGTTTTTCATTTAGGAAGTAAATTTAATGCAAAAAATATTAAAAATAATATTATTGATAACTTCTTTCATTAAATCAAATCTAGGCCTTGTAAACTGGCTGAACTGCTGTACTGTAAAGTAAGAAGTGCTTTGTTATAACAAAATCTAAATCATTTGATAGAAATTTGCAAAATGTTTACTTCAAAGGTCCTCTGTAAAATAAAAGCGAAATTTCAAGTTCCGCTCAACTTTACATATGTGGAGTAATGCAACAAGTTCCGTTACTGAAACTTGAAAGGCCTTTGTTTAAAACAGCACGGGACGTTACACGGACCCATAATAATTAGTCTTTTTTAAATAATAATGGACCTTTTTTGAATTCTTTTCTTCTTTTGTTGCTCAATTTTCAGGTTGCTAGGGGTGACAAGTTTGAACAAGTTATATCAATTATCTGATGGTTTGGGAAAACTTTTAGAGCTGTGGTGCTATCTTTATATTATAACGTAACGGTAAAAAGGGAGAAAAAAGTATTCCTGCATTCATTATTCGTGCACAACTAGGCAAGAATTTTACACAGCAGCTCCATGGAGTTTTAATGCCTTATGACAATGATGTGCTAATAGATTTACACTAGTAGTAGTAATAGAGTGGCTTTGAGTTTGTATGTAGTTAATCGTTTCGATTCTTTGTAACAATTAAAGAGAGGAAACTTAATATAACATATCAGGTTAAATATTGAACAAAGATATTTTAATAATTTTACGCCTATATTCTTTAAAAGCCGTTGTAATATTATACTAAATCTTGAAACCAATACACGGTTGACGGTTTTCGTTTAGAAGGACTGTATTAGAAGAGTGTCAAAAATCCGGGATATCCTTAGTGATTTAACCAATAACATTTGGTTTGGTTAAAGCTCGTTTTATTCAGTAGTGTATTTCATATTTATAATGTATTTATTATTTAACAAAAATTATAAATACATTCTTATTCACTTAAAATTCTGTACCAGTGTCTTTTTAGGATCGATTTTAATTATAATAAACCGTAAAATATATTTCATTGCATAGCTTTAGTTGCAAAATAAAGGGTTCGGTTACGGCAATGAAGTGTGTATCAATTAAATTGCTCCGCCGCGCCCGAGGAATTGTAAAGGGTATGACTTGTACACAACAAAGCGTTATGACGCAAATTGGTTACGAAATTCACATCGATACTGTGTATTGTTTTGGTAGTGGGGTTGGTTAATTACTCCCTTAACGATACATGTGACAAATGAACAATACCTACATCTAACTTTGTCAATCAATTTATATATAACTTTTACATCGTGCGTTTATTTAATACCCCTATGATTGTTGTCTCTTGTTTATTGGTGACCCCAGCTGATTTTACCAGTTTATGATTAATATATTACTATGTACAGTGAAATATAGGCCACGCTTTTGGCGCTAGGAACTATACAACGCGGTATTAGTCGGTGCATATCCTATATAACTATGTCCCGAACTAGATATGGAGGCACCTTTTGTTGTAAATATGATTCAATACTAATGATTTGCTTTTCGTTCTTTTCGATTTTTTTCAACTGTTTTAAACAGAAAAATGTTGAAAAGAATTTATGCCTAATAAAGGATTTACAAAAAACCACTGGAGCAACCGTAAAATCAAGAGAATCCTCAAAAAGTTTTGTAAGTGCAGGTGTTGCCTTATCATTGCCAAACTACCAACTACTAAAAAAAATCTATAAATTTATAAGAACTGAACTTAAAAGAAAAACAGTAAACCAAGCACATATACACAAATACACATTATTATATAAAATTAGACAAAATGTAAAATACGCAATTTCTTAAAATTTATAATTTAAACTTTAGGATTTACTGTTGTTCAATAATAATCGTTTAAATGAAAATATCGCAATAATATATCCTATTCTTTATAAAAGTTTGAACTTGAATGTTGAGTTAATCAAAGTCCTTTAAGCATTAAAATCGTAACGTGGTAACGAGACTACTATAAATGTAATTGCAAGCGAAAATAATTATTTCAATTTTTTCAGATTGCCACTCGAGACACAGTTTGAACGGTGATCTAAAATTACTTTAATGAGAGTACCTGTCTATCGATGTAGGTATATATACCTGTCTATATCGGTACCATCGGGCTTATGTAAATTATAATTTCGTTCAATTGTATAGTTATAGCTTTTTAGATGGTTTTATTATTTTTTAATGTAAAAAGTCATTAATTGCTTTAAATATAAAAGTAAAGAGACTTAACATCCATGTCTCGGTAGGCGGCGTGTTAATATGCCCTACCTACTAATATGATATGGTCAGTTGACCGGATTCTGAAATAAAAAAGACATGTAGGATTGGGTAAAATTAAAATAAAAAAAACTATACATTTCATGACTTTACATCTAATAGTTCTATCTATATGTATTATCTGAAAGATAATAAATTGAAAAGGATTTATATAGATATGAAGTATAATTTATTAAGAACCTTGTTGCTGTATTAATAAGTAAACTCCTTCTGTCTAAAATTCCATTGAGCTTTAGTTTTCAGCATTAACCATTTACTCTCGTTGATAATCGACGGTTTACCAGTTTTAATATATTTTTATTTTTAAGCCAGCCATTTAACATTGAATGTACTTTACAAATTACAAGGCCATCATTTTGTTGTTCTCTTCTAGTTAACGTTAAATTTATGCAATTCGTAAAAAGAGGTAAAAATTTATGCGCTATTAAATATGCTAAACATTGTAAAATATCGATATATCTATACAATCGTCATGAATTTTACCAAAATATCACATTACATACCAAATATTTTTTCACATTGGCTGCTTGGTAATTTGATTTTAAATTTACACTTTAATCAAATGAAAATGTTCTTCTAAAAGCCATCTCTTACACAAAAGTAAAGAAATCATTATACGGTAACAAAGTGTGCATAACTTCACACATCAATACAAGAAAAGTGCTAATTTTTTGTTAACTCCATTATGAGATGAACCATTTAAAATAATTTATTCTAAATTTTTGAGTCACACGGTAAAATCTTAATTTATGTTCCCAAAAATCATCTGCAATTTTAAAACTTTTTAGTTTGAGACAATAAGTTTCCACTATGAATTATTTGCAATATTTTACCAAATGTGTAATCTGGTAACAATTTTTAAATAAAATCATCCATAGTAAATGGTATGTTATAACACATCCGTTGCTTATTTTTTAAATATTATGAAGAGGTTTTCAATGCAAACAACCTCCATTTCCACTAAAGCTTACGTAATAGGCACCTCATGCTAGCGTAAATCTAAAGACAGGTAAAAATACGCTATACGTTCGTTGGCGCGTTTCGATGTTGTGTTATTAAGAAAACTGTCTCTGTATCATAATTAAAGCTTTCAAATGTATACAGTGACACCAGTTCTGCATCTAACACAAGAATTGATTTCTTTAATAAACTTTAACTTTTTACGTTTTCAATTAACTACTAAATATTTATTTGGTAACTTTGTTGGTCTGTCACAGTCCTTAACAGTAGTAATGAAATATATTTAAAGGAAAATTTAAGCACACGAGAATTCTACATTCTTGAAAGTTTATTCAATACGTAAAACATCACTGCAGGGATGGACGTTTCGTTTCTTACCTGCAGTTCTTTTCTGTCTGTCAGGCACTTTGATAGTGTTAAGATGATTAGAGATACGGATTTTGAAATGCCGTCTTGTAAACGGGCATCGCCGGAGAAGTTGTCGCATGAGTAATAAAACAGCATTGATGGCGGTAGATGTAACATCTTTATAACCAATTTGCAACTTCTTATACACAGGTTGTATGCTACTGATTACTATGACATGCTTATAGTAAACACAAATATAACTCTTATCATTTATTATCTACATCTACATTACAGTACGTACTACTACATATGTATAAGTAATACAAGCATGACTTATAAAGTCCATATTATTTAATTGAAATAGTATTTAGACCAGTCCGATTGGATGGATTTTACGTCCCTATCTGACGCATGAAGGAATACTTTACAGGAAACGGGTGATGAGCCCGCATTGCTCTAGCAACTAAGAGCAACTTATAAGTGGTTGGTCTCCGCGGGATTCAAACACGATTATATGTTATATGCCATAATCGTAGGTTCAAAATCTCTGTGAATCGCTCTCTAATCAGAAATATAATTTTTGCACAGATAAATCAAAGGCCATTTATAAAGGATACAGACAAGAGAATTTTTGGAAACACCAATAAGGGTGTTACAATTAATGTAGTGTATTTGATATATGTTAATGATGTTATAAGTGTCTGGTTTGAGTAACAGTATGAAGCTAATACGTTATTTCCTTTTGGTCTTTTTTACTACCACATTGAGGAAAATCAAACGCACATTCATAACTACTACTCTTGTTTTGTCTTTTGTGACATTAATAATGTACGGACTATAACTTATCGTAAATAATTTCTCGGGAATAAATCTAAACACTTAAAAATTCTCTTCCAAGCTTATAAAAAATGTTAACAGTTTTGAGGAAAATTTACTTTATTGAGTCCAATACTGATTCCTTTGAGGGTTGGATTGAAATAGCACTACATTACAATACACCTTTGCTATTTCCTGTGTTCGTCGAAATCTTGGCCGGATCGCCAGTTGTGAGTTTATCTTGATGTTTCTGTGCGAGATGGTTCGTGTGGCATGCTTTTGTTCCCGCCCCTGACCGTCTGATTCAGATTGGATTGGCGTCGATTGCTTTATCGTCTCAAATTGTAAGCATTGTTGTGCATCGAAATAAAGGTAATTTCTATTTAATATAATGAAATTTTAAGTAACACAATGAAGTAACTTCTGTCAGCAATCTGTAATCAATTGCTCACGTTGTATTATAGTTCCCTATTATGAATACCTAATTTTAATAGAGGATGCTTAATAATTAGTAAGTTATTGCGTTAGTTACTAATTCTTACACTTGGTTCTGAGTAATCAAAAATATTTTATATGTTTTTCATAAAACATTATTGCATTAACTTTTGTATATGTTATGTAAAATAGTGAAATTTAAATTGATTCAAACCATGTCACCCTTTTATGTCAAAAGATATGTTTTGTTTTAATTAATAAAAAGTCTTTTAAAGTATTGAAAATTGCAAATGTATTTTAAGATGAACATAAACAATTGACAAGTATTAATAGATGTGATGACACTCATTAATATTTATATAATATTGAAAAATTCTACATTAAGTAATGCAAAGAAATTAAAAAAAACATTTTAATTTACCAAAACATTCTAAGTGAAACAAGGTTAATAGCAAATCGGTAATTAACTTCATCTCTCCAGTTTGTACAGAAAATATTAGGGTCAACATTAATAAAAATGAAATCCTCAATGTCATTATTATACTTTTATTTACATCATTTGTAACATTACGTTATGTATATACGCGTTCATTACATGTTCTATCTTGTTGTTCAAATACAAGGTTAAAAGGGTCACTAATTAGTTTTTACGTGTAAATCCAAATGTGATGAGAATGTGCTATTGAAAACTACAGTTTTTTACTAAATAGAATAAGGCTGAAATCTAGATATAAAGTAATGAAAAAATGGATATATAGATGTGTAATATGTAATAGTGATAGATAGATACAGACTACTCAAGGATATCTAGTTTGTCGACTACAATTCAATTTAACTAAGTCGAAAATGGTTATAATTTAGTGCTAAAATTTTGTTGTCAAAAATAATACAAATTGAGCTACAAATATTTACCAAGTAAACGTTTATGCCAAAAAATTGTGTATAACTTATAATAACTTTTCTGAACTTCTTTGTATAGGCAGTTATCAAAATGTTTCAACTAGCTTTCTGTTTTACACACAAAGTTACAATAAAAAGATAGCATAAATTACAAAAGACCTCTCAAAAATATTAAAAAGGTAAATGTAAAATATATAAATACAAAGAGACATAATAATCACAAACAATTTAAGAAAATAAAATAGACACAAGCCTCCTGATTTAAGTTTTGCCCTTTCAAGAATGGCTATACAATGACTATTGCATACCGATAAAACTTTTGACAACACTAAATCTGTATTTATTTTTATTACTGAAAACATATCATTGAATAGAAACACTTGATTGTAGGTGTTGCAAAGTTCGATATATCAGGAGCTCTTTGACAGGTGGATTCGTGAGGTTTGTACATAAAACAATTTACAAATGCGGCAGGCATTGCTCTGCTAGGAACCTGGTAGTAATTTCACACTCGTTAAGTCAGAACAATCGTAGTGGTTGTTTGCATATGTTATAAAAGCACGATGATCTGCTAAAAATTCTTCTAGATTTCAATGAAAGTAATTTCCATCGGTAAAAATTACTGTAGGACAATTTGTTCATTACATATATAAGTGCAATACTTTTAAGGCCTTCTTTTGGATTGTTCAGTCTGTTTTGTATTCAATTGCAGACGAACCAGTAACTGCTGTATAATAATTTTTTGGTTTCAATTTCCTAAAATCTGCCTACGAAGGATAAAACCGACATTTGATAGGTCTTCTACTATATATTTTGTTAATAGGGTCTTTAGATATTAGTTGTCAAATACTCTCTATCTGTTTAGTTTCTCTCTTATCATTTCTTCTTTTAATTGTTGTTTTACAATATTTTAAATTAAAGAGCATACATTTTTCACACAGGACGGTAAACAATAAAACATTACCTAAACTTTTCCTCTCCCAATCCAGTACTTCTGTTAGGTACTCACAGCTACAAACTCTAGGACGTTGTATCGTACATCTCTGGACCTGCCGTTGCCAAGGCTTAACTGTATAAATCAAGTTTTCCTTTGAGGTCTTCTTAATGGCGATTCAGGGGAATGTGGTTGTCGGCGGATAAAATTCCTTTAACGGTTTCCCGCTTTGGATTGTAATTCAGTTACATAATCATCATAATCGCAAAATGCTCGAAATACGTTAATTCCACAATTACATATATTTATTGATAGTCAAAAACGCTATAATCTAAGAACTCATCGAATTCATTTTTCGTATCCTTTACAATAACAACGTACTAATATTATAAATCTTACTAATATCCTACAAAGACTAGAAATTCAACAGTTTGTTGTTTGTAAGTATGGATGTTTGTTACACTTTCACTCAAAAACTTCTGGGAGGATTTCTATGAAATTGGTGTAATGACATAACCTTCATCTATAGACTGTAATATTTAATGATATAGTACCTTTTATTGAAGATTTGAAAAATCTGCCATTGGCAAGCTATCCTACTGATATAATTTATTCCGATGTAAGAGAATTTAGGCGTATAAAAATATAGTCATCATCATGATTAGCAACCTTTATCCGTCTGTCCGTACATTATATTAGCTGAAATCGAAATTCACATCTGCATTCACTTAGTTTTAAATAAATAAATAATAAAATATTCGTGTACACTTAGCAGATCCGTGATATTCTTCAATATTTTAGTGTATATTAATATCAATACTTTAATGGTAAAGTCTAAAAAACAATGCAGTATTTATTGATGTTGTGGCAATATTAAATGTGCGTGTGACTTAGGCAGTGATACTTTGCAACGAGTACATTATTGTTTAGTATTCATACGATTCCAGTGGGAGCATGGTTTTAAAAAGACAAAGGGAATTTTGCAGTATTTTATAGACACAGGAAATGATACGCAATTGAACATACTGTAAACATTTGAGTATTCAAAATATGATATTATCGTAATGAAACTTATTGTTAAAAATGCTTTCTTCATTTGTTTTCTAAGTTACAAAGATATTATTAAACATATTTAAAGTATTACTAATTATTGAATGTAGTGATATGAAACTTTCTCTTTTATTTCTTTACACTGCACTTTTTACGGATTTATTGCATATGTTTTTTTATATATGTATGTACTCTTCTTTTAAGCGTAAGTTAAGAGTGAACTCTACCGAGAGTAGCTGGACCGATTTTAATTTATTTTGTGTCTGCATTCAAAAACATGACATGGGATGGATTAGATTTACAAATAAGCCGCTGAAGTCTGTATCTAGGTAATTTATCTACTCAGCAACTAAACGGCTGCATTAATTTAATTATTATAATTCTTTATTATATAAAATTAATATAATTTTTTCATTTAATACTTTATTTAATATAAAAGTATATTAAATAAAACCACTTTAGTTATAATGCAAGAACTAACGTCCTGTTAGGTCACCCTTTCGCGCTAATTCGAGCATTCATGGTTATGGGCTTGATTAGATGAAATATGTCTAATGTAGTATAATTTGAAAACATTTGGTTTTTAATGTTTAATCATGTAGTACATTATAATTAAATCATAATATTATAGGTACTTATAAATGATATAAATATAAAAAAGTTGTGTTTAAACCCACATGAACATTAACGATGAGGTTGCCGTGTAGACAAATAACGTACCTCGTAATCATACCACTACCAAGCTATGCTACAAGCAAAAGCAATTTGTGGTTTCTAAATCTGTGCTGCTGATGATTTGTTTGTTTGCCATCTCAGCGTGACAGATATTGTCTTATGCACTACTTAAATAGTCCTTAATGATAACATGACTGCCGCCTTCCTTTTCTCTAAAGAACAGTCCTTGAATTGATCTGTTGCATTTATGTTAAAATAATTTTGTACCATAATATAATAGCAATAACAATTTAACAATACATACTATCACTAAACAGAGCTTAGCGTTACACATTAGAAATCGGCATGTCATTAAATTAGTATGATGAATTTATGTTGGACTTAAGAATTGTAATCCATTCTTAATCATTCCATTAAACTACACACTAATTTGAAACAACCTGCAAAAATTGAGAAAAATTTTGGTACTTAGCTTATCCGTTCACTAATTTACGGATTTTTGCGTTACTTAAATATATTTATTCAAACGTTTCGGATTCTTTCCAGCATCCAGAGTCTGCGGACGAATTCTGCGGTTGAATATGAATAATAAATTAAGTAACAATCCATCATCAGATTTATTCTTAATAATCAAGTAAATAAAGAAAAATTATGTTTAGCTTGTTCAATTTTATACTAAGATCTGTCGTTTATCGTTTGTTTGATGGCTTCCGTTGGTGAGTTAACCATTACAACCTTGGCGAGTCAGGGGCTGTGCGACTTTAAGCGTGCACAGAGCTTCTCCTCTTAATTTGTTAAACAGCTCCGAAATTCCCCGGAGAAGGACCTCAGCTCAGGCATACCACACTAGGCGTCAGCGATCCATCCGAGAATTTTGGGAGGCCAGACCTCGCTCAATTGATCCTTTTTTGATCCTTCTAACCGTTAGCAACATGTATCGAGCTTCCCCGGTGTTTAATTCTCGGCTCAATCAATTCACTTTCGGACATATTAAGCCACCAGCGTAAAAACGCTCTATCTAATTGGTGAAAATCGGCCTGGTACGTGCCGATATCCGCAACTGTACCAGAATTGTATGCGTTTGCCCTCTGGCAACGAGGGCAATAGATTATTTGATGAGTACGATTTAACACATGCTTGCACGATCGTTATATCGTCGTCCGGATCTACTAGTATATGGCGCGGTCGCCTATATCTAACGTGCTTCTATGTTTAGGATATGAACTAATTTGCGTGGTACGTGTCGGCGGCGTTGTAAACTCGATCTCAGATATTACGAAGCCGAGGAGTCAAATCAGATAGATATTTGTTGTTTAATAGTTGATGTGTAGGAGGGCAATTCCGGTCCCACATGCGGAGGATCAAGGTTGCCTTGCCAGGCATACCGTGGCCCTGCGCATTGTGAACCCTGTTTTGCAGGGCCGGGTTGGATCATGTGGAAGGAGATGCATGAGCGAACACCGGACGCGTAGATAAAATTGGGTTGGATAACAAACCTTACCTTGGCTGCGAAGACGCTTCGCACGGGTTAATTAAAGAATAGGCGACCTACAGGACAAATGCGCTCTGCTTTGTCCTGCCCGATGTGCGGGCGAGCGAAGGTTTGTCGAGGTTACGGTGTTGACTTTATTTACCCATAGATTGGTGGTCTAAGTCGGATCATGGGTGGGATCGTCGGCATTCTGTGTGTAAACAAAACTGCCGCTTTTGGATACGGGTTTATTTCAATTCTCCAACGTCGAAACCAGTCACCGAAGCGCCTGGCTGCGACGGAACGTCGTTGGATGGTATTGATTATACCGGATGTAAAAATGCATGTATCGTCTGCGGTACTCGAGCGGTGCTAACCCATAGTTACGAGGGATATCGTTGATGTACTGAAAGTGAATAGGACGGGGCTATTTGAGCCTTATGGAACTCCGGCTGAAGTAGCGGAGTGTGGTTGGGATTCGTTCCTCATTGCATTATCTGAACGCGTTCGCTTCAGAAGAAAGTCTCGTATGATGAGTAGGAGACGGTCTGGCATGCCGAGCTTATATAGCAGCATATAGCCCGTCGTGCATACTTTGTCCGAACGCCTTCATACGTCGAGGCGCTCCCAGTGTGTTGGCTCCATGTTGTGGGTTGATGTGCTCTGTGATGCGGTGCACAGTGTAATACAGGAATGTTTGGCCCGAAAGCCGAATTGGACTGGATTGGGAAGCCCATTAGCCACCTGCATAAAGTCCTGTAGGCGGATCCAAAAACCTTCAATCTTTCGTAGATTTCCAATACAACTAAGCAGGCTAATGGGGCAAATGGAAGGAATTGGTTGGTTGGGAGTTTTCCCGGTTTGAGAAGCCCTATAACCCAGCATCCTTCAAGTACTGAAAAAAATACTCTTGAAGGCTACGTTATAGATTAGGTTCGAGTTGATGAGATACGATCAGGAAGAATCTATGGCTTGCTGATAGTTTGATATCATCGGTGCCCAGGAGACTCGTGGTCTAGCTTTTGATTATCGATTCGACTTCGCTTTCGTTACGGGTGCTTAGTACGTCGCATGCGGGTAAATGCATCAACAGTCGCTCACTCTCTACACTTGCAGAATGAAGCGGCGCTCACCGAAGTTATGAAACTGCGGGCGATGCATTGAACCTCAGGGCAATCAACCAGACATTCGGCTTTTCCTCACATCGAAACCTTTGTAGGCTTGTCAGGTTGAATGAGTGCAACTACGATGGATAACTGCCGCCGCCAGCCCGAAGCTTTAGAATGCGCCAAAATACCTTGAGGATGTAAAATTTGCTCAGATCATTATCCCTGCCGATCGATCTGAATTCAGCTATGCGCATCTGGACCCATATTCCAAGGGCGCGTAGCTATAACTTCAATTCAACTCGGTTGGACCTGCAATCAATGAAATGATCGTTATTATTAATAGCCTCATATTGCTGAGATAATTAATATGGTTCTGAGGCAAATCCTAGGCGGCCGGTAAAACCAATATCCGATCCTGCGACCGGGTTGTTTTGGAAGCACACACAACACCAAATCAACGGTTTGGACCGTATCACCACCTGGTCAAAAGCGGGTTGGTGGGTGGACCCTTTTTCCCATGGTCATCCGCGCATGGATCTTCCACTTTTCAGACAATTGGGTGGTCGGGCCCTTTAATCAACTAAAAACAACAATGAAAATTTGTTTGCGTTCCCGGGTTCGAACCCGACCTCCGGTTTTTAAAGCATACGTCCCAACCACTGGCTGGGCGGTTTGAGAAAAGCCCTCGGCCCGAAATTTATGAAGAGGCCGAGCAATAATGGGCGGATGGTATTAAATTTTACCAAAATTACTACTTTCAGAAAATTAAAGAAACAAGTCGGCGGTGTATGGCCTTCCCATAAATCACCAAAACAAATATTTAAAAAAAGAAATTTTTGGTTTATCCTAAATTGTTATTAACCCCTTTAATCAAAAACAGTGTGTTTGTTGTACAGGAAGGTCGGCATTCGGCCGTGCTATAATCAATCTAATCAAATTTTGTTATGGTATAAAGTTTTTTTAACCTCTACTCTGGTTTTTTTAATACAATAATTACATATACCTTTCCTTTTTAAAATCTTTACAGGTTTAACTAGAAAAAATATAGGTTTAAATGTCTAAACGATGAATATTGAAATACAAATTCTTTTAAAAAATTTGGTTTAGCACCCTAATAACTTTTCATTAGTCCCGATGGCTAGTGGCTAATGGCGAACTTAAATGCAAACCAACCATTTATTGGTTTAAATTTGCTGTGAAATTGCAGCTCGCTTCGGCCACCGTATCTCTTAAAACTCTAGGCAACTTTCAGTGAGTAATTACTGTCCTGTTCAAGTTGAATATTTATATTTCTCCCATAAATGCAAGTCTAAATTCCGTTTTTAATTTATTTTTAAAAGCAAAGTTCAGTTTCAATACAAAACATAGATTGGAAAAATTGTGAAACATCACCTTTTTTTTGTTAAATTTATTACCAATAGTAGTTGGATATAAAATCTAAAAAACCAAATCCTTAAAAATTAAAACTTCTTGGGGCCCATTTAAAAAACTGACATATTAAAGTTGTTTTTAATAATACAATTATAAAAGACAAGGTGGGAACCAAGTTTTAAATCCCAAAAAAACTCGGTGGGGCCCTTTTTTAATCCGACACCGGAACAATTGATCCAACCCAAGGAGGTTAATTAACCCTTGGAAACGAATAATTCACCTTTTAAACTCAACTCTATTATGGGTTGAAGATTTGCTTGGTTATTTCGGTTAGAATTCAAAGAATTTAATCGATTCATATAAAATTAAGGAAGATGTTTAAACTGTCAACATATTTGTAATAAATTTAATATCTGGGAAAAAATAAAATTCCTGAAAAAAGTTATCAACTCCTTTATTTAATTTTACATTAAATTTAATATAAATTAATTTTTTCACTCTTGATCGAGCATAAATATAATAAATAACTTTTTTTCCCCTATTATGATTACTTTTCAATTACCTTATCTTACTTTATCATGGTTCAACAATAAAGTCTCCCAAAACTTTTTGTGTTACACCAATTTGTTAAAATATCTATCCTTCGGATATTACACAAAGCTGGCTTGTTTTTTTAAGGATATATCATGATCATTTTGGATTATAGTTTCCCAATTATAATGGATTTAAATTCCTAAAATAACAATATAATCCAAACTCCATTTTCAACAAATAAAATTAAAATTCTACATAAACAAGGAAGGAAATCGTCATGACCCAATTCCATTTATAGTTGCTTTTTAAAATTAGGCAATATTAACGTAATTATATTTCTCTTAAATAGTGTTTAATTAAAATAAGCTATAACATTGTTGAATTTTAAAGTACACGAACGGCTAAGTAAAAATACTCTTTCTTGTATAGAATGTTGCACTTTATCCGGGAAATTTCAAATGGGTCGTAAAACAAGTTTGTTTTAAGTCCCTTATAAACCTTTTAAAACAAAACCATGGATAAAAAGGTGAAGGTTCAAAAAATAACCAACACGGCAATAGGCCAAAAAGGAATCAAATAAACCATTGTTTTTTATGTTTACGCCTTTATGTAAATCTAAATATAACTTTAAAAATAAATTTATTTTTGTTAACCGCCTGAATTGGATACATTTAAGGGCATAAAATATTGAAAGTTCAAATTAATTACTAAAATAATTTTTATTAATACAAAATAAAAATTTGAAAGGTGATTGAAAACTATTAAGTTAATCTTAAAAACTTTAACTTCTGTGATGCCTTTAAATTGGCTTTATGAAAATCAAAGTCACCATCACCATCACCATTCACCATCACCATCACCCATCAACCCACCACCACCCCACCACCATCACCATTCACCATCAACCACCACCATCACCATCACCATCCCCATCCAGCCCTTTTGATAGTCCCTGCTGGACGGGCCTCCCCTAATACACCCTATCCATTGGGGTTTTGGAAAATTTCCACCCACCTGGTCCAATGCGGGTTGGTGGGTGGAACCGACTTTTTACCCATGCCAGGAACGCCGGATTCTTCCCTTTTCAGAAAATGGGTGATCGGCCCTTCCCTAACCAGGCTAAAACCAATGAAAATTTGTTGGGTCCCACCAGGTTCAAACCCGACCTCCGGTTCTGCACCCCTTACCCACCTGACTACAGGCGGTTAAAATAAAGTATCTAAATATTCCAGTTTTGCACTCCATATAAATATTACCTTAAAAAAATCTCGGTTGGCTTCTAACAGAGGAACAAGTTTATTTTTAAACCTTTCGACATTAACAAGAAAAATTTTTCAATTCTTTCATTAAATAATTATTTCATTAAAACTCTCTGGTTTTGAAATAACTTACCAAAAGACCCTTTCCAGCCAACGCGCCCCTGGGCACAAAATGGCAAATTAACCTCATGGCCCAATCCTTTACCATTGACAATTACCGATGAAATATCGGCTCGGTATCTAAAAAGAAAATAAACACTATAACCCTTCCATGACAACGAAATACTAAACATTTGAAACAAAGTTCCACTTAAGGGGGTATTAAACAAATTTGGGGGCGTAAAACCATTGTTGACATCCATTGGTTTCCAAAGTCACAGCAAAAACCAAACCTTTGTCGTCAAGGCAAGTTGTTAACAAGGTAGAATTTGGAAATTAAAATATCAATAATGATTAAAATTTGGTAGCAAATTAAACTTTTTTTTCAATGTTTTGCTATTTCCGATATTGTCTTCTTTTTTGAAATTTTTTACCTAGTAGGGGAATAAGGCAATAACAAATGCCATTTTTTCTCCAAAAATAGGAATTTTATAGCTAGCTTTTTTACTGAATGGTAATACATTCCAAAGGTTCATAGCGCCACGTGGTTTGTGGCGTCAAAGTTTATATTATTTTTTAAATATAAATTTTATATATTGCAAAACGTTTAATTAACACCGATTGCCGTTTAAAATAAAAAAATTCCATTAATAAAATTTTTAAAAGGGTTTGAAATTATTTTTGGATATTAATTAGTAATAATTTGTGATGTAATCGAGGGGTTACAATGACAATCAAAAAGCGCCAATAATGTATTGAAATGTCAATAAAATTTAACCGTTTGAATAGCAACTGTTATTTTACATAAACAAATTAAGTAATTCTGGTAAAAATAAAAAAGTGTAAAACCAAATCGAATAAATTTATTTTTGTCATTTGAAAACTATCCCTGTGTTTTAAGTCCCTATTGAAATTGAAAATGTAATCCAAAAAATAAATTTATAAATCAGCTAGAAAAAAACAAACTAAATTGGAAGCAACTAAGGGGGTTAAAATGTTTGAAACCATCATTTTCAAAGGTGGTTAAAGAACTTTTACAAACCGGTGAACTAACTAAATTACTGGTCGCATTTGGATTACATTTCGTTTCGTTTCGTCTGTCAATATGAACATGACGAATACCAATTGCATATAATAATATTGTGTTCCTATATAAGAGTTTCCAGGAGTGGCCTGCGTTGTTATTTATACCATATTCCTAACTGAAACTGAATCAAAAAAGATGCAGAAACTAAATTTAAATTGCATAGTCTATTATGCTTCTGTATCATTTACTGCCTCGCTGCATTATTGGCCCTTGCTTTATATACCGGAGGTCGTGGTTTCGAATCCCACGGGGGAGCCCCTTGTGTTATCATTGTTTTCTAGTTGGTTAGGACCATTTAAGCCGATTTCCCAATTGTCTGAGAAGTTAGCTGATCCATGCGTCGGATTGGTATGTAAAAGTCGTCCATCACCAACCGTATTGGACCATTGGGATACGTCTAATTAACTTGGAAAGGCATGATTAGGGAGGCTATTCCAGCCTGACTCACATTAGAAGATCATATATTGTATGCACATAAAATGTTACATATAATACAAAGAAAATTGAATGAGGTTTAGATGCAAAATGGACGGAATGCTGAACCTTATTCGGAACATTACTAAACCTGAGTTCCCTAAGTATAATTCACAACATGTGGTTCTATTGTATTGTATTCTGATGTTTTGCTTCAGACTCGTGTATACGTTGCTTCACCTAACACAGAAGTTCGAAGGAAGCTTACGTTCCTGTGCACGTTACCAACGCTTTTTGCTAAAAGTGAAGGCTACACGTAGAAGGTGAGTTCAGTATTCGTTTTGTCTCCTGATGATCGTCGACGATTGATTAACGTACCGGTACACGACAATCCTGGCGACTTTTTAATCGGTTCGTGGTTGCGGTCAGAACCGCCCGGAGCGGTTAGTAAAAACGTTGGCGAACACGACCTCCCTATTGGTTCGTTTTAGTCGGGTGTAGTACCTACGGATCGGTCTTGCTGGAGAAGCAAAGAGTCTAATGGCTGGCTTTAATTGTTCTAAGTGAGGATAAAGACGCACGCGTAGAGCAATGAATGAAAATTTTCTACAATTTCTTTCTGAATTTGAGAAAATGGGTAATTAAACAACAAGTTTGCTCTTTAAATTAACAAGCTAAATCATTGATTTTTTATTAACTCCGAGCAGTCGAGCCACCTGATGGGAAGCGGTCACCGACGCCCATTGACATTCAAATTCAAATTCAAATATATTTATCCAATATAATTAACATTCGTGTTTATGGAGGACGCTATACCGGTTCGAATAGGACGCCTCCGACTTGGAAGAACCGGCGAAAGAAACTCAGCGGCCCTATTTTGTCATCTTTTAAAATAATCAAATATATACAAAATTTCTTATAGGCTACATACAGTTCCTATAATCGTATATTATCCGAATAAGCCTGGACGAGCATTCCATTCGGCTGTTATCATTTATAACTCATTTATGTTGTAAAACTTTACACATAAGCGTTCCTTTACTACTTTATTAAATTTATTAACAGTTAAATTTGAACGTTTACGGGATTTTGTTGTAAAAGCGTAGACATTGTCTCATAAATGATTTACTTATGTTTCGCAGTCTGGTTGCTGGAAGAATTAAATTATGTTTGTTTCTATATTTATGTTATGGCTCTAAGTAATGGTTAGTATTTTCTTTGAACAATTTTCTCAGGGATTCTTCGAGCAGGTTTAAACCGCTCGAATAACTCTTTTGGAGGACAAAGATCATTGGTTTTCGCCGCACTTCCCACAGTAGGAATGCCTGGCATTACACTGTGGAAATAACTAAAATATACTAACCGGGCCGTCTCCACGTCCAGTTAATAGTCGATTTCTTGACGCCTATCTACACAGAGCTGAGTTTATTCGACAGCCCTATTGATAAGGGCTGCAATCTGGTATCCATTGTTTTCCCAGAAAGGGTTGACTCATCAACTCTATCCCCTCATCTATAAACACTTCAATTCGGTCTTACATTTGGGTCATAAATTTAATACATTTTGTCTTCTTCTGGTTTAGTAGCAAGTTATTGACACTAAACCAATTTGCCACTCTAGAAGTATTGTTACATCGTCATTTATTGATTGTGTCGTTTAACTAAAATTAAAATATCATCAGCAAATAATACTATCTCTTCGTTTTATTAATAACATATGGTAAATCATTTATATAGATTGCGAAAGAAAAGGCCCAGAAATAGACCCTTGTGGGACACCCATATTATCAGGGCCCGGAGATCTTTACCATTCGTTAACCTCTGAGTTCGGTGAACAAGTACGAAGACAGAAGATTGAGTGCAGTTTCTTACACCGTTGACGTAATTTCCTGACCGAGTTTCATGCTTCAGAATAAAAGCTTTTTGAGATCGCAAAAATCCTAAGACATCCTACGACGCTTCCCAAGCCTTAAAATGAGCATAATGCCAGCATCAATCGTGGGCGACCGTAAACCATACCCTTTTGTTATTAATAAGACAATTACTGTTAAAATGTTTCGTTAATAGGTTTATAATAGTTTTCAAATATTTTTCTAAAGTAGGCAAATTGGAGATAGGTCTAAATTATGGGGTCCATATTCACCCTCGCTGCAAAACCGGATAACTCTGCACCATTAGGTCCAGGAAACTCGCCTCTCTGGATGCTTACATTAAATATTGTTGCTAGATGAGGTGATATTGCATCAATAATCAATTTATCCCTTAACAGAGATTCCCCAAAAGGTCTGCGTTTTTAATATCAATTGTCTACATGCATTATAATGTCTCTGCCATACAGTAAAATAAACATTTTTGTACATTTCAATAACATTATCTTTTAAAGTGATGCGGCAACTGTTGGAGCAAAAAATCACTCGAAATAATGAACATCTATGTCACTTCAATTCTATGGTTATCAACATTTAAAGTTATTTTAGGCTGCTCGCGTCCTTTCCGGTTTCGTTATTAATAATATTTCAAGTCATTTTCACTTTATCTGATAATTTTTAATTTTTTTTAAGTATAAACATTTAGCCAAATAACATGACTTTTTAAATATTATTTTAGAATAGCGCTGTAATATCAACAAAGTTATTGTTGCCCATTCACAAACCTGCAGAACCTTTAGATTTCACCGTTTTAGAATAAATGCATTGGTTTTCATTATAATATATTTTTCTGAGCTTCTCAATGCGCTTTTAATACAAGAACAAATTCTTTTTTTCTATGAACTTTTTTGATATAACTTTTATCTATTGAAGGAGGCACTGACTGCAATGGTCGAAGTTAATATTTAGAAATTGATTAATTTAATGATTGACAATTAGTATATATTATCTATACACGATGCGAGGTCTCAAGTAATTCTTGTTGGTTCAATAAATAAATTTAAAAGGTTATATGAACTTAACAATGATTTGAATCTAATGTTGGTGTTGCAATTATCAATAAATGAATATTCAAGTCACCCACAAAACTATAATATACTTATTAGATTCAGATATTAACAATACTAGTGGTAATACCAACGTGCTTCCACCGTGAGACATGGATGTTTTGTCTCGTTTACAGTAAATACTCTAGCTATGGAGAGACCTTTTAAACCGGAACAGTAGTTTCCCTTCACTGCTTGCTGAACAGAAATAGGCGCAGATATAAAGCCGAGACGGTCCTCTGTGCAAAGGGACCTACCACATATGGGACTTTAAAGTAAATTAACTTTGTTAAAAGAGTGTAACAGTTATATATTGTTTCACTAAAACAAATTTCAAGAGAACTTTATAAACATGAGCTCTGGACATGGTTCAGAAATCAACAAAAGTTATCCGCTTTAAAACTTAGTCCCACATCTCTTGTGCCGGTTCACGTTAGTGTTTCGGTCAAACTTTTGAATTCGCTTCACAACTTTTCAGCATAACTCATTCACCAAATATTTTTACAAATTTAAATTGGCATAAAATAATGTAAATAGGTGACTTAATCAGATGAAATAAATAAATTGTTTGTTTTTTTTTCCCGCAGTCGAACATGACATAAGTTTCAGCAGACTACTTCAGCATGTTACCATCCTCAACCTTAATCGTCACACTTTTCGCTTTTGGTATGTAAACTAGAGTTAGTGTTATGAAACATCTTCGTCGTTAGTATAATTGGCATTGAAATTCTGTGTTCATGGCGCTTAATTAAAAGTTAAATAAACCCTTATTGTATACTTATTTAAATACTTGTCTCCTTATTTACACTCTTAAAAGATCTTAGAAATATGTTTTTAAGTATGTTTACTATATGGAATAAAAATATAATGTTTTTTAATTTAAGATGTATGATGATAGAAGAGGTAAATTTTAGTTACAACTTATTTTGAAATTTTAATAACGGACATATCTTTTCTAATAAATAAAACAGAATGGAAGTTTAATATTGTCACTCTAGACATATGGCATACTAGTACACGGAAAACACAGGCGCATGACTTTTCCTACGCATAGAACACTGATGACAAGATACAGACAAGCTGGACACCTTTCTGCAAACATACATTTAACGCATAAACCATGCTATTTCGAGATAATCACGTAATTAACCCGGATGGGACCTAAGGAAGACAAAGAAAGGTTTTAAGTCGCCGCAGAATCAGAACGAATGACCACCAGATTTAAAAGCGCAAGCCCACATCATTAGGAAACGGAGGCAACTAATAATAAAATATTTAGAAATATTAATACTTAAGAAATGTTTTCATGAAAATAAGGAAATGAAACGACACACTCGTATGCATGTTAGGTCGCTCGTTAAAAATTTATGCGTTGAGAGTGATACACGCGTCTCAGTCAATCCCCTTCTCAGTTAAGCATTTTCTCTTATATTTACAAATAAGAATAAATATAAAGTGCCTATAACTCTTCTTTAAAGACTATTCTATTATTAATAATAAAACTTCGATAAAATAACTAATAATTTGAAAAATAAATTGAAGGTGGCAAAACAATTTGCTTATTAATAGATTGACTTTATATTAAAATAACTTAAAACTTACATAGAAAGATAATAGTAGCAATAAAACAATTTACATAAAATCTTGGTAGATAATAGGCAATTGGGATACTATGATGACAATTGTGCAATCTATATTACAAATGCTTTTCTTTTAGTTATTCAATTTTCCATTCAATCATGGGGCCCCCTTCTATACTAAAGATTTCTGCTGCTACTACTACTACTACTGTGCCCTAGTTACAGTTTCCGACCTCAACAATTTAAAGATCAACTTTATTTACTGGGCCGACCAGATCTCCGTAAATTCTTTGGCATGGACTGATATGATGCTAATGATGATGGTGATAATGATAATCCATTTGATACAAAAACATTTCGCCACTATTCACGACTGGAAGAAAGTTGTATGGAATAACGCCAGTGTTTCAAGCTAAATTCTTAAAACGAATTTTAGCATGATTTTTATTTCAGGTTTTATATTTGAATATTTTTAACATATACTATAAATTAACTATACGTTAAAATTTTCATTATGCAAATGCTTTGTTCACGTAATGATCTCAATATGACATGATTATAAATTGCGATGGCTTTGAAGACTTTAAACCGGTCTCCGTTAGATTGCTGTTATGATTTTGCGCTTTTAAATATATTGTTGTGATTTTGTCATAGTCTGAATAATTTCAATGAAATCCATAATTCTGTATCTAATCGTATGTGTTTAATCTCATCTGTAGATTACTTTAAAAATAAACGTTTAGAAATCATAATAAAAATAAATCGAAAATAGAAAGTCAAGGATAATCGAGATCATAAGGTTACATTAAATAAAAGTTTAAATGTCTTCTCTTGTAATTATGTAATTTATAGGAATATAAAATTAGAACAATAATGAAGGAGCGCTACATTTTTTTAAATAAATGTCGATCTTTAATTTTTATGACTTGTACCTTTTACTTTCACTGTTATAAACAATTTGATCATTAATTTATGTCATATCTATTAACCATCAATACAGTGCAAACTGTAAGTATCTCCTTTCACTCTACCGAAACTCTAAAATGTTATGAGCTATTTAGTATAAATTTAAGTGTTAGCTTCCTGTCGGATACATCCGCTGCTATGGGGCCTAAATAAGTTGTGGAATAAAGCTGATTTTAGGCTTACCAGTTGTTTCCTGCCGCTTTTCGATTGAAATGTGGAACGATTCTAGCCGACCTCATAAAACTTTAACGCGTTACATCAATACTGAACATGTAATAGGTAAACTTACTCTTAGGTGGAATTTAATAAAAAAAATACCGTTTTTAACAAACTAAAATATTTCTTTTAGATGTTGAAACGGTTGAATGTGGTTGTTTTATTCATGTTCATGTGTTGCAGGAATTGTGAACAGCAGAAAGGTTACAATATTTAATGGCAACGATGATAAGTGTAAAGCAGATGAGAGGACCATTCATACATTTATAAAACATACAATAAATTTGCGTAGTTCATGATAATAATTATTTCAACCTACAATGAGATTTTAATAAATTAATGTAGCCCGCAGGCTAAAAATATAAATTAATGTCAATGCTTTAATATACTTTTTATAATGGGGTAAATAAATTAACACTATATCCTGACAGGCATTGCGACATGCTAAACTCATTTAACTGCACTCCTGTAACCTAGTATGGCGTAGCTTCAACCGGAGGTCGTGGGTTCGAATCACTGCAGGGACAAACAATTTTCATTGTTGTTTGCAGTTGTTAAGCATTTGGGCCGATCAATGTCTGAAAGTAAGATGATCAGCCGTCGGATGGGCACTTGAAAAGTCGGTCCACCACCAACCCGCATTGGACCAGCGTGGTGGGTACGGTCCAAACCTCTAATAAATAGGGGTGTTAGGGAGCTATGTCCAGTGATGGCTATCAAAGGCTGATGATGAATGAATGAAACTCATTTGGTGTTGATTTCCTGATCCCCGCCATCGGTTTCACGTTATCAGAATAGTTCATGTATCAGGGTAATGAACAATTCGTTAATTACATAGGTGTAATGTGCATATTGCATTGTTTTTTTTTACAAACTTAACTGATTATTAATGGATTTAAAATGGATACTGTAAAATTAGTAATTATTTTTTTTATATATCATTTTGTGGTGGAAAATTACGTAATTGACCATTGTCGGGTCTATATGGTACGCACTGCGTGTAGAGACCGTTTCGTGAATTAGTCTTACTTATCCTGAAGAAACACCTCGTAGGTCTGAAACTTGTCGATACCTGCAAGGATTGGACGAAAATTTAGTCGTTACTTTAACATTTGCATAAATTTTGGTTTTGTTCAATTCACATGAATTTTAACTAATATTACGACAATACAGCATTTCATTCAAATTAGTCGAAGTGATCGACCAATGTGGGTTGCGGTCACTTTAACTAAGCCTCGTAGCAGGTGCCACGGCTGTGGATATCTCTCTACGTAGCTAACATACGGCATCATACACAACAAAAATACTGATAAAGTGATAATTTGTTCTAAAGAAATCTGAGCAAGATAAAACAATTATAAAATTTTTAAAAATCATCTCTCATTGTATAAAATGACATTAAAAAATAAATATGTTTATAATAAAATAGTATAATATTTGTAAAATTATTATTAAACCTGTCAGTGAAGCATTTTAATAGTAACTGTCTTATAACAAACAGTACGATTTTACTTAACTTAAACAATTTTTAAGGCTTGGGAAGCGTCTAAGTGCATTTTTATAGCATTAAAATCGAAAAATAAAAAAACATATATATGGAAAAGTGGTACATTAATGTTAAAAGCTATGACAATACGAATTTGTATTTTATTGCAAGTCCGATGTAAAATATTTTTTCCATCGAACATTTAAAGGTTTTAATGATTGTTTTCTTCAAAGAGTCCTCTTTGATCCTATGTTCTCTATACAATGGAAAAACGTAAAAATAAATGTATAATTTATGGTGCAGATTGATAATTATAACAGAAATATTGAGTAGCCTTTTGTAAGGATGATCGAAAGTTATTTTATGACGCTAAAGCTTTTATGTCATTGAGTGATTGTAATAAAAATGCGAATAAAAAAAGTAATCACCGTCATTATATTCTCTTGATGTATGTTTTATCTTTTTTATTCAAATCTTATTATTAGTAATACAGCAATAATGAACTTAATTTACGCAAGTTAATGAAGATTGGTATCAAGGTCCTGCGGCTCAAAAACTAATTACAAAACGACAACCTACAACATATCTATTGCGAACACTAAATACTGAAAGTTATCCTATTGGTGTGCATAATACCGGAAGCTAATGTTTATAAAGGCAATGAAAAACAAAAAGTGATCTAACGCCTGTGAAAGAACATTTAAAAATAGTATAATAAATTCTGTTAATATTTTGTTAAACTTCCTCGACGGAGTTAACTCGAATATTGCAGAAAAAATATAACCACATTGTTATACTGTTGTATGAGAATTGGCACAGAGGTACAGACCTCCTGGATCCCAAGGCCCTTAAATAACGGATAAGGTTTGTCTGTTACCAATGGACATGAAACGTGACGGAGGGAACGCTAAGTCCGATGCGCCATCTTAGTGGCGCCAGAGCCGAGCCTAACACACTACACTCGAGCAGCCAGCGTGGTGGGTTTAAATAGGAAAAAGCCACGCTAAAGGTTCTGTGAAAGAACAATATGGTGGTTATAGTCGGTGCGCGACCAACGTAATTTGTCTTTGACCCAGCAGGACGGATATCAGAGGCATTCATAAAATAGATGAAATTAATTACTTCTTTCACGCTTTAACGACTGACTTGACACAAACTCTATATTTAAATCTGCAGGTAAAGTCAAAACAAAAAAGACCGAGCAGCCTAACAATGAAAGAAACGAGTAATAGGATGCATTAACTTCAAGTTGCAGAACATTTCATTGTGTACAAGGATTAAAAACACTGCTTATTGATAAGCGTACAATAGAAATAATATTAAAATTTGACCTAGTTTGATATGAGAAATTGAAACGTATACAGTTTCAAAAATTATGGGTCAAAAAATTTTACACAAGTTAACAAATTATTCATAGGATTGCAAAAATAATTTTTTGAAAGCTTCTATCAACTACATATAGCTATCTTTAATTTATACATTATGCTTTTGAACAACTGATGAAACTTTCATGTAACTCGGTTGGCTGATTTACTGTCGAATTCCCAACAGCTGTCAGGGCAATGCCAGAATCAACTGGCAAATCCTGTAATCAGCTTTGTGAACTTATTGGGTAGGAATCTCAGCGCGGTGGGAATGTTTAAAAATAATACTCAAATTTAACACTTTACAATATGGTTAACCATCGGAAAATTGAGATAAAAATGAAACCACGGTAACAGCTCCTTCTTAAGGTCTTTGTCTCTTCCACAACAAATAATGAATTCTGAGTTAATTCTGTTATTTAAATTTATTAGTATGATTATTTATATACATATTTATATATATATATATGTATATATATATATATATATATATCTTTTTGTGATATGCAGACACCCGTAGTACAATTTGTATACGTCTTTCTTTCGCCTAGCCATTTTCGCTAGCTATCATGGGTTCGGTCGGCTCCCAATCCACCCAGATGTACCAGATAACAGTTATTACGCATACCGACTGCCATCTGGCCTCCGCAAACCAAAGGGTATACTGCATTCTAAGGATGAATTAGTTGTCGAGTAAGTTTGTTATTTGCTTTCTATAACGACTGCCAAAGATAGACTTGACACCGGGACCAATTTTTTACATCCCCATCCGACGCATTAATCAACTTTCTTTTCAGACAATTGGTGGATCTCCTCAATTCCAAACCAGAAAACAACGATAAAAATTTTATAAAGTAATTTAAACATTTAACGTTGATTCTCCGCAGAGATTCGAACCTACGACCTCTGGTTTTGCTAATACGCTAGAGCAAAGGCGGTTCAGTAGTATAATTTGGTATCATTTAAAAATTGCTTACTATATTATTCTCTATTTTTAGGTAGGTTTTCACCATATTTAATTCAAAGATGCGGACATATAGACACATATAGATACATATAGACACAGCCATTATCCTGAAACCATTTTTGATTATGCGTGCTCTCCAGATTCTGTAACGAGGAACGTTGCGGAGCAACATAAATCGATTACACAATCTGACAAGTTTGGCAGAAGCCGTTGCTATTAAAACCATTAGATGTTATTACAAATATTTTTCACAAAGTATTAATTATATATTTGATCGACAACTAAAACTATTTCATAAAGATAACCATCTTACCATATCTGTGAGTCGTTATTGCTATGACTTATTAAAACCAAATATCCATAATCAGCCTGAGTTAGTCCACTGCTGAACATTGGCCTCCCTACTCCATGAGAGGTTTTGGAACGTAACCCACCACGGTGGTCAATGCAGGTTGGTAATGACTGATTTTTACATCCTATCCGATGCATGGATCATCTTGCTTTTATACAATCGGTTGATCATCCCCATAGCCTAACCAACTAGAAACAACAATGAAAATTTGTTGAGTCCGCAGGATTCGAACCCATAACCTCCAGGTTTCTAAAGCACACGCCCATACCACTGAGCTACGGAGGCAGTAAAAAAAATTATGGTTAAAATATTTTGCTTGACTTTTAAACCCGGTTATTTTTTATTTAATTTAACTTGGAGCTATTATTCTTTTGTTTTGGCTTTCAATAGAAGGTCACAATAAAATAACAATAAATTACCTATTCGTGGACTGAATTTGATGACACTTTTTCTTAGGTCATCCATTGCTCGACTCCATTGATAGTTAAAAAAAATGTTTAACTTGTGCGACAATTTAGGAAAGCCAATAAGCTGGCTTTCCTTAAGACATAGACTAAGACAAAATGCTACAATATTGTTCCTCTTTATTAGATTTAAAACAAAGTCAGCGCAATTACTCGGTAAACGACAAGTAACATCTAACGTCTCATGTCCTGAGATGGGATAAAAGGACTAGGGGCGTCTTATGTTGCGTTTATTATGGATCACGCGTATTACTACCCTTCAGACGAATGTCTCAGCCTACTAGCCTTGTTAACAAATTATTAATAAAAAGAACTTAGTTAGTCTGTTAGATGATTTTAACAATACTTCTAATCGTTCACAAGTCTTTGTGTGGTGAGACGCTACAAACTTAACATTTAGCTTGCTGAATAATAACATTACCTTCTATCATTATTATCACTAAATTCCACGGTGAAAGCGCGGAGCGAAGCTAGTTTTAAATATTCTTATACATATATTTAAAAGTCGATGTCTTATTACAAATTGTTTTCAAGCACTCCTAAGTACAAATGATATATGTCGTCTGATTAATAACCATGTAAATTTTTTAATTAGGCCCCCTTTGAATGGAAAATAAACAAATAAACGTAGTTAAGTATTATAATGCATTCGTATAACTTTTATACGAAAAATAAATTCAGGTATAAACGAAGCCGAGTGTTATTGAATAATTTTTCCTTGATCCGTGTCGGATCTCAAGGACGATTAAGTAGGTATTCACGTGAGGCGTTGGCTCATCGTTTACTTGTTCAGAATATCGTCTTTTGATGCTAACTTTTTGAGGATTTTAAGGAGAAGTCATTTAAATAATATAATTGATTGATGGAAGCGGTCAATTATCAAAATTGTCATAATTTTTGTTAATTGACTAAAGTACTATAACCCACTTTTTAAAAGCCATAATTTTATTTTGTTTATTTTTTCATTTGTTTCTTTTTGTAAATTCTAAAAATGAAATCTATTATTATAAATTTAAAATAGTTTCTTCTTATTGATGTTGTTAAATAAACAATTTTTCATTCTCCTCAATTTCTTTGTTTTTACATACTTTGATTTAAATTGATACACGGATTTAACACTCACAACTCATTATTCCTACAAGGACTCCACAAATCACACCGCCAAAGCTCTTTTCTTTTGATAGCAACTTGTCATTGTAAATAACTCTTTTGTTATTATTAGTATTATATGTTTCTGCGCCATCTATTTGTCCTTAGGTTCCACTGAAAGATCAGCAATCACGAAGGTTTCGCGATATTACGCTGAGTGGCAACCTTTTGGTACATGAAATGTTTTGTTATGATAAGTGTTATAAATATTTCTTTTTATTGTCTATATGATAAAAATATTGTTTCTTTTATATGTGCCAAATAAATGTTTCTTTCTTTCTTCTTCTTTTTATTTCCACCGAGACAATAAACATAAGTTCAGAAATAATAAATATCATGATGTAACTTAATTGAAGTGTTTTATAAATAATTTGTTAGAAGTTAAAACCTAATCGTTATAAAGGCTTCCTGATATTCCTTCCTTTTCTATTTTATGGTAAATTTTGGTTAAAATAAATTATACATCTTAGTATTGTTTTAATTGACAGTACGTTTTTTTCATCGAAACTCGTTTACTAAAATAATTTGGATCATAATTTCAAAGATTTTCAGTTTTACTCTAATCACCTAGTTGTGTACTTCTTTTTTTATAAATACTAGTATAAAAACTTCAAATATCTGAATTATATTGATCCTTTTGAAGAGATTTAAACTCTAAAATTTTATAAAATCCCCGGAAACGAAGAACAGCTGGAAGTGGACAACGTGAGATTATTTTAAAGGACGTCCTCGTCGACGTCGCCGAGAGTCTTCACTAATTGAAACACACGTCAAATGTTTTTAAATTGCGGAAAGCAGAAAAATGGCTGAAGAATTTGTTTACATTTCTTAAACTTTTCAGAAAATCCATGCTATATATTAAAATTTCAGTTTGTCTAAATATAAGCATAAACTATCGTTTATTTATTACCTGTATACAAACTAAATTATGAGAAGTGTCGATAAATGTCAGGCGCTCTTTATTTGGAATAAAAAAAACTCTATTAGATATGCCCTAAATCGATTTGGGACTTTGAGGCTGAATCTTATATCATTTAAATGAATAAATATTAATCTTGGAATGATAACACAATGGTCTGATTAATTCTTCTGTTTACGCGACGTTTACGCGTTTTTATCATTTTAAATTGTAATTATAAATTAGTTCATTTGCATTGGAAAAAAAGTGTACAGACAAAAATAATTATAGATCTAGCAACCCCTTCCTATTGACAACAAGACCTACAACGTCTCAGTCCACCCCGTGACCAGGCCGCTGAAAAGTGTTCGAAACGTCAGAATTGAACATTAAAATGTAAAATAAACGATAAATCCCTGAAAAATCATTTTATTCCATACAATGGTCTAACTTTATACTGTCTAACTATATATAAACTGCCTTAGTAACTTAGTAACTGCGTCCGTAGCCTAGTGGTATGGGCGTTTGCTTTAAAACCGATTTGGGCCGAACACAATTGTCTAAAAGTAAGATGATCCATGCGTCGGATGGGCATGGAAAAAGTCGATCCACTCCTGAAACCTTCACTGGACCAGCGTGGTGGGATACGGTGGATAGGGATGTATAAGGACTATGAGGTCTATGTCAACAGTAGACTTTCACAAGCTGATGATGATGGTCTAACATCATATAATTTTGAATAAGCTTTGAAATTCCTTCATTGTATTTATCTATTTGTTTACTTAGCTTTTGTATACAATATAAAACTTATTGTTTTCGTCTTTTATAAAGGTTATCTAGGATGTCCGTTTTGTTAACTTACATTGTAGCATCATTTATTAAATACTTCTAAGTTTATCTGGTGAGGTAATTTGGGTGCCACATTTATAACTTTTCATGATGTATTTTTACTTTAATAACTACTATTTGCACAACCATTATTTAGCAAAAACGAGGTTGTAGAAATACTGAGGTTACCATACAACGAAAAAGCAACTGATCTAAATTAAGTTCCTCGTTTCATTGCGAAGTCAGTCAAAATTGTTATTCGTTTTAATATATTTCAGTGAGCGTTATACAGTAGAACTCATCGACTACCTGTTTAATCTTAAAACAAGTTTATTCTTTCTTTTACATTGCTATTTATTTATTCATTTCATACATGTGGTTGATCGGGCGCTTCGGACCGTATTTCAGCGAAACGATGCCAGCGGAAGTGCGACATCACTTCCGTCACACCCCTTTCGCATCGTTCACAAATTACAATGATATTTTGTCCCCAGACTCAGCGAAATTTCAGATTACGGTTTATTTTGCTTTATTGCGATGCTTGTAGCTGATATTCGTATCATCTTTTCAGTATTATTGATATTTGGTATTATATATAAACGAGTCTAACAAATAAACAATCTAACAAATTATTCTCCTTAAAAAAATTAAGCACCTCATTGTTACATTATAGGAAGGGGCATTATTGCATAATTGACATAAAAAAAAACATAAAATCTGGTTGAGTGAACTACCATCATGACCTAGAGGTAGTTCGAGTAGAAGATCTATTCAAGAAAAATATTTGAAAGCAAATCATCAAAAATTTACTCCCGATAGTTAAGCTCATCTTTAGTAGTCGATATAGAGTGTACGTTATTAAGTTTCATTATGTTACGGATAAAACTACCTTAACCAGTAAAACAACTTATGGAGCACTTCGCTATGTAAGTTATATAAAACATAGCACTTTTACTGAAATGGCTCTGTTACTTAATATCTTTTAAAAGATTACAATACATACACAGAGCTCTAGCATTTACTATATAAACCATATAAACATTCGGCTTAAGTTACGTAGATCTTATCTTCAATTCATCTAAATTACCCCTATCCAAAATTTACTGTCCTCTTTTAAACATTACCAAACGACAATTATTTAGTCACTCGTAACGGAATATTTTACAGAACTGTTACACATCCTCTGTTTGTTTTCTGTTATTTGTGTTCACAACCTTTACTGAGCCACGTTAACTTAGAAAGAAGCGTTTTCCACTTATAAAATGTTGTCTTCTAAAGACAAAATATTAACCTTATTTTTTTTCAGTCTTTCCTAGAATGTCACAAGTACAAAGAAATGTCCTTCTTGTGGATTCTGACTACACGGCAAATCTATATAAGAGATCAATAACTGTGCAATAGATATTATAGTGAACAATTGTCCGCGCAGATACAGGTGCAATTCCTATTCCTCTTACAAACGTAATTATTTGTAAATTAAATTTAAAGAATTAATAATTATGTGATATCCTATCTACAGCTCTGAGCAATACAGTTTGATTAATGTTTCTTATACTATTTGTTACTCTAGCGATTAAAAAAAGAACAGCACTTATAATAATGAAATATGGAACTTAGTAGAAGTCTTACGGTGGTTTAATAAGCAACTCTAATAAAGCTTGTCTGATTCAAGTACAATATAGAAGTTGTAATTAAATTGAATTCATTTATTAAGCATATACATTTATAAAGATAATGTACGTCTCTATCTATGTATCCTTTTTTTATTGCAAATGCAGGCAGACGAGCAGTCAGGGGCCACCTGATGGAAAATGGTCACCGACGCCCGCAGACATTGCCATACAGGTATCACCAAGCGCGGTGCCTACCGTGAGACAAAGGAATGTTAAGTCTCGTTTACCCGTAATTACGCTGGCTACGGTGCCCTTCAAACCGGAACACAGTAGTGTTTTCACACTTGCGGTAGAAATAGAGCACCGTGGTGGTACCCGCAGACGGTCCTTTGTAAAGGACCTACCGAGTAACCTTGCAGTTTACTGCCTCGAACTATGACATAGTGACTTAAAACTTTCGTTAATTTACTTGTCTGAGTGTCTATTATGGTTAAAATCTATTGAGACAGATACCTTATTACAATTATTTATGCGAGAAGAAAATCAGTCTATTTTATGATTTATTAAAACGCAGTAATTAATTTTATTTTAGAAATTTCATTTAGCAAATATTTAGGTACCAGTGAAAACAAGCTATTGTTGATTACAACAAAAATAAAAAAGCAATCTTTTAAGTGCAATTTTCTCTAATACGATTTAAAAATTTAACAACTCATAGTAAATGATATATGCCATTAAAACTGGCAGAAAATTTTGGTTGTTTTTCCCAATTATATCAACAAAATTAAAAGTAGTTTCTTTAATATTTACTGGTTTTTATTATTTACTGGATAAACGTTATTTAACATTCTTTTTTATTCATCTAATACAATGTTTAAAATGTATCTATCACCTGTTTGCTTTGAAACAATCAGCTTCGTCATAATCCTAAAACAGGCACTACATCAGGAACACGGCATACTAATTAAAACTATAACGAAACTTTTTCATTACGAGAATTTTTACCTATTACAGTATAACATTTTTTTTTTGCTTACTGAAATGATTATTGACTGATTATATAGAATTATGAAATTCAGAAGCAATGTATAACAAGTTATTGCTTTAACGAACTATTTTTATTAAAAAATGTATCATGACTTGTTTATAAATACATTATATTGCAGAAATATAGAGTTATAGCATGTGATGGCTATGTTAAAATGTAGCGACAAGATATGTCAAAATCATAGACCTAATTTCAGATTTGCAGATGAAATTTTAGAGTGTTATAACTTGAAACGCTGTACTTCAACAACAAGCGCTATAGAAATAACGGAATTAAAATTGCATTGTAAAAGAATCTGACAAGAAGAACGATAATATATTACTTTATAAAGCTGAACACTATGATTGATTAACGTATATTTACTTTTGCGTACCATTGTTTAACGGTACTTCTAATATAGTAAAAATACTTAGGCAAATAATTAATATGACAGATTACGTATTTACATATCCTCACTCTTTTAATTATCACAATATCATTTCACGTCAGGCCTCTATCGTTGCCAGACTTTCATTAGATATTGCGTTGATGAACTTTAAAGTCGATTAAAACTACGATTGTAATTAAAAATTAATTGTTTTATTGTGCCCCGTTATGTTTATATTATAATATATATTTGTATTATTATCGTGTCTTAATAAAGACATTTTAGAGGTTTAGAAATTTTTCATAAACGACACAGAATAAAACAAAAAATAAAATAAGAAACAGGTTATTACTGTAAAATAAATTATTTTAAACCAATGATTGAAGTCTAATATTTTTACTTATATATTGAAACGTGACAATGTTTAATTACCACAGCGTAAAGATCATTAACTATTTTTAACTCTACAATAATATAACATAGATATGTAAATTCTGCTGTTTGTAAACTTAGTGCTATCTTGCTTTTCAAGAGATTTTTTTCAAATAGTGTAAACGACAGCAGAATGAATTTTAATCTGTTACAAAAAACACTCTTAAAATTTAGCGTGCATTAGTACAACTTTAGTAGATCGATCTTTAGTAGATTGTGTTACTGGTACAAAAGTACCAGTATACACATATGTGTATCAACTATGAATATTTGAACACTTTTAGCTATTATAAGGTTTTCTTATGACTATGTCACACTAAAAGCAATATTTTTAAAAGGTAAAACTCATTTTGCTTTTCAAACACTTGTTTAGCCTGATAATACAACTGAGCTGCTCAGTATAAAAATAGAAATACTTGGTATCAGCCCCTATACCGATCGCCGCACAGCACGGAAATGATCCCATGCACAAACTTAATCTCGCTTTGTTTCAGCGCGACATATTGCTTCCGCCGTCGAAATTTCATGAATATTAAAAAAATCCCTTCTTCCTCTCCGCCCTGGTAGGCGACTTTCATGACTAAAATCCACTTTTAATGAGTTTTACTTTGATAAGTAAATGCATTTACTGAACTTGAGTTCAGTTGTTGGTGTTTTTTTTTTATTCCGTATTTTCTGGAAGCTTTCGGTGAACACCTTTTCACGCGTGGGTAATATTTTACCATGAAAGAATTTTAAGAGACAGCAAATACAAACACTTGCATTTACAGTGTTGCGTATTTTTTAATTTAAAGGTGCTTATAATAATAGAAGTTTATAATGAAAAATTGGTACATGTTATGTGATTGATGCTTTGGGCAAATAAGACGTTGGTAAATATAAAAAAAAATTATGCTGCGCATATATAAATGTAATTTCAGTTTGATTCAGCAGCGTATTTTAAAAAGTTTAAATTCATTTAAATGAAACTCCCGGCGTCGCTTGGTCACGGAAATAAACTATTCGTGGCAACGGGACAAGGGCACTCGATGTGCTGTTTAATATTTTCAAGCATCATCTAAACAGGATATCAAATGAAAGGCGAGGATAGTATCAGCCGTCGTTAAAATCTGTAAATCAAATTAGTTACAGTGAGCAACTACTCATAGGCATACAATACCTATTGGATGTTGTAGTATATCTATACAACACCAACTATAGCCAACAGAAGGATTCGGCTGGGCATGGGCAGCTTTTAATATAATAAAGCTTATCGAGTTTTCTCGTCACCCATCCAAGCCTCAAATCGAAGTCTTCGATCAGTGCGTCCTACCATTTTGACCTACGGTGCGAGACTTGGACACTTACGGTTCACTGGTCCACAATTTAAAGTCAGCTCAGCGAGCTATGGAAGAGCTATGCTCGGGTATCTCTGAAGGACCACTCAGAAATGACGTGATCCGACAGAGCCAAGATCACGACAAGCCCACCGGATTAATAAGCTGAAGTGGCAGTGCGGCCGAGTCACTATAAGCCACGAACTGACGACCGCTGGGTCGAAAGTTCTGGGTGGAGACGAGGCTCCGGCAAACATGTGTGAAGACGCCCTGCGGCAAGATGGGTGACGACATTCGCAAAGTGAGCCGGTGGGCTGGATGAGAATACCGAAGATCGGAAGCGGTCGCGTGCGATAAGGGGAGGCCTATGTCCAGCGGTGGACTAACAGGCTGATGATGATGATGATGATGATGATGATGATGAGTATATCTATAGGTTCACAAACTTGACTACAGACTCACATGGAAACTAAGGATATTTCAAATAACAATACATTGACATTTATACATTTCTTGCGGAAAGAAATCCTGTCCGATTTGTTAATAAAAAAATAGAATCCACACAGCTTTTTCTGCGACATGAACAACAATCCTTTTACAAGCATAATATCTGAGATTTATTGTGCGCTAAACGATACTTTATAGTTTATATACAAAAATTTAGTACAGTGACGGATCTAACGCCAAAGGCATTTTCTACCAGTCAATCAATGGATGGATGAGACAATGTTAAATAGGTCAATAAAATTAAATAAAAAGGAAAGATTTATGATAAAGACTTAAAGTATCATGAAGATACTAAATAGAAACATCCTGTGAGATATACATACTATGATATTTACATACCATAAATATATGGATACATACTGTATGGTGAAAATATATAAATACATATGCATACATACACATACTTACGATACGTTCATAAACGTATTATATTATCATAAATAACAGCTGCCCCTTAAGGTTGCAACTGCCTTATAAGGTGTTCACGAGTTTTTCTTAAATACATTGCGATTTTTGGCCATACGGATATCAGGTGCGTACATACATTGGAACAGACGATAATATGCTGAACGAAGGTTTTTGCTGCTGACTACGCTTAGATATTGAAAATGTGCCGATATGTATGTAAAAGATGAATCAAGAAAAGAGTAAGGAGTAGTAAGCACCCGTAACGATCGTCTGTGACGAATAGTTAAATGAAAAAAAAATTGCACTTGTCATTTTGTCATTCGCCTTTTTCACTTATGTGTCACTTTATGTCGACAAAGTAAATCGAAAAGCAACACCTTGCCACGATAGTTGTTAGGAATTTTTCCCAAGTGACAAATTTTCAGTGTAATAAATATACTCCTTTGATAGCTGCATTTCGAGTCGTTGCATATACTGCAGTTTATAACCAGCACATTATCAGAAATCTGTAAAAAGTTTCAAATTCCGAATGTGAACACCAGCCCCTATAATATCGACTCGCGCTAAACCCTCATACATTTATACTTGTCACCTCGATAAATACTGTGGCCTTTTATTTGTCAGCGTTCTCTGTTCACAGAATGTTAACGACTTTAAATATTCATAAGGGCTAATTATTTTAACTGCAGCATAATACAATGTACTTCGAGTAAAATTTTACATCAATAATTGGAGTGTCTGTTTCAGAAGAAAACTAATCGTTTTAAATTTTCATGTATAAACGGATAATTTTACCACCAATTGTTCGTATTTTGAGAAATAGAAATTATTATTCACGTACATGAAGTTTGCGACATGATGTACGACAATATTGTTGCCTAATATTAAAGAAATTAAACTTACACTTCGAAAACTATATCCGTTGAAAGATGGAATCGGGAGAAAAACTCATGGAAGATCTTTTGTTGTTTCGTCGATAAAATAAGGTGTCGAGGGTTTGGAGCGTGAATTGTCTTGCATAAAAGTCGAATTTATTATGATTTTTATATGTTCGATGTGCTTATCTTCAACATGTTATTGCTATATAGCAGTAACTATTTACATATATATAAAGTACGTTAACGTCACAATATTTAATAGTGAATAGTAGAACATGAATTATAATTCAAAAATCAATAACGGGGATTTATAGGCATGTGCAGAAACTTATATCTAAGCTTGTTTTTTACGCAGCAACGTAAGCCTCGTTTCAGCTCATCTAAACATTTAAAACTTAAAGCTTATTAAGTGGTAAGTAATATAGAAGTGCCTAATAATTCGATGTACTACCGAAAATAAAAAATACGCCCCTGAGATGAAAAAATTTTAAGAGTTTCCACCAACTCTTTAAATATAACAATTATATTTACAATATTTCCGTACTGGCATTTTCGTTTCATTTTCAAAAATACCGACATTTCCCATAATTTTGACCCGTATGAAAAAGTACGTGAAATTAATATTAACCAAATCCGTTTAGACTGCGCCTGCTCCAGAATTATATTTATTTCGTTTATTTTCTTATATGTATCGATATAACCCATTTTTTAGATTTTTTAAGAAAAGGAATCAATTATAGACCAATTTCTTTTAATATTTGTATATCATAATTACTTCTTACAAAAACAGGTTAAACATTTTTGCATCCGATTAAATTATAATACCGTAGTCTCAATAGTAGTTTTTAGTTCTTGTATTAAAGATTCCGTGAACTACAAATGTTCGATTCTATTGATAATTATGACAACTAGATATTCTGGGTGAAAAATTCACTACTTGTTAAATGAAGTCAAGTTCGGTGCATTTAAAGAGCGCTTTAATATATCAGCTTTTAACTACAAACTAGAATTATAAAATAAAGCTAAGAGAAAATATACTTTTACCGTTTGGAAAACTATGAAGTCAAGATCAATACAAATGCGAATTTGCATTATTCATGCGATAAATATGAAACATTGATTACTTATCTTATAACTTATCTCATAACAATTTATCAGAATCAGAAATATGACTGACTCAACAAATTACCAAGTCTTTGAACTTATAGCCCCATGTGAGCTGAAATAAAACCTAATTGAAACTGAAGAAATAATAATAAGAACTAATACTTACTGTCTTGAGTACCAAATTAAAGACAACCGTTGCAATAAGGCCACTGTGTGGTTTCATGTCGTATGACCGTCTTTTTTACTAGACAGGTAAAACGGTCGCATTTTATAAAATAATTGTAGTCAAAGAAACTAACGGAGGAAATCAACAGAAGCTGTACAGTTACAGTGCATATGATTCGTTACTAGTTTATTTTCGTTTAATCATGTATTAGGTTTTGAGTTCAACTCATAATTATGGGTTTATTTCTACCTTGCGATTAAAAACGATTGAAGCACGTTTACTTAAGTGTTTATAAGTTCACTGCCACGAACCTTTAAGATGGCGCAGTTGCCTTCGGATCGACCGGACAACCCGCTCGATCTCTCTGCTACGCCGTCCTGACACCCGCTGGCCGCCCTCCCCGCACCGTCAAGTGACAATAACGACGTACTATTACACGCACACCACCCACGTGGAATTAGTCCAATTTTATCGTCGCTTGCTGCACTGGCGCAGCGTAGGTATACACATAGCGTCCTAAGCGCTGGTTTTCAAACGCGCTGGGTTTACCTCCTGCTCACTGGGGCGGGAGGTGGGACCACAACCCCGGCCTCACCGGGGTGCTTGCCTGATAGTGGTAATATTAGTATAAATCACAAAATAAACAGACAGAGCTAACATGGATTCAGTCCCTCAGTGACCTGGCCTCGACTTCGAGGACCTGAAAATCGTCCGCCGGCGGACACGGTCGTGCCATCCCGCGAGCCCTCCACCGCGCAAGGGCCAAATACTATAAGCGCCTCCATGCTCGACGCGAGCAACCACCCGTCGAAGAAGTGTCCCATCCTCGGACACCCTATCCCCCTCACCTAACCACAGATTCAGACTCGAAATGGAGCTGGATAACTCCCGTCCAGTCACCGGGACGAAGATGGAGGTTCCTGACTATCAGTTCGCGCAAAAAAGCGCAAGGCAGGGCCTCCTGCCGCATCACCAATCCCGCCAACTAAGGCGCCAAAAGCGTCGGCGGAGTACTATCAGCCCTGGGCCATCAGCATCGAGCCACAGAGCCAATCTAGCCGCCTTACGGCAAACCATTCAGGCCGCCTCACGGCCAAAAAAATCGGCCTCATCAAGGCAGCAGATGGTACCTGCTGCTTCGCGTAACCTCCATCTGCCTTCTAGCTAACCATTAATCCCACCTGGGTATAAACCTCCGCCGATTTATATTCGGTCGAAGGAAAAATGGGCACAGCTTCGGTCCGCGCTGTACAAATTTACAGCAGCCGACTCGAACCAGGGCATTAAACTGCAACTGAAAACAAGTGACGTACACCGTAAAATTCGTTGTATATCCTAAAGAACGACTATTACTACCACACATACGCGTACTTCGGACAGTCGTCAAAGGACTGCCGATGGAGATGCCCACAGAGGACATCTATAACTTTATCAAGGGACAAAATATCCCAATTTACTCGCCGCACTATACATCCAAAAAGCAAAACCGTTCAATGTGGTCCTTCTGACCTAGAACGCTCCACCGCAAAAGGTTTCGATCTACATACGCCATGCGACGCAAAGTGCATCATTTTCACGCGCCACATTCAAATGCCTTCCTGCGCAATGTCATAACTGCCAGATTTACGGGCACTCGGCCGGAACTGTCACACACGCCCTCGCTGCGTCCAAGGCTATGTGACGCTCGCGTAACTCAATGCCCGCGTGGCAGCAACCACCACCGCAGGTAGCGCCATGCAACCCGCGTGACGCCGCACCACAACAAGCGCTCCGCGCCGCTCCACAGCTGCTAGCCATAGCTGGCGTAACCTGGAAACATTAGCCGGACAGATCGACTCGCAGGCTCGTCGCCTTCCGCAGAATTCGACGCCGTCGTCGGTAATTTCGGCCGTCTTGCCATGCTTCGTAAGTATAGGCATTTAGTCGATTTAATTACGGGACGTAAATGAATATACGCCCATACTAAATAGTAAAACGGCCCGGGCCGTCTAAAGCCACGCGCGATTAATATTTCATTTTTAAGCGCAAACGGTCTCGCGGATCAAAGGACCGAAATCTCAATGTTTCTACGCGAAAACGACGTCGACATTCTACTGGTGCAGAGACGTTCCTAAAGCCCTGAAGAGGAGATCCGAAAATAGCTAATTACAACATCACAAGAGATGATCGGACCGGCGCTTCACACGGCGGCACGCTCATTTATTATAAAAGTCCCTGCACTGTGCAGCAATCGACACGCCGTCGACGCTTAACGCACCTAGAAGCCTCGGACTGCTAGGCTAGCCATGACGGACACGCACCAATCACGATAGCCTCGGTCTACTTATCTGTAGAAGCTCTTCCGAGATAACTCAATCCGACTTCGAGACGCTATTCTCCCTGGAGGCGCCGTCATTCCTGGCGAGGCGACCTAAATAGCAAGTACACCCGATGGAACAGCTACCAATCAACTCGCGGGTGCATCACTAGATGCACTATCTGAACTCCTTAACCTCAGTGTCGTTGCTCCGCTTGAGCATACGCACTACCGCACCTAGGCCACAGATCGGATGTGCTGATATTGCCCTCCTTAAAATGTCAATCTCGCTTTTAGAGGTATAGAGGTCATAGAAGATCTAACCTCCGATCATCGCCCGTCATCCTCAAACTAGGGACACCTGACTCCCCAAAACATCCAATCCAAAACAATAATTGACTGGCGCAAATTCAAATCTCAGCTAGACTGCACAGCTCGCCACACCTAGATGCCATTCCTAAAGTCCCACAGTGCTAATGACGTGAATCTCGCTGCTCATGCGCTCACAAATGTCCACTGTGTCGTCGAGGCCCTCCTCGAAGCAAGTCCCGGTGAGGAAACCGCTGGGCCTTGCCAAACGACATAAAGGACCTCTTGCGACGCAAGAGGGCTGCGATTCGTGCCCTACGATTGGTATCCAACCGAACGGAACCGGAAACAGCTACGCGCCCTTGAACATCAGTCCAAGACGCGCATAGCTGAATTCAGGAACGATCGGTGGGATACAGATCTAACAACATGCACCCATCCCATCAAGCCTTCTGGCAACTTCCCAAAAGCCTAAAGGCGGAATCGAATCCTCCGATACCTAACCTTCCTGATGCTCCTCTGGCGTTTCTCGATGAAGAAAAAAGCCGAATGTCTAGCCGGACAGTATCGAGGCTGCAAACCAAGCACTCAACCGATCGACGCCGCTCACCGCCAAAGCGGGGAGGCGAGTCGAGCGATTGACTCAACTCCCTCCTCGCGATTTAACTTCACCGGTGACCGGAAGCGAAGTCAAGTCGATTATCAAAAATCTTAAACCTCGGAAAGCCCCGGGCACCGATGGAATAAACAACCGCGTCATTAAAATCCTACCGGAACATTTATTTAATATCCTAGTCCTAATTTATAATGCAGCTCTTACCAAGGGTATTTTCCCAAACACTTGGAAGGACGCTGAAGTTATAGGGTTCCTCAAACCTGGCAAACCACCTGCACTCCCCAGTTCTTATCGTACCATTAGCCTCCTCAAGGGTTTCGGAAAAATATACGAACGTCTTGTCCTAGCTCGCTTATTAGATTTTATGAAATCTAAAGGGCTCCCTACCCCCATTCAATTCGGCTTTCGAGCCAAACACTCTTGCACTAATCAAATTTACCGCATCACGGAGAAAATTAAAGTCCGCTTAATACGAGGCCATCACACGGGAGCCTTTTCCTCGACGTGCGAAGGCGTTCGATAAAGTATGGCACGAAGGGCTTATATACAAGATTATATAAGCTCGGTGTGCAGACCAGTCTCGTACTCATCATACGAGACTTTTCTCAGGAATCGAACGTTCCGATACCGCCTGAGGGAACCAAATCATAGCTCGACCGGTCCGTGCCGGCGTACCCCAAGGCTCCGTATTAGGTCCAATCCTATTCACTCTATAAACTAACGACATCCCACAGCACCTGTCATTTAGACACCACCTTATTCGCGCTGACACTCATATCTCAACCAGTAGATGTCCTATCCTGTTAGTCAAAGACTCAATCGCAGCCAATATCCTAAGGAAATGGTTCCGGAAATGGAGAATAGTAATCAATCCTTCAAAAGCGCGCCATTTTGTTCACGACGAAAACCGTGCCTTCCTTCCAATGTCCGACACCTGATTGCCCTATCCCTTGGGTCAAACAGACCAAATACCTCGAGGGTAATCTTAGATAAATCTTGACATGGCCCGCACATTACGTGGGTCAGAAACAGAGCGGCTCTACGTCTTGGTCGACTCTTTCCACTAAACAATCCAAAAAGCAAGTTATCACTGCGCAATGAGTGTTGTTATACAAGACAGTCATACGTCCAATATTACACTATGCTCAGTCCGTCTTTGCACTGCAAACCGAACCACATTGACAAGCTTCAAGTCCTGCAAAATAGATTCATGCGCAGAGCCACTGGTGCGCTGTATCCTTCGCAACATTGACCTGCACCTGGATCTGAAATTGCCTACAATCAAACAGTACCTAAAACAAACTTCTATCCGATATTTCGACTCGGCTTCGCAACACCCAAACGACCTAGTTCGGAGCGCCGCCGTTTACGAACCAACAATTTCACTCGCTAAAAACGACATCCATCGAAGAGCGCGAAACGCGATTGCAGATTCGGACGATGTGATTACGATCGTGCAAGAACGTTTTAACTCACAAAGACGCAACACATCTTGTCCTCGCCGTCGAGGGCAAACAAATACACCGTATAACAGATATCGGCACGTACCAGGCCGATTCTCACCAACCAGATAGGGCGGTTATTAACTTTCCACTAATGAGTCCTAAAAAGCAACCTATCGAGCCGAGGTTCTGCCCACCGGGGCGCCCTCGATAAATGTTGCTAACGGGTATAGGCATGGACCTGACCAGTGGCTGATCGAGTCAAGGCTCGGCCCTCCTGGGCACCCTCGATCAAGCCCGCATACGGGATAAAGAAATGGCAGCCCGAGCCGAGGTCCCCCTTCAGGGGTCCCTCGGAGCTAAGCCACAGAATAGAGGTGAAGTCTGTGCACACTTAAAGTTGCACAGCCCCTCGAACCCGCCGGGTTGTAGCGGTCCACCAACGTGAGTCATCCGTAAAAAAAAAACGAACCATTAAATTAAAAAAAAAATATATCAAGTTACTTCAAGAATAAATAACATTATATGTCGTTACTATTAAGAAATAAAAAAAATTACAGATATGTAGGTTGTCGTCTAAATAAATTTTAACGTGAAAAAAGAAAGATAAAAGTTTACGAATTTTACGAAAGATTTTTACCAAATGTCATTTTGAAGTTATGTATATTTCCGCAGTCCGTCTTAAAACATGTCATTCATTTCTGCAAACCACTTCAGCGTGTTACCGTCCTTAACTTGAATCGTCGCACTTTTCAACACTTTAGTCATAATGCCTATATTAGTGTTTTGAAATATCTTCGACGTTAGCATAATTTGCATTAAAATTCTTTTGTTTCAACGCCGCTAAATTAAAAGTTAAATAAACCTATATGTATACATCTTAAATTGCATACTTTTTAAAATACTTGTCTCTCTTTATTTAAGTTTATAAAAGATCGTAGAAATATATATTAAAGTAAGTTTACTCTATGGAATAATTAACTTCCCTTTATACTTTTTAACTTTGAAATATAGTTGTGTGATAGTGGTAAATTTTAGTAACGGCTTCTTTCAAATTTTTCATAACGGATACATCTATTGTCATAAATAAAACAGAATAGAGGTTCAATGTTGACACTCTTTACGTATCATAGTGCACACGTAAATAGGCGCACTCTTAGTTCTCCGATAGGACGGAAATCAGACATGATCCAACAAAGAGACTTTAAACTTTTTACATGCCCATCTAATGCATCCTATATGTATCTAATGTATTCTTATTTTCCAGATAGTTAGGTGATCTACCTACATTGTACCTAAGTAGGAATTAGCTACAAACATTTGTCGAGTCCCCGCGAGATTACTGTTAGATTTTGGTCATATTTTTGTTAAAATTTCACTTGTTATCAAGCAAAAACTGCCAGGATTAGTGATAGTTGCGTTTGTTAAGTTTTTACTGAAAGATGTTTTTAATATTTTGTCGGTAATGATGTCATTGTTAGCAGTATAAAACGACAGTGTTTCAAGAAAAAAAATTAAAACATATTTTAAAATGATTTTTATTTTAGGTTTAATATTTATATCCATTTAACATATAAATGAAGTTGAAACAAAAAAATATGACTGTCTTATTACATAACTATTTTACGCTATATAAGCAGGTAACATCAAGCTCTTCCTACGAAATTGCGTCGCCTTATCTGCCATCGCAGTTTAAATCTCTGGTAACTTTTAAGGTATTTATTTATTGGTGGTGTATAACACGTTTTGTGTACGTCGAATGAATTTTTTTTAATATTATAATTTTTATGTGAATTTAAACTGTATTACCTTAAATAACTGCCTCCGTAGCCTAGTGCCATTGGCGTTTGCTTTAGAAACCGGAGGTCGTGGGTTCGAATCCTGCGGGGACTCAACAAATTTTCGTTGTTGTTTCCTAGTTGGTTAGGACAGTTTGGGCCGATCACCCAATTGTCTGAAAAGTAAGAGGATCCATGCGTCGGATGGGCATGTAAAAAAGTCGGTCCACCCAACAACCCGCATTGGACCAGCGTGGTGAGATACGGTCCAAAACCCCCTAATGGATAGGGGTGTGTTAGGGGAGGCCTATGTCCAGCAGTGGACTATCAAAGGCTGATGATGATGATGTTTACCTTAAATAAGCTTTGAATGAGCCTAATTGCAATATTTAAAAATGTTTACATTGAAATGCTTATTGTGCGTTATTCCTATAACATAAATTTAACGCAAATTTTGTTGTAGACCTATTCAAGGAGTACATTTGTAGAAGACATACCTAATGTCTATCGTTTACGGTTTTGGTAGCGTTTGTAAATTAATCGCACGGGGTTGTGATTTTTGGTGCCGTATTTTTTTTGTCTCAACTACTTATCAAAAAATTTGCATAAAAATATTTAAGAATATAATAAATAAAATTGGAGGGTCAGGAGCGGAGCAACGAGGTAACATATATGTAAAAGACACTTTACGAATTGAGTACCTCACTCTTTTGGGAAGTCAGTCAAAAATAGGCATACACGAGAACAAACATAGCATAGTAACAATAATTTATTTAAAGAGTTATTTGAAAATATTTATAAACATACAAAATTGCTTTTTTAATAAAAATAACACGCAGTTTATATACAAATTTTCATCAACATGTATTCCTTAGTTTTTAAAAAATTGCAACGTTGTCCACTACGCGATAGGTAAAATAGAACAATATATAAGATTTTTTTTTCTTTTGTGAAAACTGTGTAGGAATGCGTTTTTTGTCTTGTATATTGTTGTAAATTTCAGACCTAAAAGATATTGGAATCATAACAAATATATTGTTCTTTTTTCAATGGTATTTACATTTTTCATATTTCAGTTACATTTACATCAAATAATTTCGACAAAATCAAATACTGATTATGCTTACGTCTTGCTTTGCAATTTATTTTAAGATATTTAGTTCTTATTGTATCAGGCACCTACGACACTGAGTATAGTTTATCAGAAAATCAAAAGACAATTCACTATTGCGGAAAATTCTGGCCAGGGCGAAATAACAGATATAGCATTTTATTTGACTTAAACAAAATATTAGCACTCATTATCCCTACTTAGGTACTACTATTAGTAGGGATAATGATATATAGTAGAAAGTAGATCCGTATACATTTGTCAATTTTATCAATAGCTAGCAGGCAACAACAGAGCATTAATAATAGGCATGATGACAGTAATTAAAAACTACTAAAATACTGTATTTATTGAATAAAACTTGATGCTTGGAATATAAAATACGCATTGATGTTTTTTTGTTATTATTAAGTGTGATGAAGTGTGATGATATTTGTTAAGTGTGATTAATATATTTTTATAAAATAAAACTACAAAATAAGGCAATCCGCCATGATATCTTGAACACCAATCAGAGCGCATGACGTCACGCTTGTGTAAACGCATGCGCAATACGCACGAACATTATTATTGTTTGAATACCGAGTACTATTTGAGTGTGAATATTATTAATTCGAATATAAAATAACACGAATTATGGATCAAGGATTTACTAAGGCAAACAGCGCTAATTTGCCTAGAATCGACATAATAATGCTGGGAGAGTTTTGTTGAGATGAAACCTAACCTCGAAATAGATAGTTTATATTATTACATTTAAACCTCGTACAAATTATTATTACCAAATACTATATACTAGAATCTACAAAAGTGTGTAAAAACTTACGTCAAAGTGATCTACCACAAGAATAAAAGCGAATACTGGGCAATATTCCTTTTGAATCTCTCCATGCAAGTTTAAGCTACTTGTTTCGTATTGTTTTGTTTTGAGAAACGAACACAAATAGCTTATTAGGAGTTATTATGGATGTATTCTCATACTGAGGGCCCCACACACCTATACACTTTCGAATTCATATTTAATAAGACAAAATAACTAAATTTTTGCACTAGCGCAGCGCGTTTACATTTGATTACTAAAACGTGACGTCCAGCTACGACATGACTTTAACTAGCGTTTTAGGGGAAATTTAAATATTTTTCAATTAAATTATTTAAATTGCATTTTTTCTATTGAACCTTTAATTTCTGCAGAAATATGTCATTCATTGCAAATAGTATATATTTCTGGACATTATAGGTCCATTTTCCAATTATTATCATCATGCCTATTGTTTCGCATCAAGGTGCTATCAATTGGTAATTAAGTATGACAATATCATAAGTATACTTCTGAATAAAAATTAAGTTATTTAAATCATAACAAGCTGAAGCTTAAGTAATAACATTCTTTTTTAATTATCAAAGTGAATGTTAGTGTGACTCAGTGGCCATGGGACCCAGGAGCCCGACCAGGAGGACAAGATTCACAGCTCTTAGCGACGGCCTCGGTGTTGCTTTCTACCACTAGCACCGTTTCAGCCACAGAAGGAGGAGAAATCGACGAAACCATGCCAAATGTCTCCTCCTCCCAAGGCCCTTCCACACCGCATCAATGGTGCGGCCGCGCCAAATCTCGGAGGACATAGAGAGCGGCCTATGAACTAACGACACTTCTCTTTCTCCGGGACTCCTTGGTTGTAAAGGACAGGAAGTCCCTCGCATCCTCCTAGACGTATCCTTACGGGCTGAAAAAGCCCACTTAGAGCATCCTACTCTACGGCTGGACTTGCACCTCAGGCCAGTTAAGTTCGTCTTAGCTTCTTTGCAGCTAAGTGGCCGCAGGTAATAAGCCCCACCGCTATGACAAAGCGAGAACCTGTGCGAGGGGCTGTTGAAGCGGCCTCCTCCAAGGCCGGAATTATACCACAGTTCAATACCACAGTTCAGTCAGCTAGGTTCCTCTTAGCTTCTCCGCTACTGGACCAGGCCGCAAGTACTGAGTGCCACATGTACGACAAAGCGAGAACCTGTTCGAGGGAAATATTGTGCTCTAAACTGAGGTAATTTCCATAGCAATTCCTAAGCATATGGAAACCTAATAAATGATCAATACATACGACTTACTTTACTTTTGTAAATAAATAATTTTTTTACAGATACAAATACCTAGACGCGATATGAAATTTAAGTTCATCACGTAATATTTTTCCAGTGGAGAGAATCGAACCCACACCCTTGAAGCAACAGTCAGGGTGATTAACCAGTAAGTAAAGCGAGCCGTCATGCTATACATGCTCGTATTTTATATATTCGTGTAAAAGTACTACTTGATCCAAACGAAAATTAATGACTTCATAATATCAAGCGCATAATAGAAATTGCATCTTTAATCTATTTATTTATAATTAGATAATTTTCGTGCAGCCCTCAGTTTTATAAGTTGATTTGCAAATTCGCGCTTCAGTGATATACAAAATCCAATCTTTATCTGCAAAAGGCAAAATAGCATATAAAAAAATAAAAAAAAATACAATAATACAGGTGTATTCAACGTTTATAATAGAAATATTCAAATATCTTTAAAATTCGTCGAAGAAAAAGGTGGCGCTTTTAGCATGACAAATCCTTGTTAAGATTGAGGGCATAGTACGACCTTCGTCACGTTTTCGACATTTAGACACCCGTCTATAGCTCAGTTTGGTCAATAATGTTTAGTCATGAGGAATCGCGTATCATCATTTGATGTATCGTAGAAAACCACAATGGCTGCAATAATACATTGTTGAACAATACCAAAGACTAAAAAATGCCTATGTAAAATAAGGAATTATTATAAACTAGTACTAAATATTTAAAATGAAAAAAATGGCTGTCTGTAGGTGTGTTATGGCTAATCTCAAGCATGGCTAGTCCGATTTACTTGACACTTTCACTGGAAGGTTGCTGATGTAACTGGGAGTAACTTTGGCTACTCTTTATAAATACAATTTTTTTCATAAATTTCCGGATCAAGTTGCAGGCAACAGCTAGTTTAACAGTAAAATTTAAATATTAAAGAAATTTATATATAATAATATACAAGAACAATACTTTCTTTTAAAGAGTAAATTTATTTTTTCTTTAAATTTTCACAATAAACTGACTTCACAGAACTGTTGAGCTCAATTTTGGCTTTAGGAGCTCTCGACACGGTTCCCTATACGCCTAAAAAATTTACGCTAAAAAATTTCTGACCACTCCCCTATGTGCTCCCGTTCAGGTCAAAATTTTGGAATATTCATTTTACCATTATTGCTGTTGTAACTTTAATAAAAATAAAATAAATTTATTTTTGTAAAATAAACAGTATATTCTCTAAAAAAATACTCTTTTACACACTTTTTTTACATTTAAATAGGTTTTGGACTTAATATTTGTTTGCATTTCACTTGGATATTTTGAGTTTATATCTTTGTTACATGATTTCATTAAACATTGCTGTTTTATTGATAATCTTAAAAATAATAATTTCAGCAAATATCTCATTTAATATAAAAAGAAAAACCTATTTCTATGCTACCTTTGTATCGCAATCCTTATCTCTAATTCTTGAATTTGTAACGAATATTTTAAAAACACATGACATATGTGTTTTTCAAATATTCGTTACAAATTTGCGAACATTATTCCTTGATGAAAAGCTGTAAATAAAAAACGTACTATATGAATACGAGCTCCACTGTAGCCTCAGTAAAAGTATGTAGCTCTGTATATTTTATAATAGACTTGTGGACTTCCAGCTAAAACACATATATTTTTTTTTGGTAAAGAAATATCATTAGTACACGTATAAAAATGAGATGAAAGTCGTTATATGGTTTTACCTTGAGTGGATTATTATAATTTTTTTTTGTTATAAATGTAGCCTGTAACTACTGTATTGTTAAGTGATAATTTGGCTTTTGTAATGAAAAAAGAATTTAATAAAATCCATCATAAAGTAGTTTTTGTGTATATTCGTAACACAAGAAAATACAAATCATTATTGATATGGATAAAACTCAAGGAAATGTGATTTGCTCTAAACAATATGAAGATTCTGTAAACTAATACTGAAGAAGAATCATTAATCTTTATTGGAAATATGTGATTATTGCTGATACTTTGCGGGATTTGACTAAGATGAATGCGTAGAAGAACTTTTAATATTATTCTTGGTATAGTATTCAGTTTCAGTATCTCCCCTAAAAGTATAAATTATTACGTGGCACAATACTATTGTACAATCGAAGACTTTTTAATCTAAAATTGGTGATTATTGCTTTTGCTACAGTATTTTTTTATTTTCTTACACTAACTAAGATGACAAGGCTGGCCCGTTTGACGATACAGTTTATACGATAAATACTAAAATTATAAATATTTTATCAAATGGTTGCAATCAACCATTGATAAAGATTTTTTCCACGGGTTTTTGAAAACTGTAATTTAATTGTACAAAAATGCTTATTAGGATCATCATCAGCCTGTGCTAGTCCACTGCTGGACATAGGCCTTCCCGAATACATCCTTTAGGGTGTTTTTATACCGTATCCCACTAAATGCTTCCGCTTATTATGATAGGTTCTTCAAAATTTTTAGTCATCAACGCCCATAGACTTTGGCAATACCAGGCGTAGCACAACAAAGAATGTTCAGTCTTGTTTACCCTGTAAAGTCTCTGGATACGGTGCCCTTCAATTCGGAACACAGTAGTGTACACTTGTGTACGTTTTGCCACAAAGTACAAGTGTTCACACTTGTACTTTGTGAGAAAAAAAGAACATATTTTATTCCAAGTACCATAATCATAATAAAAACAAAATAACTTGAAAAGTTGCGGGTTTCTACTTACCTCTTACTAACTTGGGGAAAAGCCACGGTAGTGTTATTGTGACGCAAACGGTAGTGTAAACACTACGTTATACAACTGTTAGTGTCCTAATAGCACTACCGTGCTTCCAGTTGGAAGAATACTGTTCGGACATCATCAGCCTTTCATTAATAACCTCAAAAAATAGCAACAATACTTAATCTGCTTTTTTAATCTTTTATGTGATTATGATTATTTATAACATTGAAGTAAACTTATACTTAAAATCATACTATACTTGACCGAGAAATTTATTAAAATATGTACTAAATACAATGTATGTTCACATATCGTATAAAAATGTTTTTCTCGTAAAAGGTATTCACGTTCCACTAGTCTGTTCCTGTGTCGCCAAATTGCTTCAACTTCCCGTCTACATATTTATCGGTCAGGGCATTGCTCACAACATATTTCACGCAACTGTATAACAAAAAAAATTCAATATATTGCAAAATGTTACAGTAAAAGTTTCGAATTTTAATACTAAATATGTACGTTTATGTATTGAAACCATTTTAAATTAAATTTCAGTATAGTTTTATAATATATACGTTAAGATTTAAAAAATATGTGTATATTATAAAATATTAACAAATTATTTAATTTGAATTCCAATAGTTAACTAATATGTATAGTAGCTAAGTGTGAAACAAAAATAATTTTACAATCAGATATCGTATTTTTTTAATTTAACTAAACGTTTTTGTTGTTTATTGATTAAATCGGTTCCTGTTCTCTAGAAAATATGTTGTAAGTTATGTTGTGTTTGCCTTTAATTTAAATGTGTATATAAACTGTAAGAGATTTATTATATCCATTAGTTGTAATGACTTGTATGTATTTAGTTGGTAAGCCTTATTAAATAAATAAATAAATAAATAAAAAGTTATTTTAACTGACTGCTTAAAAGTACGTCGGTACTCAATTCAGAACGTACGTTTTTTTATGTAAATACACGTCACCTCGGTTTTCTACTCCTGGGTAGATTGTAGTGTTTAGATATTTTATGTTTAAAAGTTGGCACTTCTCGGGTGGTCCAATTTAAAACTGCAAACATTTTATATTGAATTTATGATCGATATTACCCTGACTAACAAAAATAACACAAAGATGTTTCTTAGCAGGTTTCGGATCCACAATTTTCAATCAAGGGTAACTAGTTCAACTAAGCTAAGGAAGCAGCTATGTTATAAAAAGCAAATGGTGGAAATAATTAACGTTATTGCAAATGCAGCAGAGCATAACCTAGGGTTGCACTTCGGCAAACAAAATAAGCAATAATTGTAACCATCAATGTCAGGTCAGGCAAATATAAACACATATTATGTGGCTTATGTATTGTTTTATTACTGCATTCGATTTTCGAATTTACTAAATCGCGGATCTATATTAATTGCATGATTTTAATAGAATAAGGGTTTTGAGAAGCCATTGGTTTGTTTTGTCTCGTAGATTTTACTAACAGGGCTTTTTGTTGCCATCACTCTATGAATATAATAAATTTTGATCGTTAATTGCCCTTATTAGAAAAATAGGTAGTTAAACCGTTTCTCACAAACTAGAAAGTACGATTACGTAAATCATATACTATTATTAACCATTGCTGGGATTAGCAAAATATTTTTTTTATCGTAAACGAAGGCAGACGAGCAGTAAAGCCTTCTGAGGGAAATCAATGGTCGTGGTACGAGCCTCAGATTCTTCATTAATTTGATGATAGGAAAAAAATAATCAATCATATTTAATTTATTAATAAAATTTAAAATAAAATATCATGTTTCCACACAAGTTTGGTTTTAATTTCTAAAACTAATCATCATCATCATCAGCCTGTGTTAGTTCTGCTGGATGTAAGCCTCCTCTAATGCAAGCATTCTCCATTAGGGTGATTTGGTACGTATGACATTACATAAATTTTTACATGCCCATCCGACGCATTGATCATCTTCCTATTTAGACAAATGGGTGATCAGCCAAACTCTAACCAATTTTAAAATTTGTGTTTCCCAGATTCGAACCAACGACCTCCGGTTTCTACAGCCACGCCCTTACCACACTAAGCTACGGAAAACATACAAAAATCAAATTTGTCTTTCAATTAAAGTCTTATTTATTCGTTATGAATAGCAGTTGAGTAGCTGTCACTCGTATTGGAATGGACAAAGAGGTTATTGATAAGCTGCAATCGTGGTGGTGCCGGAAGCGCGCCATCGACGGACTTGTTGGTATTTCTTTAGCCGGTATCAATTTGGAAGCAGAATGCAAATAATAAAGAAAAAGTCTACAAAATAATACTTGTAGATTGAAATAAAATGTTAACTGTTATTCTTTTAAGTTGTTCAGATACATATTAAACAGCCTCGTGGTATTGGCATGTGCCTTAGAAACCGAAGGTTGTGGGTTCGAACCCTGCGGAACTTAAAAAATTTGTTGTTGAATGGGCACGTAAAGAGTCTGCTTACCACCAACCCGCATTGGATAAGCGTGGTGGGATACAATCCAAAAACCCCCTAATGGAAAAGGCATGCATTAGTGGAGGCCTATGTCCAGCAGTGGACTAATATAGGCTATAGATGGTGACTCTAAAGATAAGTGTTCGTTTTTCTCATAACATTATAAAATTAAACGTAAATTTCTCTAGCTCCAGTGGCAGCACAAAATCAATGCATTAAATAACTAATTATTAATCAATGTTAACTTGAAATCTAGTAAAAATATCCTTAAGGATTAAAAAGCAAAATATTGACTGCATCAGAAGAAAAATTAGTATTTTAAACTTTCTATACAGCAAAGATGAGCGTTGTTTTTTGAAGCTTAAATCGCTTAAGAGTAGGCACATTGATAGGGGCCTTACAAATGGTTTTGTAGACACATCCCTTGAGTGTTCATCATACAAAACCTACCCTGCAACTTCTATTGCTTGATACTAGTGATGAACAAATCATGAATTGCATGTTATAGTGGGCGAATAATTACGCAAGCAAGAAAATATTTAAAAAAAATCAGTAATATTTAAAAACTTATAACTATAGGTGTATTTTAGTTAAGAAATTGCCTATGTTATAGTGTGAAAACGAATAAATGAAGTGGCTTTTGATAACTTTAAGGCACAAACGTAGATATATTAAAAAATAGTACGAACGCTACAATACAATAAAAATAACATAATTAATATTGATCTCTAACAATTATTAACACTATAACTAACATATTTTATTAAGACATTTTAAGCAAAATATGGACAGCCATTCAAGTAAGCGAGAACGGAAAAACTTTTAAGAAATGATTCACAACCATTTTGAAAGTAAATTCTAAGTTTTGAAAGTACAATATTAAATAATTCATAACGTGATTCCCGTCTATAACACAAGAAGTTATTTGGTAATTTCAGGTGTCTAGAATCCGAAGCGAGCAATTTTCACAACGCTTTGGGTTTCATCATCATCATCAGCATATGTTAGTCTACTGCTGGACATAAACTACCCCTGATGCATGCCTTCTCCATTAGGGATTACAATAAACGCGATAAATCAGTGAAAAAAAAGTGGATTTAAAGTATTTATTATTTGAACTAAATAAATTTGTTTTTTGAGCAAAAACGAGTAAGGTTGTGAATAATGATGTGTATTTATAAGAAATTAGTAACGCGTGTCAAAATTCATGACGGCAGTATCACGGGTAAATTGTTGCTATATGTTTTATGCGATCTTTATCCTTTCGGCAGCATTGTCACATTACAGAACACTCCATCGTTTCTTTTTTGTTATCATTATATATTTGAACAGATTTTGTCTAAAAGTAAAAGATGTTATCGTATATTTACTAATTTTAAGCGATTAGAATATAACATCAAGTCCTTAGTCCATCCAAGCATTTTTACTAGGTTTATAAAAATTATTAGCAATAATAGAAATGACAATCGAAAAAATTGTACATTATTACTAAGGAATTATTATTACGAAGTAAGGATATTTAAAACACATATTTTTTTAAGTATTCTTTGCCACAGAAATAATAGTGGTACCACCCCAGCAGACCCCTAAAAAAGGGTACCTACCACCTTTAATTATTTTCTTTTATGAATTTGCATTTAAGGATTAGCTACTAAGTTATTATATCAACATTAATAAAAAGCATTTGTTATTTTTGCACAGGTACAAAAAATACATAATTAATCTCTTTGCCAAAGTTAATCTTGAAGAAAGCTGGTAATATAAATGCCTAATACTGTAATGAACAAAGATTATTGGTTTAATTAAGCTACCTGCTGTAACTGAACGTATTTAACAGAATTGAAAATATGTGTAAATACGTTACCTTGATCATTCATGAGTAATGAGACCTCTTTTTTTAACATTCAAGTCACAAACATTGATCAGTTATATGATTCTACAAAATTCAAACTAGAATAAAATACGGTCCATTTCAAACTTTCGTGTTAAGTCTAGACCAGCTTTATAAAAAATATTCTCCGAGAAATGTCGGAACCCAGCATTGGTAAAAGTAATATCTACACGAGGCAGTCTTTTACGTAATTTTTGACGTTTTCTTTCTTCGTTGAATCATAATTGAATTTTTGCAAAAGAAAAGATTGTTACTCGTTGTTAATTTATTCGCTTTTATCACAATGTATCCCGAGCCAATTAAAATATTGAATTAATATATAAATATTTTTACAATGAAGATGACACCTTCTAAACTCTATATAACTATGCGCTTGCGTAGTTTATTGTAGACCAATTCATTAAGTGCAAATACCTACGACAAGGTTTAAATCCATCTTTTAAGGTTTAGCCAACATTTGTAATTTGACAGGTTACGATACGATTGCCCACAAGGCCACGTTGAGTTGTGTGTGGCAAGGCTGTGTTGCTTTTTTAATATCTTTTCAATTACTTATTAATTACCTTTATTTTATGAAAACAATATTTTGAAAGTGTAAAACACAAAATACTTTCTGCGACGTAAGCTCTGGAAAAAAACTTTTAATCAATACTTCTATAAACCCCCTAATGGATAGGGGGTGTATTAGGGGAGGCCTATGTCCAGCAGTGGACTATTAAAGGCTGATTATGATGATGATAATGATAATAATAATACTTCTATATCAAAATATCTATTAGGTACGCTTACTATACCCATAACAAGTTATTCCATTTTTAAACTCGTTTAAAAGCTATTTTGTTACACCTCATGTAATAAAATAATATAAGCATGTTTTTAGATCCGCATCAAATACGTTCTTAGTATACTAATGACACAATAAACGTAATAGCTTAAATATTTATAAATCTTTATAATGTAAACGTCATTTTAATTATAAAAATCACTTTTATATAAATATTTTAGAAAACAAGGGATACATTTAAAGCATTAAGATGATGCGGAATTGAGAGATGTTGTATGACATTGAGTGTGCCGCTATTTCTGTGAAAGAATTCGACAACCATTTAAAAACTCTTGTAAAACCTGAAGAAAATGTTCGAATAGATAATAAACTTAAACTAAATTATATTCAGCAGATTTAAATAAATAATCGTAGGTATTGCATACCTAAATTAAAAAAGTAAGTACAAATTTTGTTAACCTTTTTTAAATGTAATAATAATGTTCTTGGGCGCCGTTTTCAAGGATTTTTTCAGTACAGATGTCAGTTCCAAAAAAAAATGTATGCATTACCCCACATAAAATAGCATTCCTAGGGAAAGGAAGGGTAATGTAGTTTTAAATGCTACAAGATTGATGCTACTTTATCTTGCCAATACTTTATTTTTAGAATTATGACAACAAATATTCAGTCACAATTATAAAATTTTAGGAAATTTGTTTAAATAAGACCGTTGTATAAAATATCTGTAGGTACTGACGATATTAAATTTTTTTCAAAATATATTTTTTATAATTTAAACATAATAACATATTAATATTGTTTTTAAGTATTATATTTTTCTAGATAGTCCCTTGATTAAAAGGTTATCTACCGTTTAAATAAAAAGTAAAGTGCCTGGAATGTTTCTATAAGTCCACAATAAAAAAGCAACCAGTATAGTCTATTCATTTTGCAATTAAAGAGAGGCACTCAAACCGATTTCTAGGGTTTTAAGAATACTTGTGTGCACTGATCATGTACCAATCAGGAGCTTCACTAACAAAAGCCCTTATACCGTTTAAGCTTATCCATTCATAATAGTTACCACTTAGTAAATTAAAAAGTTACGAGCATATTTGTTTAAAGAAAGTTAATTTTTCAACACAAATATTATTTATTTTTTTCTTTCGACTTTACGACGAACAGATAGTTCAGTTTTGTATAATTTTGTGTCTCATGTTTTCTTCTCGTGTAAATGCAAAGTAATTGCGAAATAATTAGCTTTCATAAAATTTCTTTGGAAAATATATTATGTTATTGTGCTTGTAACATTCCTGTTCCACCTTGATATGAACTTTTCGAAGTGTTACTAGCTTGAAAGTTCTTTGAAAGACCTCAACTGCCAAATGCATAATGAGTTATTTCAATTTAGCCCAACTTTCAATTTAAAAGTTTAGCAACAAAACTTTTGATAAATCTTTACTCGTGGAAAGCTACTTGAACCTCTTTTACATAATTTGTTTATAAATAAGAAACACTTTCTTTGGTAGTCTATATAGGAAAAAAATTATCTCAGTTTTGACATTACGACTAAAATGATTATTTAAGCATTAGATAAGCTAATAGGCTAATTTTGGTCATAAAATTACGTTCATATATAAAACTGAAATCTGAAAGCTGGATATTCTCTACAAACTAAGACGTCTTTAATAGATGCCAAAACAAAATTTATGGACAAAATATATTGTTGTTTTATTTGATAACCTCAAGTCGTATTTGAGTGAAATAATATTTTGATACTATAAAATAATTGTGCAATTCCAATGCTTTCAAGTTAATTTATTTGTAACATTTACAAAATACATTGTACATTATTCGGGAATAACTGTTCTGTACAATGTTATGCGTTGTTCATTGCGGTAACCTGACGTAACGTCCTAAGCACAGATATCTTACATATGACATTAAAGTAGAGGGATTTAGGAATATACCCATCTTGGTACATGGAAAAACAATTTTACATTTAGTTAAAACAAGCTTGACCAATTCTTAATCCGTAAAAACAACAAAAGTTAAGCGTGTTTAATAATCGTATTTAGATTTTTGAAAACAGTATTTATAAATTAATCAGTTACGATTGATGGTGTGATCTTGTAGATTTTGCTAATGACTCAGTATAACTCAAATTGCTATATATAGCGAGGCTTCGAGGTGAGAGCAAGGTTAGAAAAGATAGATATTATATTTATTAATGTGATTGTACACTGATACGAACTGCTTTCAAAATATACTTTGTTATTTAATATCATTTAGTTCTGAGACATTATTGTTTTTATTGTCACGTAATTTTCATTTCATAAATAAACTCTTCGGCATTTGCAGTGAAGTACTAAAACTTTAAAATAATTGACGTGAACAGAATGTTCGCTTCTGCAGATTTTCGTCCAGATAAAAATTTTATACATAAAATTGTAATATTCATAATTTAATTGTAAAAGGTGAAAAAATGGCTCCGACAGTAGATCAGAAGCGTTTTACATCAGATCTGTAGATATCGTTTTCTTAAACGACAATTGAAAAGCATGGACTACTATTTTAAATAAAATAAACATTTTAAGTTGGTACTAGTGAACTAGCACTATTTTATTTAGTACTAATTTGATACCTTGCTTTAAACTGGATTTTATTAATTCTTAAACGCGAACGGAAAGAGTATGTGAAACTATCTGAACAATATAGAACTGATGATATACCTACTTAAATTGTAATGGTGGAAATCACTTTCTCAGGTCGCTGTAATATATTCACGTCGGTATGCCTTGTAATAGTTTTTAACGATTCAAGAACAATCTAGCTCTTGAAAAGAAAGAAGTAGAGGACTATTAAAAGCTCAGCCTTTAGAGTCTCTATTCTCTGTCTGTGATGCCTATCCATGTTGTAATTTTTGGTGTACTAACGGAGCAGACACCACATCATCCCTCAACAGCCCTTTTCTAGACGGATCTTCATATCTTCTACTTTCTCATTACATCTGCGAAGCTTTGTGATTTTTAGTTTTTTTATAGCAGTATACCCAGCGAGAAAGAGATAAAAGAAAGACAGTAAGTCGAGAATGTAAAGCTATCCATTAAATACAAAAGTTAAACGTATCTATAAATGAAAAAACAAACATTGGAAACTGATAAGCGTATAACACAATTTCAGGTCACGGTTCGGTCGGTAAACACGATCGGTATCCAATCGTCTTGCGAGATAATTTGCGCTTCAAATCCATGTGACTTATTTTATAGAACAAAAACAAAGAAGTCGATGTTCGCAAGATGATCGCAAAGGTTTCTCTCTTCTCTCGATTCGATTCTATCATTTGCGGATTAAGTTTAGAAGGAGCAAATTGAATTTTCTTCCTTTTTTCCATCATTGATGGATGTACTTTCAGCATATAAGAATGAAATATTTCTCATTAACAGCTGCTAACTATAACATTTTTGGCTTATTCAAAAATCGTCCAATGATATTCAGTCGCAACAGAGACCTATACGTGTATATCAGACCTACGCACATATTCTGCGAACGTGGTAAACTTATTAAAATCACTGTTCATGACGTCATATAACACAGTCACCATAACAAATATTACAACAAATGGAATTGGATTTTAAAGCTCGATCAGTCATCGCAGACTCGTTGAACCAATGAATTTGCATGAAAGCAAAAGCAACCAGCAATGTGTTCTAAGCATACTGCAATTATCTTCAAGATTTGATAAGATTGTCTTTAATATATCGCGCTTTCAGTGAAAACGAAGATATTTAAGCGACTACAACTAAATTCTGTACACTGGATGTTATATGACGATGAAAACGCATTCCTTGGTTGTTATTTGCACAAGATTTGCTCTTTACATCAGTGTGAACTTGGATTTTGATGCATGACAATCATCAGCTGAATTTATGCTTAAGGTACTACGAAGATTAGACTAGTTTCACTGTGTTTGGAATTTTCACGACCTCTTACAATCAAAATTCTTGTTGACTGGTGAAGTTTGTGACATCTTATCTTATGTCAAAACAACATAACCTTACGTTTTGTGGCTAGTTAGAAATATGCCTTAGCTAAGCTTGCCCAAAATAGTTTATCCTGGTTACCAAGGCCAGATGCCGCCCATTATCAGCTAAATCTAATTAAATTATAAGGGATAAATTTTCTGGACGCAATTTATAACAATTAACGTAGCTTAGCCTAGGTAATGAGTTAGGCTTAGCTAGGTCAATTGGTTATTCAGTACTTTTTTTTTCATTAAAATTTAATTATTGCAATATTATATGGGAAAATCAATATAACTATTTGATATTAAGAGATCTTAAGTTTAATTTTTAAGTTATTTGTTTTCCATATGAATATTTGATTTCTTTTATGGATTATTTTAAAAACAGACAACGGCTAAAGCAAATCAAACCATAGAATATCACTTTTATGAGATTTTTGCCAGTATGACATTTATATTTTTATCAAAATTTAAAACCACAAGTGTTTCAGTGTTTATAACTTTAGGTACAGATGAAACTCATTTTAAGTCCATTTTACTTTTTAAGGATGTCTCCTCAAAGCACATATCTTGATGCAACAGGCAAACGTGAAAAGCGCTAAAAGGCTATTAAAAGTTAAGAAAGAAGAAATTCTGCATAAGAAACTTTCAAGCAAACTTTAAAGATGATATATGCAGTTCTGCCTTGTTCTTTTGGTGATAATTCAAGGTAAATTAAGTAAAATATACTTTTAAAATCTTCATAAAAGCTTCTTATTTTATTTCTGAAATATTTATTATTTTTTTATTTCTTAGATTTTAGAATCAAATAAATTGTAATAAATGTGTCGGTTACTTAATTTTAAGCTAATTATTGTTTTTTAAACTTACTTTATCCATTCAATGTGATAACTTCTGACTTCTATTCTTAATTTTAACTTATATTGTTATTTGAGTACCTATTCCAAATAAGTATAAAATATATAGTAGCATCTAAGTTAGCGATTTAAAAACCAATTCACTTACACCTCTCTAGTAAATATCATAACTATTGATATATAATATTATATGTATGTGGGTATGTATTGTATATTGAGTCATAAGCGATTTGGCTCATAAGCTATAAGCAAATACACTATCCTTAGTTTAACTAGTAATAATAATATTAAAGGAGGATGGAAAAGAATAATTAAAAGTTATAGAATAGCGAAACTTTACCGGGCTGTTAAGAAAAACTATTAGTTATTAAAATTGCCCGATGGATATTAATTTATGATAAAAATATGCTGTTAGATACCTTGGTATCGAATATATTGTATTAAACGATTATAAAATTGAAACAAAAAAATACTGTGTTACCAAACATTTGTATGCCTTTTCGATTATAGAAAGTTGCAAAAGAATCAATCTTTACAAATATCAACGTACTTCGCGTTTGAATGAGATTACATTTAAACTTTGCTTCAAATATTTTTCAAACTTGCATACTTTTACCGGTGATGATGATACGTTCAGTTACAAATTAAATTTATGTTAAAGTAAATTTTTATTATAATATAAAACACATCATTAGGCTATGCTAGTCCACTGCTGGACTATGCTAGGTTGTCTTAAAAGTAAGATGATCCATGCATCGGATTACCCAATAGTAATCGGCCCAAATTGCCCTAACCAACTAGAAAACAACAAATAAAATTTGTTGAGTCCTCGCAGGATTCGAACCCACGACCTCCGGTTTCAAATGCTTACGCCCATACCACTAGGCTGCGGAGGCAGTTAGTTGGACATTATTTGAAAATATAATTATGGTTTTGTAGTTTTTTTTTCGCGTTTTGGCCATATTCGCGTTTACAGTGAATATTAAATATAGCATAGAATATCGTAGTAATATGACGCGAAGGCTCATTACTCTGCACCTTTGTTAACGGTAAAGGGGTAAAGGTTAAAGTAAGGAGGAACATGTCTACTACTTACTGCTATAGGTCCTCCCCAAATTTTGGGTACTTTCAGATGTACTCATAAGACATAAAGTGCAATTCATCTTCTAGTGACTATTTCATAGGGAAGTTATGATTATATTCCTAATGACATAATAATATCTTTCGGGTAATCCAAAAATGTTTCAAGCCAACACACTGTCTAGTAACGCAGGTTGAATGACTGCAAAGACAGATTTGTCTAACCCTAAAAAAATAATCTCTTTATGTTTCAAATATGATACAGTTTATGCTTAATTATTTTCTAAAACAGTACCTGTTCTAACCTAGCATAAAGAGATATGTCAAATTTAATTTAATAAATATAATTTGACAATTAACCAGCTAGTTGGTACTTTTAACAAATAAGTTAATGTGTAAATTACTAACAATTACCAGCAACCTGCAGTGCGCACATAAAAATTAATTCAGGTCAAAATCACCGCGGCCGCGTTTTAAAGCGTTAACGCAACTTTTAAATATTGCACTCGACATCATGTACTGACCTCGCTCTGGAATCAGACTGACTAACGAACCGCCTTTGTAAGTTAAACCGGAGGCAACCTGGAATATGAATGACTGCGAATAATTTAATATTTAGGACGTTTGAGTAAAATATAAGGAATAAAATAAATACGAACGCATGAATTTATTTCAATGAAATTTATTTCATTTTTGTATATATTTTTATTATATAATGTAAAAGAGAAATGTTTTAGAGAAGTTTATATTGTTTACCAAAGAAATTGTAACCTGCCATTACCCAAAAGGAGCTTTGAAATATTTAGTTTATTTAGAACAATATAATGATTGACTTATATTTTCCATTTATGTTCGCTGTTTACTTTTCATTTTATTTGAACAATAAAATCGTTCATAATTTCTTAAAGACAAAGCGCTATAAATTTTAACATATAGAACAAATACACCATAATTTTGACTTTTTACTCGGCAGAAAATCCCGAGGTCTTAAAAAATAAATAAAATTCGCATAAAACCATTGTTACCTTAACAAAATAATTTAATCATTGCGTAATTACCGAACTACTAAGTTAGTTATGCGGGCTGTTAGAGAGAATCACACGAGCTGATAAGATAGTTGGAAAGTTTGTGATTATTGCGAAGTAAGATTGTGATATCACAGTAACACGTGATGGCGTTCAAAAAACAGATCTTCTAATTTATTTCAATAAACATTTATTGTTTAAATAAATAAACAATAAAAATATTACGCAAGTATAGGTATAATTATATTCTAAAATAGTGAAATAAAAACAAATCGATTAAAGTAATTATTCAATGACAGAAATTCTTGTTTTATTTCCAGTATGGCCACGCTGCTTTGTATTATTTAGGAGTATAGAGCGTGAAATTTAACGTCAATAATAACTAGATTTTTGATGATTTAGATTTTTTGTAATTTGACCAATCACATTGTTTGCATCTGTTGTTTTACATAGTGTAAACATATATTTAATGTTATAATATTTTGATTCATATAAAACTCACAAGAATTTGAAAAAATAATGAGTAAATTCAACATAATTTACCAAAAATGTTAACTAAATGAAACTGATAATTTTTTTACAAATGTCTTCAAAAGTAAAAAATTAAGAAAATTATCTATTTCAAAAAGACTAAGTCTTAGTATCCATACGAAATTCAATAATCCTTTAGTTTAATCTAAGTTAGGTCAGCTGTTCTGCACGCGCCCTGGATCCCGATAGCATTCCAAAACTGGCACTGGCCCTAGACGACGTCCTAGAGCCCAGAGTGACAGCAATGTTTTTTTCCCATCTGGCTCAAGCCTTAATACCACAGAGGTGGAATACAGGCAGACTTGTCCTCATTCAAAGGGAGGAGCGTCCTGCGGACTCACCCTCCACTTACAGACCGATTATGCAGCTGGACGTCGTAAAAACACTCTTTGAGAAAATTGCGGCAGCCCGCGATATGCTCCAGATGATGGACGATGGCATATTGACCCAAATTTGGGTCGATATGATCCTGTTGATGTCGACCATCCACGTGCTGCGGGTCATGTCCCTTGCCCAGGATGCGGTGTCCTAGGATGAGGTGTTTTACCAACGCATTTAACACTCTGCACTGGGCCTGCATAAAGAAGGCGCGCTGATTCCACGGGGTGCCTTCTACCTACGTGGCAGCAATATCAAGGGTGTCGACGTCACTTGTTACGCGGACGACATCCTCGTCATGCCCGTGGCACCAATTTTTGCAGGGCTGCGATTCTTGATTCACTGCCAGGCTCAAGCCCAAAGGCGCACCCGGCGGCTAGGACTACAGGTGGTGCTGTGAAAATCCGAGGCCCTGTACTTTTACGGGACTCAGAACGCGCCACCTGCGGACACCACCATCATCGTTTGCGGCGTCTGCTGACGATGAAATATTTCGGCCTAGTCCTAGACCGCGCAATGGAGGTTTTGCACCCATTTTGAGCGCCTTGCGCCTCGAGTGGCGCGAGCAGCAGCAGCTCTCGGGAGACTGATCCCCAACATTTGTGAACCCAGTACCTCTTGTCGCCGCCTGTACGTTGGGGTCGTCAGGTCTGTGCTCCTGTACAGAGCACCCGTGTAGGCCGACACCGTCCAAAAGGAGTATACTTCGCTACTGAGAAGAATTCGGAGGGTTTTCGCGATCCGGGCCGTACGGGCTATCGGACCATCTCCGGTGAGGCGGTGTGCATGTTAGCTGGCTCTTTGCATGCTGCATGCTTTCCAAGGACCTAGATTCAGAAATCCTCACTCTTCTTCTGTCGCGAGAAGACGAGGTTACGGGGCAACAGACCAGCCCCAGAAGAAATAAGGGGGCGCAGAGATGAATTGCGCTCTCATACTAAACAGGAATGGGAGTTGCGGCTGGAACACCCCAGCGCAGACCGTCGAACATTAGAGGCCATATGCCTCGTTCTAAAGTGCTGGCTGGAAAGAGGACACGGCTCCCTAACATTCCATTTTCTCTCAGGGCACGGCTGTTTCGGGAGATACCTGCCGCGTGTTCGGTAGGAAGAGAAGTGCCACCAGTGTGGTGTATGTGCGGAGGAGACGGCCCAGCATGAGCAACGGCGAAAGCTGCGTAGCGTCGTGGGGCACGACCTTTCGCTTCCTGCAGTAGTGCGCAGGATATTAGAGAGCGATAGGTCGTGGAGCACCGTCCTTAAGTTCTGCGAGTATGTGATGGTCCGGAGGAAGCCGCGAAAGAGACAAGGGAGCCAACAGCACCCTGGGTATCAGCACACTAAGCCCCTGGGGGGTCGGCAAGAGGGTCTCCACCACTAAGAGAATGGCTCCAGAGGGTCTCCGGATAAAATATCACTAAACTATGGATACGAAATACGTATAGGCGTGTGGCTTAGAAACCGGGAGTCGTGGGTTCCGAATCCTGCGGGACTCAACAAATTTTCATTGTTGTTTCCTAGTTGGTTAGGGCAATTTAGGGCCAAACACCCAATTGTCTGAAAAGTAGATGATCCGTGCGTCGGATGGGCATGTAAAAGTCGGTCCACCCACCAACCCGCATTGGACCAGCGTGGTGGGATACGGTCCAAAACCCTCTAATGGATAGGGTGTATTGAGAGGCCATGTCCAGCAGTGGACTATCACAGCCTGATGATGAATGGATACGAAAATATTTTAAAAAATGTTATGAACAGTATAGTTTTACAGAGTCTCTCCACAAGTGATGCAGGTAACTGCCAGATGTTCAAAGCGTACACGATCCTTGGAAAGCGTCGCAGGATGGATGTAAGTTTTTCTTATTATCTATGGTCATCAATAATGTAAATTTCATTTTGATCGAGTTATGTTTACCGGTTCTTTTCAGGTCACCGGCACCCTTTTTTAACTGGTGGTAGCATTGTTGACGATTATTAAGCTATACTTCTATGATGAATAGATATGTTCGACATTGAATTTAAAGTTGACTAGTTCAGGAATGAACAATATACTGAAAAACCTTTTTAGACTTTGGTTATTTACGCAACACAGATTTTACTAATGCGAATACCACTAGTTTAGTAGGTAAATTAAATAATACTTAAAATAATATGTATCATGAGACAATATGATTACAATATCATATTATAAATTAAAGCAAACAAACATCGCATATCTGTTATGTTTATTGGGTTGATTAAACTATTTATCAGGTGAGCTGCTTTTAAATAGCTTACTTTTGACTTCCAAAATACAATACAGATAAAATACAGGAGTCCTATTGCGACCTAATACTACGTATTACTATATTTACGTTGTAAAAGAAAAATAAATAATTAAATAAATTATCATAAGTCTTGATGAGAGTATAAGCTATATAATTTTATGCTTCTTCGTTTTCTTTTTCCTCGTTTTTTCTATATTTCGCCAAAATAATACAGGCTCAGTAAATAACGTAACTAATGGAGCGAACATGGAAATCTTGTAATTATTACGCCATTCAACACTCATATTACATTATATAAAATTATATAAAAAATTTAATTCATATGAAATTTAATGTCTTTTTTACGTTGTAAAGAAATATTTCGAGCAGATATTATGGTCATGTGAATCTTAATTGTCATCAAAAATACAATATATATAGCCCTAACTTTCTTTTTGTTAATTTGCACAAAAAACGTTAACATTTAAAAGTTTTTGTTTACAAGCACAAATAAAATATGTTGCTTTGGAAGTCAATTAATAGCATGGATTTTCTTTGCTATAAAACTTTTGATAAAGTAACTTACGGAAGCCATATTAGTAAAGGACAAAACATAAATATAAAAATAAGCCCTGTGCCTCTAAAAGCGATCTACAATGTAGATACATATTTTAGTCTTGATTAAGGACTCTCTTTATTAAGAAAAAGTTAACAGTTAAAGTGGATTACCTTTTTGCGGGACATTTATGCCTAAAAACAGGTATATCAGAGTGTATTTACCAGATATATAGCAGTTCTATTTAGTTCCCTGTAAACACAATTTTATTAAAAAATAATAATTATGTCCTCCTAGTGGAAACTGACTACGGCGGACTATCTATATTAGAGATAAGCCTACTGCAGAAGATACTACAGTGCACTAATGTACGATTTCATGTACAAAACTTTTAAGTATATGGTATACACGATGTAATACTGAGTGCAAAAATGTTACTACTGCATCGTTAATCAGTAAAAGTGCGTGTCACAATCTGTAACGACAGCGTCAAGAATGAAATGTTGTTATGCGTCCCATGTGACATTTATCCCTTTACATTATGTTTCCTCACAGAGCCGTGTATCGCATATTGTTCGGGAGATGGTTAGATGGTTTTCAGGTCTATCTACTTTTAAGGGTTATCTCATATTTCTTTATCATTGTAACCACTTTATGATAGCAGCATGTTAATTTTTTTGGCAATTTACATTGTCTAAAAGGCACAAATGAAAAGATATAGCAGATAAAATGCAAAATTAGAGGAAATTTAAAAACTTTAAGTAGCTAAATTTCTAATGCTAGGTTTAATTTTACAACCTATTTAAAACTTACATCTGGCTGACTTCATCGGCTCGGCTACTGCTGGTAATGATATGAAATTCATTTAAGATATTTAGAAAACCCCATACACGTTAGTTACGTTTAAGCTTTTGTTTTAAATATCCTTATTTTCTTTATCAATCCATACATAAACAGTTACAGAAACAGAAGAAAACGAAAAATAATAAATTTGTAACACAGAAACATCTTTATTCTAATTATTCCGATGAAAACCTGAATGTTAGCACTATTACGGTGTATTTTGTGACGTTTTTTCTCTCAAATAGTGAAAATACCTAAGTTTAAGGGAAGCAGTTGAGATTTTTTCACGTATCATTAAAAAAGTATTGAAATAACGTAAGAAAATTCAATAATTGTTTAATTTTATGTTTTATGTTTTAGGAAAACGTCAAATTTGAACTTTGCATAAAAAGTTACACATGAGTTTTTCTGGTTACAGCCAGTAAAGAAATGACGTGGCATTTCCTAACATATGTATATACATCATAGATACAAAAGATTAACGGGCTTTTTATCACATATCTATTTATTACTATTACGAAGGCTTTATTAGCCTGGTTTAAAAATATGTTCTAGTTTACGCATACTCGTCACTAGCTTGTATCTGTAAGCTGTATCTTCTAATTATATAAAATTCCCGCGTTGTCGTGTTGACAATGTACGTTTCCATACTCCTACGGAACCGCTTGACCGACTTTTATCATTTTTTTATGCATATTCACTATGTCTTAGAATCATCTATTATATATGTTTCAGATCCCTAAGTGATAAGAGGTGTCCACCCCAAGTTTTTTTATTTTTTTTCTATTCTTTAATCATGTCGCATTAAAAAATACAAATAACCCTAAATTTTCACTCTTCTGTAACCAACCCCTGCCTTCAATAGTCATTTAATTAATTTTATCATTTTATATCCAGCTCGATAACATAAATCATTATCGCTTTGTAAGTTATCTCCTCCATGTGTCTACCGGTTTATGGAATTATTTGTAATATCAAAAAAATGTCTACCGTCAAAATATAGTAAAAAGTTAATTAATATTATTTTAGATTATAATTACATACATGATATTAGATGTTAGACTTTTTCAATGGCTCTATCTTGTATATTACTTTTCTAAGTAGTAGTTCCTCTTTTATGTGATATAACATAACATAAAAAAAAGATTCACAAGTTTATGAAAATTTGTTTAGCAAATAATGTTTACATGATACATTTTATAAAAGATTGAAGCCTGCATTTTAAATCTTCATTGAATGAACAATTTTAAAATGCGGGCTTAAGTAAAATAAAAGAATTAAACTGGTAAACCGCCGATCGTCAGAGTGAATGAATACTTAACGCTGAAAATGAAACTGCAGCACAAGAGAAATTTGAAACGAGACGACAGTTCTGTATTTTAATATACAAAATAGCAGTAATAAATAAAATATAAATCGTTTTTTATCCTTTATTTATTACTGCATTAAAAGTATAAGAACGTATGATTTTTTTTATTAAAGTGCATAAAAAGTTCAATATTTAAAATAATTCTTATACATCTGCATATACAACTGCCTCCGTAGCATAGCTTGGGCCTTCGAAATCGGAGGTCGTAGGTCGAATCTTGCGCAGGATTCAAAAACTATTAGTTGGTTAGGGCAATGCGGGCGAATCACCTGATTGTCTGTAAAGTAAGATGATCTAGGCGTTTGATGGGTATGTAAAAACTCTGTCCTGATTCCGATAATAAATCATGAATTAAAAACACACATACTGTATTATTAAAGCGATGATATTCTCGTTGACGCTGCTCTAAAATAATCTCTTCTCATCGTTAAAACTACGTCTACGGTGGAAATCTGAAAAAGTTAAAATAATTATTTTCGCTTGCAGTCTTGTTTAAGCGGGTCGTTACCCCATTGAAATTCAAATAGCTAAAGGTTTTTAATGACTATTGATCAATATACACATATCAACATTGATTTTTCAAAATTTCTGCCTGAATTTGACGATCTTTGGCGACCCTTGACGAAGTGGTTACTGACCCTCGCTTTGTCGTAGCGGTGCGGGGAAGCTAAGAGGAACTGAAAGGATTGCAGAACGAAAGCCAGCGCAATAAGGAGTGAGGCCGATTGGATGCACTTAGGAGGGTGCTGCGGATGGGGAAGAGTAGGTACACGCGCTGCCATTCCTGTTCTTTGCAGCCTTGGTGGAGTCGGCGGGGTAGAGGAGTATCGGTAGTACGTAGGCCACTCTCGCTATCCCGCGACTCATCTAGGCCGCACCGCTGATGCGGTGTGGAAGGGCCGTAGAAGCAGGGGACATTCGGCATGTCGGTATCGTTGATGCGAGGCCGCCGCTGGGGGTTAGGAGTCTTGTCCCTGCGTGAGTTGGGATTTTCTGGCTCCTACAGACTCTGAGAAGTCTGTTACTTATGTACAAGGGCCAGATGAAGGGCATAACCACCTCCGTAGCCTAGCCCTAGTAGAAACCGAAGATCGAATCCTGCGAGGACTCAAAAAAATCATAGTTGTTTTCTAGTTGGTTTGGGCAATTTAGACCGATCACCCAATTGACTGAAAATTAAGATAATCCATGCGTCGGATGGGCATGTAAAAAGTCCGTCCACCCACCAACCCGCATTGGACCAGCGTGGTAGGATAAGGTTCAAAACCATCTAATGGATATGGGAGTACTATGTCCAGCAGTGGACTATCACTGGAGGATGATGTATGTATGTATGCATGTATTTTATATTTGAGGCTAGGCCCCTAGGTAACGGATTCGGCAAATGAGTTTGTTAAGTGGACGGGCCTTGACAAGAACGTACTAGTTTGAACGCGCCTAGATGTAGGGTAGGTCGTAGGCCTCTTGATTTCCCGTTCGAAAAATCCAGCTCACCGATTCCCCGCCGCTAGAGTGAAGGGGCTGTGGGTATACGTAGGGCTCCCCAGACAAGGAGGATGTCCGGTATAACGACTAAAAAACCAACGGTCACTTCTTTCTCATGTCGCTTTAGCCAGGTTACTATTGACTATAAGCGAACGACACGACACGGCGCGTCGTGGCCGTCGTGGCCCTTTTCTTTCCGATTGTTAAGTGAGTCACCAGTCGCTTTAGGTGCCGTGTCAGAGTAAACGGCACGTTTTTTAGAGGTGTCTAGCGATGATAAGGTTGCAGAAGATTGTGAAAACTTTTCTGTAACATTACCTATTAGACGCCAGGAAGGAACAATAACAATGGCCTTAACCTACTTTTGACCCTGAGAGTACAGAAACAAATAGACATTTCCCACATAAAAAAACCCAGATAATTGGTTTAACTTGTTGAAATGTAATATGAACATAAATATTATCTACATTTAAGTACTTATTAAATTATTTATTTAAATTATTCATGTTGAAATATCGAGAAATAAGTATGTATTTTATTAAAAACCAATGGCAACACAGATGAACGGAGGCTACATTGTTTTAATTATTGTAATTTGCTGATGGTTTTCAGTTATTTGAACCGGTTTAAAAGTAAGTAAGTTTTTTTTATAACACATAATAGGTAAACGAGCAAGACGGGTCACCTGATAGTAAGTGATTCACCACCGCCCACGGTCACCAGTGACGCTAGTGCGTTGCCTACCCTTTAGGTAAGAATATGCTCTTTTCTTAAATAACCCAATGTTGCAGTTGTTGGGGAAGACCGCTGGAGGCAACGAATTCCAAAGAATTATTTTGCGTGGAAGAAAGCTGTTTTTAAAACGCATTGTGGAGGAACGCCAACCATCCAGATGGTGCGCATGATAGTTCCGGCGAAACGATCAGTTGCGTGAATCAACGGCTTCTATTAAGTTAAGAAACTCCTCGGAATTCTGTAAAGTATGCATAGGGAAGATAGATTCCTACGCAGTGCCAAAGGATCAAGCCGATCGGCAAGTTCGGTCAAATGGAGATAGCTGATAGCCCGGAGCCCCGGCAGCTATACTCCATGTGAGGCCGCACCTTATACAGTTTAAGGCGGTGAGCCGGCTTGAAGTACTGTTTGGCCCTGTTGAGTACCCCGAGTTTTTTGGAGGCCATTTTAGCCTTGCTCTCTAAATGACCTCCAAACTGGACAACATTCGAAATGTCGACGCCCAGAATGCCAATGTTTGGCTTGGCACTAAGGTGAGTGTTTCCGAAGAGGGGCGATGCGACAAAGGAGGCTTTTTTAGCGGTGAACGCGCAAACTTTAATTTTTGAAGGGTTAAGCTGAACTAGATTTAGTCCCCCCTAAATCGGAAAACGTCACAAGGGATGATTCGATTTCAGACACAAGTTTGTTCCGACACTCATCGTCGTGGTCCCGATAGATATTGCTGCGGCCGAAATAATGAATGCCAGTGGTATTCATTCTATCGATAACAAGTACCGTGGATGCACTGGTATGCAACAAATCATTAATATGCAGAATGAACAATGTCGGGGATAACACGCAGCCTTGGGGAACACCAGCGTTTACGGTCCGGGGAACCGAGCATGAGCCGTGACCGTGAGCGATAACTTTAACTCTCCGTTCCGCAAGGAAACTGCCGATCTACTTACAAAGTATCTTAGGAAGCCCATAGGAAGGAAGCTTAGATAGTAAAGCTTTATGCCAAACCCGATCGAAGGCTTTCGCTATGTCCAAACTAACGCCTAGCGCCTCACCCCTACTCTCAATCGCTTGCACCCAACGAGTTAATAAAGCAAGGAGATCACCAGCTGATCGGCCTTTGCGGAAGCCATATTGGCGGTCGCTGATCAGCTGGTGCTCATCCAGGTAGCTCATGAGCTGGCAGTTAATTGTGGATTTCATAATTTTGGAGAGGAAGGAGGTGTCAGCGATAGGCCTGTTGTTGGACGGATCTAAGCGGTCGCCTTTTTTAGGGATCGGGTGTACTAGAGCCGTCTTCCAGAAATGTGAGACAACGCCGAGGAAATAAGAGTATCTGAATAAGCGCATTAAAACCGGTGCCAGCTCTGGAGGACACACCTTTAGAACAATAGGAGATACTCCATCGGGCCCACTGGACTTATTGACATCCAGGGAGAATAGTGCTTTCCGTACAGCACACTGTGAGAAGCGGACGTCTCCCATTGTGGTTTCACACCTCAGGATGGTACGAGGAGAGTTCCCCTTGTCGTCAAGTGTCGAATTTTCCACAAATATAGAGCCAAGAAGATCGGCTTTCTCCCTTGCGGAATAGGCCAATGAACCTTCCTCCCCGCATAAAGGTGGAAGTGTCGACCGACGAAAATTACCCTGGACAGCCTTAGCGAGTGACCAGAACCACTGAGGCCAGGATGGCAGGCGTGCCAGTCTCTCGCCAATTCTCCCAACGTAATTCAATTTTGCCAATGCAATTTGCCTCTTCAAGAATCTGGAAGCAGAGTTGTAATTCTTCTTAAGTGAGTCTGTATTAACATCCTTAGCGGCCTTTACCTTAGCCCAAGCTTGGTAGCATTCCCGCTTGCAACGCTGTGCGCCACGGAAGGACCCACCAAACCAGGGCCGAGACCTGCCACCGACAGGCACCGCTGAGCTAGGAACAAACAATTCCATGCCCTGCAGCACAGCGCAGGTGCTAGAATCCTTCGACTTGAAGCAAATCAGCCCCCATGGGCAGGATGCAAAGAAAGAGCACATTCCTTCCCAGTCTGCTGACTTGTAGTGCCAAAAGCGTCATCTACCAGGTGGAAGTGGTAATGACAAGACGGTGAGGGGCACCTCGCTCCGAATTAGGCAATGGTCCGATGACCCATACCATCGATCCAAAGCATCGGCAAAAGGTCCAATAAGGAAGGTGAATGGTCTTCCACATCCGGCACACGAGTAGGTGAAGGTACCATTTGCGTCAGACCATTGGTAATGGCAAAATCGTGAGTAGACCTTCCTGCATGGTCAGTACGTGTTGACCCAATCCAGTCAGAGTGGTGGGCATTAAAGTCGCCTAAAACTACAATTTCTGCAGTAGGAATCTGCTCAAGTATTCTGTCAGTGGACACCTGCAGGTGCACGAAGAGCCGGTCAATTTCCGAATTTTCGCTGTGATTCTCACAATCCACGCGCACCCAAAGGATCGACAGGTCTCTGCCTTCAAGACTGCTGAGCTTCCGGTAACAACTTCGCTCCCTGACGTACACACACACGCCAGCGCGTGACACAAAAAAATGCTCCAGGCTATAGGCCGGGTACATTAGATATGAAGTGTCCGTCGGGGAGGAAATCTGCGTCTCCGTCAGAAAAAGCTAATCTAGCCTTTCCGTCTCGAGATGGGGGTGGCCGGCATTTAAGTTCGAGTTAAGTCCCCTGATGTTGGAAAAATCCACTGCTAAAGTGGAGGGACTTTCTTGTGATTGGGCTCAGTTTGTACCCAGCAGCTGTAATTAACGACGTTTGATGTGCCCCCCCAGAAGAAAAAATTAAGAAGAAAGGTCATCAAGGGTGAGGAATTGTGGGACAGGGAATAAAAAGACGGGAAGGGCCAATGAGTACCCATTCCAACAACGCAAACACCCTAGAAAATCTGCTGCGATACGTGTAGTATAATGGAAGTGCCAGTTGCTATTTGGACCCTGAGGTAGAGAGATAAGGGATAAGGGCGCCGGGACTTTAACTAATCAGTCGATCCTGCCCATCTATATGCTACAGTGAACTGCAGACATGGATCTACTACCGTAAGTACGTAATGAAACTGGTAAAGTAAAATATCTTATTACAGGAATTCATTTTAATTTATATTCACCTCAATTTTTATGTTGAAACTCGGAAGATGAAGTTAATTGCGTTTTCTGCTCCACTTCGGGAACTTTAATGCTAATTAAAAATTTTGTTAAGTCCTTTAACTTTGCTTCATGATACAAATTGGACATGCGTTTGTTATTGTTAATTACAATTATTTATGTTCATCTCAAAAGTACATTTAACATTAACTTATAATATAAGTAGCATGAGCAGTAAATTCATCGCTCATTTTTGTTACGTATTTAAATGTATGTAATTAATTTTGACCTAAAGTAAGTATAACTGAATAACGCATTTACACAAAGAATAAAATTTACCATGCCCTTTGTAGGCAAATAAGACTTCCACTACGGGAGAAGTGTTTAAATAATTCCGTTTAGCTATGCAAGAAAGATGCCGCGGGGTTTAATCTCAAACTGCTGCCTTTTGAAGTGCACCGCTAACGCTGTTATGAAATTAATAACATATTGAAATCTCTAATTTATTTTCGTATCGAGTCTATTTCAATATTTATTGCAGGTTTGTTACTCTTCGTATAACGATTCCGATTCCATTTATTCACTATTAAACTACACAAGACTTATTAGCTGTAGTAAAATATTTTTGTATTATAAAATTCTTTATAATTCTAGTGTGTAGCACCGTATGTTAAAAATTAAAATAATATATATATATCTTAAAATTTACTAAGTTCCAATTCTGCCTTTGTAAGATAACTTTTAATATAGAAAATATACAAAAAAATCGCGTTTTTTTAAACTTAACTTAAGACTTTTAAGGTTGTAAGGCTCCATCTTTTAGAGAGAATCGGTGTAGTATATTGGTTTCTATCGCAAAGTGTTGCTTTAGCTCGTGAAGAATTATTGTGTTCTTGTTCGAACGGCTTCGCATGTAATTTTTTTCGCAATATTCAATATCTCAGGGCAGTTAGCAGAATTGTGATGTATAACGCAATTCTTATGGGCTGAGCATGTCGTTTACCGTCAGTTGAACAGTTAATTCTGCTCCTTATGCTTGTAAATAATCTTATGCTCCTAATATTTACCACCAGCTATTTCAAAGCATATATCGCATTTAAAGTTGTCCTTATAACTTAAAGAAGCATTTAAAAAGCTTAAACTATTAACAGTTTTCTATCTAAAATAAAAGAGTTAATATAATACAAAACAAAGAGAATAAAAACAAAACAAAACAACATATATAGAAAAATCTACAAAGCAATAAATCATTTTCGAATAGAATAAATCTGTATCCGCATACAAGACAATTCACGCTCCAATACTTTGCGCATTATTTTAACGCAACAACACAGCCGTAGAAGTTGGATTTTATCACAAAAGTTTTCCTCGATTCTATCATTCGCGGATTAACTTTACGAGGAACAAATCGAATTTCCTTCGCTACAAAATTTGGTGGATATATTCATAGTTTGTAACGACAAAGTATTGCGAGTATGTTATTTTTCGTGGTCTATTTAAAATATTAATGTAATGCAATCTTTAAAATGTCTCCAACCCTTAAGGATTAATGTTAGTTCGTTACATACAATGATTATAAGTTAGGGTTCAAAGGCAAATTAATTGCGTAATATTTTAATTTGTAACGATTTTTTATTTCATCCTTCTTCAGCACACATACGAGGGTGGTCTGAAAAGTTTCCGACCTAACAATGATAAAAGATTTTTTTTCTTACTTTTTTTATTTATTTTTCTACATAGTCTCCTTGTAACTCTACACACTTCTCCCAGCGATGCTCCCATATCCGTACCCCTTCAAATAGTACTTGGCGTTTTTCTCTGCAAAATAACTGTTTACAAAGGCCTCTTCATTTGACGAAAATCTTTGTCCTCCGAGCGCAGTTTTTAAATGAGGGATCCAAAAGAAGTCGCTTCGGGCCAGATCTAGTGAGTAAGGCGGATGGTCAAGCAGTGGAAACCGTAACTCGGCGCGTTGTCTTGATAAAACAGGAATTTCTTTTTCTGCGAATGTGGCCGTTTTTCCGCTATTTATGCCTTCAGCTCGTCAAATAATGATGCGTAGTATGCTCCTGTAATGGCTTTTCCTATTTGAAGAAAATCTATAAAGATAACTCATGATCTATCCCAAAAAACAGTCGCCATCACTTTCCAGCTCGAAAAACAGTTTTTGATTTTTTGAAGCTGGTTCCCCTTTGCAGTCCACTGTTTTGACTATAGTTTTGTTTGGGCGTATAGTGGTGTATCCAAGTTTCATTTACAGTAATTAATCGGCGGCAAAACTCGATTTATTGCGCCTAAACTGCGCCAACAGAGCTTTGGAAATGTTCATTCGAATATGTATTTGGTTTAATGTGAGCAAACGCGGCACCCACCGCGCGGACTCTCTCATGTCTAAACCTTGATTTAATATGTGACAAACACGTTCTTTGAACATTTTCATAACCTCTGCTATCTCCCTCAATTTGATTCGGCGGTCGTTTAACACCATTTTGTGAACTTTAGCAATGTTATCGTCAGTAGTTGCAGTTTTTGGACGTCCCGAACATTCATCGTCTCCCAAGCTCTTACGGCCACGTTTAAATTCAGCTGCCCAAAATTTTAATGTGGTAAATGATGGTGCAGAGTCCTCATAAATAGAGTCCATCTCATCTTTGATTTGCGTAAGCGTACTGCCTTTCAAAAACAAAAATTTAATAACAGCGCGATAATCAATTTTTTCCATTTTCACAAAAACACTCACTTCTACTCACTCAAACGACTGTCAACTAAAAATTGCGCGTCCAAAATGGCCGAAACTTTGGTGAATAACTGTTAAAATATGCACAGCTACATTCACTAGCTTTTAATAACGAGTGGCGCCATCTTTGAGTTGCTGTCGGAAACTTTTTAGACCACCCGCGAAATTGCATTGATCGTGCTTCATCAATGCCAATGGTCGATGTGCTGTTTTTAGCTTGAAGTAAATAAATAAAAAAGCAAATTTGTTCTTGATTTTATAGACAGCCAGACTAACGAATTAGAAAAGAAAATAAAAGAGCCTAGTTACTATTACAATGATTGCGAATGCCTGTGAATATATCTTATTTAAAAAAATATTGGCATTTATTATAAAATTGTGATTAATAACTGCTATTTATCATTGTAGCATAAATATATATTTAATATTACATACTAATATTTAACAAGAAAGCATGTATACTTAAAATAAGGTTGATGCTAACTTTTTTTTTGCGTATTGGTATAGGATAGGTGTTAATTAAAATTAATGTATCGTAACCGAACAATGCTGGGCCAAAGTTGTGCTGAACAACATTTATTGTAACCAATGCCAAAAATGAGCAGTACAAAGTGGTAAATACGATTATAGACTTGGCTGCGGCACAAGTCTGGAGTCTAATACGAGTGATATTACATTAACCCTGGAAACGACAGTGCCAGTGCTGACTATAATCCCCACTAGCAGACGTCCTTAAAACATTTAATTTACTGTACTTAAATAGCAGATAGGACAATAATGACAAAGATGTAACCGATTTATGATTTATAATTTAATTGAACAAACGTAACTATGGTTTTTTTTATATATTTTGCTTCTGTTATTACAGAGAAATTACGTTCTTCCTTTTTTTCTTAATATTTATTTTAACATCTGGACTTTCGATCAATTGATTCCAATAAAGACGTAGACATTTGCACCCTTAGTTTTATAATTAAGATATCCATGTTCACATAATTTCACTTAATTACACATGTAGTTTTTATTTTGATATATATATAGTTGACGGAATGCGACGAGCAGGACGTTCACCCGATGGTAAATGATACGTGCTACGTATAATACATGCAGCGATGAGATTTTTCTCTCGTTTAGCCTGTAACTGCGTTGGCTGCAGTACCCTTTAAACTGGTATATAATAGAGCTTATGTATTGCTGTTTTGTGGTAGAAATAGGAACCATGATGATACTTTCTCAGACGGTCTCCAGTAAAAGAAGACCTACCATGAAAAGAATCAAAAGAAGACCATATCTATGATAAACTTGACTTAAGCCCGAATTTCTGCTATTTTAAAAAACTATGGGTGATTTACGAACCTTTACAAATATAATTTGTAAAACAACATTAGTATCAGAAAACCACGAACTAAAAAATTGATACAAACACAAGCCTAATAAAAGGCTAGGAAAATAGGAGCGGTCACTGCTATAATAACTTTTTTTTTTTAAATTAGTCAGATTAATTTTTTACATAATTAAGCCTAAAATAGCCATACCTTAGATATTTTGATTTTATTTAAACTTTTCAAAATTCAGAATTTCATTCCAGTTTCAGGTCTTAGCAACTGTTGTGCAGCCAAATTTGAATTGCAAAATCTTGAGTCTTAGTTCAATAAAGAAAAATATTACCGCTAAGATAACATTTGAATACATTTGGCTGTGGTGACTACAAATATTTTTCTATATATACCATTAGTTACTTTGCTAGTTTTCTTGTTTTCTGCGTCTTCTGTAAGCTCTAAAAATAACTAACCACCTTCATAAAATACATATGAAGCCAAATCTTTTAATAAAGACCAATATACCGCGAAATATCTTTTAGCAGTATGAAAATATTTGTAACTATATTAATTTTAAAAGTCTTTTTTTTTGTTTTTATTTTTTTTATATATATTTGTAAGTAAAATATATAAAAAATTTGCAACAATTTATCAAGAAAAGTCATCAATCTTTCTTTGCAGGGCAGTCAACGTTTAATTTGTCTAAAATGGATGAATTGTGATGGAATACATGAACGAAACAAGCAGAAACTCTTTGGATAAGTATAATATTTCCTCGTTTTGGCTGCTAAATAAAAAAGATAAAGTCAAACGACCACATGTAATAGATCACGTATAACCTTATATGATGTGTCGAAATTATGTCAAACGGGCGGGTTGCTCGATTCATACAATAAACATTCAAATTAAAATAAAATAAATTATACAATTCATTTCATTTGAAGATATGCGATAAGAGATCATTATATTACTAAAGGTTTTTGTAAACTTACAAATTTTCAACAGTAGATTTATTATCGTTAAAAAAATAAGAATAAATTAAGAATCAAGTAACAAAATGTTACTTTTTAGTATTTTTCTGACATTTTTATGTTTTCGATATATAGGCAAGTCAATTTTGAGATCGCACAAAATTCAAATCATATTCGCACTTGAAACTAACCTTTCATCGATTTCCATAGCGTGGTTGAGTGCTCGTGGCGCGCTGTCTCTTCCATTTCATCGAACTGAGACAATTGCTTGTGATGATGGGTTGTTGAAAGGCAGATGACGAATGCGCACGTGGTTGCAAATACTGAAAGTTGATCCTTTGTATTTGTTAGATATTTTTATTGTACGCAAACCGTTTGGCAATAAGCTAGGTGAAACAAGGCAGATTTTGTTGTAAATTCTACATTTTAATAAATTTATAATTAAATAGATATTTATAGATAAAAGATAATTTTCATCATATCATAATTGCCCATTGCTGAGCAAAAGCTTCCCCCATAGGTCGTTTAGAGGTTTTGCTAAGCGGATTGTCGATTTGCAGTAATAAAATAAAAATGATTAAAGTTGGAATGAATATTAAAAAAATAGAATCAGTTAAACCACGGGCAAGTATTACAGTATTAATCCTTCTGGATACTGGTTACAAATTTAATTCCAAGACAAAAATGTCCACATACTTACTTACGCTTATGCTTACCGAGCATAGGTTGGGACGGCTAATATTAAGGACGCTTATCAGATGAGATACAGTAGGTCTATATTATTGCACTTTCTTGAGCCACCTGCATCCACCGCCTTGCCGAACATTAGGACAAATTGTCAGTCAATCGCATGGCAGTTCCTTAAAACTTATAAAAAAGTTACTATAGTTAAATATTGATGTACTTTTATAATTTTAAATGGTAATTTTTACCATTTCAAAAAGACTTTGTTAATGCGATTTTTAAACTGTATCATTAAATCAGTTATCACAGTTAAACTATTATTTTTCTTATATTTTTAGCAAGAAACTGAATACATTTACTGATTATTTATAGAAAAGTTTAATACAGACATCTTATTTTGTTATAATAAGTAACTTATTGTATTCAAATTCTGTACATATTTTATAATATTTAACAAGTTTATAATTTAGTCAAAAACTTCAGTAGAACCGACTTTTGAAAATATAAAAATAACACAGGCATAGCTGTGGATAGATTGCTGGTTCCTTATATAATAAAACTTCTGGAAATCTTATTCCTAAATCTTGACGTTTCAATAACTTTGTATGCCTTTACTTATCTTCACCTACGTATAGGCTTTTTATGTTTGTTATACCCTTCGCACCATTCACTTACAAAGAAGCCTGGGCCAATGTAGTAGTAACGTTACGACGACTGTGGCATATGTGCTTGATAGCGTCACCAAATGATTTCAGATCTTACTCACGCCGTAATATCAAAAACATTTTCTTCTGCAATAATTCTAAGCACATGTTTTTGAGAAAAAATTAAAAAGGCCTACTGTATTTTTCCTAATCCTTTTCATGTAAAAAGTTGTTGTTTTAATAAAATATTGTTTTAATAAAACATTGCAATCGAGAGGTTAATACGTTATTTTTACATGTTTTTAACTTTTAATTAACAAATTATTTTTTTTTACCTTTTTTGTAATTACTAGTATCATTGAGAAATAATTTTATTTAATAATTTTTCATTCTTATAAACATTCCTTAGTTCCGTATAAACATTCCTAGGCGTTTTAAAAAGTACAGAAAAAATATCAGCTGCTGATGTACTTTCATAGAAAACGTTTGTTGCAGCCATTGTCCAATTTTAATTTCCATTAATATGAGAGTAACAGATGAGCTATAGATTTTTTTGACAAAGCGTTCCTTTGTTAAAAAAATCTATATCTCTTCAGGGGTTTTTAACCGTACTTCTCCTCACTAGGCCAATGCGGGTTGGTGGGTTTTATATGCACATCCGACGCGTGGATCATCTTACTTCTCAGATTATTGAGTAATCGGCCTAAATGAAATGTTTTTTTTTAATAATACTGCTTTTATTTTCAACATTCAAAGTTTTCCACAGTTTATTTTTATAGACTAAAAACACGCAGACGTTTTTGGAATACAGATTAAAACAATGTGTAGCATATCCCTAAACCCAAGTCATTACGTTAAGAACAATTTCAATTTCGCTTGCGCTACCAAATCTGACAGGTATATCGTTTCAGGGATCATTAAGCCGCACAAATCCATAATAGTATCTGGCATAAGCCGAGCATTACCCATCGCAGTTTGAAAGCATTACAAAACCGATTTAATCCAGTATACTCTAATATAAGTGTAATGCTGTTTTATATTTAGTTAATCATAACTTAGTCTTCAGTAGGAAACCGTATACAATAGGAAGATTGTCAATTTTTAAAAATCCATGAAAATAAATTTTGAAATGAATGAAATATTAAGGTTAAGGAATATAGGTATCTTAACAATAAAATCAAAGTAAACAGACAAAAATAAATTTTCTTCATCTCGCTAATAGTTAGAATAGTTCATAATCTTAAATAAAAAAAGTTAATGAGAGTCCGACATTTTTTAAACTGATTCTTATTAATTTTAACTTCCTTCGAAACAAATATCTTTTAAAATGGCAGTTCATAAAACTGTAAACTGTATATTGAAAAGTAAATCATAACGGAGCACCATTATGATTTACTTTAAATAACCATAGAACTTTTTATTTGTCATAACTACTAAAGTAATGAAACTTTTAGCTTTTTATAGATAATACAGTTTTAAGTGATTTTATCGCGTTTAATTAGTTTAGTATTTTTTAGGTAAAATGATACCCGACGTTTAAAAAATTGACTAATTCTATAATATTCCGTAAAAAGGTTTGTGATTATGAAGCTCAAAGGATAAAATAGGAACATTCATCATCAATATTATCAAGGTATCGTAAATTATTCTTTTGTTTTATAGTACATTGTTTTCGGAGTTATATTCTTGTTAACAATAGTGATCATTAACTATTTCCTGAAACCGAACGGAATGTGGAAAAAACATTTCTAACATGATTTATGGTTCTTTATTCAGATCTTTCCTCGTTTGTGTTATGGAATTTTGAAAAAGAAATGCGCAAAATAGGAAATTCTTTATGAATAGGCTGATGATGGATATTTCTTTTTCATAAGTTTTATCTGTCTACGATCATTGTAACAAAAATGTAGAAGGCGAAAGAGAAAAATTATTTGAACAATAATTCAGTACTCTAAATTTTGAATAACCTTAACTTTTACGTCAGGTGCAGTAAGTCCGAGGGTCCTTGTGTAACGGGAAAATATTAAATGTCAGTATGTCACCAAGAACACAACACAAAATAAGTTGTATTATGTTTCAAGCTTTCTTTTATGCCAACTTATTTTTGCTTCAGTATTACACTTAACCAAATAAAGGTGGATTCTTTGTTAAAAGGTAATCCGCAGACAAACCAACAACGTAGCGTCTAATTTTATGACGATATTAGTTTTGACAGCTCAGTTTTTGATATCTCAGTGACAATTTATCATTAAGAACGCTGGACGAATGACGTCTGGTGACATTGCCTTATTATGGTGGAGAAATGCCTTCGATGATAGACGACTAAGAAAGAATATCCAATGCCATTACGCCTCTAGTAATACTTAATTTTAAGGTTTGCAATAAAATATAAATAAATAAATTGCATTAGAATAGGCTAAACTACCAATCCGTTTTGTTCTAGTTTTTTATTGTCTTAGAAATTTACTCGTTTCACAAGAACAAACTTCACAACGTTTAAAAGACGGAAGATGTTGACAAATTATATATGTCTGACATACGTTTTGTTACCATTCTATTTGCCTGAAAAGTAAGATGATCCACTTTCTCTTCTCTCTTTTATTAAAAAGCTTGGCTGCAAATTTTATAAGGCTACTTTTATGAATTTTTGGAAAGGCAATACATGGAAAGATTATTATTTATTGTAACGAGGTCCTCTCTACATGATATAATCTCAAAATGAATGAAATATGTTTACCACACGATTAAATTGATCTAGTGCGTAAATATTAAATATTAAATTTTATTGAGATTTGTTAATTACATATAAACGGTTGTAAAATCGTTGTATTAAACAAAAGTCGTCCTGAAATTCGTGGGATTATAACTTGTTGTGTTCTTTAAATCTTTCTTCTGATTTTGCATATAACAGCAGCTTTCAGTAAGAATAAGTAAAAAGATGAGATTGAGTTTTTAAAACGTAAATTTCAACAATTTAATTTTTTTTATAATCTAATTTAAAGATAATTTTTTAACTTTTGCATCCTAATTTTAACATTTCGTACGATCTGCTAAACAAAACTTAAATACGAATTCACTAATTTACGGATTTTCGCGTTACTTAAAAATATATTTATTCCGACGTTTCGGATTCTTTCCAGCATCCATGATCACGGGCAGACTAAGTTGGTATATGTCTGTATTTCAATGTTTCGAATAACCGTCAGAGTTTTTATTTAAAAATTGACATATCGTTCGTTTTCTTAATTTTTAATGTTGGTTTTACCAAAAGTTTTTATACTCTGCGTTTAATTTTTGAGATTATTGGATCCCAGGAAGGTGGCAACGACCAACCATCCTCTCTATTAAAATTTGGATATTTTTTAATTTCTATTGCTTCCCGAATCATCCTTGGTATAAATCGATGTTCATTAGCCAGTATTTTTGGTTCATCAAATCTAATATAATGATTGGGCTTGTCTAAAACATGGTCGCAAATTGCAGATTTCTTATAGCGTCGGTGCTTAAGAGTGATGATGATGACATGATGACACATTCACCATGTTACCAATAAACCAAATCGATGCATTTCTGGATCATCTCAATTCTTCGCACCCCAAAATAAAGTTCACAATGGAAATAGAGACAAACAACTCCCTAGCCTTATTAGATACTTTAATCATCAAAAACTCTAACAACACCTTGAGCCATACAGCTTTTAGAAAAGCAACCCACACGAATAAATATTTAAATGGTGATTCTCACCACCATCCCTCAGTTAGCTACTGTTGGTAAATGTTTGCTTCAGAGAGCACAGCGGATCTCGATAAGGAGCATTTGACGGCTGAACTGGAGAATGTCAAGCAAGTGCTGCGAAAAACAAACTCCAAGTTCCACGTCTACGTCGCAGTCACCGTGTGAAGCCAGCCACAGTCGAAAAGGTGCCTGCCGTCTTACCTACATCACTGACAAAATCGGTTTATATTTTAAAGCGAGCTTCTATAAAAACATATTATAAGCCGCCGAAGAAGATTAGCCAATTATTACCATCTGTGAAATGTAAAATTCCTCTACAGGTACCAGGTGTGTACAAACTAGACTGTGATTGTGGTCTCTTACATTGGACAAACAAAAGACCAGTAAAAACCAGAGTAAAAGAACATATAGCTGATGTTAAGCACCGACGCTATAAGAAATCTGCAATTTGCGACCGTGTTCTAGACAAGCCCAAATTTGATGAACCAAAAATACTGGCTATTGAACATCGATTTATACCAAGGATGATTCGGAAGCTAATAGAAATTAAAAAATATCCAAATTTTAATAGAGAGGATGGTTGGTGTTGCCACATCCTGGGATCCAATAATCTCAAAAATTAGAACGCAGAGTATAAAAACTTTTGGTAAAAACCAACATTAAAAATTAAGAAAACGAGCTGATATGTCAATTTTAAATAAAAACTCTGACGGTTATTCGAAACATTGAAATACAGACATATACCAACTTAGTCTGCCCGTGATCATGGATGCTGGAAGAATCCGAAACGTCGGGAATAAATATATTTTAACTAACGCGAAAAATCCGTAAATTAGTGGATTTGATGTATAATAATCGCGTAAATAAAAGAAATAATTAAATACGAATTGTTCGTCGTTAAAAATCGTTGATAAGGTTGATAATTTTTCGCAATTAATTGATATTTTCTCTTGAATTTTGAATCAAGTAATGTGCCAAAACTTTGTAGCAAACAACATGTATTCTGGTCTATTGCCAAATTAAAACAACGACAAGTAATAAATACGATTATGAAATTGGTCGCGATAGGAGATTTGCATAAAAAGTGATTAGACATTAACTATGAAAACAAGAATGAACAAACCAGACGCACTACGCAACCAATTTCCCAACAAATAAACTATCAAACAAATAATGTCCAATTTAATTTTATATACGTCATGTTATGACAAGACACATTCAATTAGCTACCTGAAGTAATTTTAAGTAAATGAAAACGCTAATTTATAATATTTTTAAGAAAGCGAAAACGTAAATAGGTAAAAAATTGTTATGAATTATAACGACTATTGTAACCCTAGTAACCCTGACTGTTATGCCAATGGTGGGTTCGATTCGTACGAGAGAAATAATGTGCTTTCCACGTGTACGTTTATAATAGACTATCATACTTACCTAAGTTTGTACTTTCTTGTTAATGTGATACAATTCCGTGTCATTTATAAAGTCAGTGGAAGATGTCAAAAAAAATACCATAGATTGCGATACTGTCTGAATGGTACAGTTAAAGCGAACCCAAATGCAAAGTTTCATGCTGTCTAATACTTGTTTAATTTTTATAAAAATCTTCTGGATGATTGCCTTATATAATAAGAGACTGCAATTTATCATTATTTCAATAAATTCCAAAATAAAATCTCATCGATGTGCATCAATCAATGTTCATTTAAAACTATGTGCAATTAATTGTACGATTCCAAATTTTCGGTTAACGAAATATGTTCAGGCGGCCGAAAATTTTGTTACTTTGTCCCGAATGTACAAAGGCAAATGACAATGGGTAACGACAATATCACGGAAAAGAGATGGTTACGCGTTCCACGTGACATTCATCCCTTCTACAGCATTGTATTCCTTCACTGAGCCGTGCATCACTCACTGGTAGTATAATGGTTAGATGGTTATCGCTAAAATTTACTTCTAAGGTTTACCCTTATTTCAAAGGGTTTCGTTCGTATATATTATGATCTTTGTATGTTTTTTTTAATCGTCTACGAAGGCAGACGAGCAGTCAAAAAAACGGTGACTGACGACCATGGACATCGGCATTACCAGTGGTATCATCAACGCGCTGCGTACCGTGAGACATAATATTTTAAGTTTGGTTACGTAGTAAATTCGCTAGCTACAATTCCCTCCAAACCGGAATACGTTAATGTTTTCACCCTCTCTCAGTAGAAAAAGGAATCACGGTACTACCACCCCTGACAGCCCCCTGTAATGTGGGACCTACCACGTCCATCCACGATTTACAAATTGTCTCGTATTACATTAAAATTATATAATTAGGACGCTTATTATCTTAAACAAAAACGTTTCATAGAATATACTAAATGTTGGGAAAAACGTGGTAGCAGAATTACGTTGTTGAAATGAAACGTGTCCTATAGAAATATACCAGTAACGAACAGGAAATGTAGCGTCACGCGTTTTCAATGATTCCGTGATTTAGCTGTCATTTTTCCGCAATGGTATTGATAAATGTATGTCATAATATTTTTTTTTTCACATAAAGAACAAATATTTTATTTGCTCCAAATATTATAAGGATTATATTAACCGTTTGTATAAATAAGAAATATAATAGACAAATATACTTTTTTAAATAGTGTCATTTATGGTTTAATCGTATTTGTTTATTTTAGATATATAACTTCTCTACATTGTGTTTTTATCATTATATTCAGCTAAAATATTATATTTTTCTTAACAAAATATTATAATCTCTCAGCTACGATGGCTTATGTAACTTGAATTGCAAAGAATCTTGACATTCACCACGTTACGTATAATAACAGTATGCAAACATTCTGCGAAGTTTTTATTCAAATATGATGGAAATGAACGTAGAGGCTTTGAAATGTAAACTACATATAGAGCGTTTTCTTTACAAATTTAATTCTTTGGTGTGCTGAGTTCTATATTTTATTCAGAATTGTGCAAAAGTTACAAATTTTATTAAATTATGTCGTTTTATTGCAAACCAGCAACGTATAACAATATTGTAAATAATTGCTAGTTAAAAACCCAAAATCATAAATTATTTCAGATTAAGCAATAGGTTCTCAAAACACAAAGTCATATGACAAAAAATAACAATAGCAGTTAAGTGCACTACGTATAGTAGTTTGACAACCGGTGGGAGTTGTCAGATCTCCCATCCGGCGCGTCCCTAGGTTGCGTATAGGGGAACGCCCACCAGATATGGGGGCACGGCTGAAGCTGGCGCGGACAAAACTGACTGAGGAGGATGTCTTGCAGAGTTTTCGGTCGATCCTCAATGGACGGGGTCTATTGTAACAATAAAAAATCAAATGAAGTTATTTTCTTCGCATTCTGTCCTTTGATTTGTAAAGCTTAGAGCCAACGCAAATAGTTAAGAAGATTGAAACATACACGCATTGAATGTGTATAAAATTTTAAATAAAAGCTCTTTCACTTTTTTTCTTACAGTTCTTTTTGTGGGCATTTGATTTGATCTCAAAAACTGTTTGATTGTCTTCACAATGTTATTTGAACGAGAAAATTATTACACCTGTTAAGAAATAATATAAATCCGCAATTGTTTTTAAATCCGTAACACTGTATTATTGATCGAGGGCGCTTGGGTAGAAGTCTTGGGATTTAAGTTCTGACGCAAGAAATGTAGTTTTGAGCCACAGGTGCAGGAGCCACACAATAATGTGTAGTATTTTAAGTAAATATAAAATCAAAGAATTAATTATAAAATCAAATAATGAAACGGTTATATTCCTCACTGAACATTACTTAAAACAATTATTTATGCGGGAAGCATTTGTGCCATGAAACGAAACGATAATTGCAAAAATAACTCTGATGTTGTTCGTTATAATCGTTGATGCAACTTCAGGGCTCATCGTTATGTCTCAAGTGGCAATCTGGTTAAAGTTGGAATAATTATTTTTGTTTGCGTTTTATGTACGCAGCTCGTTTAGAGTGAATATATATTAACTATCTTATTTATATTATATTCCAAAATGATATTTAATACTTACAAACTTTGCCTTATTCAGAGTCACTTATTTTATTAATTTTTTGTCTACATGAGTTGTATTGACTTTTTAAGAAGTGATTGTTAAATGTGAAAATGAATTTCTTTGACGATAACAATTATGAAATACTTGTCAACTATCGATATAATATACGATTTTATAACAATGAACTGAGTTTGGCTTTGAATCAATTAATAAAAATGGCTACTATAATTCTTTAATGTTGCTTTGTAAGACACAAACAGAAAGTAAGTTGTACGGATTTATACGAATTGATATAATACACACAAACAAGCAATAAGTTATATATCTACAAATATCTTTTATTTTATATAGCAAACAGTTTATTCTACTGATAAAGTGCAATACCCTACTTTTTAACAGGATATGGCATATATAAATTATTAGATCAGCGATCCTATAAGTAAATCAAATTACAGCTTTTAAAAAACATTAACCATTGTAGTATAAATATTTTTTATACTTTTTGAACATATTCTACATTTTTTTCAAACCGATTTTTAGTACATTTTACTATCATGTTACAATTTATATTCCTTTTATTATATCATGATATAATAGAAGGTATACAATAACTGAAAAGAAAATACAATATTTCTAAACAAAATGATTAAGTTTAGTGAATGAAAAGCCAACACTGTCCGCCAACATTAACTTATCCATCCTTTGAGTTCCTGCTTTTCAGAACACAGAAAAGTTATTTTATTACGCTTGTCTGGCTCTAAGTCTTGTTTACTGAAAAATTTTGTTCATACTGTTTTCAATATAATGTTAGTTCAGTTAGTTAATCCGTTTCCTAGTTTAGGAAGCTTATAGGTTGAATTTTCGTATAATACAAATCAGAAAAAGTTTTTTCATGTGGGGTACCAGCTAAGCTTGAAAGAAGACTATATTTTCGCTGAGACAATTCGGCAAGAAATAACGTTTGTAAACGCTTGTAACTTTATCAGTTTTCAATATTTGTATTATATTTTTTGTATAATGTACTTTAAATAAAAACTGTTGTCGTGGATTAGCATTGAAATAAACGAAAAATGACGTTGTATAGTTAATTCGAATTAAATTGTTGTAGTCTATGTTTATGATCTAGATTTCATTTATGAAACTGCAAACTTCTTCAAAAGATTAAAACTGTGCTGTCCATAATCTTTACGTTGTTTATATTTTATTCTTTATATGTTTAATCTTGCTTGCTTTGTGGCGGGAGCAAGGAGGACACTACATTCATAGTGAAATATGTACACTCCTGAAACTTGTTATGTTAATCACATAGTAAGCTTACTTCATGAGCAATAATAACATTTTTAATTATAACTAGATTTAAAATAAAAACTAATTGTAACAATTAGGGCAAAATTAAATAAGCTAGAAGAGGTACGTCTTCTCTTTACAGGGAATCGTTTCGAGAGCAAAACTGCAGTGGTTTTTCTGACGCAAAAGAGTAGTGTGTAAACACCACTATCTACCAATTTGAAGGGCAATATTTCATATAGTAACATTGCCAAAGCAATAACGAGGTAAACGAGACCTAACATCACATGTCCAAGGGCAAAGAGTGGATTTGTAGCTGCTTACCACTCTTATGGATAGGGCGTACCATTTACCATCAGGTAACACATCCTGCTCGTTTTGTCGAATTAATATAAAAAATATTGTAATTTGATTGTAAATATAAAAAGAAACAAGTCTTTTTTAGACCACACAATTCACCCACCAAACTAATTATTAATGAACGAAGAATTTTACCAAATCGTTGTCTTTCGCAAAGTATTTAAATGTTAATTGAATAAACGTGTCGCTTCCCTTTCCCAATGGATGAGGTTTCACGCTAATCGATGTCGGAAATATTTTAGACCAGATGGTTCGTGTAATATTATTTTTTACTTAAAAAATTTTAAGTCTAAGATCTTTTATGGCTGTTCTAGTATATGTTGGCTTACTCCAAATAATAAGTTACTCTATAGTGGTTACCGCCTCGTAGCCTAGTGGTACGGGCGTGTGCTTTAAAAACCTGAGGTCGTGGGTTCGAATCCTGCGGGGACTCAACATATTTTCATTGTTGTTTCTAGTTGGTTAGGGAAATTTGGGCCGATCACACAATTTTCTGAAAAGTAAGATGATCCATGCGTCGGATGGGCATGTAAAAGTCGGTCCACCCATCAACCCGCATTGGACCAGCGTGGTGGGATACTGGTCCAAACTTCCTAATGGATAGGGTGTATTAGGGGAGGCCTATGTCCAGCAGTGGACTAAAACAGGCTGATGATGTATGTATGATGTTATGTGGTTATTATATTTTTTTAATGTACACGTTTTTTATAGTAGACTTGCTAGTTACATGTTTGTAAATACATCTATTTTAAACCAATACTTTTTAGAAATTAAGTTTATAGCTATTTGTTTATTATTATTGTTAATATAATATATGTTAAATTATTACACAATTTTAGGTGTTTTATATCTTGTAAAGTTATCGTTTAGGTTTACTTTTTTCTTTCAAAGAAAATGATGGCTTTTTAGATCTGTACTCTTATATTGATTTTCGCACCGTTATTCAGATACATTATAAACTTTTATTTGTGACGTAAAGGGACTACATTTTAATAATGTTTTAATCGTATTTAATGATACTCATAAGCATTGCTTAACCAAACATTAAGTTTAATCTAATTACTCTAATCGTAACCTAATTTGTATGTTCCTAGCATTGCATTAAAGTTTGTAAGAGCTTAAGCTTCGTTAAGTTTCGTAATCATCTACGGAATATACGGAAAAATGAAGAGATTATATTAAGTTTCCTTTCAAAGTATATTATTTGTTATACTGTATAGATCAACATAGCTCGGGTCCGTCTATCGTAGATTTTATTATATATTTTACTAAATGCATCTAATATTGTTGATACTGTGACCGATGTTTTGTTGCTTTGAATAATAATATAAGGAGGTCGTTGGTTCAAATCCTGTGGGAAAAGAACTTTGCTTTGTTGTTGCTTTTTAGTTGGTTAAAATAATATGCGTAATCACCCAATCGACTGAAGATGCATCTTTCTAGATGATTCATCGGTCGGATTCGTTAAATGAGTTAAAAACTAGTTCCTGTTGTCAAGGCCATCTCTGCGAGATGTTATAGAATGCAAGTGTTCGAATTGAATAAAATTTAATAGATCTATCGATCTTTCAGTTGTTGGGGTCAGATGCAAGTCGCGCTGCGTAAAAACTGTAATTTACGTAAATTTATATGACTTTTAATAGACATCGTGACAACTTGGTGGTATGGCTAGGAGAAAGAAAGAAGCTAATACTTTTTATGAAGTATGTAAAGCGAAGAAATTAGAATAGAACAAAGGAACTAGAAAAACTGTATTCTACTTGGTAGATAATTATGGCATGTGTATTATACAGTGCAATATTTAGCAATACAAACTTTTAAAAAATATTTAACGAAATAAAATATATTTTTTAATTGCCTACGCAGGCAGGCGAGCAGTCGGACCACCTGATGGAAAGTAGTCACCGACGCACATATACAAAGGCAATTCTGGTTTCACCAACGCGCTGCCAACTGTGAGACATAGGATGCTGTCTCGTTTACCCAGTAAATACGCTGGCTACAGCGTCCTTCAAACTGGAACACACTACTGCTTTGCGGTAGAAATATGCGCCGCGGTGGTATCCATCCAAACCCTGTACCGGTACGGTACCTTGTAAAAAAGGGACCTAGCACCGGTGATCTTTAAAAATAATGGTTATTAAATTAATTTAGGCTTCTCGACACTTTTTTAAAGTCTTAAGAAAAAAATCTATGTCTAGAATTGTCTATTTTTGGTACACGAAAATCATTGAAAGTAAAAATAAATACAGACTGAAATGAAATTAACAGCAAACTCAAAACATAGCGATTGTGTCTAGGCTGTGTTGTGAGGTTGTGGTTGGTTTCATTTACGCCAATGAATTTTCATGATAATTATTTAATGGGGTTATATTAACCTGACTAAGAAAATATTTTGCCCCAATTCTATATTTTCAATATATAATAGTAATACATAATTGGACGTTTCAGATAAATTTGTTTTGTTATTAAAAGAAATGTTATAATTAATGGCAATGTACTTTTACCTCAAATTTCGTAGTTTGTTGTTAAATTGCATCCCTGATATCGGAAACCGTGCCGACTCTATTTAAAAAATGCTAATGAGTTCTACTTCCTTTCTGAAATTTATTTCGCGCCATTTATTTCTCTTTTAAGCGAGTTTTTCAAAAACAAACAAAAGCTGTGTTGAATTATTTACTATTTTACTTTTAAAGCTACGCGCGCTAAAAGAAAATAATTTAGCTGCTTATTTTTAAATTACGCGATTAATCCGATATAACCTAGACATTTATTATTAAAACTTAGTCATACTTTTGATTTTTAAAATGGTAAACAATATTTTATCCTGTTCTTTTTTTCTAAGTGATATACTAAATAGCAAACTTTGCAGTAAAGTTTAATTAGTTATTAATCGAAACAACATATTTGACGTAGAAGACGACGTCTCTCTCTCTTGAATCGATACCCTGCTCACTGCTGAGGATCGTGATCCCCTAATGAGTAAATTATGTGCCTCCATTTTTGGCGATTGCAAGCCTTAAAAGGAGCGGTATTTAAAATGCCGAAGTGCTCGGATGTCTGGTCAGTCCAACATTTCGGGCTACGGCCCCTGCATCTCTTGCCCTCAACTCTCCCCGTAATCACCAGACGTTCCAAGTTATCAGGACCTCTACGGTGATATGACTCGAAATATTTGAATATTTTTGAAACAGATCGTAGACAAGCAACCTTTCACTTTCAATATTGAGTTCCTTCTGTATAGAACTTTTTGTACGAAACGCGGTCCATGAAATTTGAAGGAGTCGCCGCCAACAATACATCTCAAAAGGTCAACTCTTCTCTTATCCGCTAATCTTAAAGTCAGAGTCTCCATACTGTATAGAAAGATAGAAAAGACAAGTGTTCGAACTAGATGTATTTTGGTCCAGTTAGTGATGTCTGTGTCTCTATATCTTTTCCATTTCAGTCATTGCTGATTTCGCCATGCCTATTTCTTCTTATTTCTAGCTCTGGGTTACCAGTATTTGTTATGACAGAGCCAAGATATTGTATACTATTAACAAATTCGAACTCCCGCAACAGATCAGAGCGGCGGATAGTTGAAAATCGTCATCAGCATAAAGCGAAGGTTAGAAATTCCTCTCGGCCAATCTTCACTCCAACCACCCATCCTTCTAGGGTTCGTCTCATTATATATATAAATATGAATATTAAATAGGATGGGAGGAATAACATCCCTGTCTGACACCTCTTTCACCAACACTCACCGTACCATACCCAGACACATAAAGATTACAGTCAAAGAGAACCTCCCACTAGTTTTTTCCACTGCACGCAGTCAAAGGCCTGAAAGACGAGCGCCTAAGCTGTCTTAAAACAAAATATTACATACGTCGACATTTTCCTTCGTCGAATTATTCGTTGTGGTGATCTACACAACCGGTTTGTACTCAATATTTATACTACAAGATCAGGCACTTGGAGTAATCTATAATCTAGGTTAAAGAAAACTTTACGCAAGGTTTTTATAAAACTGAAATGTACCTCGCTATACGTCAACATCAGCCTGTGGCCACTGCTGGACATAGGCTCCTTTAATGCACGCCACCACTTTCAATATTCAGCCATTCTCATCCAGCCCCACCGGCCACTTTTGCAATATTATCACCGTATCTTGCGCAAGGTGTCTCGATTACGTTTGCCGAGCCTCGGTCTCCACCTTAGAACTTTCGGACGCCAGCGATCGTCAATTCTACGGCTTTTGTGACCGGACCACCTGCCACTTCAGCCTACTAATCCGGTGGGATATGACGGTGACTCTGGTTATTAGACGGATCACGTCACTTGATACTCGACGAAGCTTATGAAAAGCTACCTAGCCCAGTCGAATCCTTTCGGCTTTCTCTCATTGTAAACAATTATATTCCATTTTTATCCGATTTTTATTTAGTATAGATATGAAATTTGCTTGCTTTAAATAAGTTATCCTGTATATATTATGTATATCAATTTTAGTATAAATTTAAATAATATTAAAATACTTGCTTTATATTCATCGGTTTCTATGTTAAGCTTATCTTTATCGGTTCCGCAATGGAATATAAAATTTAAGAGGGTACTAATCTTGCATTTCCTAAAAGTACTCTGCGTCACAAAACGCAAAACAAACTTATATTTACATATAAGTTTATTAAGTACAGCACTAGTATAAAATATGAAAATTATTGAATTTATGTAGTATAACAAAAATAAAACGACTTTTAACGTTGTGCCGTAACTACGGCCGCTGAATCGTTTGAAGTTAAGACATGTAAATAAACGCATTTAAAATGTTATATTCTATGAAAATGAAACAATTTTTTTTACAGAGCAACATTTTTTGTTTAAATTATAACTACTTATTAACTATTATTATCCATAATATAAGCAGTTACATTGATTGAATACATTCTCCTATAAAATGCATGAAATATTTTATGTATTTGGTATATGGCATTATTATTTGTCCAGATTTATAATTTACTTAACCTGAAGCATATATCCATCTTTTTAAGTATGACGCACAGCAAGCATTTTAATGTAAACATTTTGAAAATTGGAATCATGCACAATCAAAGCTTATATAAGATCACTTTAAGTTCACATAAAAGTTATTGTTTTATTAAAAGTTATAAAAATTCTTCATCATATGTATCTAGGAACCGTCGCAGACGACATTTTAATGAAATGAATACCTTTAAAAAGTTATCAGAGCTATAAATGCGGTAGCAGATGACGCGACGCAATTTCGTAGGAGAGCCTCGTTGTTACCTGCTTATATTGCGTAAAATTGTTATATGCTACTAGAAGTCGGTCATTTCAGTTTTTGTTAAAATTTTATTTGTCGCATTATTTCATTATATTAATTTTTCCAATTATTCTGTTTGAAGGGTAAGGAAATGCATGATACTTATACCGTCTTGTTATTTTGTGTTTTATTTTAGTGTTAATCAAAAATATTTAAATACAATTATTTTATGAGATTAAAACTTTATTTTACATGTTTATATAATTGTATAGTGATTTTAAAAAATACTATAAATTTTACTACTCGCATAGTTTCCAGGGTTTATTGAGAGTTCTGCAACTGCAACAAAGGCATTAATCTTGCCTGGTTCGATTTTCTTCCACGTTGCATTTGGACTTGGATAAATGCAGTGTGATGGATTGAGTCGCAATTTTTTCAAAGAGAACAGTATTATTTATCAGATTTTTCAGCTGACTATCAATAATATACAAATGTAAAAGTGTATTAACATTTTGATATATTTTAAGTAAAATGACTTTAAACGCATTTTTAAGTAAAATATATTTATTTCTTGAAGCACTCTATATTATATCTATGAAATATTAAAATTCGCACGGACTAAAACCACCACGTTGTTGCTTCTTGGCACCTTAGATGGGGTCACTAGGAACTTTTGGGAGTCTTTGCAATCCCTCCAGCGCTAGCCGCCAAAGCAGACCCATCTTGGCCCTACGGCCATCTGCCTGCATCTGGGCACGTTGGAACTAACGCGACCTTCGTCTGTGCCCCTTTACGTAGGCCAAAGGACCCAGGAGCCCAGCCCATGCAGAGACGAGACTCCCAGGTCCCAAGCGGCGGCCTCGTAGTTTGGCTCCACCGATAGCACCGTTTCGGCCGCTCAACGATCGAGAGATCAACGACACCATGCCAAAAGTCCCCTCTTCCCACGGCCCCTCTACATCGCAACATCGGTGCGGCCCTGCTAATTCTGCGGAGGATAGGAGAGCGGCCTACAAACTCCCTGACACTCCTCTTCCTTGTTTGTGAAGGACAGGATGGGTGACACCTTCCTTCTGCAACTCATCCCTCGCAGCAAGCGCAGCCAAAGCGGGCTCTGTTCAGCTCTGCTTGAGCAGCTTCCTCCACAGGCCAGCCAGGTTACTATTAACTTTCCTGTGACTGAGCAGGCAACAATTTAGCCTCACCGCGACGAAGCGAGAACCTGTTCAGTGGGGGGGCATATGCGGGCCGGTCCAGTCACGGGGTAGTCAAGAGGCTAGCCAACCAGCCGTGAAGGTTGTTAAGTTAGCCGAAAAGGCAGCTTTGGATGCACCTTGTAGACTTTTGGAGAGCGGCTGGTGGTGGAAAATAATATTTATGCGAATTCTTATCTTGTCCAGGATGTATAAACTAAGTATATTGTACGTATATATGAATGGCACCAAAATTCATACAAATCAAAATTATTCTCAATAACATGCAATTCATTGTAAGAAACAATTATGTCAGTTACAAAAGCATGAAAAGCTATCACTGAATTACGTGTATTCGTATTTATTAAACTGACTATTAAACTCACAAAATATGACCGCAAATGGAAATTCACCTATGTGACATTTCAATCCTATAGTTAATTACGATTATGAGAAGTGGTCGCTTAATTACATAATAAATATGGATACAAAAATTTAAGCATGGTTTTGGTCCATTATCAACAATAATTACGAAAAAAATTATGTTTAATGGAAGTAAGCAATTAGTTTGTAATAAGGTTAACACTAGATATATTACCTTTTTTTCATACGTAAATTCCCTAGTAAAACCAGTCGAAATGACTGGTTTGGTAAATCTAGGGTACTAACGTTATTTTGCGAAATACTTTATTCGATTTACGTATTCTTTTAAGCAAAAGTACTTTTATATAAGTATAAGAAACAGTTACATTGTACTTTAACATATTGGATTTCTAATTTGTGAAGAACTAATCAATTTCATATTAAATTACTTATCCAAAACTTTAAAATTGTTACAAAGAGTTAATCTTTCGAGGCATATGTTTCTATTTGCTACATTGCGTCATTTCAGTTATGATTCTTCAATTATAATAGTTTATAATCTTTCATTTCCCCTATAGGAATGTATAGAAAAATTATGTAAATGAAATAAAAGAAGTGAAATATATGTACTAACAGAATTTTAGGACGATAACACAACACTACCTAGTCTCTGACTAAATAAAGCTCGTGTTATGGCAACTAGATGACTGATAAATACATAAACTTACTTTTCTTTCATGAAAAGATACATTTATACACGAGAAAAAAAATACATCACACAATACAATTGTCCGACGATACGGAGTAAACAAAAATGCATACTATTAAATTACCAATTAAGATTTTTTCCTTTTAAGTTATAATTTCCACTCCTAAGTCTTTTTCTTGTTAAGGATATATTTTAGACGACGTATTTTATATTTCTCAAATACGTACAAAATAATTTTTATAAAATTACAAAAAAATAGTCCACATTACGAGCATTCTTCATAAAAAAAAATATTATAGAGATGATGATCCATGAAGAGCAGAGTAACGTATACATATATAATAAGACCACATATAACAAGACGAGTAGCAATGACATTTTATTAAAAGTGGGTTAGAAATAGTTGAAAGGTAGTTTAAGATGAATACATGAAATAAAAATGAACTTGAGTTATTATGATTTGCTTAAAAAGCTGCGCTGTTTGGTAAATTAAGGTTAATTAGATCCTCTTTACTATTTTACAGTGCTGTTTATAATGTAAAAGGAAATAAAAATATTCTTTTTACTTATGAATATCTTATTTCTTTTTATATTCAATAAAAAGCTTATTATCATGTTCATTTTAAAAAATATTCTACTGTAGAAGAGCACTTTTCATAAAATATACTTTACTTATAATTACACATTTAACAAAGCGAGAGGTTGCGATGCCGCGCCGCACTGAATCCTGTGCGCCGTGGCTAACAAATCGGCTGGGCCTCAGGTTGGGCAGATACGGCCTGCACCACCAAACGTGACAGGCGGCGGAGGAGTAATATGAGACCTGGGCTTGAAGCCAGGTGCCCAAGCCCAGCGCTTCGGTGAGGGACTCAAATGGCCGTCGAATAAAGATGGCCATGCTGAGCATCCTGCAGAAATCCGAACCACTGAGCCAGAGCTCCAGGATCTGTTGTTTCAGAGCATGGCGCAGTGGTCGATTCAGGTGGCCGTAGTGTCGGAGCTGTACTACGTTCCCCGGCAATAACTGGCCGGGACCTGTCCGACACTGTGGCAGTGGTCTGTGGGACTGCTGGTCGGGTCCTTCAACCGAGGGATGTGAAGAAAGAGTCCAGGCTTCGTCGGCGCTCTGTTGGGAGATAATGTATCGTTTCAGCGTACTTTTCCCAACAGATCTCTCGCCGACTTCGAGGGCTACCTAGATCGACTGGGGTCACTGATCCATTTTACGGACCCTTCCCTTTGTTGGTCGCGGGTGAACTCAACGCCAAATTACCGGCTTGGAGTTCACCTGGGCGACGCGCGGGGAAGGACACTGGAGGAGTGGCTCCTGGAGGTCGGGCTGTCGGTCTTAAACAGGGTTCGGTAAACACGTGTGACGAGCCCAGGGGGGTCTATCGTTGATGTATCGCTCATTGGCCCGACCTGGCTCGCCGAATACAGGGCTGGAAGGTGTTGACGGGTGTCGAGACCCTGTCGGATCATCGTTACATCCAATTCCAGGGTCTCCGCCCTCCCTAGACACCTATACCGGCCCTGGCCGGACCCGAGGGACGACAGCCCAGGCGGCGCCTCGGAAGCCTGGACCAAGAGCTGTTGCAGGAGGCGGCAATGTGCAGTTATGGGTTTCTGCGCCCAAAATCGTTGATATGGAGGGGAGGCACAATGGATCCGGGACGCAATGTCGCAGGTCGGACGCGTCGATATCCGGGCCAAACGTCTCCTTAAATGCCAGGTGTACCGGTGGAATCCAGAACTCGCAGCGCCAGTACACCGTTGTCGAGGTCAAAGCGTAGAGAACCGGCCCTGGAGGCCGGATTGCTTGCCCTTTTAGGCTCTCAAAGTGGAATAGCTGAGGCAATCGCCGCAGCTAGAGAGGAGTTGTTAGGCGCTTTGACAATGATCCATGGGGTCGGGCCTACAAAATGGTAATGAACAGGCTTCGTCCTGGGCCCCCACTCACCGAGAGTCTGGCGCCGCAGATGGTAGCGGCGATCACCGAGGCTTTATTCCCACAGCGAGAGGAGCACGCGGCACCTTCGATGGTCCCAAATGGCACGGATGAGGTCGACCCAGTCCGGAAGCGCCAGAAGTCACCCGGAGAGTTCGGTGCAGCCCTTCTGAAATGAGGAGCAAACGCACCGCCCGGGTCCGATGGCATTCCGGGACGGCGCTGGCGCTGGCCCTAGGGGACGCCCTGGAGCCCAGAGTGAGGGCGATGTTTTCGCCTGTCTGGCCTCAAGCCTTAATACCACAGAGGTGGAAGACAGGCAAACCGTCCTCATCCAAAGGAGGAGCGTCCTGCGGACTCGCCTCCGCCTATAGGCCGATCGTGTTGTTGGACGATGTGGAAAACTCTTGAGAGAATCCGTGGCGGCCCGCATCGTCCAGCACCTGGAGCACGTCGGTCCAAATCTGGCAGAGTGGCAGTATGGCTTCGCAAGGGCCGGTCGATCGTCACGCGGTGCTGCGGGTCAGGACCTGACCCGCAGCAGCACCCATGTGGAGATGGGCTCCGGACCATCGAGGTGTCGTGTGGAGTTCCACCGGAGTCGGTGTTGGGACCGGCGCCGGCGGATTGCTAGCACTGCGCTATCTGTTCCATTTAATTGAACTCAGACAATTGCTTGTGATGGATTGGGTTATTCAAAGACGATGAAAATTTAGTAATAACGAAGTAGAAGCTGTTTTATATGAGTATAATTTCATCCCCGAAAGACATGACATGTTATTTCCGTTATTTACGTTAATAAACGTCCTAATCCCAAGAAGTAGAAGTTTCAATTATATTTTAGTCATCAATTATTTAATGTAAATCACTGACCACAAATTAGAAGAATACCGTAATAATCATAACTGCTTTTTAACATAGTAATTTTTTATAAATTTACTTCTTTACACGACCAAGGTTTTATTTTTTATTGAGTGCTCAACTTTCGAGATGAGAGCTTTTAAATAATTCAACAGCAGATGTAGCATTGCGCCTCGGGCTGTAGACACTGCCCGTGCAGCCAACGAAATGATCCTGTTATTAGAGTACCCTGTTATGTAACAGGAAACGAATAAGTGTGACTTTATGTTGTAAGACAAATAACAAGGCAAATGGACTAAAAAGCTTGAAAACCAAAATAATCATTTGATCTACTGTTTAAAAAGGCCTCTCACCATGATCCTCCTTAATTTCAATGCTTGTTTATTAAAAAAATACATTGTCACTGTAAATTATGATCCTAATATGTTATTCCTTTTATTAGGTAGACGCTTAAAATTTTATTAAATATTAAAGCTTTCTTTATGTTTTAAACAACAAATAGCCTGTTTGAGCTATTTATTCTTTACATTACAAACATACACACTAAAATACAGATCTTTTCTTTTTATTATACTAGCGTGGAATAGCAGTTGCACGAGACTTTGCCCGCTAGGTAATATAAACTCTGAGTTTCTACTAGTTATATTTTAAAGAAAGTCGTGTCAAAATCGGTCCAGCCATTCCTAAGATTAGCCAGAACACATGATAGTGAGACATAAATAAAAAAAATATTACATATATCAGTTAAATCACAATGTAATCATTCATAATGTTATAAATTATTTTTTTATAATTATTTCTACTATCCAGTATTTGTACGCGAAATAATAGAAATGTCATAAGAGATAGAATATGACTACGAGAGGTTACGTAATTAAAATGCCCAGGAAAATTATAACGACAACGCATTCCTAGTCTATCATGAACTGTATAGCATATGTAAAAATATGTGTGTGTTTAAAATAAAGGTTACATTATAAAATTTAAAAATTTGTTCAAAAAGTTGTGATGATACATTTGAATATAAAAATTCTTCATTTAATAAAATACTGACACTTTATTTCCCTTTAAGTATAAATGGACTATTTTATAGTATATGCATTTACGAAGGCGTAAATTCATTACCGAGTACATGGACTAAAAGCTATGTGATCGCAAAATGATTTATATTTACTTATATAAACGTTCCGCTTTGTGTATTGTGTATTCTATAAATGGAAAAAACTGTGCATTGAACATATAGTTTTGCATGTATTATATAAAATATATAGTTATTTACAAATAAAAAGTAAGTTTATATATTTGTCAGTCATCTAGTTTCCATTGTACAAGCTTTGCCTAATTTGGGACTGGATGGTGTAATTCGTTTAGATTATTGTTATTATTGTATTAAATAGTTCTTAAATGTAAAAAATATATTTTGTAATATTTATAAATGTACACATCCATGTTCGGCAACACATATTTTATATAAATAAATAACATTTATGCGCCTGTAACAATAATATAATATTTAAAAGCAACATTTTTCAAAATGTCTGGTTTGATATTGATAGGACTTTTACTAAACTAAAATATAGCCTCTAAAGATGGTACTGAAGCCACTTTAATCACACAAAAAATATTATCAGAATTTAACTATCATCATCATCATCATTATCATCAGCCTGTGTCAGTCCACTGCTGGACATAGGCATCCTAATGCACGCCACCGCTTCCTATCTTCGGCTATTCTGAACCAGCCCACACCAGCTACTTTGAGAATGGTGTCACTCCATCTTGCCGCAGGGCGTCCTACACTACGTTTGCCGAGCATCGGTCTCTACTCCAGAACTTTTCGACTCCAGCGGTCGTCAGTTCTGCGGCTTATATGACCGGCCCACTGCCACTATTTAACTATATTTGATTAAAATTGGAAATCCACTTATTTAAGGATTCTTTGATAAATGCTGAAAAGAATCGAAACGTCGGGAATAAATATATTTAAGTAACGCGAAAAATCCGTAAATAAGTGGATTTGATATGTATAATCGCGAAATAAAAGAAATAATTAAAATTGGAAAGTTAATATGCTTTTAATATTAACTTTAAAACTGTTATTTCATTAG